>JBANSL010000004.1:79286126-79903626 GCA_037127255.1 Persicaria tinctoria | reverse complement strand
TCCCGTTCATGAATAAGATTATAAAGTGCATAAATAAGATGATAAAGTGCAAGAATAAAATGATAAAGTGTATGAATAATAATAGAAAATGCATGAATAAGATTCTGAAGTGCACAATTAAGATTATAAAGTGCAAAAGTTCATGAATAAGATTATAAATTAAGTGCATAAATAAGATGATAAAGTGCAAGAATAAGACGATGAAGTGTATGAATAATAATACGAATTATTGAAGTGCATGAATAAGACTATGAAGTGCAGAATTAAGATTATAAAGTGTATAAATAAAATGATAAGTGCAAAAATAAAATCATGAAGTGCACAATTAAGACTATAAAGTGCATCAATAAAATGATAAAGTGCAAGAATAAAATGATAAAGTGTAAGAATAATACTATGAAGTGCATGAATAAAGTTATGAAGTGCACAATTAAGATTATAATGTGCAAGAATAAAATGATGAAGTGCACAAATAAAATGATAAAGTGCATGATTTGATTTTTACGAGGACTGAAATCTGATTTTTAAGAACCTAGCTTTCAGCACTATAATTTGGATTTTCACTCTATAATTTCTCTTTTTTCAGCACTAAAATCTGATTTTTAAGCAACTATCTTTCATCATTGTAATTTGAATTTTATGCATTTAAGTTTCTGCACTACAATCTAACTTTTTTCAGCACTAAAATCTGATTTTCATGAGCACTGAAATCTGATTTTTAAGCACTTCAAGTTGAATATTTGTATTATAGAATTGCATGAATATATCTTACTGTTGAACTTTTGTTATAATATAAGTCAAGTTATTAAAATTATGCACTTTTAGCCTATGTAGGAATCGAACCCACTTTTCTATTTGGGTGTTAAAAGTGCACAAATAAGATGATAAAGTGCAAGAATAAGACGATGAAGTGTATGAATAATAATATGAAGTATTGAAGTGCATGAATAAGACTATGAAGGGCAGAACTGAGATTATGAAGTGCATAAATAAAATGATAAGTGCAAAAATAAAATCATAAAGTGCACAATTAAGACTATAAAGTGCATCAATAAAATGATAAAGTGCAAGAATAAGATTATAAAGTGCACAATTAAGATTAGATATTGCACTTTTATCAAAAAAATAATACACACTATTAAAATTATGCAATTTAGCCTATGTAGGAGTCGAACCCACATCTCTGCGCATAAGCACATTGCTCTACCATTGAGCTAATAGGCTTTTAAAGCTTATTAAGTGCAAGAATAGATATAATAATCAAATACTTCTACTAAAATTTTCCGTCCAGGGACTCAAAAACAATACAACCGAGTTCATGAAAAACACGACAAATTCAGAGGCTCATAAATTTGGACAACAAATTACCTAACTCCATAATCCTAATAAATTCAGTCAACAAAACTACAGTTCACAAGACCTAATACAAATTCAGACGGCAACTGCAGACAAAGGAGGCCAACAACAGTTCACAAATTTAGACAGCAAGCTGGAACAAATTCATACAGAAAATTAAATTGAAGACACACCAGTGATGGTATAATCCAACTAGTCACTGCAGTACCAACAATCCACTTCCTTCTCAAGCGATTGAATAATAAGGTGGTATAATCCAACTAGCCACTGCAGTACCAACAAATCAATAACAAGGAGGATAAGAACTGCATGAGCTTACCAAGTACCTCACCTCATTAGTATGAATTATAAATATTGAACTTAGTATAGGTTCTAAAGCAAACAACTACAGATCAGCAACTTAATCGTCACAATTGAATCAAAGAAATACACTGGTTTAGAGAAACCTCCAGCCAAATCCACAAAGGTGCTTGGATTAAGATTAAGCTTCTTTTGAAAAAAAATCTGCACAAGTTGCACCATATTGACTGTTTAGGCGTTAAGAAGAGCACTGAATTGCATCTAACCTCCCTTCTGGCACTAGAAGGCCCTGAGGAGACGAGGAATGCACAGAAGCGGTGCTGGAACTTGAACTGTGTGGCATGGCCCAATCGAAAGCCCTAGCACAATGAACCGGCAAGGCCACACGGAAACGCACGCAAATCGAAAGATGCATATCGAAAACCCTAACACAATCAATCGGCAAAACCACATGGAAACACAAGCAAATCAACAACCCTAATAATTTCACAGATTCTCGCCTAAGTCTAATCGTTGAATCAAAGAAGAGAAAGACTTTAAATTTGAGGGGGAGAGAGACTTACTAACGAGGAGAGTGCGGAAAAGGGTCCACTTTTGAGTGCGGCCGGCGAGGTGGAGGCACCGTTGGCATGATCAACAACATCATCGTGCGAGTCAGACGACTTCGGAGACTGAGATTTGGGACCAGGAGGCTCCGGGCGAAACTTGTCAGGCAGAGGCGGAGGAACCTGAGCAATGGAAGGAGGGAGAGCAGAGAAGGAGACGATGAGCAGGAGGAGAGATCGATGGAAGGAGACTGGCGAGCATCGGGGGATTTGGCTTCAGCATCCTGAACGACGGGTCTCACTTGACACCGGTCCGCTTCTGTTCTTTTTTCTGTTTTCCCCGGCTCACACCGGTTCAGTTGTTTTTTTAAAAAAAAAAAACGGGTTGCGCGTGTTCTAGACCCCATTTTCACTTTAAGCAAATTTTTCATCTTAAGCCCCTTTTTCACTTTAACCTCACCCTATATATATATATAATAAATCCTACTTGATATATATATATATATATAAATTGCAAAGTAAAGTGTTCTGACTACTAAAATCCTCACCTAATACTCATATAATTCTTTATTGTATATAGACCCATCTATACTGTATATTTTATTTTAATGAAAGAATAGGAATACTATCATTTCATGAACTAGTGTTATGAATTGTTGAGCAACTCCTCAAATTTAATTAAGCATTATATTCTGTATCTTAAATAATGAAGACAATAAGAAAATTATTTACCTTTAAATGTAATTTTAAGCAAAATTTATTCCGTGTTACACGGAATAAAATCGTTATAAATTCATGAGTTAAGGCATTATGAGATAACAAATTAGGGAAGACAAAGAATTATAATTTTTTGTTCGAACAAACATCAGATAACAATCCGCTTTGCATCTTAAATTTAATTACTTTGCGGTTGATTGGGATGAATAATGATTAGAGGCAGCACAAAATGACCCAAAAAACCGGTTTTATTGCAAGGTTAACTCAATCTGGTTTGGAATTGAATCAAACCGGATATGAGGGTAAAAGGTTCCCCAGTAGCAGGTAAGTGGGGAGGGGGGGGGGGGTTGGCCTTCCACTTATCAACACCTGGCAAAAATCTGAGAGAGAGAGAGGAGTGAAAAAAAAGAAAAAAAAATTTCCAGAGGAGAGAGAGATCAGTGAGGATAGGACAGAGAGCGATGGACTAGTCATCTCTCCTCTGCTACATTACTGTTGCTATTTCATTTCGAAGAAGAAGCAATTAGGTGGGGGTTTATTTGCAGGTTGACGTGTAAGCAATTAGTTTTAACTGGACACCCAATGCAAAATGACATGACACTGCATATTGGAATCGACTTGCCAAGAGTTATTGGAGAAACAGATTCACCATCGACTTCGGATAGAAAATGGACAAGTTTTCTTTCGATAAAGGTTATGCGAGAAATGTCTCCCTCAAATCTGAAGCAAATTTACCCATTTTCTATCTTAAGTCGATGGTGAATCTGTTTCTCCGATAACTCTTGTCCAGTCGATTCCAATGTGTCATGTCGTTTTGCTTTGGATGTCTAGTTAAAACTAACTAATTACATGTCAACCTGCAAATAAACCTCCGTCCAATATCTTCTTCTTTGATGGTTTTTATTTGAAGCTTAAGATTTAATTCAAATTATGTTAATGCTCCATCACTATCACTCTTCCATCTCTCTCTGTCTCATCCTCACTAATCTCTCTCTCTCTCTCCTCTACAACTTTATTTTTCTTTTTCATTCCTCTCTCTCTCTCTCTCTCTCTCTCTCTCTCTCTCTCTCTCTCTCCTTTGCAGATTTTCTCTCTCCTTTGCAAACTTTCTCTCTCATCTAAATACTCTCTTGCTTCCCCCCCCCTCTCTCTCTCTCTCTGATTTTTTTTATCGAAAGCAAACTTACCCATTTTCTATCCGAAGTCGATGGTGAATCTATTTCTCCGTTAACTCTTGTCCACTCGGTTCCAATAGGTGGATGTCGTTTTGCTTTTGATTTCCAGTTAAAACTAACTGCTTACTACACGTCAAACTGCAAATAAACCTCAGCCCACTTGCTTCTTCTTCGATGGTTTTTCTCCGAAACTTAAGATTTAATTCAAATTATATTAATGCTTCAATGGTTTTTCTCTGAAACTTAAGATTTAATTCAAATTATATTAATGCCCCCTTACCGTTACTCTTCCCCTCTCTATCTATGTCTCTGTCTTATCCCCTCTGCCCTCTCTCTTTTTACCGTCTGGGGTTAGGGGGGAGGGCGACACTAGAACCAGGGAAACATTGAACAACACACAAGACACGAAACAACCATAGGGTGTCCAGTAAGAAATCATTGGGTGTCCAGTAGAGTACCAAAGGGTGTCCAGTAAGAAACCATAGAGTGGAAAGTTGATATATTGTTCATTCATCAATAAAAAAAATAAAGCGGTTCACGAAGCCTCTGCGAGGGCTTCTCCCCTTCGATTCTACCTCCTCTACTTCAAATCCGGCCTCCACTCGCCTCGAATTGACCTGGAAAAGCCATCAGAATGAAGGTGAAGGACGAAGGCATCAAAGCGGTACTCCGACGACGATTCACACAGCGGCGCAAGCTGAATTTGAGCTCCTATGGAGATTCCGTCACCCTCGAAGGCAGAGAGATAGAAGACTGAAAAATCAAATAATAAATAAGCTCTTCAATGGAGAAAGGACCTCCTACATATTACATAGTTTCAGATTTGTATCATCGGATAGAAACTGCGACATAAACCGTAAGTAGTGAACCGATTTTTCAACCGTTGCATTAGGCCTATTGTCACGGTTTTTATCGACCTCTCTATTATAACGATTTATTTCAATTAGTTGTGCAAATTAGATCATATAAAATCATATATAATGTTTATGCCATCAAGGAAGTTGATCTATTTGACGCCTCCAACTGCAACGCAATCGCCTTCAACAAACTCGACGCTCTTGAAGGATTCGGGCATTATTGTGAGCCTAATTTTCCATGTTTTACTTATATATCAATTTCTGCATACATTTCATACATTTGAGTTAGAATAATACATAATCTATGTAGTTTATGTTTATTTGCCAAATTATGGAATCTACACCAGTTTCTGTTTAATTTCACAGAAATTGAGGCATTTTACAGCAGTTCAGAGAAAGGAGGAAAAGCTCGAAGTCAACTACAGAAGTCCGAGGTCAAGGAGTAGCAGAACCAGGACAAATCGAGCTGGAAACGATAAAATCGAGTCAACACCATTTGGTCAATATCGAGTACACTTAGTCGATATCGAGGAAGCCAGCCGATTTCTTCCAGAAGAAGCCAGAATCGAGTGAAGAAGGAATGAGTTGGTCGATATCGAGTTGACCATGTCGATATCGAGTAACCCAAAATCGAGCAGCAACCCAGGAATCGAACCGAGAAGCTGAAGAAGAAAGACGAAGGTCGATATCTACCATGCCAAGTCGATATCGAGTTGAGTGAGGCTGATGTTCATCTCTGGAGCCGAAATCGAGTCAAGAAGTGAAGTCGGGAAAAATGCAGGTCGATATCAACTAGCCGAGGTCGATATCGAGTGGAGTCACAGTGGCAGATTTCGAGTTAGTCCGAGTTCTAATCAAAGTTCTAGGGTCGGGGTGAGCCCGACTGTAGCCATGTGAGGTGATGCGGTAAGGTTCAATCTTTTGATGCAATTCATCTTCTATCCCTATGAGCATGATTCGTTTGCGGAATTTGAAGGTGATCCTTTTTTGTGTTGTTGAAGCAAAAGTGATCTTAATACAACTTGGATTAATTATGTGAAAAAGGGTTAGTAATAATTAGAGTTTATGCGAAAGCCTCTATATTCCTATTTGTTAATAACGAGAGTTATTGGATGAAAAACATGATCTTTTATGCATTTATGTGTTATTTTACATGGTTATCGTTGTGGTGTTGAAACCCTGATCTTAGAAGTCTTTTATTTTATTGATTTATTTCACGAATTTCGAGTTTCAAGTTTGTGTTCAAGTCGATTTCGAGTTCTGTCAGTCGATTTTGTTACTCGATATCGAGTAGCTTAAGTCGATATCAACCAAGCTTCTGTCTTTGCTTTATTTTTCTGCTTTTCTCTGTTGTTTCTGTTTGTCTGGTTGATTTTCTACTGAGATCTGGAACTGAAAAGGTGGGCGCTGACACACTTCCTCGTGGATCGATCCTAACTACCTTCTACTACAACATGAGAAAGTCTTGTATTTATTTGATGAGACAGGGAGTCAGTTTGCTTTATATTTTATTTATATACCATACTTGACACATCCTCCTGCAACAACAAATTTGGCGCCGCTGCTGGGGAAGCCATCAATCGTGCCCTTTTTAATTCTTTTTCTTTTCTTTATATTTGCTTTATATTTTTAGTTTCTTTTTACTTGTTTATTTCTGTTTTTGTTTCTCAGGTGCATGCGAAGAACTGATCGCACACCCATAGACTCTGTTCTCGAGCCAGAACGCTTTTTCCATCTTCAAAAAAGGCTAAGGAAGAGACTCATGTCAACATCCGACGAGAACATGGTCCAGCTCACACCTGCACAGGAGCTTGAGCAACTCCACCAACAAATTGAGGCACTCACCACCAAAGAAGCTGAACTCAAGGAGGCAAGGGTAGATCGCGAGGTCAATGCAGGAAGGGAACTCGAGGAGCGGATGGGGCATATACCAGCCAACGTAAAGGAATATCTGCATCATACTCTAGAAGTTCCAGAATCAACGATCGTTCTTCCTGCTAATAATTTTGAAATTCGTCCTTCTTTTATTACTGAAATAAGGAGGAGTCAATTTAGGGGAAGAATCAATGAATGTTCTTTAGAGCATGTCACCACCTTTTTAGACCTATTTGAAGCTATAGCTGATGGTGCTAATTTGGAATACCTAAAACTAAAGACTTTTCGTTGGTCCCTTGCAGGAATAGCACAACAGTGGCTGGAAGGATTGCCTGCGCGATCAATTCGCACTTGGAACAAACTACATGACCTATTCCTCAACAAGTTCTTTCCTCCTGCAAAGACAGCTGCACTCAGACAACAAATCACGGCTTTCAGACAGAAGCCAGGAGAACCACTTGCACAAGTCTGGGAGCACTATAAAAGGCTTCTGAAATCCTGTCCTACGCATGGACAACCGCCCTACGTCATCCTGGAGATCATCTTCAATTGCCTGGATGCGCCTACTAAGGATCGAATCAACAACTACACCAACTATGAATATCTTGGATACACTCTACGCCGTGCATGGGAGGTATTTGAGACGCTAGAAAACTACGACAACATATATGGGACTTCTGCGGCCGCTTCTGACGAAAGGTATGAAAGGCCTGCATCATCTATGTCGTTGTATGTGCCATCAAAGGAAGTTGATCCAGACGTCAGGGAACAATTCCAGAATGACCAGGTACGCCGTCTCACCAAGCAAGTTAAATTTCTCTCTAAAGATAAACCTTGTTTGGAATGTGGGTTTGTGAGGCACAACACTACTGCGTGCCCACACGTCGATCAAGTACATCAAGGAGAGACCCACGAAGAGGTAAGGTATGCGGGGGGACATTACTCAGGGCAACATCTGAACCAGAACTGGAGCTACTATCACCATCCCCAGCATCAGAATCCCCCTCCCTACAGAGCCCCTGGTCACCTTGACAGAGAAGGTAAGAAGAATGACCTACAAACAATCCTTGAGGAGATGCAGAGGAACCATTCAGACACCAAGCAGTCCATCAATTCCATCTACACTCAGATGCATGGTGTCAACTCTATGCTTGGGAAATTGATATATGGAGGAAATCAATTGACACACAGATTGGCCAGTTGACAACATCCATCCCCAAACAATCAGGTACGCTCCCTGGACCCTCTGAACCTAACCTTAAGGGTAAATCTACTTGATAGGTAGCTGTTATGAACCTAAGGAGTGGGCGACAGATGCAAACGACGGAGGAAAAGAGCACTGGACACCAGTCAATATCGACCAACCCAGTCGATATCGACCAACCACAGATCGAAATCGACCCAATTCCTCCACAAATCCCAAGGTCAGCCAATCCAGCCGATATCGACCAGACACCACTCGATATCGACCAGACGCAAGTCAATTTCGACCATCCCCTCTCCACATCAGCACCTCCGCCAAAGAAAAAGATGCCTTTCCCCACGAAATCTCCAAAGGATCCAGCAGAAAAGAAGTACCATCGCTTCATTAAGATGCTTCAAAGGCTCAACGTCACCATACCCTTCACAGAAGCTCTTAATTATGAGATGCCATCCTATGTCAAATTCTTAAAGGAGATTCTGAGCAAAAAGCGATCAATGGCTGAGATCGCAGAGGAGTGCAGCCAAATGGACGTTCTTGAGAAAATGCCAGATCCAGGTAAGTTTGCTATAACCATTGGATTTGCTCAATATAAATTTAATGCTTTATGTGATCTGGGAGCCAGTGTGAGTATAACGCCTTTATCAATCAGGTCCAAGATTAAGATAGGTGCTTTAGAGCCCGTGGATGTTAAGCTATATATGGCGAACAACACAGTGGTCATCCCAACATGCATGGTGGACAATGTGCCAGTACAAGTAGGTAAGTTCTTCGTCCCTGCTGATTTTCTAGTTATTGATATGACAGAGGACCCTGCTTGTCCAATTATTCTAGGAAGGCCCTTCTTGGCGACAGTGAATGCCAACATAAGCGTAAGGAAGGGAGTGCTCACTTTCAACATCAACGATGATGTAATTGAGTATTCCTTTAATAAAACTGAAAGGCATACAAGTCCCATGGAAGAGGTAAAGTCCATATCAGCCGGGTACATCACTTGCGGAGAGCCTCAGGTAAGAAATATGACCCCCGAGGATCTAGAAAAGAGGGATATTGAGGCTCAGGTGGAGGAGATCATGGCCATCCTGAACGAAGAAGCAGAGAATCCACTCGACATAGACCAAGGTACGTCGATATGGACTAACTATTTTTCGGATGCTTTGCCAGGTTTTAAGTATGGGGTCGAAATCGACCTGGAGTAGATCTGTCAAAACACAACCCGACCCGGCCGACCCGACTCGAACGCCCGAAAAAATTTCGACCCGAACCCGGGGATTTCGACACGGAATTTTTTTTTGACCCGAACCCGAAATACCCGGAAAATTTCTGGGTAATCTGGGTTTCGGCCCGGTGACCCGATTGATCCGATAATTTTGACCCGATTTACCCATTTGATCCGATGACCCGATTGATTTATAATTATATATGATTGAATTTTTTTATGGAGATTCCAATTTATTACATTTTATAATTACAATTACTTGATCTTTCATTTTTAAATCAACTTTTATATTTATTTTTATTGTGTAATACTCCGTCCGATCGATAGTATTTGATTTTTTATTTTTCAACGGACTTTTTTAAGAAGATAAAAATTCTAAAAAATATTAAAATATTAAAACAATTCTATACTTATTAATAATTGCATGAAATTATTTTTAAAAAATTATTTGAAAATTTGATATTTTATATATTATTACATTTTATTAAAAATTACGAAAAATAATAAAAATCAAATATTTTAGATCAAATATATTATATAATTACAAGCACCAGAACTTATGAACAACGTCTTTAACTTTAGAATTTTAAATTTATCGCAAAATTATCAAATCATGATTTTTTTAATTTAAAAAAGAAAAAATTGACCAACCCGAAATGACCCGAAAAGGTTCAATCTTTTGATGCAATTTGTCTTCTATCCCTGTGAGCATGATTCTTTTGCGAAAGTTGAAGGTGATCCTTGTTTGTGTTATTGAAGCGAAAGTGATCTTAATACAACTTGGATTAATTATGTGAAAAAGGGTTAGTAACAATTAGGGTTTATGCGAAAGCCTCTATATTCCTATTTGTTAATAACGAGAGTTATTTGATGAAAAGCATGATCTTTAATGCCTTTATGTGTTATTTTACATGGTTATCGTTGTGGTGTTGAAACCCTGATCTTGGAAGTCTTTTATTTTATTGATTTATTTCACGAATTAGGGTTTATGCGAAAGCCTCTGTCAGTCGATTTTGTTACTCGATATCGAGTAGCTTAAGTCGATATCGACCAAGCTTCTGTCCTTGTTTTATTTTTCTGTTTTTCTCTGTTATTTCTGTTTGTCTGGTTGATTTTCTGCTGAGATCTGGAACTGAAAAGGCGGGCGATGACACGCTTCCTCGTGGATCGAGCTTGACTACCTTCTACTACAACGGGAGGAAGTCTTATATTTATTTGTTGAGACAAGGAGTCAGTTTGCTTTATATTTTATTAATATTCCATACTTGACACATTCCATGCAACAACAAGCATGAGCTTGGGAAGAGGGTGTGGGAGTCAAGACACAAGGCCTTAAACAGCCGCAACCGGGCTGGAAACCACTTGACTCAATAGCACACCCATTTCTCTATTGGTTGATTGCTCGAACTAAGTTGCAAGATAAAAAGAAATTAAGGTTACTTAAGCTACTGATTGAGGATTTTGTTTAATTTGTGAGTGAAAATGGAGGAATTTGGTGGGTATTTATAGAAATCGATCAGCCTTCCAGTTATTAGTTCTTATCGATCGAGCTTTTGATAAGATAATGGGTGGTGTATATACAAGCAATTGAAGTCTACCATTCTAGATGGTCAACCTTTGAATATATGTATATACTAGCGTAATTTTATTTTAGATTTTTTAACCACTGCCAGCATGTCAATTTGAAAAATATTCATTTTTTTTTTGTGATTATTGAAAAATATTCATCTAGATTCAATAAAACTCGATATGGAGTAAGCAAATGACAGGGTAGACTGACAATTTATAAAATCAGTGCTTCAGAGATTTGGCTTCCACCAAAAATTTGTAGGCATCATTATGAAATGTGTGACTACAGTATCTTTCTCTGTATTAGTATACAATGGACCAACAGACCTGTTCAAACCAACGAGGGGTTTGAGACAAGGGGACACACTATCCCCTTTTCTCTTCCTCCTCGGTGCTGAAGTGCTAGCTCGAAAACTATCGGCGGAGGCAGAATCTAATCACAAAAGCGTTGGTTTTAGATCTGGCCACTCGAGACCCTACATCCTTTTCCTAGCCTTTGCAGACGATATTATAATATTTTCCAAAGGAAGTAATGCATCCTGTACAAAAGTTAAAGAAATAATTGAAGACTACTGCAAATATTCCGGGCAAAAAGTAAACTACCATAAATCTTCTTTTCAAACCACGCCGGGAATTATTAGATCAAGAGTAAGAGACTAGAAGGAATTCTTAATATACCCCTAGAGCGGAACTTGGAAATGTACTTGGGTTGCCCGATCATTAATGGGAGGGTTACCAAGGAAACATTTGGAGAAATTATATGCAAATCAAAAGACCAGCTAAGCAAATGGCGTGCAAATGCCCTATTACAACAAGGCAGAGCAACCCTAATAACATCTACCCTGTCATCAAAACCTCTATATTCGATGCAGATCTTTATGCTCCCAGTGGCTGTCCATAAACAACTAGATCAAATCAACAGAACTTTCTTCTGGAACAAAGACGCACAACATAGTCCACTCATCAGAAGGGAGAAAATTTATAAGTCAACACCGGCAGGAGGACTAGGACTACGAAAAAATAGAGACATGAATGAAGCACTCCAGCTAAAAATTCTATGGTAAATCCCGGCGGAACCAGAAAACAATTGGGTCAAAATGATGCAGTACAAATATTTAAAAGAAGGCCACATCCTCTCCTACTCTAAAAAAGGCAATGCATCTTGACAATGGTCAAAACTAAGCTCACTAATTCTGAAGTTTAAATCAGGGCTCATCTGGCTGGTGGGGGATGGGAAATTAATCATGTTTTTGAAAGACAATTGGGTAACAACGACACCTCTTATCGATAGAGTTGACTCTCATCATGATATAAATCTAAATGACTCTGTTAGCGAATTCTTCATAGGAAAACAATGTTGGACGGAAAAGCTAATATCCGTTCTCCCACTCTCAGTAGCCGAAGAAATTATGAAAATCCCTTTGCCGATCACCCCCTTTGAAGACAGATTGTATTGGTGGCCCGCTAAAAAAGGTTGGTTCACCACAACAAGTGCCTACAACCTAATCACATCCACAACACAAAGAACATCAGACGAATTTTCATGGATTTGGAAAATTGACGCAGCCCCAAAGGTAAAAAAAAATTATATGGAAGATTAAACAAAAAGGTCTTGCCAGGGTCAACCGCTTAACTCAAAAGGGGGTTGCGGTGCCAAATACATGTATCTTCTGCAACCAGTGTGAGGAAGATGACATCCACCTATTCATAGAATGCCCTATCAACAATTTCCAACAACAATTTCCCAGAGACCTAGCTCAACGAGTTGACTCTCTCCTTTTCGGAGAATAGAGATATGAATCAAATTCTACAAATCTTAAGTTCCTCCCTTCCGATGGACAAGAAACAATATATAGTAATCAGATGGTGGACTATTTGGTTTATCAGAAACCAAACTATCTTTAGAAATACCAACGTTGACCGGTCAATGGTCAACCAATTGACCATTGACCACTATTTGGATGAGGTCTACCCAAACTAATTAAATTAGTTTAGAGTCTATGTACCCAATTAAACATTAAAAAATGTCTATGTACCAAAATCACCCTTTAAAGTTATAGCTACGACATTTCCTCATTTAAAGTGGTTACGTTTTGTTCTGTATCTTGATATGCATATAACAATATCCTGAACAAAGCTTAAATGTCTTCGTGTCAACATTCTCTTATCTTGTCATGTTCATACGAATTCCATGTAAATGGCTTGTTTTTTTTACCCTATTAGGATATGTGTGTGTTCCTGTCAAGTGTCAAAACGTAGGTGAATGCCTGAATGATGTCCCGACCAAACAATAGACTAGGATTTCGGGGTGAAAGGTGGCTACGACATTTTCTCATTTAAGGTGGCTACATTTTATTCTTGATCCTGACATAAACAATATCTGTTGATGTTTAAGCGTCTTCCTATCAACATTTGTCTTTTATATCATGTCAGGTTGATAAGAATACTCTGTCAAGGTCTTATTTTTATCATGTCGGGATATAGTTGTGTTCCTATCAAGTGTCAAAACGTAGGTGAATGATGTCCCGGCTGAACAAAAGACAATGATTTCGGGGTGAAAGGTGGCTAACAATATCTTATCTTATAAATGTTTAAGCATCTTCCTGCCAACATTTGTTTTTTATTCTATCATGTTGATAAGAATACCCTATCAAGATCTTGTTTTTATCCCGTTAGGACAATTTTTGTTTTTTTAATTAAGGGGAATTATTAGTAAATACCCCACTTTGATATTTGGTTTGCAAAAATACTTAGGTTTGAAAACAATTGCATTCAATGAACTAGTGTTATGAATGGGTGAGTAACTCTTCATATTTAAGCCTCACTTTTTTTATTAAGTAAACATTCGAGCGCAAACAAGCCTGAAGCTCGAGAGGCCGACAAGTCGGAAGACGGCAAATAATCAAATATACGACAAATATATAAAAGGGATAAAAAAAAAGTAATTGTCCATATAAGAAGTCATAATTAATTAAACGGAAATTTCACGTGGTACCCCTGAGGTAAGACCTATTTCACGCGGTGTATCAAAGTTTGACATATTTCGTCTAATACCCCTGAGTTTTTAATTTTTTTCGCTGCGTACCCCTGTCGCAGCTCTGTTAATTTTTCCGTTAAAAAATAAAAAAGAAATTAAAATCAGACGCAACGACTTTGAGAGAGAGGGGGGACGCCCATGAGAGCAGAATCGACATCGGCGAGAGAGCAGCCCGACGCCAACGAGGGCGGAGCAGACTCTGGTGATGTTGGTGGAGGTAAGTCTTCTTCCTTTTGACACTAGGTTTGAGATTTAGGGTTTCGGAATTGAGGTTTTTTTTTTCGATTTCGAAGGCGGCCCCTCCCTGTGTCGCTTAGACTTTCAATCCCAGACTCTACGAGTCACCTCCGGGCAATTGGGGACGACACTGGGCCCAAGTTTGTAGCCCCTCAACGTCGAGTCTTTGCAATCCCGATTTGCAGTCTCAATTTCAGAAGAGGATCCCGACAAGTTCGTAGTCCCATATCTGGGATGTGTATAATTTACTTGGCCTTGCTTAGGTGATTTTGGATTGAATTTAGTTTGGTTGATGAATTTTATTCCGATTGACATTAGTTCTCAAGTGAATTGATTTATATAGTTTGGTTGAATGAATTAATTCGATTTGGGGTATAAACCGTATAATTTCTTGGTCTTCATTTTTTCAAATTTGATTGGACTTATTCTTTGCTTATGAATTGATTTGGGTGGTTAAATATGCATTGAAAATGTGGGCATCTGCTTGTTGCTTTCCTGCAGTCTTTGCCCAAGCTACAAATTGCCAGTATCCAATATGACAGTAGGTAATCTCATGTAGAAATCCTTTAATCTGTCATAAATTCATATTGCTGGTATCCAATCTGACATTAGTCATCTCAGGTATAAATTCTTCAACTTGGTTAATCTCTTCCCTAGCTATCACAAAATGCTTTGGCTTTCAAATTCTTGTCAAATTCTCCCTATGATCAAGCATGTGGGTGATTTCATTTCAAGCATTATTGTATCTGGATTTGTTCAGTCAGTAAGTTTTTGACATGTTGCTGCTATTGTTTATTTTTGGCCTTTTCAAATTATAGGGTTTAAGGGTTGGATTTGGAATTTTGATTTAGTTATTTAGGATTTTGAATCAGCAATTTGATCATAATCATTAAGTTGTTGCTGCTCTCATTTGATTTTGGGATTGGAATTGATGATTTGGGAGATTTATGAGTGATTCTTTAATCCTCGACTAGTTGTGTGAGACTGTGAGAGTTTGTCCATCAGTAACTAGAATAGGTTTATCTTTAGTCATTGAACGTCTTTAGTCTATTAGCTCAAATGGGAGAGCAATGTGCTCATGCACAAAGAAGTGGGTTCGAATCCCACATAGGCTTATTGAATTGAATTCATGAACCATAAGTAATTTAAGATCATGTCCAAGTTGGATATATTTAGTTAAATGTACATATGTAGCATGTATAAAGAAAGAAAGAAAGCTAGCAAGCTAGGTTTGAATATCACATGTATGGTTTTTGTAGTCTATGTGGGATTCGAACCCACATCGATGTGTGGAACACATTGCTCTACCATTTGAGCTAATAGACTAACTATAAACCAAAGTGTGTCACTATACAATATAACGTAGTCTCCTTTAATAAAAGCATATATAGCAGCATTATAAGCCTTATGATTAATATGATAAAGTAAGTACATATCAAAAGCCATACGCCAAACCTCAAAACTTCATCAATCCACTTGTAAGCTAAGTTATTGAATTTAAGCCAATGGCATGAGTAGGCTAAGAATTAATTGATGTTTCTTGTTCAACACAAGTCAAAGAACATTTGCAAAAAATAATGCCAATTGGAAATTTCATGTGAAAGAATAACACTGGACAAGAGGTTTTTCGTAGCAATAACTAGAAGGTTCAAGGGCTAAACCTTAACCAACTTGCCTGAAAAGCCTTTCCCAGAAACATCTCATATTGATCTAGATAATGTTTGCCTCCAAATCCAAGTTAATATCCAAAAGAGTAATCCAGATCACACACATAATGTTTGGCCATAACTCAGGTATCGACACCAGTATGACAGTAATATCCCTATGAAAATGATAAATCGTAAACAAGCAACTTTTCATATTCCATGAAAATGACTGCATATCCTATCCCACAAGAGTTACAATTTTGAACAAAATAAGATTAACTTAATCAATCCAAAAAAAAAACGCTTCCAAGCTCCATACTCCGATGGCAATTTCTTTGACAGGTGGAACCATGTAAAACACACAAACATATACCCGTGAACATTCAGCAAATCCCTAAATCTCAAAATTGAGAAGGGAGTCAAAATCAATTATATATCACAAATTAACATATAATTGATCCACAAAACCAACTTCTAAATCCAATCAAAGATGCTAAAACGGTAATTCAACCCAAAAAACCTCAATCGAAAAACCGTAAATCCCTAAAGCCGAAATTGAGAAAGGAGGCTTACCACCGGGGCGATTGTCGGAGTTGGCTTCCTTCCCCTCCTCGCGTATGTTGTCCGCCCTTATCTGAATCGAGTCTTCGCGTAGCCTCTCCCTCCACGTCTCCCCCCACCCCCCTTCACAAACCTCCTCTGCCCAAATGGAAGAATGCGAACATTCCTTTCTTTCAATTACTTCTTTTACTAACGGAAAGTTTAACGATTTTGTTTAAGAGTTAACAGAAGGGCACGAGGTGAAACTTTCACAAACCTCAGGGGCACCATGTGAAATAGGTAAAACATTGGTACACCATGCGAAATAGACTATACCTCAGGAGCACCACGCGAAATTTCCGTTAATTAAATGTCCATCATCCAAGATTTATTAGTTAAATGTCCACCGACCAGCCCCTAACTGCTGCGTGCTTCTAACTATGACGTGCTTCTAACAATGACAAACGACAGTGTTGAAGGATAAAATTTGGTGATTTCGTAAATGAATTCATCACATTCATTATAATACTAAAATGTTGCCAATTTTGTTTCAAACATAAAATTGGACAATACAAAATTAAAAGGTGGGCCTGATCCATACTACAAAGGAGGATGCCTTTGGTGGGCTTACACAAAAGGCCCAGCCCGAATGGCATCAGCATCTGCCTAACTCCAACTCTTACGGTTAATTTTAAAAAAAAATTGTACCGGAGAAAGGGTGGGGGAGTGGCTAGGCTAGGTAACTACTTCCTATAAAAGAGATAAAATCAGCAGAGAGAAGAGGAAGCTGCAGACCAAAAAAGAAAGCATAACTCTTTAACTCCAAAACAGAGGGTAGAAGTCTATCCTCTTTTCTTTTCTTTGTTTTGCAGGTACAAAAAAGCATGACAATGGAGAAGACCAACCCGGGCTTAGGTTTAGGTGCTCTCAACTAGTGTTTGGGATCGTAATAGGCTATTGCCTAGAGACCAGGGCCGGCCCAGAAGCAAGGACAGGATAGGCTTCAGCCCAGGGCCCAAAATTTTAAGGGGCCCAATTTTTTTTTAAAGTCTGTATATATACATATGCATGAATAAAAGGCCCAAGTGCAGCATGCAGCCTACCACGTACAAATAAAAGGCCCAAATGCCCAATTCAATTAAGTATTAAAGAAAACACATTAATTGAAAAGCAAAAAACTCATTGAAAGTTGCACACGCATGCAGTGCGCTGGATTGCAAAGATTGAGTTGGAATCGGAAAAGTCGTTCTGGAACATCGGAGTCTTCGGCTAGTTCAAGGAGAAGAGATGAAGCCTTTTCAATTTCAAGGCTCTCGACTTTATGTCTTTATAACACTGCCATCACCATCAGATCTATCCAACGCTAGTCGCGAGCAGCACCACCGGACCTACCTCTGTTGTCGGCGTCATCAATCTGCCATCACCGATTCAATTGATTCCTTTAAGTCCGAATGCTGTTTTGGGGCCTCTTCTCCAACTGGTAAGAATCTTTTCTTCAAATTTGTATTTATAATCTTGATTCAGTCAATTTCCATCAACATTCCGACAATGAAATTGATTCAACTTAATTTGGGGAAATTGATTAAATTATAATGGAAATTTGGAGAATTTGATTCAAATTGTATTATCAGCTCTTATTTTGAGAATTTGAGCCTTTTTTATATGCAGATATAGCAACAGTGATTTTCCTTTTGAAATCTTCAGTGAGATTTTAAGTGCTTGCTTGAAATTGCTTACGACGGTTGATTATTATTAATTTTAAATTACTCGGACCCTTAATTTTTATTCGCCCTGGGCCTTGTTATACTAGGATCAGCCCTGCTAGAGACCATCACATAATAGGTTGAGAACATCCACTCTTAAAGTCGGGGTTGGGTTCACATGCTCTCACCTAGTGTTTGGGCTCGTAATAGGCTTTCGCCTAGAGACCATCACGTAATAGGTTGGTGGCATTCGATCCCGGCAAGGATCGATTCATAGGGACGAAATGCTGCCCAATTTTCCTAAACAGGCCAACTAGCAATCTCATACAATCAGAAAAAAATTCCAGCCAGACATGGGACTTTGAAATAAAAACTGTCCTAATCAAGGGCTAAGTTCTGCTAAAATTCCCCTAAATGAAGTTCTAACAAATGAACTCAATTCATTCACACAAACTGGAACTAAAATCAATTGGCAAAATATTAAACTAGAGGTTTCTGAAATTCGCCCAAAAATGTCAAAACTGGCGAACATATGAAGCCATGCGAAATGAGAGATTGCAAAAATAGAAAAGTCCTAATTAAAGCAACAAGCGCTGGTTTGATCAAGTTAAATTCGGGTATTGAGGTTGAACGATGAACCAAAAACAGAGAGAAGTAGATTCTTGACTAAAATCTCCAGAAATCCACATACCTAATTGACAGTTCTGGGTTGATCGGTATTCTCCCGGCTTGTTCGTTCTTAATCACCCCGAGCCTATAATCAGCCTCTTCTTTCGATAAAGGGCACAAAATGAAACCCTATAGATTGAAACCGAAATCAGTCAAATGTCAAAATTGAACGTTTGATTGGAAGTAGCTGAAAGAAGGGATTCAAAATCTGGGGCACAGATCACCTAAATGCCAGGCCAAAGATCGAATTCGAGGTTTGCAAAAAAAAAAAAAAGTTAGTTGAGCATACCTGTTCGGGAAGACTTTGTGTCTGAAAACCTTTGGCCCTCCTTGAATGTCGGAGAGACGAGGCCGTGGTCCTCTCTTTCGATTGTCCAAGCCGGGGCTCGCCCAAGCTATCGTCGGTCGGTGAGTGGTCGTCCTGCTACTGCCGCTTCTTCTCTGTCAATCACGTGAAGAAGATGTTCGATGACGGTCAATTAGGGTTGCCGGTTGTGTATTAAAAAAAAAAGAAGCAGACATAAAATTGACCGGAGTTGGGCTGGGCTAAACTCACTTTGAAAACTACTCATTGGAATTGGATTCCAAATCCAATTAATTAGTGAACCTTCATTTCAAGGTATCCGAAAGGGATATATATATATATTTTTTATTAGGTAAAAATTCGATGCACCGGACAGACCCGGTGGATCGAGAGGCCGATGAAATCGGCGACAGACAAATCGTCAATACAATTGAATACAATGCAACACCAAAACCAGAAAAACCAAATTACAAGAGTACAGTTACAGACCAAGGCTAGTACTAATCAAGAAAGAACAAAAGTAAAGCATGACATCTCGTCCATCAGTTGGTATGACATCTCGTCCATCAGTTGGTAGAGGCACTCAGGGAAGCCCTGGAGAACTTAGTGGAAACCTCAGATTTGGACTCTACCGACGAGCCTTCAGGTTTCGATCACGTCCACGACCTCTCTCACGTTAACAAAGGAGAAGAACTCTGCTTTACACTGCTAGCCCCAAAGCCAAATAACCATACCACCACAGCAATTCGGTAAATCTAGCATTATTCATACTATATATATAAATATATATAAATATACACATAATGGAAAAGGCAAGAACTTGGGCCCGAGCCCAAGGCAAGAACTTGGGCCCGAAGCTGCCCCGAGCTGCCCCGAGCCCAAGGCAAGAACTTGGGCCCGAAGCATAAGCAATCCACCCCGACATGGAAATGGAAGAAAACAAACCGGATGAGATGGCTACCAAGGACCGTGACAAGGGCACGACTCACCGATCCCGCCAAGGGCAGCGATCGGTGGAACCCCAACCCAAATACGCCAGTTGAGTAAACAAGAGGGAAAAAACGGGGAGGACGGAGATAGAGAGAACCAAGGGTAGCGGCGGAACCACTGGCAACCGCTGGACAAACCCAGATCCAACTTTAAGGAGGGGGAAGACGAGGCGGCAAGAAAGATTGGCTGAAATTTGTTTGAGATGGAGCAAATTCTTCAAGATCTCGAAAGATTGGTGCACAAAGGAGAAACCCCCGGGGAGAAGAAGCACCAGATGGGGGACGGCTAATAACGACAGGGAGGGTTAACGGGGGAGAACCCCATCGGAAACCGAAAACCAACCAAAAGAACCCCAAAATCCGGCCAACAAACCCGAGTAGATAGCGATTTGACAAAGAATGGAATCGAAATTAAAGATTTGAGAGGAAGATTTGGCCAAAACAAGATGAATTTGGAGGACAAAATTCCATCGTTCCAAAGGAACGTGATTGCCAAGGAGAGTTTCTCTCTCCTAAGAGAGAGAAACCTCAAACCATGAAAGGGATACATATATGTACACACGTACATGCCTTCGGATTAGTATTTAGTAAGGAAAATATGTCTAATTACAAAATCTACCCACTAAAATATAAGAATTATAATTGGCATAAATTAAGAATTCGAGTTTGATAAAATATAAAATTAAACTCGCCAAATATTTTTTGTCAATTAATTCTAGTGGGTCAATATCAAATCGGCTTCAATAAAAACGGAGTCAAAATCTCAAATCAAGTTTCACCCAAATATAAACTTGGTTCATAAAAGAACTATGTAAGGACTTGACGCCTCATATTGGCTACATAGGTAATCCGATATGAAATCCTAAAAATATATCGGGTACAGTCGTCAACCTCTAAATTCACCCTTAAATGAATATGAGGTCAATAACAAATTCAAATTGATTCATTAACGAACTACGAGTGATTTGAATCTCTTCTAAGAGATACATAGGAAACCCGTTACAAAGCTATAGCTCATCGGGTTCAATCGCACAGCCCTCAAACGACCGAAAGGGCAAAACAACAAAATTAAATTGGTTCCTTCAATTAAGAACTACATAAGATTTAATTCCGCTTTGTCGGATATGTAGGAAACTTGACGTCAAGCCAAAGCCAGTCGAGTTCAATCTCAAATTACAAAAAGACTTTCTTCGGTTCCAAATGAAGTTAAGTCAATCAAGTAAAATCAGTTCGTACAGAACTACGTAATGACTTGACGCCTCATATCGGCTACATAGGTAACCCGATATGAAATTCTAAAAATATATCGTGTACAATCGTCAACCTCTAAATTCCCTTTAAATGAATATGAGGTCAAAATCAAACGAATTCAAATTGTCCATGCCTACTCGATACAAAGCTTCTGCTAGTCGAGTTCAATCACCACTCTCAAATGATCCCATGATCAAACCCAAATACGAAATTTCTTTTCATCTTGAACTACGGTCACTTGATTCCACCAAACAAGTGGATACGTAGGAAACTCGGTGTAAATCAAATCCTTACCGAGTCCAGTCGCATCCAAACTTTGAAATCAAATCTCCTTAAATTCACTTTTCGACTCTAAGTCGTCCCAAATATCAAATTTTTCATCAAATCCAAAGTGTCTCTTCCGACTTGATACAAAGCTTCTGCTCATCGAGTTCGGTCACGACCAAAACTTTAAAGACACAAATACCAAATTCAATTTTGTCATTTTCAAGAACTACGTGTGATTTGATCCCTTCCAAAAGGGTACGTAGGAAACTCACAAACGAGTTCAATCACGATCCCCAAATAGACCTTTAAGTCAAAACAAGTCAAATTCCAAATTAAACTACACAACAAAGCCAAATCGTTTTCTATGCAAATGATATGTGGGTTACTTGAGTTACCCTTCCGAGAAGGTGGGCTCAGGTTACTCGATTGGAGTCTTGTTCGAGCTACCCTTCCTAGAAGGTGGGCTTGAACTTCATCCTCTGATGCATACAAGAAATCGGAATCAAATTCAAACCAAACACAAATCCAAAAAACTCTGAACTACGTAAGGCTTGATTCTCTTCCAAGAGATACGTAAGCAACCCGCTAAAATTCGGGTGCAGTCCAAATCACCAAAACCACTCAAATCTTGGTATCGATGCGACTTCGAATCAAGAGGATAACCAAACTATAACAGACAACTGACAAACGAATCTATGATAGACAACTTACTCAAGTAACCCACATATGCAAATGATATGTGGGTTACAAGAGGATAACCAAACTATAATAGACAGCTAACAAACGACAACTGATAAACGAAACTATAACAGACAACTGACAAACGAATCTATGATAGACAACTTACAAACGAATCTATGTGAAAACTTAGATTGTTTGACAAGTATTTAACTAACATTCAATGTAACAGTAGCAATTTCAGCATTCAAGCATCATTCATTGCTATATTTGGAAGAAGAAGAAGAATATGGAAAGGGCCTTCATTGGCCTGCCGTCATGGCATTTCATTAATCCCAAAAACCCTACATTTTGGGGAATGGAAAAGTTTGTCTTTTATAGGTCCTAATGTCATGTGCTAGTCACATGGGAAACAAGTTCCCTTATTACAAACCAAGACCAAACTTAGAGGAAATGACATGAAATGGAACAAAATGATATGAAAACATAACATATTCTCCATATCCCCTCTTCAAGTTTGACTTGCTTGGAAACCAACAAGTCCCAACTTGGAAGAGAGAAAGAAATGTTGCTTCTCACCAAGAGGTTTAGTTAAAACATCAGCAATTTGGACCCCTGTTCTCACGTGATGAGGATGAAGGAAGCCATCTTGCAATTTTTCCCTTACAAAGTGACAATCAATCTTCAAGTGTTTGGTCCTCTCATGGAAGACTGGATTCTCAGAATGTGAATTGCAGCTTTGTTATCACAGAACAAATGGATATGCAGAGGAATTTTGATGCTTAGGGTGTGCAACACACCTTCAACCCACACTAGTTCACTGGATGTCATAGACATACTCCTGTATTCAGCCTCTGCTGAGGACATAGAGACTGTAACATGTTTCTTGGTCTTCCAAGAAACTAAATTTCTCCAAAAGAATACACAATAACCAGTGAGAGAACGAGCACTGTATTGGCAAGATGCCCAGTCAACATCACAATATGTAGAGACATTCAAAGTAGAGTGCTTGGTGTAGTGCAGGCCAACTGATATAGTACCACTGAGATACCTTACCACATGAATAGCAGCATCCAGATGAGGATGTCTTGGTTCAATCATGAATTGGCTTAAGTGCTGAACAACATAAGAGATATCAGGCCTGGAAACAAGAGCCTACCAATCAGTCTTCTATAGGTTTCTGGATCTGGAAGCACCTCTCCAACATCAGTGGAGAGTTTCAAACTTCTGGGAAGAGGAAAAGATGCAGCCTTGTTGTCATTCATCTTGCAGTCCTCAATGATATCCATGATGTACTTTCGTTGATGCAAAAAAGTACCCCTGGAATCATGTAAAATTTCTAGACCAAGAAAGTATCTTGCCCATCCAAGGTCTTTGATAGTAAAAGCCTTATGTAAGGCCAACTTAGTGTGTCTGATTTCCTCCTCATCATCACCAGTGATGAGCAAGTCATCAACATAAACTAAGGCCACAACAATACCTTTAGGTACTCTTTTAGTGAATAGAGAATAATCCTGTGGAGCTTGAGCAAATCCCAAGCTTAGCATGAATCTGCAAAGCTCCATATTCCACTGTCTGGATGCTTGTTTGAGACCATATATTGATCTCTTTAGCTTACAAACTTGGCCTGGTTTATCAGTTCTATAGCCTTCAGGTGGTCTCATGTACACCTCTTCCTCTAACTTGCCATGTAAGAAGGCATTGTTAACATCAAGTTGGTATAAAGGCCAATCCCTCACTGTAGCAACTGCAATTAAGATTCTGACTGTGGCAAATTTGGCAACAGGTGAGAAAGTGTGCTTGTAATCCTTCCCCTTAATTTGATTGTAACCCTCTGCTACAAGACGAGCTTTATACCTCTCTATAGACCCATCTGGTCTGTATTTGATCTTGTATACCCATTTACTTCCTATGGGCTTAATACCAAAAGGAACATCTGTCAATTCCCAGGTTTCATTCCTTTCAAGAGCTGATATCTCCAGATTCATTGCATCAATCCAGCATTTACTCTGAGCAGCCTGCTAATACGTATAAGGCTCCATTTCTATAGCCATTAATGCAAAAGAATGAACCACATCAGGTTCAACAACATCTCCAAGACACTCTGCTAAGAAGGATTTAGACAGTGACTCTCTATGCCTGTTGTCTTGGCAAACATAATCTTGTAGGCGTCTAGGCCTAACATGCTCTCTTGCAGTTCTTCTTAAGGGTGGAAATATAGTCTCATCATGCAACATCTCAGCAGTAATGGGATTGTTATGTCCATCTGATATCAAGGAGTCTGAGACCTGGAGAGAGCTATCAGAAGAAGATCCAAGTGGAGAGAAATTCTGATTTTGTGCAGGGCTGTTAGAAGGTTGAGTTGGGGAAAAACTTTGATCTTGTGCATGACTGTTAGAGGATTGAGTTAGATACTGCATATTTATCACTTCATCATCACCATAAGAAGGATTGACTAATGGCAAGGAAGTTTCTTCATTTCTGATCTCAACAACCTTTCCAGGATTGTCCTTATAGGGAAGAATGTCTTCCCTACATACAACATCTCTACTAACAAACATCCTTCTTTGCTCTAAATCCCACAATTTATAACCCTTTTGTCCAAAGGGATAGCCCAACAAGATGCATTTCCTTGCTTTAGGCCCCATCTTGTCCTGATCTCCATGAGCAACTGGAGCATAGCATAAGCAACCAATGACTCGAAGCTCATCATAGCTAGGAGACTGTTTGAACAATTTTTCAAAAGGTGTGCTCCAATTAAGAACTTATGTGGGAAGTTTATTTATAAGATGTGTTGCTGCAAGGAGACACTCACCCCAGAAAACAATAGGAAGACCTGCATGAATTCTAATACATCTAGCAGTTTCCACTAGATGCCTGTGCTTCCTCTCTACTCTTCAATTTTGCTGTGGAGTGTAAGGGATGGTTTTATGATGAACAATGCCTTCTGTAGAAAATAAATCTACACATTGATGTTGCAAAAACTCTGAGCCATTATCAGTCCTGACACACTTGACTGAATCATTGAATTGATTCTTCACATAAGCAATGAAGTCATTAACTGCTTTGAGCACCTGCAGTTTGTTTCTCAAAAGAAATGTCCATGTAACTTTAGTATTATCATCAAGCACAATGAAGAAATATGAGCAACCATTATAAGTAGCATGCTTATATGGTCCCCATAGATCCATATGAATTAACTCAAAATGCCTACTGGCCATATTATAACTTCTATCAAAAGGAAGCCAATGATGCTTGGCTAAAGAGCAAGATTCACAGTGAAATTTCTCCAAAACAGAAGCACCAAACATGTTCAGGTGTTTTAACTTAGAAACTGAATTGTGCCCAAGTCTGGCATGAAAAACATCCAAACTAGTACTAACTTTATTACAACTTCTGAAATGATCTTTAAAAACTCCAATCTGATCAGGCTTCTCTGCAAATACTTTGTAGAGTCCATGCCTCCTGATTCCAGACAACACCACTTTCCTAGATCCAGGGTCCTGGAAATAACAATGAGTCTTAGTGAATAATGCAATGAGATCAGTATCATCAAGCAACGTACCCACTGACAACAGCATATGCTTAAACTCAGGCACACGCAAAACATCACTCAAGATCACTGAATCTGTAAGCTGTAAATTTCCCATTTTTGTGACAGTTTTAATAGATCCATCTGGGAGCCCTATGTGAACAGGTTTATTGAGCTTTCTTTTGTTCAATAAGCCATGTGAATCAGACACCATATGGCCAGTGGCACCTGTGTCTATAATCCACTCAACTAGACATTCTTCCTTTAAGACAACATTTGCATTAGTAAAAGAGAGATTACCTGCAAAATTTGCAAAGGACCCAACATTGCTCTCAACATCTTGCTTTCCTCTCATCTTCTTCATGATCTCCTGATAGACTGCATTCACCATGACTGCATCAACACCATCTTTCTGGTTGCAGTGAGTACAAGTGGAGTTCTGTTTGGTTCTCTTGACTTCTCTCCAATCCTTCCACTCTTTCTTGAGTGGTTGATTGGAAGAATTGGTTCCACTGCTAGCTTGAAACCTGTTGTTGCCTCTAGCTGCAGCCATTGCACTAGAATCTGAAGGAACACTCTGGCCACTAGTAATCCCATTTTAGGCATCATTCCCACTTTCAACCTGCTGCCGAATATAATAGGCCTTGCTCACAGTAGGCAAGGGATCAGTTGCTAGTATCTGGTTTCTAGAAGCATCAAAGTTATCATTCAAGCTAACCAGAAATTGCATCAACTGGTTTTTAGACTGTATTTGACTCAATTTTCTTTTCAGATCACAAGTGCATCTTCCCATAGCTCCACAACTGCACTCTGGTATGTTCTCAAGGACCTGCAACTCATTCCACCCCTTTTTAAATATATTATATAAATCATCCAAGGACATATTTCCTTGCTTAACATTAGAAAGCCTTCTTTTGATATGAAAAATCAAAGGTATGTTAGATTGGCCAAATCTCTCAGCTATCTCATCCCAAAGACCTTTAGCAAACTCTACAAACATCAGCCCTTCAGCAACTGTCTTGCTCATAGAGTTTAACATCCAGCATCTTACCATGAAGTCATCTCGGATCCATTTCTCCAGATCCGCATGTCTAGGTGCAGGCCTAGCACATGACCCATTAATAAAGCCTAGTTTGCACTTGGATCCGAGAGCCATTATGACTCCACGACTCCAGGTCAAGTAATTAGAGCCATCAAAGGAAACAGCAACCAACTGGGCTCCTGGATGGTCAGAATTTGAAAGAAAAAGGGGATCACTGAGGTTACCTACGGCAGCCATATCATCAACTTCTCTATGAACAGCTTCTGCAGATCTTTCAGCACTAAACATCAACTTGTATAAGCAATCAGAAAATGATCAAAAACATCTCAGAATCGAGCCATACGCTCTGATACCATGTGAAAACTTAGATTGTTTGACAAGTATTTAACTAACATTCAATGTAATAGTAGCAATTTCAGCATTATATTCAAGCATCATTCATTGCTATATTTGGAAGAAGAAGAAGAATATGGAAAGGGCCTTCATTGGCCTGCCGTCATGGCATTTCATTAATCCCAAAAACCCTACATTTTGGGGAATGGAAAAGTTTGTCTTATATAGGTCCTAATGTCATGTGCTAGTCACATGGGAAACAAGTTCCCTTATTACAAACCAAGACAAAACTTAGAGGAAATGACATGAAATGGAACAAAATGATATGAAAACATAACATATTCTCCATAATCTATGACAGACAACTGATAAACGGATTTATAACAGACAATTGACAAATGAAATTATGACAAATAGCTGACAAATGAACTAAATTTAATAATTTATACATTAAAACTCATTGTTGGAGCACATGTCGATAGCTCGTTGCTGAAAACTAAAATAATAAATTCAAACACTAAAATATTAGCTGAATTGAAAAGTAAACTATCACAATGCATCGTTGGGCTGAATCTGAAAATTCAGCATCTATGACCCGAAAAAACCCCAAAAATTCAGCTCCATCTCTCACCATCACTCGATTTATCTCTATCCACGTTGCGAAGCCTGAAGAGCGGCGCCCACCGCTATTCCACCGGCGTCTGCAGGTGAACCTTAAAACCAGATATTCCTGTCTGATCATTTCTTCCTTCTTAGCTTCTGATTTAGCTGTAGAATTGTATTGATCGATATAAAATCCTCCTTAGGGTTTCATTCCTCACAAGTTTCATATATATAGATTACATATGAGTAAGACTGGGCCTGAGCCAATAGGCCCGTACACTATACAATATATAATCTATCAAGCCCCCTCAGTCGAAAGTGGAGGGTCCCAAATAGTGAGACTAGACCGAAAATCGAGAAACGGTTGACGAGGTATACTCTTGGTGAAGATATCAGCGTGCTAATAAGAGAAAGGCACATGAAGAACACGAACATGTCCAATAGCAACCTTGTCCCGAACAAAGTGGAGATCGAGCTCAATGTGCTTAGTGTGCTGATGTTGGAACGGGTTGCTTGCGAGATAGACGGCAGAAATGTTGTCCGTGTAGACCAGGGTGGCCTTCTGAAGGGGGTTGCGGAGCTCAAACAGGAGATTACGCAACCAGGAGCTCCCAGAGACAACGTTGGCGACACCCCTGTACTCAGCCTCCGCGCTGGAGCGAGAAACCACAGATTGTCGCTTCGACGACCAGGACACAAGGGTGTCATTGAGGAAGACACGGTAACCAGGCGTAGAGCGGTGTGTTTCAGGACACCCACCCCAATCCGCATCAGTGTATGCAATGAGGTCATGCCGAGATGAAGGAGAGATCGTGGTGCCCATATCCAGCGTACCACTGATGTACTGTATGATCCGCTTCAAGGCCTGAAAATGCGGCTCCCTAGGCGCATGCATGAACATG
This sequence comes from Persicaria tinctoria, assembly GCA_037127255.1. Lineage (NCBI taxonomy): Eukaryota > Viridiplantae > Streptophyta > Magnoliopsida > Caryophyllales > Polygonaceae > Persicaria > Persicaria tinctoria. The sequence goes on along the minus strand of JBANSL010000004.1, from coordinate 79,875,079 downwards.
CAGATTTGTTGAACGACATAGCTGATGTCTGGATGAGTAAAGGTAAGATAATGTAATGCATCGACAATATATAATCTATCATTAGCATTTCTTTGAACCTCTAAAATTCAGCTCCATCTCTAACCGTCACTCTATCTATGTCTGTTGGATGTTTGACCTTCATGTTCATCCCGTAGAAGCGGCCTCATAATGTCAGCACCTTCTTTGTCCCCTCCTTTGCCTTCATTATAGCTTTTACCCTTCGCGATGCATTGGTAGCCTCATAATGTCAACTCCTTATTTCCATGTCATCATCTATGTTTCCATTAGATTCACCTTTGTGTTGAAATACAATACTTGAATAATTACTTTGAAATTGCATTCAAAGAATCGAAGTATGGTCTCATAACTGCTTTTAGAAGCCCTGTGTAATGAAAACTTTTTTGCATTTTGACAAAGGTTCAGAAAATAGAAATATATTAATCTCTCCTTCATTGGTAAAATACAAAATGAAATGAGTCCTTACGGATTACCTTAAAGGGGCGAATCTTATGAGAAATGAGTAGTATTGTATACTCTAAAAAGTCGCTTTCAGATTTCGGGATGATGAAGTTCTCAAGAGTCTTCTCATCACCCCTCTTACCAAACAGCTCAGTGGTGGACACATAAGCACCAAAGTCAGCACACATAAGCACTTTGAGAAGCCAAATCAGTACAAATAACCTCGATCTCCATGGAGGCGATCGAGGGGCTGACAATCGATCTCCATTTCAATATTTTTTTACACTTTATTGGAATAAAATTATTCAGTGATATTGAATGATTATTTATTATAATGACATTTATCTTTTTTACACCCTTTATACGGAATAATTTTTGGACATACGATCAGGCATGTGTACTCTATAATATAAGAATGCTATATTGGAACTATATATATTTAATTCATTAAATTTCATGAGATAAAACTCCATTATCTTTTATTGCCTCACACATTTTACACACATTTTTTCACTTCCATAAAGTACAAAATCCATCCAACGCTAGGTTGAAAGGAGAAGAAAAAACCATCAATATAATTTTGCCACACTCATCAAACAAATTAAGATGATGAATACACAATAACACACTTCACTCTTGGGAGGACTCCAAGCTTAATCAATTGATCTTACCAATTAATTAATCAATTAAGCATAGACATCAGGGTTGGCAAGGAGGTACTCCTCCACCTTCTTGAACAAGCCCTTCATCTTTTCTTGCCCATACTTGCACTTCTCCTCGTCCACCACCGCATCATCCTTGGGGTGGTAGTGGTCTGTCATGGTGCACACGGTCCCGCTCTCAGAGGCCACCATCTTACCCACATGGACGCAGCACTCCACCGAGTCTCCCAGGGCGTCTCCCTCTGTGGTTGTGTACTTGCAGTAGAAGTTCTCCACGTCAAGCTCGTCGATTCTGTGCTTGACATACTTGAACGGACCTCCTACATATTACATAGTTTTGGATTTGTATCATCGGTTAAAAACTGCAACATAAACCTAAGTAGTGGAGCGATTTTTCAACTGCTGCATTAGGCCTATTGTGACGGTTTGTATCGGCCTAGCTATTGTTACGATTTATTTCAATTAGTTGTGCAAATTAGATCATATAAAAGCATATATAAAATATAATGTATATACCATCAGGAAAGTTGATCTGTTTGACGGCTCCAACTGCGACGCAATCGCCTTCAACAAACTCGACGCTCTTGAAGGATTCGGGCATGAGCTTGGGGAAGAGGGTGTGGGAGTCAAGACACAAGGCCTTAAATAGCCTGGGTGCAGCAACCGGGCTGGAAACCTCTTGGCTTAATGTTAGGACACCCATTTCTCTTTTGGTTGATTCCTCAAAATAAGTTGCAAGATAAAAAGAAATTAAAGTGTACTTAAGCTATTGATTGAGGATTTTGTTTAATTTGTGAGTGAAAATGGAGGAATTTTGTGGGTATTTATAGAAACAAGCGACCATTTATTAGTTCTTATCGATCGAGATTTTGATAAGATAATGAGTCTATACTCGATGTAGTCTGTATACAAGCAATTGAAGTCTACCCTTCCAGACGGTCAACCTTTGAATGTGTATATATATTAGCTTAATTTTATTATAGATTTTTTAACCTCTGCCAGCATGTCAATTTAAAAAATATTCAACTAGATTCAATAATTTAACAAAATTATAGATATTTTTTTAGGGTTCATTCGTTTCCCGTAAAACTATTTTTTTCATAATTAAATATGTGTAACCATAGCATGAAAAATAGATTAAACAAACCGATTTTATTAATTAATAGTTCCTATATTATTGTTACTATTATTATTTTTTAGGTAGTGTGCATCATAATAATTAGTCCTACTTGATCTATATAAATTGCAAAGTCAAGCGTTCTGAGTGTGCTAAATTTCGCACCTACTACTCATAATTCTATATTATATACACTTAAAAAAACCCTTCGGCCATCTAATTCCTTGACCTCACCTCGCCTTGAAGGTCATCAAAGTTGTCAAGACCCGTGCAAGCTTTGAACCTATCGATCTCCTTGTTGCACTACTATAAATTTGTTATTTAACATCGGGTAATAGTCGATGTCTTTCAAAAAAAAAATCGATGTCTATGTGGGGATGTAAAAAGTCAAAAGTTTTTCACAACGGCCAGAACCCGATGTCTTTGTATGTTATAACATCGTTGATATTTTTAAATCCGATGTCGTTGTTATCCTATAACATCGATTATAAAATATAACCGATGTTATAACATACAAAGACATCGGCTATTACCCGATGTTAAAACGTTTAGACTTTTTACATCACCAACATAGACATCGAATTGTTTTTTTAACCCGATGTGAAATGACATATTTACGGGTTTTTTTTTATTATCGTAGCCTATGCGGGATTTGAACCCGCATCTTTGTGTTTGAACACAATGCTCTACCATTTGAGCTAATAGGCTTTAAATTAGATAGAATATTCTTACATAATAGCAAAAAGAGCATATGAAACTTAAGAAGCAAAGAAACAAGGGAAATAAACTAGTAGCAAAAGAGTAAACAGTTATTCTATGAAAATTCAACACAAGTGCTATCATTAGCTTCTATATTACACTTCCTGAACCCTTTCTTGTTTCCCCTAATAGAAGCATGGGCTGGTGGGAGAATTGATTACCAATAGCAATAAGATGAGGGATAGATAGGGCTTTAGCCAACGAGAAGATTAAATGGTGTGTTCATATATAATCCAACTTTTAAGACAAATTTCGGCACAAATACACCAATAATTTAAGTAAGAATAAGGCAAATTTCAGCAGCTATAAAGGCAAGAAACTCAGTTTGCTTGTGATCAGAATTTACCAGCACCAACATTGAAGTTCTTTGACAGAAGTTGCTTGTTACTTGGCAACACTTTCTTTATGCAAGCAGTTACTTGTATGACTAATGACCTTAATTCTTTCACTGGTAAGTAACAAGCAGTTACTTAGCAACACTTTTTTTATGCAAGCCTTCCCTATACCATTAAACATGTAGACTATAAATAACGAAAATCTTCAGAAATAGTTGCATATTTTCTATTTACGGTCAATGAAACAAGATAAAAAGGTATTGTATCAAATCAAAATTTGTCTTCGAACAGTGTAATTATCAAAATATTATATGAACACCAGGAAGCATGTGTGATTCACTAATGAAATACACAATGCTCAATAAGCTTCATATTCTAAATTAGTACATTACTCAATAAGCTGCTAAAACTGAACAAACCTCGCGTGTGTGGATCGCGGAAAAAAAGAACTTGTGAGCAGCTATTTAGCAGTTCATCTGGATAAAGGCCTCATGCATATTAGCTTCCTTTTAAATTATCATTTATAAGTAAAAGAAACAAAAAATCAGAAGTTAACGGAAGTACAATAGAGCACTTTAAAGGTAAGTAAGAAGGAACCAATAATTTCATCAAAAAAAGAAGGAAATAATAGTTTTTCTGTGAACATATAGATTTCAAGGAGGAGGAGTTTCTGAATATGTTCAATTTGGACTAATAAACAATTTTATATTTTATAATTAGCTTTGGGCAGAAACAATTTGAAAATCTAAATCCCATCAAATCAAGTAAGCTCTTAATGAGTTTAATTAATGCAAAGACCCAAAAGAAATACCTTTCTCTTTTATTATTGTACAATTCTATTAAAGGCTTGTATATATATATAGGCTATAGCATTAGCACCCCATCAAAAAAATACATGACAATTCAAATCTCGGAAACATCTAGGGAAGAATATCAAACTTCACAAAAATACCAAATTCAAAGTATAAATAACAATACAGAGTACATAAGAAGCATATACCTGAAGCATCCTCCAAGGAGACTTTTGTCATGGGCCGTAATCTGGGGCGACCACAGATTACATAGTGCCTTGAAACCAAGTCAATCTTGATGAATCCTCAGTCTCCATTGCCATTCTAACCCTCATCACAGCCATCCAGCAGATCCCAAAAGCCTGTCCACCTTTTACGCTGTCACCACAAAATCTTGTAGGCCTCCATTTCTTGATGAAGGTCAACATACAATCAGTTTTTAGCAGGCAAACACAGTTCCTTAACACATTCAAACAATCAGCAAACAAATAACATAGCAAAAAACACATTGACAACTAAACTAGTAATAAAGGAACTAAAAGGAGAGAAGAAAACAGAGAAATGGTAATCTCAGAAGGGACTTAAAGAAAATGACAATATGTTGTCTATTCAACTGAAAGTAACACTGATAAATATGTACAAAAAAATAGAGCAGCTAAACTCACCTCACAAACAGGTAGAACGGGAGTATGGCAATTCTACCTTGTTCATCTTTCTCAAATTTCATGAACTTTGATGGACTAAAGAACCGCCTGCATTTGGGATAAAAAAATTACAAAACTTAGAAGACAAAAAACACAATAAAAATGACTGCAGGATAAATCAGTAGCTCTCCAAGGAAAGCTTTATTGTTTATTGAATAATTGACTACCTTTTGGTTAGAAAGGAAGACAGGCGTCGTTGCAAGGATTGTAAGGTGATCCCCTTCGGGGGTATCTCAACGCCTCATCACCTCCTTGTTATGGATTTTGAAGTGAATGTTCGAGCTCGTAAAAGAAACCACAACTTGCCTTCGAAAATCAGGTGGTGGCGTCTGAATGAATCGACCGGACGCATTTTGAAAGATAAGGTTTGGCAAGCGGCAGAGCAGGCAGGGATTGAGGCTTCGTTGGGCAATGCAGATGCTTTGTGGAGCCGTTTAGCAGGTTGTATTCGCAGAGTGGGTCAAGAGGTACTGGGGGTATCAAATGGGGGTCATGGGCTCATTCGAGGCGTCGCTTGGTGGAATGATGAAGTGAAGGCAAAAGTAAAGGCAAAACAGTTAGCTTTTCAGAGTTGGTTGCACAGAGGTGCTGGGGATGACGGTGTGGAGCTCAGGTCCAGATATAATGTGGCCAAAGGGGAAGCTAAGCGTGCAGTAGCTAAGGCTAAGGACAAATCTTTTGAGAATCTATACAGAGCCCTCGACAACAAAGGTGGAGAGCAGGTTCTCTATCGTCTAGCTCGGCATAGAGAGAGGATGAGTAGAGACATCGACAGCGTCAGATGTGTTAAAGATGAGAGCGGTCAAGTGTTAGCGGATGATCAGCAGATCAAGGGTCGATGGCAGAGTTACTTCTCTGAATTGCTCAACGAGGATTTTCACGCTTCAGAGCTGAGTTCCAGTCCTCCAGATCGTATCGATTTAGGATTTCACCGACGCATTTCGATAGTAGAGGTTAAGGAAGCTGTCTGTAGAACGAAGAACAGTAGAGCTCCGGGCCCAGATGATATCCCGGGGGAGGTTTGGAAATGGTTAGGGCCCAAAGGTTTGGTTTGGCTCACTTCACTTTTCAATGCTATCTTATCGTCAGCTAAAATGCCTTCGGAGTGGAGACTTAGTAAATTGGTCCCGGTCTACAAGAATAAAGGGGATGTCCAATGTTGCAGCAACTACAGAGGAATCAAATTGTTGAGCCACACTATGAAGTTGTGGGAGAGAATGATTGGGATGAGACTTCAGAGATCGGTTCACGTGTCGGAGAATCAGTTTGGCTTCATACCTGGCAGATCCTCGGTTGAGGCTATCCACTTGTTAAGGCGACTGATCGAGATGCACAGAGATAGAAAGAAGAATCTGCATATGGCCTTTATTGATTTAGAAAAGGCCTACGACAGGATTTCGAGAGAGCTTCTATGGAGATGTCTGGTAGATAAGGGAGTGCCTGGGTCGTATATCAGAGTTATCAGAGATATGTATGATGCTTCGCTGACTAGTGTGAGAACGACGTGTGGGGATTCAGAGTATTTTGAGGTTCGAGTAGGGCTCCACCAGGGCTCTGCGCTTAGTCCGCTTCTATTCACTTTAGTTATGGACACACTGTCTCTTTAGTTATGGACACACTGTCTGCTTCTCTCCAAGAGGAGGTACCATGGTGTATGCTGTTTGTCGACGATATTGTTCTAGTGGACGTCACCAGTTCAGGGTTGGCTCGCAGACTAGAAAATTGGAGAGAAGTGTTGGAGTCTAAGGGTTTCAAAATGAGTAGGACCAAGACCGAGTATGTGCAGTTCAGCTTTGGAGAGGCCAGAGTCCCGGAGACTTCAGTTCGATTGGGGGAGGATCTTGTCCCAAGGAAGGAGCATTTCAAGTACCTTGGCTCGTACGTCCAAAGCAATGGGGGTATCGACAAGGATATTGAGCATAGAGTCCAAGCGGGGTGGTTGAGGTGGAGGAGAGCGTCTGGTGTTCTCTGTGATAGGAAAGTCCCGACTAAGCTGAAAGGGAAATTCTATAAGGTGGTTGTCAGACCAACCATGTTGTATGGCGCGGAGTGTTGGCCTAGTACTAAAGCTCAGGAACAGAAATTGGCGGTGGCTGAGATGAGAATGCTGAGATGGATGAGTGGGCACACGAGACTGGATAGAATCAGAAATGTGGACATTAGAAGCAAGGTCGGAGTTGGGAATATCGTTGATAAACTACGGGAGTGCAGATTGCGGTGGTTTGGGCACATTCGTAGGAGGCAGGTATCAGCGCCTGTTCGAAGGTGTGAGAGATTGGAACTTGGAGCGTTGTGCAGAGGGAGAGGTAGACCGAAGAAGAGTTGGATGGAGGTTATTCGTCAGGATCTCATTGCGCTGAACCTCTCGGAGGATATGATTTCGGATAGGGACCACTGGAGGAGATGCATTCGGGCTTCAGATGTTTAGATTCCCAAGGATGGGTGCTGGGTCTTTCCTTGGTGTTTCCTGTCTACCTTTCTTTCTGCTTCCCGTCGGTTATCATCTTCATATCTGTTTTCTATCTTTCTGCGGTCTATTACCTTATCTTCTTCTAGGTGCCATGGGACGGTGTGTTTCCTTTACTCTATTGTTTTGGGTCTTCCGTAAACACTCTCTCGACTAATTCGGGGAAAGAGTGCGTACATCCCGACCCCCAGACCCCGCTTTATTGCGGGATATACTGGGTTGTTGTTGTTGTTGAATAATTAAGCTCAAACACAAATTCACTTGAACCTTTGCTAAAGCACCATCAAAAACCAACATTCAGGGAAACAAAATTGATCTCATTTTTTCAGGCTTGCATTTACTGTTATGCTTACTAACTAATCGAATTTTAAAAAGGAGTAGAACTCCATTTTCCAAATGAAAGAATGAGAAAATTACACCTCATTTCCTGCTATGCTTACTAACTAATTGAATATTTAAAACTCCAATTTCCAAATGAAAGAATGAGAAAATTACACCTAATAGATAAGTTTACACTTCAAATAAAACATCAGCAAATTGAAGAGAGCAAAATGATATACACTTACTAGTCACCAATCCACTGGAAAGTACTCAGGCTCATATTCTGGCTTCGAAATCCTCATATGCTTCACTCTTCTACATAATTTGTTAGACGTTATCTACATCTCCTCCCGAATTGATCCTGTGAATCCAAATCCTCGAATTAAACTCCCGAATCAAACCCTAATCAAGCTCGTGAATGGAAAATTAAATCCTAATCAAAATCCCGAATCCAGATCCGCTATTTAACCAAATCAAACCCTAATCAAGGTTGTGAAGTGAAAGGAGAAGGGTTTGAAAAGGTTACCTGATAATGGAGGTCGGGAGAACACTCGAGAATCACTTGAACTCGGAGTCGAGAAAGAGAGAGGGGGAACATCCCCTATTGAAGAATAGAGAGAGGTAAAACAAGATCTGAAACCTCATATCTAACATATCTGAAAAATAGTTGAAAGAAGGGTTGAAAAGACTGCGAATTCTTACCGGTTAGGGTTTTGAAGAGAGAGCAGTCATCATCGTAACGTAATTGCCGGTCAGAGGAAGAAAGAAGGATGGAGATGACAAGTGTGTTGATGTCGGCCATCTTCTCTGTAGTCGCCCATCAGAGGGAAAGGAGAGGAGACGAGAGGGAGATCGAGGACGTACAACTGAATCACCAACGAGGAAGATGGAGATTTTAGGAGAACCGAGGCAGACGGAGATTTTGTGTGAGAGAGATGAATGGATGAGAGATTTTTTTTTAAGTGTTAAATTGCATAACTAGACCAAAAAATGGGTCTATTTGCACAACTAGACATGTCCTTGTTTTTTTTTACTAGGGGTAGAAAGTGGTTTATTTTTCCAAATAAAAAATGCAACCGGGAGAAGAAGTTGCAGGTGAAGGGGAGGTACACTGTAGCTATCAGTAGCTGTCAGTGACACGTGGCACCAAAAGGCATCATCCGTTCATTTCAGAAAATTGTACACTGCCCATCTTACCAATGTAATGAATTGGTCCTACCAATAGGCTAAACCTGTCTTTCCATACCTGGAGATATTTTGGAGAGAATCTGAAGGGGATTCACTGTAGCTGATTTGGCGGGCTGTCAGTGCAGTTTTGGCGCCAAAACAGGGTTCCTCTTTTGGGGAAAAGGGAGAGCATTTATGAGGGAAAAATGCAATTATTGCATTGATGGGTGTCCCCAAAAACATATATAAGCTTGAGAGGAGTATCTGAAACACCATAACATGCTCTGAGAGTGAGGCAGAATAGGAGAGAAGCATAAAGGACGGGGAAACAGTTACCCGTTCATCCCAGGAAACGATACAGTCCCCATCCTACCAATAGAATATTTTCGTCCTACCAATAGTGTACAACTGTCCTTTTATACCTGAAAAAGTGCAAGAAGTTTGTCCGATGACAGTGGCAGCGATGGGTAAGTGATCTTGTACCTATCATTTGTAGTTATTCCTTTTTCTTATAACAGAACTACCCAAGGTGACGGTTTCACAAGACCAGTTGTAGAGAGTTCGTAATTTATACTCTCTCTTTTTGATCAATTGCATAACTTGCAAATTAAGATTACAAATTCAAGCGCTATTTTTGCTTCCTGCGAAATTATACGAACATGTTAGGACAAATTCATAAATCTCTCTAAACTTATACGATTATAAACATGACATGAAATATATACATTGGTGATAGGACAAATCTGTGAATATGGTAAGACAAATTCATAAATCTCTTCAGACTAGGTTTTACTCAATTTTCTTTCTCCACATGATGATCATGAACTTGTCAGCGATGACTATGTACTTCTGAGTGTCAATATTCACTACTTGGATCTTGTCTTTCAGTGCATCACTAACTTTATCCAGGATAGGTACCATAGCTTGAGATTCATCATCACACATGATATATCCATGTATAGCTTTTGCATATGTAGTTCATATAACTTCAGTCTCTGCCTGTGGATCGTACCATCAATGTGCATCTATCCTACCATTAGTGTCAAGTTATACAGGAATTACTGGGTTTCCATTATGATCCTACCAATATCGTTGTTTTCTCCTACCATTAGTTTCCATCAATCCTACCATTATGATCCTACCGATATCGTTGTTTTCTCCTACCATTAGTTTTCATCTATCCTACCATTTTTGTGCATCTATCATACCAATTTAAATAGCTTTCAAGGAAAATCAAGCTAGAAACCGTAGCAAATTATGTTCCACATTTTTCAGAAAAACAATCAAGGGTAGAGGGTTTCCAGTCTACAACAGAAGATGAAGGAAACCTAAGTAGCATTATATCCAAGGGTAGAGGCTCTAATTCAGTCGTTCTAGCATTGAATTAGATTGGATTCATGAATTTTGATCGATAGAAATTGGGTTGAGATTGGGATTTATGGATTGGTGATTGAGATGGAGATTAGGGTCAATTCACGCCTCAATGATTACTAGTCTGTGATTTGTGGATTTGTCAATATTAATTCTACTTCTTTGCTAATAGTAAAAATATATCTTACCATTCGTGTACATCTATCCTACCACTAGTGTCAAATTATACACAGGAATTTCGGTGATTACATTTTTATCATACCAATATCGTATATTTATCCTACCAGATTCACAAATTTGTCCTACCACTAGTCTATATATTTTCTACCAAGTTCATAATTTTATAAGTTTAGAGATATTCATAATTCATAAATTTGTCGTACCAGATTCATAAATTTGTCCTGCCATTAGTGTATATATTTCCTACCATGTTCAATCGTATAAGTCCATAGAGATAGGAACGCATACTCCGTATTAGCCTATGTGAGAGTCGAACTCACATCTTTGTGTGCAAACACAACGCTCTACCAATTGAGCTAATAGGCTATTTTCCATCCATCTTCATTATGAATGCATATTAAATTATTAACATGCATGTTTCTTTACCTTCACAAACTTTATAAATCTGTTTAAAACTTAGTTCTTTTTCAGTGTGTGTAAAAGAGCATCCATATAACTTCATCAACAGCTTTGAGGAAGTGCTCCACGGGTTTCCTGACAGAAGCAGCTTTTGACAGAAGCAGTGAATGGAAGGAGAATAAAGACCATATATCATGATTGTTCATATATGCAAAGATATGGACACAAAACTCACCCTGTACTTAATCTGATCATACAATACCACTTATCTACAGGTTACAGCTATGTGTGTGCATAAATACAAATGATGAAATACCAAAAGCATGCGTCTTTTAAGCAAGAATTCATAACCTTTCAAGAGTCTGCACATGCTGAGCTTGGGGAACACTACATAAATAAATCTCCTAGCTAAACAGATTGCTGAAATAAATATGGGTCACCGATGCAACTAAGCAATGGCTACTTGGTAAACAATAACATCAGTGACCCAAGCTGCAAGAACAAAGCTCACAAAACAGTAGCAAGAGCTCCAAAATATGATTGAAACAGCCCCGACAAGAAGCTCCAACAAACATGAAACAATCAGCCCCAAAAGAAGCTCCAACAAGGAGCAAAGCAATAGGCGATCGAAACCCCTTGACCAAAGCAATAGGCGATCAGTCCAGGAGGGGGGGAAGAATTAGTGGGAAATCAGCCCCAATAATAACTCCAATAAGCCGCTATTTCATCAAAAAAATCAGTAGCCCCAAGCTGCAATCACGCAGCCCTCAAATAGCATCAAAAAGTGACTAGTAACAGCACAAGTATACTCGAAAGGCAATAATACACTTAATCATAGTATACTGCATAAGTATACTTGAAAGGCAATAATACACTTAAGAATAAAGAGATTCAAAACTTTCACTTTTGATGGAATCATTAAGACAAACTAGTAGGAGGCTATTTATGAGGGACATGTACCTAACAATTTTAGTTATCGTTGGATGATGTTGGTTAGTATTAGCAAAATAGAGTTCATTCTAAAGAGTAAAAAATGGCCACTCAAGAACAATTATACTAATTTCCAAGCATTGTGAATACGGCTGATTCTCATTGAAGACATGACCGACAACAATTGGTGGTTGAGCACTATAATCGCTCTTGGTTGCTTCTGTCTCAGGCTGCGTTTGAAAATTATGAAATTTTTATCGCTGCTTGCCTCTAAAACACACAGGCCTTTATCTCCGGTGAATCCAAGCCCATTCTACCAACTGATCAAGCCTATCCTACCAATTGAAAAAACCTATCCACCCCAAAATTAATAACCCTATCTTACCAACAGAACAAATATATCATGCCAAGTAACCATAACTATCCTACTAAATTGATGCAGACACCAACAGCAAAGGCGGTACCGCCCTTAGCCACATTATACATCACGAGTCTCGTATAGCATACCAAGTAGTGAAGGACAACTCATTTGATATAATCAACCATGCTCAAATTTCACTTCTCCCATCACAAAGTTTCCATGAAACTGATATGATTCACTTTCATTAGCCTCAAATCCCTTTAATTAGAAACCTGTACATGAGTATATTCCCAATTTTGGAAGCCTTTCAACCAGCTACCTTGCCTAGAAATTTCCACATTGTGCAGACAAAAACTTTATAGCATCAATGCACTTAGTAACTCTATAAATTCCTTTTTTAGCAAGTAGGAACACAGTGCAAAAGATCAATTCAATCAATTGGACTAAGAATGTACCTCCCCTACCCCAGAACCATTCAAATAAAGGAAAACTAATAACTGTATTGCGTAATCCATATTGTTTGAAACAAAACTACCAAATTCAGCTAAAATTTCGACATAAGCAGGGAAAAAAACAGAAAAGACATGCCCTTTCACATAGAGAGTTCATTCAGCAGATCAAAAGTTGGTAAAATAAAAGAAACAAAACCCTAGAAAAGGGGCAAATGGAGGGTACCAGCACATGTCTTCTCCTTGGTAAGCTTGTAAATAAGAAGGGAAATACCGATGGAGTGAACTGCTTCGGCGGCATCGTGAACTATCATGCGGAGGAAGACGAGCGAGAGTATACCGGCGACCACCGCCAGGAAAGCCTTAACCTTGGGCGGTTGTCGCCTCACCCACGCCGAAATCGCTTGAATTGGCCTCTTCTGCCCTCCTTTCATCTTAATCCCCTTCAAACCCTAAATCTAACAAACAACTACAGATCGATCTATCAGTGAATCTGCGGAAAGGCGATGAAATTGGGGAAATCAAACTGTGGGAACCAAAGAGGAAATTGAGAAAGATGAAGAAACCGGATCTTAAGCAGGATCTTCGTGTCTAGATTTGGGGGGGTTTAGGGAGAATTTGGGGAACAGGTGATGAAATCAATGTAAGATGGGGCGGCGACGGCGGCGTGTCGGAGCGGGCGAGGTGGCGGTGGCGCCGAAGCAAGAAAGAGAGCGAGACTGGTGGTCGGAAGCGGGCTTCAGATGGGTAGAGTGAGACGAAAGGAGGAGGGAGACGGTGACTGTTTTCCTCTCTCACCTGCTAATCCCGGTAGTGAATAGTTACAAATCACCGGGTATTTTTTTGCTTGGGGTAGAAGGGGTCATTTTGGCTCATTTTTTAAGCTGCTATGCTAGTTTTGCAAATAGGCCCGTTTTTTGGTCTATTTACTAGCATTTCCTCTTTTTTTTTTTAAGTGTTAAATTTCCCCAAAATTTTGAAATACCGCGTGTATTTGATATGGGAGGGATTCACATAGTTCAGATTTCAATCCGCGCCTTCTAAATTGGGAAGTGGATCCTCTCCTCATCAAAACATCCTAATATTTACCTAATAGATTAATCTCAACCCTTAATTTAAATGGAGGGTCAAGATTACATCCATATCTTTAAACCAATTAATTAACCCTATCCTCGTATTAGTCCTCTCCCTTCCTCTATTTTCCATCTCTCCCATGGCGGAAGAATGCTTCTTCTTCCCTCCCAACCTCACCATTTCCTCGACCCTCCCCACCTCCAAGCGGCGGGTTCCCTCCCTTGTTCCGCTCCTCCTCCTTCGCCCTCACCTCCCACACCCAGGAGTCCAGTACAGGCATCAACGCCGCCGCCGTCATCCGCCCTCGCCGCCACTAATCTGCTACTGTGCCGGCGGTGAAGGATTACAATTAGGAACAGAGCCTTTCCCCCCTTTCATCCCACCTTCCCCAATTCCAAGCGGCGGCTCACCTCCCTTGTTCCACTCCTCCGCCGCCCTCACCTCCCCCGGCGAGTCCGTCATTAACTCCACCGACGAGGGTAGGGTGCGTTGGCGACCTCCGCACAGTCAAAGTTGAGCGGCTCCGCAAGTTGGATGAATCACCGCACCACAATTTACAGGACCCTACCGACGAGCGATGACGAGGCGTAAGAGTTCATCTATGACAAGAGGAATCCAATAGAGGAAGATTTAATTCATTACGATAGATACAAGGAATTGAGTTTTTCAAAAAGACAGTGAAATCTATGACAAAAGGGCAAGGAATCAATGGAGAAATGCATCACCGGGGGTTGTGGTTTATCTGTTGAGATGAAAGGAGAAAGGAGAGAGATTGGAGGTGAAAATTAATTAATTAAAATGAATATAATAATATGGGATGTAATCTTGACCATTTATTTAGATTAAGGGTTAAGATTAATTTATTAGGTAGATATTAGGAAATTTTGATTAGGAGAGGATCCTGATCCTCTAAATTGTTTTTAAAAACACATATTTAACATCAGTCAAATAAATGGGGTGATGTCCATGCTTTTATTTACATCGTAAATTTAGGAACCGATGTTAAAAAATTATTTAACATGGCAGATTTTTGTGACTGATGTTAATAAGCCGATGTTAAATAATAAAATTCTAGTAGTGTTGCTCTCTCATTCACGGTTCCTGCCCTAGTGACGACTCAGATGCTTCACACATTGCAACCCGAACCATCCTTTTGGAAGGGCAAAGCAAATGTTGGTGGTGCTTGCGGTGGTGATGGACATGGTGGTTGATAACTCCCTCCCTTGATGAAAATCGGAATAAGTTTCAAAGGCCTTGACAGAATGTCTGTGTCAAAGGTCTTGGAGCTTTAACAGTGTTGATGAAATACAAAACCTATTCTATATAATATTTTGTTCGAAATATTATTTAATATTATTATATACTTCCATTATATTATTATATTATAACTAACCTTTCAGGAAGTATTTTTCGAATTCTTTCCTTCCTTATGATGCAATTTGAGAAGATTCAAATCGGAAAGATTGTGGTCTTCGAAGTTTCCAAAGATAGATCTAGCTCAATCCATAATCTAGACTAGCCGTTGGTGAAGATCCTTAGGCGCTGATTTGTCTCTATATAAAGAAAATGAAGATGAAGACAGAAGATACATACATTGAACACGAGCTTTTCATACACTCCAAGCCTTCAAGAGAAATCTGACTTCGTGTGCTCTCTGCTTGTCCTAAGAGTCTGTTATTTCATTTCAAAACATTTGAGAGTTACACAGTGAGCTTATAGGATATATTCAGTTATAGTGTTATACTCGAGAGTTTGTAACTCAGGAAGTGAACACTAGGCGATTGATTCACTAAGTGTAAGAGGATTGTACTAGATAGCATAGAGAGGTGGGGCTCTTCTAGATTGGTCTAGGACTCCAAGGGAACGTGAGTTGACTAGATTGCAATTGTATAGGAGAGAGGCTTCTCGGGGATCTACTAGGATCCTAAGTCTTGTGAATCAATAAAAGCCGGTTGAATCCTAGGGTTGTGGAAGAACCCTAGGCGTGGACGTAGGCCAAGTTCGTGCCGAACCTCGTAAACAACTCATCGAGTCCTTTACTTATTGCTTTACCTTATTTCCACATTTGGTTCGTACTGTTTAACTTTGTGATTCAGGTTTTCGAAGAAAGACTAAGTCTAATCTCAAAGGATTTTGTACGAACTTCAAGAGTCTTGAGAATCTGCGAAAAACCAGCATACTCTATTCAACCCCCGTTCTAGAGTATCTTTACATTACTTTGTTGTACATTATCGAACCTTCAATTGGTATCAGAGCTATACTCACTACTTTTGATCTAACAATCTTGTGAGTTTTCGATCATGTCTGGTGAAGCAAGCGAAGGATTTGCACAGGGAAGGTCTACCAGCAGACCACCACTCTTTGTAGGAAACAACTTTGTCCACTGGAGATCTTTGATGAAGATGTTCATTATAGATCAAGATCTGGAACGTTGGAACATTATAGAGAATGGTCCGAAGATTCTAGAGAAAGACGGATCAAATGGAACCAAAGTCGCAAAGAAGGAGTCTGAATACATCCAAGCGGATCTTGAACTCGTCTCCAAAAACTACAGGGCTATTAACTTACTTTATTGTGGTCTTAGCACTGATGAGTTTAACCGTATTTCATCTTGTAGGTCAGCTAAAGAGATTTGGGACAAGTTGGTCGTCAACTATGAGGGAACTAGCCAAGTGAAAGACATCAAGATCAGCATCTTCCTTCGAAAGTATGAGCTTTTCAAAATGAAGTATGCTGAGTCAATCAAGGTCATGTTCACACGATTCACAGAAATCACCAACATTCATGGCCATTGTTGAGATTGTTGCTCAACTCAGCTGGGTTGCTCAACTATTTCGGGATCTTCGTCAACGCCTTCCATCCATCCCTTTTGTCGATCCTCTGTGATAGCTTAAGTGCCACATTCATGGCCCGGAATCCGGTTCTCTCCGGTCGCTCCAAGCATATTCCTGTCGACTTTCACTTCGTCAGGAAAAAGGTTGATGCTGGTGAACTTGTGGTTCGTCACATTGGGACTCATGCTCAAACTGCAGACATCTTCACTAAGGCTCTCAGCAATCGCCGTTTTGAGTTGTTATGGTCCAAGCTTCATGTCCTTGCCCCTCCATTAGCTTGCGGGGGTATTAGGAAAGTAGTTCTAAAAGAGATTTGTATCTATCTTTCCTTTCCATATCTTTTGTATATGATTTTGTCTTATCTTATACTTTGTAACCTCTATTATAAATATAACGTTTCTCTTGTTGGAGAGATCAACAGAGATTACAATCAATTCCCTGTGTAATCTTTTACATTGTGATCAAATGGTAGTCTTTATATCCTTTACTCCTTGTTCTTGAATAAATCATTCAAATGCCATGGATCGAACTCGGTGAGTTCGACATAGGATTGGTCTGTTCGACTGTTATACACAACTAGTTTATGATGTAGTATGTAGCATCACTAGCAGCATGTAGCATCATTCTACTTTTATATATCTATATCTATATAAATGTAGACATTAGATTATATATACACAACCCTTAAAATGTATTTAGCTCATGTCATCGATCCTAATAAATCTGGGTCATTAAATCTAGAAGATGATTATTTGTTAGAATGAAATTATTAAGTGGTATATTGGACGATTATTTGTTAGTATGGCATTTACTTATGTTTTTTTACACTTTTTGTACGGAATAATTTTTGGACATACGATAAGACATGTGTACTCCATAAGAGTGGGGTATACGGGAACTCTCTCTATATATATTAAATTTCATAAGATAATCCATTATCTTTTATTGCCACACATTTTTTTTTACTTCCATAAAGTACAAAATCCATCCAACGGTAGGTTGAAAGGAGAAGAAAAAACCGTCACAATATAATTTTGCCACACTCATCAAACAAATTAAGATGATGAATACACATTAACACACTTCACTGTTGGGAGGACTCCAAGCTTAATCAATTGATCTTACCAATCAATCAATCAATTAAGCATAGACATCAGGGTTGGCAAGGAGGTACTCCTCCACCTTCTTGAACATGCCCTTCATCTTTCCTTGCCCATACTTGCACTTCTCCTCGTCGATCACCGCATCACCCTTGGGGTGGTAGTGGTCCGTCATGGTGCACACGGTCCCGCTCTCAGAGGCCACAAACTTGGCCTCATGGACGCAGGACTCCACCGCGTCTCCCAGGGCGTCTCCCTCTGTGGTTGTGTACTTGCAGTAGAAGTTCTCCATGTCAAGCTCGTCGATTCTGTGCTTGATATACTTGAATGGACCTCCTACATATTAGATAGTTTCAGATTTGTATCATCGGTTAGAAACTGCGACATAAACTGTAAGTAGTGAAGCGATTTTTCAACCGCTGCATTAGGCCTATTGTCACGGTTTTTATAAGCCTCTCTATTGTAACGATTTATTTCAATTAGTGCAAATTAGATCATATAAAATCATATATAATGTCTATACCATCAGGAAAGTTGATCTGTTTGACTTGTCCAACTGCAACGCAATCGCCTTCAACAAACTCGACGCTCTTGAAGGATTCGGGCATGAGCTTGGGGAAGAGGGTGTGGGAGTCAAGACATAAGGCCTTAAACAGCCTGGGTGCAGCAACCGGGCTGGAAACCTCTTGGCTCAATGATAGGACACCCATTTCTCTTTTGGTTGATTGCTCAAACTAAGTTGTAAGATAAAAAGAAATTAAGGTTACTTGAGCTAGTGATTGAGGATTTTGTTTAATTTGTGAGTGAAAATGGAGGAATTTGGTGGGTATTTATAGAAATCGACCAGCCTTAATTCCATTTATTACTCCGTAGTTCTTATCGATCGAGCTTTTGATAAGATAATTGGTGTATACAAGCAATTGAAGTCTACGTACCATTCTAGATGGTCAACCTTTGAATATATGTATATACTAGCTTAATTTTATTTTAGATTTTTTAACTACTGCCAGGATGTCAATTTGAAAAATATTCATCTAGATTCAATAATTTAACAAAATTATAAATATTTTTTTTAGGGTTCACTTGGTTTCTTTTATAAAAAAAAATTCACAATTAAATATGCATAACCAATTTAGCATGAAACATAGATATATTAAACATGGCAGTGGATATACCACTTTGACCGGGCCATTGCAAAAATAATCTCCCCCCTGTCCAAATAGTAAAAATGTCAATTTGATCCAACAAATTGCAAATCTAACCGGTAACCCAAACCTGTTGCAGCGGGTAAGAATTACGGTTGAAAAATGGAAAGAGAAAAGTGAAGAAAGCAAACCTCACATCAACGTCTTAAGTCACAATCATACCTTCAAGAAACCGTAGAAATTCGAAGTGGAAACCGCCATTGGAGGGAAAAGAGAGAGAGAGAGGTGGAACTGGTTGCTGTGAGGCCGGAACTGAGGACGACGCCTGGAGAGAGAGAGAGAGAGAGAGAGAGAGAGAGAGAGAGAGAGAGAGAGAGAGAGAGAGAGAGAGAGAGAGAGAGAGAGAGAGTTGAGGCGCTTACTGTGACGGCGGAAATTAACCAGAGGGAGGGACGACCCGAGATTGGAGAAAGACAAGCCCTGGTGCCGATTTCGCCATTGAAGAGAGGTAAACCCCTATAATAGATCTCGAAGCTTTCTCCTTTAATGGTAGTTCGGGGGATTCAAAGCATGTAAAATCAATTTAGGGCCGGTTGGAAGAATTGGGGGATTGGGGTTCGAAAAATGGGAATGGGAAACCCTAACTGGAAATGTGGTCGGGGTTTTGGGGATAGGGGTGTTAAGGATGAAATTGAAGGTCGAAAAATGGTAGAAGAGGTTACACAACCCCAATCAAACAATGAAATTGGGGATGGGAAAACTCGTCAATGGCGAGCGGGGTCCTGCTTGTGGATAGGGGAAACGATTGAATGGCTAGGTATAGGAAAATCTGGGAAGGGTTTATTTTGTGCTATGCTGGTGGTTATTTTGTCTGAAACTGTGGGTACTGGGTAGTTAGTCATAGAGGTGGGAAAGGCGAACTTCAGAAAAATTGGGGAACAATGGCATGAATTTGCAGGATATCCAATGCCATCATGTTAATAGCTTTTGAGTTGAATAGCCAAGTAATTCCAATTTCATGCTCAGATCATTTGAATGAAGCTTTTTGCCTGGAATTTATGTTTCTTGGGTAGTTAGATTTTCTATTTTTGTTTCTGTCATAATTTTGGGTGGTGAGTTTATGGGTTTGTTGTTCCTATCAAGTCATGAGTGTGTACCTAATTGGGTATTGTTTTGTTTTGCTTGATTTTGTATCTACTTAATTTGAACAAAAACTAGGAGTTGAGTGTTTGAGACCTAGTTCATACCGTATTTACTTGGCAATTGTGTGGTGTTGTCAAATGCAAAATGTTAAAACGTCTGGCAGGAAAATTACTTTGACCGGTTATGCATTTGTAAGTACTGGCTAGGATTATTGCTGAAATGGGTGTTATCTGAATGACAGATTAAGGACAATGGCAAAAGGCAAAGGAAAAAAGGTGTCGACCCCTTCGAGCAAGAAGGTATAAGCTGTAATATCTTATGATCTAGTAGATTAGGGGCGTTACTTTTTATGTGTATGTGATGTGAACATAGCTACTCTCTTTTTATATTTGTGCAGGCGACTCTTGCCCTTCCTCCGTCGAAGTATTTTAGAGGGAGGTCCAACCAGTTCTCCAAGATGGGTGTACTGACGGGCATGGATGATGGGCTATCTGCAGCTGATTGGCAGATGCTGAAGGATAGCAGGCTCGGCGGCATTGTAAAGATAGGAGCCAATGTGCCCTACTGCTCAGCCCTTATCCATTACTTCCTGGAGAGGCAACTCAAGACGCTCAAGAAATGTGAGACATGGTATGAGATCTAGGGGCGACTCCTCCGGTTCTCCATCAAGGAATTTTGCCTAGTCACAGGCCTCAAATGTGGTGCAAGGAATCGGGCATTTGAGGCGGAAGATCACAAAGGCGCAGTCCGGAGCTTCTTTGGAAGGGACAGGGTCAAGGTGTCCGACCTTCCTGTCATGTGGGAGGTCGCAAAGGCGAAAGAGTGAAGTGAGCGGAAGAGGTTGAAGCTTGCACTCCTCATCATTGTAGAGTGCATCCTGCTGCCAGGGGACGTGGGCAGGGGAGTGAAAGGGTGGGTGGTCGCCCTCCTCAAGACCTCGACCGATTCTTTGACTACTCGTGGGGTAAGGTATGTTATGAAGCCACACACGAAAGTCTTGATGGGGCACTGGGCAGGAAGGTGGAGCAGGGAGTGAAAGGTGGGAATGAGAGGTCCGGGTACCCGCTCAATGGATTCCCATTAGCGTTCCAGGTACGAGTTCAAACTTAATGTTATTCAATACTTGGCTAGATTTTTTGTCTGTATGGCTGGGGTAATTCTGAGTATGGCCAAGGTGTTTTCTAAACTAGCTAGTAAAGTACTATTATTCTTGGCGTGTAGATTTGGATCTATGAAGCGGTGCCGAGTGTGGACAACCACTTTGCCAACAGGAGTCGGGGGGTTATCTTTCCCCGATGCGTCAGGTGGACCATAACAGAGGCCCACCTCCCCTATGAGAGGGTGAAGACGATGCTGGACATAGAGAATGAGGATGGGATCAAGTGTGATGATGCTCAGACGACCCTTATTCCTGAAGCGGCTGAGCGGGAGAGTTATCTGGGTGCTGGGTACCCCCCACGAGGAACCCGATGCCTTTTTTGACAAGGTGGCGAAGTCGTACGAGGATTCATTCCCACCTGTCGGCATTCAGGCACAAGAAACACCACCTTCCCCCAGCCATGGAGCCCCTGAGGTTGCAATGATTATCACGATGCTCCGAGAGGTACTTACGCGGTTGTCGAGCCTCGAGAGAGCAGTGGAAGAAATTAAGAGCCACGTCAAGGATGCAAAAAATGTCGGCCCAGAGTCAGATACAAAGCAAGAGGTTAGTCATGCCATGAAGCCGTTTTCACCCCTTAGTCAAAAATGTCAAATTGGCTATGATCAGTAACTTAATGGCTAGTTAACCTGTGCACTTGGCAGGAGACTGTCTTCATGGAGGTGGACAAGGACAAGGAGGAGGATAATGGGACAGAAAACCCCGATCCATCTACGACAACACAGGGCGTTGTCACACAAGAGGAGGATGTAACCCAACAGGAGCCCCCTGCAGTGGCTGCGGAGAAGGTGACGGGGAGCCCTCAACACACAACTCAAGAACTTGGCACCGACAACCCCGATCCTGCTCCCATAACTCAAGAACTTGGCACCGACAACCCCGATCCTGCTCCCACAACTCAAGAACCTGCCAAGAATCATGCGAGTGTCACTCAGGAGCCTTCCTCTACACATTCCCCTGCAAAGCCGAAGCCTAGAGGGAGGCCTAAACGCGGCAAAAAGCAACAGGAGATTGAGACAAAGAAGGCGGAGCCAGCTGTGACAACAGTAGAAGTGGACACCCAAAACGATCCCACTGTGACGCAGGAGGGCCATCCTACACCTGCAGCTCCTGAGCCGAAGGGGAAGGGGAGGCAGAAACGGACAAATCAGGAAGATGCAGACGTAGATAACCAGGTCGTCACCGCAGTAAAAAAGAGAGCTCGTGTTTTCAAGTTCAAGCTAACTCAGGTACTTCCGTCTGAAGCTGCTGTGGCTGAGGGTCTAATCACGAAGGAGGAAGTGGACGCCGTCGACGGGTGGTTGTCGAGGTGCGTTGTTATATTGGTCTCTATGCACCTTTCCCCCTTTCCCTTTAATTGTTTGCGAATAACGAATACGTCCACAGGGGAGGTCCCACACTAACTGCAGCACATCTTGGGACGACAATCACACAGGGATTCTTTGAGATCGTCAGGACTCCGACATTCCGGATGTCTACTAAGGTATGTGAACTATACCTTATGAGTTATTCGTGTCATCGTATATGCACAGCTACTACTAACTCTCTCACACCCTTGCGTTGCATACCAGCACATGGACCAACTGCTGTGTTTCCAACGGGAGAAAGTGCATGGAGATGAACCGAAGTACAAAGAGTTTGTCGTTATGGATAGCTTCTGGCCAATTGTGTTGGAGACGGAGTGGGCGACTCACACGACATCTACAACCGGGTACACTGTCGGGAAGAAGATGCTAGCCTACCTCGATGGGACGGCCCCAGCGTTCATGGGGAAGAGCTGGGCTGAGGCAAAGTATATTCTCGCCCCTGTCAACCTCCGCAAGAAGCACTGGGTGGCAATGGAAGTATGTCTCGACGAGTGGACTGTCAAGTTATACGATAGCGATGTCAGCTTCGTCCGCGATTGCAATCTTGCAAAGGAGATGCGGTTTGTTGTTGACTTCCTTCCCCACGTGATTGTCGCTCACCCACAACTCTCACTTCGCTTTGCCGACAAGGGCACGTCACCCATGAAGCTGAGCCGAATGCCAGACGTACCCCAACAGGGCCAAGCGTAAGCCCTTCCTTGTAGTTTATTTTGTCATTTCCATTCGCATTAAGCATAGTCGTCTTATTTCTATTGGGAAATGTACACAACGGAGACTGTGGTGCTTACGCCCTGTGTTGTTGCAGGAGGATGTGTCAAGTATGAAATAAATATGAAATATAGTTCAGATTGACTTCCCTGCCTCAGCAAATAAATACAAGACTTCCTCCCGTTGTAGTAAGAGAAAAGTCAGGATCGAATCCACGAGGAAGCACGTCAGCAGTTCTCAGGTAGCTGTAAATTCTCACAGAAGCAGCAGAAAGACAGAAACACAGCAAGAAAAGAAACAAATAAACCCGGCAAGGGCAACTAAAACAAAAGCAAAGAACAAAACAAGAAATAAAGCAAAGCAAAGGCAGAGAGCTACTCGACCTCGACAAGAGGCTCCTCGAGATCAACAAGAGTAACTCGACAGAAAACAGAAAATCGACGACAACAGAAGAAAACCAACTTGACCTAGACGAACCGTACTCGATCTCGACCACAGCTTCCTCGAGATCGACAAAGCACTACTCTAGGTCGACTAAAAGCAGAAAATATAAAATTGCAGATTTTCGACAGAACTCAGAAATTCGACAGAAATAAACTTCAATATATTAAAAGACTTCCAAAGCCAGGGTATCAACACCACAACGATAACCATGCAAAGTAACACATAAAGGCATAAAAGATCATGCTTTCCATCAAATAACTTTCGTTATTAACAAATAGGCATATAGAGGCTTTCGCATAAACCCTAATTGTTACTAACCCTTTTTCACATAATTAATCCAAGTTGCATTAAGATCACTTTCGCTTCAATAACACAAACAAGTATCACCTTCAACTCTCGCAAAAGAATCATGCTCATAGGGATAGAAGATGAATTGCACAAAAGATCTGACCTTTATTGCATCGCCTCACATGGCCACTGTCGGGCTCACCCCAGCCCCAGAAGTGGGTGGACTACTCACGCCTCATCGCAATAACAGACATTGATTGATGAAAAGAACTAACTTGCATTAAAACTAAATTCAAAGCCTTTTACAATCCTGGCAATCAACTTTCGCAGAATGCCAAAACCCTAAAAACCTTAGAACTCCTAAACTTCTCTGTGGAACTAACTAATTGTCTCTTAAATTGAATGAATAAAACTGAGCCCCATAGGGCCTTATTTATAGTCTTCCTTCCCTAGCTATTCTAGGAAAGAAGATATCTATCTCTATCTAAAATTATATCTAAAACTTGAAAGGATAACTAAATTGTTTTATGGAAATAAATCTAAAAGGAAAAGATAAAACTAAATAGGTAAGTCTTCATGTCTTGATAGATCTTGTCTCCTTGATGATAGAACTTGATGGAATCGGATAGAATCTCGGCCAAATCGACTCCTTCGCGCCCAAGGAATCCCACGTCTACTCGGACAGGTCTCGTCGAGAAGTTTTTGGAAACGGCTCTACTCGAACTCGACCACGGCTCGTCGACCTCGAGTAGGGTGGTTCGTCGACTGGACTTCCTCGGCTAGATCTGCTCGATGTGCTCGGACTTGGCTCACTGGTGCTCGTCGACCTCGAGTAGCTCTTGTCGATGTCGAGTAGGACTGGTCATCGACTAGGTCTCCTCGGGTGACTCTACTCGACAAGGCTCGGACAAGGCTCCTAGGCTCTCGTCGATCTCGACAAAGCGTAGTCGAGATCGAGTTGGGTTCTTTGCTTTCGCGAGTTGTCTCTTCCGCTGGCAGCGAGTTTTTCCGCGGCAGCGAGCGGTTCGCTGCAGCGAGTCGAGTCGCTGGCAGCGAGTGCCGCCTGGTCATCCTCGGCTTGTCGACCAGCTCTTTTTCGGCAAGGACTCGGACTGGCACGGTGGGTCTTGTCGATCTCGACTAGGCGTAGTCGAGATCGAGTAGGGTTGCTCGGCGTACTCGTCCTCGGCTCCTCTCCTTGTCGACTCCGGGTTTGGTGTCTGGGCTTCGTCGATCTCGACAAGTGGTCCTCGAGATCGAGTAGGGTCCGGAGCCGGATTGGTCTGGCTTGCTCGATCAGGCTCGCTCGACCAAGGTTGCTCGGACAGGCTCGTCTATGTCGAGTAAGGCCTACTCGAGATCGAGTAGCCTTGATTCTCAGACTGGTTCCGCTGCTTTGACCTTGGACTTCTGTAGTGGTTTTCCGAGCTTTTCCGACCTTCTGTAGAATTGCTGTAAAATGCCTCGATTTCTGCGAATTAAACAGAAACTGGTGTAGATTCCATAATTTGGAAAATAAACATAAACTACATAGGTTCTG
Organism: Persicaria tinctoria; assembly: GCA_037127255.1. NCBI lineage: Eukaryota > Viridiplantae > Streptophyta > Magnoliopsida > Caryophyllales > Polygonaceae > Persicaria > Persicaria tinctoria. Next base: position 79,849,784 of record JBANSL010000004.1, on the reverse strand, counting down.
TACTGTTCTAACCCAAATGAATGCAATGTATACAGAAATCGATATAAAAGTTACTGTAAAACATGACAGATTCAGCTCACAACACCCTGCGGTTCATGGAGTTGCTTTCTGAAGGCGTGACGGACCTGTCCAGAGATACCGACGACGTCGTCATAAGCGCGTACAGGTACGAACTTGCTGCTAAGATCGTCGTGAGGTGTCCCATTCCTCCTTCCAGTCCAACTGCTATTATCTTGGAGGCTGCGGAGACTTGATGGTTCTTGTAATGTCACAAAATGTAACACCGTAGTTAACGTAGGCAAAGTACTTTTGTGTGTTGTAGGACTTGATGTTGTTGGTCATTATGGATAGCTTTTGGTGTTGTCGTCGTTATTGTTTGACTATATAACAGTTGCACCTTTTTGAACCCTTGGAAACATTTGATGGTTTAGCTTTTTGTGCACGTTTTGGTGCCTTCGCCAACATTGTTGTTAACCATCAGGTTTGTTTAAGCTAGAAGGTATTTGTTGTCTCCAGAGTTTGATGTTTTCGCCTTTTAACACCAATATAAAATGTAGTCAGGTATAAGAAGATAATGGCTAGGTCATTACATAACACTGGCTAGGAAAATACTTTCAGTGGATAGGAAATTTAGAATCCTGGCTAAATATTCCAAAACCCAAAACATATGTTCAACCCAACTACAAGTTATATAAAAGCCCGACAAAACCAACACCCAATACTTATGTCCTCCGACGACAAACCCAACACCCAACATCTGTTCAACATCTGTTCAACCCAACTACACGCATTCTACCAAAAGACTACCTGCGACGACAAAACTAACACCCAATACTTATGTCCTCCGACGCTTCCGGCGAACAAGCTCCCTACGCGATGGGTACCTGCTGGTCTTCGGTCTCCCAGGCCTTCTCTTCACAGCTGGAGGTAGTAAACGGATCTGCGAAATTCCTTCGGGCGGATCCCAGGTGTCCATGGGGGGTACGGAGTACACCACTCCGTGGTAGGTCGCGTGCCACACCTCCACCCTGTAGTAGTCATTCACTAGGGAGTACACATCGAGCCCTCGAGCCTTCGCCGCGGCTACGGCATGAGAGCAGGGGTACTGATCTATGTTGAAGTGTCGACTTGTGCATGAACGGGCGCTGAGGTTCACCAGCCACTTCGAGGTTACCTTTATGACCTGGAACTCGTGATCGCTGAGGGGCCTTGCAACCATGCATATGGATGCATGGTAGCTAGACATGATGGTCTTCGCAACCCAATCACTTACCACCTTCCCGGCTGTGCCACTTGCCTTCCTCCGTGTCTCAAACCACTCTTGCACCTTCTCGATGATGCAATCAAATAGCGCTACAATCGGCATATCCCGAGGCTCTTTGAAGACGTTGTTACGACTGTATGTGGGCTGCAGTTATCGGCTTACGGGTACCAGTGAAACTGCATTGCATTTCATCAATCGTGTCAGGTTACAAACTGGCTAGAGTGTTATGAACACTGACTAGGACACATAATAGAGTGGCTAGTGTTTAACGGTAGGGGGTCAGTAATAATAATTTTTACCTGGATACAAGACTCTTCCCAATAAGCTCGTACGTTGCCTGTCGATCGTGGTTGTGTCGAACATTAACCCCGCAGGTGTGCTCCGGAACGTACTTCCTCACTTTCCACAAACTAGTTTTCAGGTTTTTTGACGCACGGCACATCCACTTGCACTCGGGATCGATGCACACCATGGAGTACACTTCCGGCGACGACCTCTTCACATGTGTGTCAAAACAACCATCCAACGCAGACCACCTTACCCGGTTTTGGACTTCCTCCTTGGACTTCAACAACAAACCCTCATGAAGGTCAGTGTTCTTTTTTCGGGGGTCCCCTCCTTTCAGAAAAGCTTTGTCCAACATCTTCTCAACATCCGCGGTCGACATCCCCGGGGATTTCCTCCTCGAAACCCACCGTTCGGCCTCGTACATCTCATCATCGGATGATATACAACCCACTGATGAAGTTTCCTCTATCGACTCCAATTTGAGTACTCCGATGTTTCCATACTCCTCCTCCGGCGAGCTCGCCAAGTTGACGGAAACAACCCTCCCTTTATGCCCTCCCACATTTATATTATCCTCCTCATCACTACTCAGACATACGATTTGTTTCCCCCGGTCCACGTCCAACAGTTTACCTCTCGTCTCCTCCGTCGCGGTTGTTGGTTCTGCCCTAGCTGTCTAGATGACCTTGCCATCAGTTTGGTTTTCCTTGCCAGTTGAAGTATTTTCCTTGCCATCAATGGTGCTATCCGAGTCGTTATCCAAATTCAGAAGAAGATGCGAGTTGGACCCATCGACTGTCATATCAACCAAACCACCCTCTTCCACCACGAGTATCCTGTTGTCTCCGCCTGGTGATTTGCTGCGTTGTTCCATGTTCCCACACATGGACAGACTTCCATGATAGCTGTGACATTCGTTCACCGATGCGTACAAAGGAAGGGGCCATGTGCCATCGCCACCCCTTGAGTTGCAGTACTTGAAAGCATCCCAATCACTTTCATCATTCACTTGAATCGGATAACATCCCTCCGTCTTCGAATCGAGTAGATATTTCAACTCCAACTCAGAACACCTTCGGTCAACCGCGAGCTTCTCCATTATCTTACTCTTGACGGACCCAAATGACATGGTCTCCTCTATGAGCATTATTTTGTGGGCGTTTTGACCTTGATACACCCATCCTCCTTCGAGATGCTCCCATCGACCATTGCAAACGAGAGTAAGTAATACCACCCCTTTCTCCCCTGCGAAATCATGAGGTTAAGATGGTCCTCTCAGTATATGTTAGAGGTAAGGGAAGGATGGGGAAAATTTACTACATGTGAATACAAAACATAAACCGTACTTACCCATTTTCGTTGAGGTCTGGATTTTGCAGATGTCACGTGTATCCCTGTTTATGGCTACATATATTTTGTTGATGACTAGGAATTCCTTTTGCCTGGCTAGTAACAGAATTTCTGATTTTTATCATTCCAACTAGACGTTAATGGCAGCCATAGAGAAGAAGCAGATGTTTTACACTTTTTGTGTCCACCTGGCGATCTCCCACATCTCCTTTTATACTCCCTCTGAAATTCCCCCTGTGTTTTCCCTCCATGTGGTTTTGGCGGGAATTGTTTTTGTGAAAATGTGACAACCTCTCTCCTAACATTTAATGCTTGTCACCACACCCTCTATCCTCCCTCTCCCACAAACATCACTGTACCTCTGCAGCCATTCCTTTTGTTAATTTTTTTTTTGGCCAAAATGATTACCTCCCTCCCTCTATACATTCGACATCTGTCCATTTTTTCCCCTCCTTTTCCAATGGTAACCGGCAACCCATTGTAACCTTTGCCCAATAATTTGCAAGAATGACATAATGTCATTCCATTGCAAATTTTTTAGGCCGGGGTCATTTTTGCAAAGTTGCCAAGATTTTGGTATATCCATGCAAATTAGCCATTAAACAAACCGATTTTATTAATTATTAGTTCCTATATTTTTGTTGTTGTTATTATTTTTATTATTATATTATATTATATTATTTTTATAAAGGGATATTATTAATAATAATAAAGTTCTTACATGAAATTAGATCGGAGCTGGCTAACGAGCTGAGCTCCGCATCCTTTTTGAATATTAAACGCAATCCTAGTCAAAGTGTGACAAAACCCCCTACTATATCCCGCGGGTACCCCCTTAGCGACCCCCCACACCCGCTTAAGAAGTCACATAGCATCATCCTCCAAGTCACCAATAGTAGAAAAGAAAAACGGGCGGCAGAAAGTGATAACCTTTTGCCCTGCAAACATATTCATACTTCTTCCTCTTGTTATCAGCCGCCACTCTAGCCGCTTTACCTGGAATGAAACTTGAAAGACTAGCCGAGCTGAAGATAGAAGTTCCTGTAATGTCCACACAAGTGTCTTTGCCCTGGGACCAGCTGTAGAACAGGATATCAGTTGGTCGAAACTCCCCTACCTTGTCATCAACCATTCCAGTAGACGCCTCTTTACGAACAGAGATTCTGGCCTTCAAGCCCTCATCATACAAGGCATCACGCACCACATTATGTCGATATTTAACACCAATATCAGCAGGACAAGTAAGCGCGTGATCACCTCATACATCCAAAATGCCTTTCTCACAAGCAGGACACTTGGATCCCGCACTAAACAATTAAATTCTCATATTGTATTTAATTAATAACTGAGCGAAAGGTAATGTGATTCATAACCTGTGGCCAGGCAGTTGCACTTGAGGGGGGTGTGTGGAAAGATGGGAAATATACCCATCCCACATTGATTACAAAGGGAATCCAAGCCTTGCATATAAGCCGGTGGGCTACCCCACCTAACACCAATTGGTTTTAGGATGGAACCCCACTCGGTTTGTATGCTCGGCTTGGTTGGTGCGCGTATTGCGCTTGGGCGTGCGTGGCCCCCCCACGTCGTATATTATCCACCGTAATTTAACATGGTATCAGAGCCGAGGTTCGGCTAGATGTGCGGTGTGGTTTGGATTCCTGGTCTTAATTGGCTGGACGGCCATAAGGCTTAAGTCGTCAAGTGCAACTGGCATTAATGCGTGGCCAGGCAGTTGCACTTGAGGGGGGTGTGTGGCCAGGCAGTTGCACTTGAGGGGGGTGTGTGGAAAGATGGGAAATATACCCATCCCACATTGATTACAAAGGGAATCCAAGCCTTGCATATAAGCCGGTGGGCTACCCCACCTAACACCAATTGGTTTTAGGATGGAACCCCACTCGGTTTGTATGCTCGGCTTGGTTGGTGCGCGTATTGCGCTTGGGCGTGCGTGGCCCCCCCACGTCGTATATTATCCACCGTAATTTAACATAACCTGACCAAGACCGGGAATAGGAGCAGCCTTCAGCCACTGTTGGACCATATGGAGCTTCAGATTCGCAATAAGAGATTATTATTATTATTATTATTATTGTTATTATTATTATTATTATTTATTTATTTATTTAGGATGTGTGCATCATCACAATAAGTCGATGTATATAAATTGCAAAGTCAAGTGTTCTGACTGTACTAAATTTCGCACCTACTACTCATAATTGTATATTTTTATATTATATATACAGACTATATACTGTATATTTTATTTTAATGAAAGTTTAGAAATACTACCATTCAATGAACTGGTGTTATGATCAATGGGTGAGCAACTCTTCAAATTTAAGCCTCATATATTTTAAATAATGAAGAAGATGAGATAAAAAAAAATTATCTTTGAAAATAAAAGTAAAATTTATCCCGTAAGTAATACGGGTTAGAATCACTAGTGTTATGAAATCATGGGTAGAAGCAAAGATAAAGCGACCACAAATTCTGAATGACATAAGAGAATTTTGTTCAAACAAACATCACATAACACTCCGCAGAAACTATAGTGCATCTTAGGTTTAATTATTTTGCGGATGAATAATTGTAATGGTAAATTAATATATAAACAATATAGATGATTTGTGAACATCTCTTACGATGTAATTTATGAACAAATCTGGATCGTTGGATTAGAAAGATGTTAGGACTCTTAGTGGTGTAGCCTAACTAACTTCAACCGGTAGAATAGGAATATGAAACTGATTGTTGAATTGATTGAATGAATTCCTTGTTCCACACATACAAGGTATTTATACCCAATTTCTTAACAACCAATGTCCTAACATCACTCTCTTCCTTAGAAAAAACCTTGTCCTCAAGGTTATGGTGAAGAAAAATCTGGAAATTGGTGTATAATGTGACCAGCAGGTTCCCACGTAGCCTCCTCGGTTGGCAAATTAACTCATTTGATCAGACATTCCACTAACAGATCTCCATTGGCCAACTGGTGTACTCTAGAGTCCAGTACTGCTTCTGGAGCGGTAATTATAGAACCTGCTTCATCAGTGCTTGGAAGCTCTGGCTGTACTGTGGTTGAAGGTCCAATTCGCCTCTTCAACTGAGATACATGAAAGACTGGGTGAATTCGTGAGGATTCTGGCAGTGCCAACTTGTATGCCGTCTCTCCAATTCGACTGAGTATCTCAAATGGACCATAAAACTTGGCACTTAGCTTCAGACACTTCCTTAGAGCAAGTGATGTATGCCTATATGGTTGTAGCTTCAAGTACACCATATCCCCAACTTGCAATATACGTTCTGAACGCTTAGCATCAGCAAATAATTTCATGCGCTCCTGGGCTTCCTTTAAACCTGATTTCAAGATTTGCAGAGCCAATTCCCTCTCTTGCATCCATTCTCCAACTGAAGATGTTGTCACACTTCCAATTCGGATGCCAAATTGAGGTGGTGGATAACCATATAGAGCTTGAAAAGGTGACGTTTTCAGGGCTGTGTGATAGGAGGTGTTGTACCACCATTCTGCCAAGGTGATCCATTGAGCCCATCTCTTCGGCATTGCCGAAGACATGCATCTCAGATACGTTTCTAAGCATTGATTTACTCGTTCAGTTTGCCCATCCGTCTAAGGATGGTAGGTTGTTGACATCTTGAGAGATGATCCCAATTTGTTGAAAAACTCCTTCCACAAATGGCTAGTAAAGACCTTATCACGATCTGAGACGATATCGCGAGGAATGCCATGAAGTTTGTATATATTGTCCATGAACAGGTGTGCCACTTGTGTTGCTGAGAAGGGATGGCATACTAGTAGGAAGTGAGCATACTTGGTCATCCTATCCACCACTACCAATATCACATCAAATCCTCCAGATTTTGGTAAACCCTCTACGAAGTCCATGCCAACTGAGTACCAAGGAGACTCAGGGATTGGAAATGGTTGCAGCAGTCCAGGGTAAGCAGTAGTCTTGTGTTTGTGTCTCTGGCAAGTATCACACTCCATGACGAATTGCTCAACAAAGGCTTTCAATTTAGGCCAAAAAAACAAGGCTTTTTATCCTTTGGTATGTTGCTCTCACACCCGAGTGTCCTCCCATTGCTTCAGTGTGGAATGCTAGAGTGATCTTTAGACGCAATTCTCTGCCTTGCCCCACTACAATTCTCCCTTTATACCTCAATATCTTTCCTTGCCATTTGAATGGAGAATTGGAATCAATTATTGTTGTAGGACCCAGTTCTGTTACCTCTGTATCACCCTCATAGCTTTCAACTACCTCTCGAATCCAGTTTGGTTTAATTACAACCAAGGCATTACAGGAGCCTACCTTTGCTTGTTGAACTGATAATCCCCGTCTTGACAAGGCATCAACAACTGAGTTGTTCTTCCCCATTCTATAATGTATCGAGTAACTCAGTCCCAACAACTTTCTAATTGCTTTCTTCTGTAAATGAGTAGTCACCTGTTGGTCCAACAAATGCCCAAGGCTCTGGTGGTCTGTGATGATAAGGAAGTGAGAGGGTTCCAGGTAATGGCGCCACTTATCCACTGCATACAGGATTGCCATCAGTTCCTTTTCATAGGTTGATAGGTGAAGGTGTTGACCATGAAGGGCTTTGCTAATGAATGCCAGTGGTCTACCCTGCTGCATCAGGACTGCCCCAATACCCACATCACAGGCGTCTACTTCAATCTGAAAAGGCATGGAGAAATCAGATAATGCTAATACCGGTGGAGAGGAGAAAAGCTGCCTAATCAGTTGAAAAGCATTCTCACTCTCAACACTCCAAAAGAAGGCCTCCTTCTTTAACAGACCAGTCAATGGTCTGCAAATTCCCCCAAAGTTTCTAATGAAACGTCTGTAGTAACCTGCTAAACCCAAGAAACTCCTCAACTCTTTCTCATTCTTGGGTACTGGCCATTTCAATATTGCCTCAATTTTTGCTTAATCAGTTGCCACCCCTGGCTGCTCACCAAAATCTGCAATTCTTTGTCCGTGATGTGCCTTACCTTAAGCTCTTTACTATGGTCCATGATACCCTGCAACTCAATCCTCTTACCTTCTTTAGAAAAGGCAATGGTGATCTGGTTGTAATCGAACTGAACTGGACTGGAGTTTTTCATCCAATTCACACCCAGCAACGATTCAAACTCGCCCACTTTCAATGCCCGAATGTCAAAGGAGTAACTCTCCCCTTGTATCACCCATTTGAAGCTCTTGCACTCCTGCCTGCAAAATAATTTGCCTTTATTCAAGCCTTCAACAATCATCAGATTTGCAGAAGATAACTTGAATCCATCCTCTTTGGCAATTGAGGGATCTACAAAGCTATGTGTCGATCCACTGTCTATCAACACATTTATCAATCTTTTGCCCACATAACCTTTGACCATGATTGATGTATTCGGACCTTCATTCCGAGTAAGCACTTTGACAAATCCACCATTTTCCTCATCTGTTATCACAACATCTTCCAATGATGATTCCCTGATTTCCTCCTCCTCATCCAGATCTGCTCCCTGACCAACCATATACTTTACAGATGATGTCTTACATCGATGCCCCACAAAGTATCTATCACCACACCTGAAACAAAGACCTGGTGTTCTCTTGAATTCACTTGCATTCTTGGGGTTGGTGCGACGAGCTTCTTGATTCCACCCGCCTCCTGGTTTCCAACATGGATTGCTCAACTTGACCGGAGCTTGTACTGCGTCATTGTGCAACCTGACAAGCTCTAGGCTAGATCCTTCAGGCTCCCCAATTTGACCAGTGGCTTGAGCTCTGCTTTCAACCCACTGATGTAGCTCGTCAAAAAGTAACTTTCTGGGAGGTGAGGGTTATAGGATAGCATCCCTGCGCGCAGGTCCTCAAATCTCTCATTGTAGTCCTATAATTCCTCCTCATGACTCAGTTTGTTGAATTCTTCCCCAATTTCAATACCTTGCTTCTCCCCGAATCTCACACACAAGGCGTCACTCAATTCCTTCCATCTAACCCTTTGCCTTTGCATCAGGTATCCTTGCACCCAAGTATCGGCCCTATCTTGCATATACATAGTTGCAAGCTCCACTTTCTGATGTTCTTGGATACCGAATAACGAGAAGTACTTGTCGCATTTCCTTACCCAGTTACGTGGTTTCTTACCATCGAATTGGGGAAAATCAACTTTCGGAAAGCGGTTCTGATGAACATGATTACCTTCGTTTCTCATCGGCGGTGGCCGATAAGCATTTGTGTTTGCTTCTTCTTGAAATTCCCGATTCTGATTGCCAATTGGTGGAGTCTTTTCCTGTTGATTCGCCGTTGCTCCACCAAGATTGCTTTGATTCGTTGACCTCTGAGCTATGACTTTCATCCAGTCCATGATCTGCGCCACCGACTGATCCAACCTGGATTGAAGCTCCCTCTGGAATTCCGACAATCTCTCGTCCGTCGACCTCTTGAGATCCAGAATCGCTTGTTGTTGATCATCTTGCCTCTGAATAGCCTCCATCAATCGCTTGTTCGTGGAAGCTGTGAATTGTTGGAGGTGAATTTGTTGTGAATCCACCTTCTCGCTAGTTTTGAGTCGCGTACCGTCCGCCATGGCCCAGGATCTCCAAGCTGCTGATACCAATTGTTTGGACTCTTAGTGGTGTAGCCTAACTAACTTGAACCGGTAGAATAGGAATATGAAACTGATTGGTGAATTGATTGAATGAATTCCTTTGTTCCACACATACAAGGTATTTATACCCAATTTCCTAACAACCAATGTCCTAAGAAAATATCAACGACTGAAATTTAAAGAAAATTTTGAAAAACATATACAAATTCATCTGAAACAATATGATTATTCGTACATAATGTACTCTCATACACACGCACGCACGCACGCACGCACACACACACATGTATAATGTCCTAAAACATGTTTTTTTTTATACAAGGCGAAGATTTGGGGGTGGTCAACCTCGGTTGAACCACTGCCCAATGGCATCCTTACGGACTAAATCCTCAATTTTCGTTGGGCACCACTCAACAGAGAAAGAGGAAGTAAAACCAGCGTGCGCCAGTCTGTCTGTGACCTGGTTGCCTTCCCGTAACGTGTGGGAGAAAACGATGGTCTCGAAGGATTTGCAGAGGCCGAGAACATCGGTAATCACCATCTCAATAGGCCACGGGCAAGTACCGATCCCACGCAGGGCGTTGATAACGGTCAGACAATCTCCTTCCACCACGTGGCGCGAGAAACCCATTATAACATCAGAAAGGAGGCCGGCATAAAGACCAAGACACTCGGCTTGTAATGAAGAAGCGCCCCCAAGTCCATGCGCACCGCAGGACACCACTCTACCACGGCAATCGCGGATAACAAACCCAACAGCAGCTTGCCCAAACGCGACCTTGGCTCCATCAAAATTTAGCCTCATGAATCCCTCGGGCGGTTTATTCCATTTAACTTTTTTCTGGCGTCTCGATCTGTTTTGAGGTTTGTGACGTATGGTTGTAGCTTCATCGTTCTCTAGATCATATTCTAGAGCTTTTTTCCAAGATAGCCTATATTGTGTAATTATTTTTATCCATTGTTCCATAATTCTGACATCATGATTTTCGAAAACAATTTTGTTTCTCATAGACCAAATCCCCCATAAGGAGAACGCTAGTATCGATTGCTGAGTAACTGATAGCTGGGAGAAGATTTCAATACTTATCATCTTGTAGGTCTTGTTAGTTTTGTCAGTGTTTCATACTATTCTCTCAATATGCTTGTCCATTCTTCCAATTAGTGTCAGAGATGTCGGACATGCTGTGAATAAGTGAGTTGCGTCTTCTTCGCAATTGTCGCAGAGGGGACAACCATGAGGGACATCAATTCCTTTGGTCATAAGTCTGATTTTCGTTGGGGTTCCATTAAGGATATTTTTCCAAAGAAAGGTTTTAATTTTCGGCGGACAATCAATCTTCCATATCCACTCTAAAGGGTCAGAACTAGCTCTTCTAGCTTTTGTGATATGGTCCAAAGTGCTAGCCGTGGAAAACCACCCGTTTCTGCTAGCTTTCCAATATAATCTATCTTCAATCTCTGTTCTAGGGATATGAATTCTTAGGATCTCATCTACAACATTCATTGGGAGGTTTTGTTTCAATCTTTCTTCATTCCATGTTTTGTCTGGTTTTATAAATTGGTCAATTGTTTCAGATTCTTCTATTTGGTCTTACAGTCGAATTTCTTGAAGACAATTCTCATTATATATCCAGTTGTCCTTCCAAAATCTAATCGTTTTCCCATTGCCAATTTGCCATATCAGCCCTTGGCAGAATTCGTGTTTTAATTCCATCAATTTGGTCCATTGCCATGAAATGTTTTTCTTCTTTTTGTAATCCCAAATGTTGTCCTCTTTAAGATATTTTTCTCTAATAATTTTCACCCATCCATTCTGAGGCTCAGCTAGAATTTTCCATAATAATTTCATTTGAAGGGCCTTGTTCATATCTTTTGTTTTGTTTATGCCAAGTCCGCCTTCATTTTTTAGTCTGCACACTTTGTCCCAACCAATTAAAGGTTTGTACGTTGGGTCCTTATTCCAGAAAAAAAACATCTGTTGATTTTGCCAAGCTCTGAATGTATGTTTGCAGGAAGCATGAAGTTTTGCATCAAATAATTCGGCTTGGCAACTAAATTCGCTTTAACTAGAATCGCTCTTCCCTGTTGGGATAGTTCATTTGCTGTCCATTTTGTTAATTGGTTCTTTGTGTTCCCCAGAACCTCACCAAATGTCTCCTTAGTTACTCTAACATTAATGATAGGGCAACCCAGGTATTTTTCTAGAGATGCTTGATTCGAAATTTGCAAGCAATTCTGAAGTTGTTGTTTTCGTTCATTTGTGATCCCACTGGTAACCTGGAAGGCTGACTTTTGGAAATTTATTTTTTTCCCAGAGATCTCACAGTACTCATCCAGAATCTTTTTCACTGTCGAGCATGCTTCCGATGTCGCTTTGGCAAATATCATCATGTCGTCGGCAAAAGAGAGGAATGGAATACGATCACCGTTTCTAGATATCTTGAAGCCAATAGAGTTTCTACTTTGGTCACATTGATATTGGAGTCTCCTGGCTAGCATTTCTGCACCTATGATGAATAGGTATGGAAATATTGGTTCACCTTGTCTCAAGCCTCTAAGTGGTTGAAATGTTTTAGTCGGTTCATCGTTTACCAGAACGGAGAACGATACAGTTTGAATACATTCCTTAATCCAATCACAGAATTTCCTACAGAGCCCAAACCTTCCCATAGTGGCAAGGAGAAACTCCCAATCCACTCTGTCATAGGCTTTCTCCATGTCTAATTTAATTGCAATCCATCCTTCTCGGCCTTTCCTGCTTCGAAAGGTATGAAAAATCTCGTGGGTGATTAGCACATTGTCTTGAATTGCTCTGTCGGTTATAAAAGCTCCTTGCAATGGGTGAATAATTTTACTCAACAGGGGTTTCATTATATCCGCCAGAATTTTCGCAATGGTCTTATAAATGGTCGTGCAGAGACTGATTGGTCTGTAGTTATTTGTCGTTTTCGGATCATCACATTTTGGAATTAGGGTGATAAACGTTTGGTTTATTTGTCTTAACATCCGTCTAGAGTGGAAGAAGCCTTTAATAGCTTTTATAATTGATGGCCCTACCAGATCCCATAAATGCTGGTAAAATTCAGCAGTCATACCATCCGGGCCTGGGGATTTGTTTTTTTCCAATGGAGAAGACAGCGTTTCTGATTTCTTGATTTGTGATTGGTCTTGTGATCAGGTCATTGTCCTCGTCGGTGATCTCCGGGTTTATCAGGGAGAGGTATTCTTCCAATAGTTGTCTATTGATTTGTTCTTTTTTAAACTTGTTTTCAAAGTCCACTCTGATTTCTTCTCTGATGTTTTCTTCACCAATGATTGTAGTTCCACTTTGGGTTCGTATTTCTCTAATAATTTTCCTGTTTCGGCGACCTGTTGCAACTTTATGGTGATAACCTGAGTTCGTATCTGATAGTTTTAGATGTTTTGTCTTTGCTCTTTGACTCCAATATATTTTATGAAAATGTAGTAGCTTGTTCTTTTTATTTATGAGTCGTATTTGTTTGTTGTTGTTTCTAAATTGTTGACTTTGGCTTGGGTCCGTTTGTAGTTCTATCAATTTATCTTCAATGTCTTTCAATTGACGGAAGATGTTTCCAAAAGTAGTTTTATTCCATTCTTTGGTCAATCTTTTGAGTGTTTGCGTTTTCTTAACCACTTGAAACATATGTGACCCAAAAAAAGACATCCGCCATGCCCGAGCCACAATGTTTCGGTAGTCTTTTCTTTGGAGCCACATTTTGTCAAATTTGAAAGGTCTAGCCTTTTTACTTTCATTGTTTTTGATTTCTATAGAAATTGGACATTGATCCGAGGATGAGAAAGCGTAGTTTCTGGTTGCTATTTGTGGATACCATTGCAAGATTTGGTCTTGTACAAGAGTCCTATCTAATTTCTCACAGATGTTGTTCACATCCGTTCTGTTTTTTCTCCAGGTAAAACCATTTCCGAGCGTTGGGATGTCAAGCAGGTTACATTGGTTCTTAAAGGTTAGTAGTCTTTGAAAACGGTTCGGGTTAGGGGGTATACCCCCCATTTTTTCGGAGCAACATTGGATTTCATTTAAATCCCCCATCACAATGGAAGGGATGTCGAAACCTTGAATGTGGTCCAGCTGGAGTCTGGACCAGAAAAGGGATTTTTCACCCTCTTGAGCAGGCACATAAACAAACCAGCAAGCAAAGATTGAACTGATGTTATCGTCTTCTATTTTCATAGTAATGAATCGATCGTCTGTTCGCAGAATAGAAATTCTCCCACTAGGGATTTGGTAGTCTTTCCATAAGGCACAGATCCCACCCGATCTACCCCTCGCCGGAACCCAACAAATCGAATCGAAACCGACCTTTTTCCAAACAGCTTCCAAGGGTTGCTATTCCGTTCTTGTTTCCATAAGAACTAGAATTTGTATATTTTCTATTTTACAGAAGGTTTCTACCTCGGTTCAAAGGTTTCTTTTCCCAATCCCACAACAATTCCATGTGCAAATCTTCATTCTAACTTATTTTGGTATGAATTTGTCATTTTTAAATTTCTAGTGTCATTTGAGGTTGATGTTTACCTTTGTCGTACAATTCCATAGATGGTTCTAATGCATTTATAGACTGGATTTGTGCTCTTGTCGTTTCTAAATTTCTTTTTTCGATGTTCATTTCTTTGCCTAGCATTGTTACTATTTCCATTTATTCTTGTCCCCATTTTTCCTGCTCACTCCTTTTCCAAGAATTCTTTTTAACAGAACCCTCCATGAAATTTAATTTTCTTTAGATAATCATCTATGTATTTGCCTCTGCAAAATTTATACTCCGTATATGTTATTTTATTAATTTTGCCTGAGTACGGTATAAGTGTGGACTCTGGATCAATATTAATATATATACACAACCTTTGTCATGTACATTACCACTAATATTCACTAGTTAGTTCCTCTATAACTAGCTAGGTCTGTACATACAAGTATAAACTCTTATGATATTGTTAAATAATCAATTTGAATTATTCCTTATTAGTTTTGTTAGTCTTTTTGTCTTTTATTCAAATATTAAATTTGGCCAATTTTCCAAATTCATTTTATTGTACTCGGTCAAATAATAGAGAGGATATAATAATACATAGTAAATTAAATAGGTTTATCCATTTAATATAAAAGATCAAAAATTTTGAGCTAATATTTTTAGTGGTCAAAGTTGTACTAATGCTGAAATTTCTGAAAATAATTTGATGCTAACGTTATATGATATTATTTAATAATATTTATAATAATCTACTGTATTTGTTGTTTGGTCGCACTCCCATATAATAGGCATATAGTACTCCATATCATACTGATAGATATAATATAAAATAAAATACGGTACGAAAACAGTATAATTTTAATAATAACGAATTAAGTGATGGTTAAATTACAGAAAACCACCCAATAAATGTCAAAATTTTCATTTAACTACCCGTCAAATTGAGAATTACACAAAACCACTCATTAAATACAATTTATCAGCCACTGAAAATTTTAGTTTAAGCAAAAAGTGAGAACTAACCTCCTGGATTTAAAATAAAATTAGATGTGTATATATGTGTATATTCTAGCTCCAAGCAAAATGAGGGATTAATTGGCCATTTTGTTAATTTTTTTTTATTAAAAAAAAAATGAATTTGTTAGTTTGACTCATACATATTCTTGGTAAAGAATTTCATGTCACATTAGTTCTATTTAATCATTGTAATCTTTAATAATTTATTGCCTTCTTACCGACCATAACAAAAAAAGATATCAAAAGATTTAAAGATCATATCATATATTCTACATCAATTATAATTCAAGTCAAAATTAAACCTTACGGAGTATATCATATACTCCCTCCGTTCGGCAAAACTTGACGTTTTACTATTTACGCACGCTTTTTTAGGAGCTAAAAAATATATAAAATATCTAGTTTTTTTAATAATTTTTTTAATAATTTCGTAGTTATTATTAATAAGTACAAACTTATTAAAAAAAAAAAATTTAAAAATGAATATTTTGTATAGTTTTTATCGTTCTAAAAAAGCGTGTGTGAATAGTAAACGACAAGTTTTGCCGAACAGAGGGAGTATAGGTTAAGTTTCCAAGGCATTCCTCATTGGTTTAAAAAGTTTTCTATTACAAATTGAAGAATAACTGTTTAATTTCATCCCTTGAATAGGTAAATAAAGAGCGGCCAACGTTGTTTAATTTCATCCCATTTGTGCCAAATTGACACTTGCAAAGAAAAAACGTTTTATCGTCACAGCATTAAGACCGAGGCAATGAACTTAGTTCTCGTCGCTTGACAGTTGCGGATCCTAAAGTGTTTAGTTGAGGGGGCGAAAATTTGATCTCTAATTTTTTTTTTCCGAAAAAATCATTAATATTTGAACTTTTTGGGTGTAATTATAGTATTAAGTTATAAAGTTTAACAAGTGATGAGTATGATAGAAGTGTATTAATTTAATAAATGATGTGAAAAATAATTTATATTGCTACAGTCTTGAAACGTTCATAACTTTTTACTCAGTTATCGGATTTGAGCTTATAATATATCAAATTGAAGCTATCGACGAGAGGAATATGTATATTAAATTTCGTTTTTGATTGGGGGGCGACTGCCACCCCCGGTCCTTTAAAGGACCCGCCTCTGTCGCTTGAGGTGACAACTTATACATCTCCGTCGCATAAATCAATTAATGCTGAGACGTACAACATAGATTCCGTCGCCTGAATGAAACTAAAGCGACGAGCTTACACTACAAAAAAAACAAATTAGCAACGGCCTCTTACCGTGGCCAAAAGTGAAATTGCTGTGGCCAAAGGGGGTTAGCAACGGCTGTAGCGACAGCAGAGCAGGCGTAACCAAACCTGCGGTGGCAAAATTCTTGTAGCAACGGAAACAGCCGTGGCTAGCTATTAGCCACGGCAAAGCGACGGCAATCTGCCGTTGCTAATTATTTCTGGGGAATTAAAAATAAATACTACTTTTTATTTCGGTCCGGGCTAAAAAGTCTCATTTTTTAAAAAAAAAAACAATACGCAACAATATTTCAAGCCAGTGCTATAAGATTTTCAATTTGATTCATTCTACACCCAAATATACAAATTTTAATTAATTATACAATACAATTTATATATATACATAATAATACAGATTTACATGTGTAATAAAATATCCAAAACTACATAATTTTAAAAAAAACTGTAAAATACACAACATATACCCTTGAGCATTTTTTGTTCGTCATTTGCTCAATGTTGCAGCAAGACACTCTACCTCCTACCAGGGGCAACGTATAGCATTAGCACATAATAGCTAGATAGTGTTAACTCCATGGGCAACACCAAACGACCTCAAGAGCCTAATATTCGACAGCGGATCCTCATTCCAGCTATAAGAAAGCACCATAATTACACTGACATGTTTATAACCATATAAATAAGACAATCAAAACAAATTTAAACTTGAAAAGAATCCTGAAGAAGAGCTACAACTTGTAGTTGAAAATAATACTCAAGGAGACAACTTAATTGTAGTCTCGGGCTAATGGGAGACATTGAAGAGGCTCAGTTTCAATTGCTAAAATATATAGTTTAGTTTTTTAGATAAACTTGATCTCCCTCTAATCACCATAGAGTAGGAACTAAAGGCACCACAAGCTAGACATTGAACATACAAAAGCAAAGCACTATTGTACAACTGATATGTGTCCAAGGTTAAGCCTCTTATAATTTTATTATATAGTAATAGACAAAAAAAATGCAGACCCTAACAAACCTAACACTTTTAAACAATATATGGTGTAGGGTAGGATAAGACATAGAGGAAGTAGACAAAATTAGCCTGCAGGTTAAAGCACAAACACTTACAACTAAGCCAAATGAAAGCAAAATCATGAAGATAAGAAATAAAGTGAAAACTACAAGTTGCCATGTGCTTATAGAGTGACAGTAATATATAAATAAACATACCCGAATTAGACCTTTCTAAAGTATACCCTGCAAATATAAGATAGAAAAAACCGATTTTAGATACATTTAAAACTTAAATCATATAAATATATATTTAGTTCATCTATGGAGTTTGTGAAGGATTGAAATGTACATGTACCTGAGTGAGTTTGGGTCTTGTTCTCTTTCAAAGTACTTCTTAGAGTTGATCTTATCTATATTGCAATCAAAGATTTAACACAAATTAATTTATGAGGGCAAAAATAAATAACAGAAAAATAGTTAGAGCTAGCATTAAAAAGAAAAAACTAGATGGTGAAAATTAAATCCTAATCATATCACAATATAAATCCTCAGTTGATCGACTTTGATGTACTGGCCACATACACAACATTTCGTACTTTATAGTGGGAGTAGTGGAATTGCATTGTCATGTGTAATTGGGCACCTTTTCTTCAGATTATGCATTTACTCATATATACTTGGAAAACTTGTATGAGTTCCTTATAGTCATTGTGCTTTCAATTTATTGTAAAATTTCTACTTGAAAAAAAGAAAGTACCTCATCAACCTTGTTTGTTTTATTTCTGTACGAATCGAACTAACCAAAACATAGAAGAAGGAAGAGGTGAGAATAGTCAAGAAGCGACTCCATATGGACTCGGCAAGGGGAGCCACTAAATGAGCCATTATGTAGGTGATCCCGGTCCAGTTGTTCACCGTATTGGCTGCGGCTGCGTTGCTCATCTTAACCACATCGTTTAGATTAGATGGCAGTAAACCTGGTAAAAAACAAGAACATCAAATGTAAGGATGAAAGCTAGCATGCATGTGTATGTACAGAAAAACTCCTTTTTTGACAAACACTTGAATCATTTCGTTTATTCCATGCTGCCTTAACACACTTTCTTGACTCAACATACTAAACTCAACTAATTACAAGTCATAACTGATATGAATAAGGAAGTGTTCATGACCCTAGCTCTGCACTAGTTAGCAAGATTTTCAATTATAAAAGAATTGAAACAATAGAACCTGTAAAGGATCCACTTCAAGAGCCATTTGCAATTCATTCTTCCCAGATTGAAGTAATGAAATTAAACGGTTTCAACAAAATTCAATGGACATGGCAGGTGAATAATAACACTATAATCAGAGCAAAATGTATTTAACAAGGAGCATATGAAAAATGCATTAAGCTTAAACTAGATGAACTGATTCAATATTAAAATAGAATGAATGAAATGGGAAATGAGACCTAAGGGAGAACCAGCAAGCGAAGATGCTACCACAAAAAATGAAAGAACAAAGGTCAATGTTTTCATACTACTTCCATCACCCTAGGTAAATCACTATCACAGGTTTTATATATGTTTGTCTAGGGGTTGTAGAAACACCAGATTATATTTTCGACAACCTGTAGAAGCACCAGATTATATCCTTTATCATATTACATATATCTTCCATGAACTTTATCAGCCCCTATTTAATTAGAGTTTGACAAAATTGCACATTCACAATTTCTAATCATAAAACCCAAATTGAACTTTAAAAACTCACAAATTCGGAAACTGAATATCAAATTGAACCTTTGAACTCACAAAAATCAGAAATTTGCTCACCTTTGAAGTTCGAATTGGAGCCGAGCTATGGGGGCTGGAAGAGGTCATGGGACATGGAGGGGCAGCGACTCAGCGGTGGAGCAGTGGGGCAAGGGAGTTTGAACAACCATTGTACAGAGGAGATGAAAAGTGGTGGTTCGACGGAGGAGTGAAATAGCAATCGCTCTTCTGCGGGTTCTTCGGCCCTTTTCTTCCAAGGCGTTGAAATGGTGATGGCGACGAGGAGGTCAGATTCAGAGAGAGAGAGAGAGAGAGAGAGAGAGAGAGAGAGAGATTAGGGTAAGGCATGGAGATGAGGACGGCGAGTTCTTCGGTAACAAAGGAGGTCGAGCAGCCCTTCTTTGTTGGGACGGATAGCTAGGAAGTTCTAGGGATCGAGATGTCGAAGTGTGGGAAGAGCTTCCAGCTTCCAAACACACCCTTTAGTAGGGACGGGACGGGACGGGATTGGGCCGGGACGGGACTCGTCCCGCGAAATTTTTTCGGGACGGGATTGACATTTTTTTTTCGGGACGGCATGGTGTCTGGACGGGACGGGATCAGGACGGGACGGGCCTTGTCCCGCATATAAAAATAATAAAATATTATATAAATTTGCAAAGTGAAAAAAGCTTTCATAATTCATTATTTAGTATAATATGTTGAATACGGTATTATTCTCAACTATATTATTCAATAATATTAATATTAATATTAATTCATACAATGATTGTATAATTAATTATAATATTCAACATATTTGGCTACATTATCTTACTAGATCAGGACGGAAAGGAATTGAGATGAGATTTACCAATATTGTCTAATTATCGATTGATAGTTAGGAAGAATACCGTATTTAATTAGCTATTTGCCTCTTGTAACTCTAAATGGGCGGGATGTGTGTGTCGATCTGATGGGATCCTCTCCATTGACTCAGTCTGGAATTTCTGACTTTATGTCTGGTCGTGCTGTTGTTGATGCTACTCGACGTAAGTGTGTAAAGTATCGAGATTTGTGTACGGCGGCTGGTTATGGTTTCCTACCCTTCTCATTCTCTTCATTGGGGGAGTTGGATACAGATGCGATTGCATTGCTGAAGCGGATTTAGAAATTCTCGGTATCTCAGGATGCTGGGGCTCGTGCTGCACGTTATATTTTTACTAGACTTGGCTTTGTTATCGCTAAAGGAGTGGGTGCCCAGATAGTATCTCGGTTGCCCACTAATTTCTTGTAATCTGTTTTTATTATTATAATAATAATAATAATAATAATAATAATAATAATAATAATAATAATAATAATAATAATAATAATAATAATAATAATAATAATAATAAATAAATAAATAATAATAATAATAAAATAATAATAATCCCACGTTATAATTAAAAATAAAATAAAATAATATTACTTATTTTTATTGTTATTATTATAAAATAATTATACTTTACAAGAACAAAATATAATATGATATAATAATAATAATAATAATAATAATAATAATTTTATTATAAATTAATATTATTATTAAATTATATTATAATATTATATATTATTATTATTATTATTATAAATTAAAAATTATTATTATAGTTATAAATAATATTTGCTCGAAATAATAATACTAATAATATATTATTATTATTCTATAATATTATATTATATTATTATTATTATAAAAATAATAATAATTATTATTATTATATGCGGGACAGGACGAGATTTGCGGGATCCCACCGGGATCGTCCCGCGTTTCGTCCCGCATAATTTTTGCGGGACGAGATTCGCTATTTTGTCCTAAATCCCACCGGGATCGGGACGGGATCGGGACCGGACCGGGACGGGATCGGGATTTGCGGGATTTGTGCCCACCCCTACCCTTTAGGATGATAAAGAGTTCAAGACAATTCAAATTCAACCACAACACAAATCTTTTTATTTTAAACTTTGAAAAATACATACATTTTCAATAATTCCACTCACACCCCATATATGATATATGGAGAGTACAAAATCGATCAAACCAAACGTAGGCGACGGAAGCAAAAGAAGAAAACAAGATAATGCATACACGTACATATATAACACACACTTCCGACGTACTCCTTAATTTTGAACTTCAAATTTGTCATATATAGGAAGTTGGTTGATTAGGCATAGACATTAGGGTTGGCGAGGAGGTACTCTTCCACCTTCTTGAACATGCCCTTCACCTTTTCTTGCCCATACTTGCACTTCTCCTCGTCCACCACCGCGTCTCCCTTTGGGTGGTAGTGGCTCGTCATGGTGCACACGGCCCCACTCCCAGAGGCAACAAACTTGGCCTCATGGACACACACCTCCACCGCGTCTCCCAAGACGTCTCCCTCTATGGTTGTGTATTTGCAGTAGAAGTTCTCCATGTCAAGCTCGTCGGTTCTGTGCTTGGCATACTTGAACGGACCCCCTAAAGATAAATTGTACAAAGACAATTTTGAGAATTCGCGAGTGAAAATGTCAAAGAAGAGATCCGAGATAAATTCAATTTTAAAAAATACTTATATATAGTATGTAACTTTTTTCGGATAAAAAAGTGTTCTAGTCCAGATATTGATAAAGCAGCGTACCTTCAGGGAAGTTGAGTTGTGTGACGGATCCAACAGCGACGCAATCGCCTTGGACAAACTCGATGGACTTGAAGGATTCGGGCATGAGCTTGGGGAAGAGGGTGTGGTAGTCGAGAGTCAAGGCCTTAAATAGCCTAGATGGGGCAATGGGGCTGGAAATATCTTGGCTGAATGATACTACACCCATTTTAATCTCCTTAATTTGTTGTTAACTGATCGATTGATCAAAATGAGTTGCAAGAGATCGAAGAGAGGTAGAGATTGAGAAGCTGGTTGTGATAGGAAATGGATGAGGAACTTGATGGGTATTTATAGGAACACCAAATGAGCCATTCAATTGGAAGTTCTTTGATGTTTAGATGATGATCGAGTCGATACTCAATGTAGTGTGAATACAAGCGATTAAAGTCTACCTTTCATGGTCAATGATTGTAGTTAATTAGCTAAATTAATCATCAATTGCTATTAATTTTATAAGTGTAATGTCTTGATGTATATAAATTTCAAAGTTGAGTGGCTGGTCTCCATGGGTACTGATCACTATACTTGATAATTTCATACCTAATACTCATGATTTTATATTAATTATAGACCTATACCATACTCAATTATAAACTAGTTTTTATATTTAAAAATGTTTGGATCTTATAAGCCAAACTGGCTGGAGGAAATTGCATACAATGAACAAACTTTGGGGTGATACCAAGACGTACACAAACTTTATAATTTTGTGAAAATGTTATTAACTTTCAAGAGGTAATTAGAAATGACAAGTAATTTTATTTTATTTTTGATACAAGGCAAATTTTTGGGGGCGGGTCAACCGTGGTTGTACCACCACCCAAAAGCGTCTTTTCGGACGAGGTCTTCAATTGCAGCACTGGATCTCCAACCTGTGAAGTTCGACTCAAGACCGAGGTGGGCAAAATGATCAGCAATCCAGTTACCCTCCCTGCATATGTGGGAGAAAGAAATAGCCTCAAAGGCACGGCTATAAGCGAGAATGTCAAAGATAGATAGTTAATCATCTCGATCTTCCACGGACACTTTCAACACCCCTTTAGGACATTAATTGTTGTAAGGCAGTCACCCTCAAACTCATGTCGCGTGAACCCTCCCTTTAGAGCTTATAAGAGATCGTGGAGAAGGCTAAGAATCTCCACCTACAACGCCGAAACCTGTCCGCAACCGTTCGCGCCGCACGTCAAAGGTCTTCCCAGCGAATCACAAATAACAAACCCGAAGGCTGCTTGACCCGTAGGTGGCGCAATCAAAAATTTAGTTTCACAAATCCTTTTTTGTTTGTTTCTCCCATTTTATCTTTTTCTTTTTTTTGTTGGCCGGAAACAAGCGAAACTTTCACTCCCTTAAATAATTCGTAAAAATATTCATCTTTGCTGATTTTTTTAAGGGGACAAGTACTATACATGCACACGACCAAAATTTCGTCAAATATAACCATTCCTTGACTTCAGTGTCGGCAAGTTTTTTTGGCTTGAAAAAAGGTAATCGACATGGGAAGTCGGTGTCGGTAAAATTATCAGCCATTTTGCAAACACCGGCTTTCTATCCCAGTAAGTTTTTTTCATGCCAAAAAAGCCTGCAAACAAATTGGAGCTAGGCATGCATATAGCAAACAAATTTTTAAAAATTGAACAACTACATGGTTAATCTATTAATCTATTTATCTATTAATATTACTAATTCTGCTAGCATTTTGCTGACGTGTCACGTCCACAATTAAAGTTGAATTTTTTATTCAAATGAGATTTTCTTATTGGTCAATATTATTATGGAAACTTTAAAATATTTGTTTCCTATTTTAAATATGATTTGAATCCATTCCTTTTTTTTTATTTTCGGTTATATTGCCTAAATATTGAGACATGTTTCCATTTTCTTTTCCGATTGCAATGTATCTATCTATCTATCTATTAATATTACTAATTCTGCTAGCATTTTGCTGACGTGTCACGCCCACAATTAAAGTTGAATTTTTTATTCAAATGAAATTTTCTTATTGGTCAATATTATTATGGAAACTTTAAAATATTTGTTTCCTATTTTAAATATGATTTGAATCCATTCCCTTTTTTTTATTTTCGGTTATATTGTCGTAAATATTGAGACATGTTTCCATTTTCTTCCAGGTTGCAATCTCTTTTCGGTTATATTGCTGATGTGTTACGCTCACAATTAAACTTGAATTTTCTTATTGGTCAATATTATTGCTGAAATTTTAAAATATTTGTTTCCTATTTTATAGATATATAAAATGATGTTCAAATTAAAATGGATCAAGCTCCCGTGCCTTGAAGGCACGGGTATTACACTAGTTAATATTACTAATTCTGCTAGCATTTTGCTGGCGTGTCACGTCCATAATTAAAGTTGAATTTTTTATTCAAATGGTATTTTCTTATTGGTCAATATTATTGTTAAAATTTTAAAATATCCGTTTCCAATTTTAAATATAATTCTTTCCTATTTTAAATATATTTGATTATACTTTTTCCATTGTCTCCCCTTTTTTGGTAGTTTGCCTTTGGATTGAGGAAGGAAATATGGATTAAAGTTTTAAATTTATGTTCTTTTATTCTAATTGTAGATGACTTTCATAAATTAAAAAGATTTATTTATTGAATCTCTCCAGTCAACTCAAACAACATGTTAGTTTTTCATGTTCTTTTAATTTGATTTCATTATTATGCATTATATATCAACGTTTTTATTTTGAGCGTTAGTTTTTAATTTATATTCTTTTAATTTCGTTCTATATTATTGTCGTTTATATTTTGATGTAAGTAAATTTTCAGTTTTAATCATCATAACCCCTTATAATCTTCCACCCTCAATGTGCTTGAAAACCTACATGTTCTTATCAACGATTTTACCTGGCCCAAATAATCTGAAGAAGTTGATTGATATTTTCTACAACCGCTGATTGAAGAATTGATGTTGTTGTGGAGACAAGGAGTGCAACGTTAGTTTTTAATTTATGTTCTTTGAATTTCGTTCTATATTATTATTGTTTTATTTGGTGCAAGTAACTTTTCAGTTTTTCAATTATATGACAACTTATATTTTCTTTTTTAGTTTTATCTTAATGACAATAATTATATATGTATTTCAAATTATATTAAGTGGTGTGTTTGAGTTTTATTACTACTTTACCTTACTAAATTATTTTCAGATTTGTACGGTATCTCTTTGCAACTAATTAATAAATTAAAAAAAAAATTATACATATTTTGTTGTAAAAAAGTATATATTAATATAGTATTAAATAGATATATAGAGTGATTTTTAAATTGAAATGCATCAAAATCTCGTGCCTTCAAGGCACGGGCACTACACTAGTTAAATGACTAAAATTCTTATAATCTCAAGAATAAGCTAGAAGAATAAGAAGAGAGAAAGAGAGACTAGATGAGTAACATATATAAGGTAATATTCTTGGGCAATAAGTAAGCCAACTAAAGATAAATTCTAGATATAGAGAATTTTTTTTATAGCTATATCGCTTTTTTTATCCAATGTCCTTGGGGCATAGGATAAGAGTACTAATTTGGAAATATTTTTCAAATGTTAATTAGTTTAGCTTTTCTTTTAATTAGATTCCTATGGTCGATTTTTTTTTTTGTGTAAAGAATCTTTTCCAATTTAGGATCTTATCATATGTCTAGGGGTGGAGGGAGAGGGGGCATGAGGTGGCTCGAGCCCCCCTCTGGCTCGGAGGAAAATGTTAAAAAAATAAAAAAATATCTATTTTTTTTGTATTTTTTTTATAATTTAAGGGTTAGAAAAAGTTTAAAAGGCTAACAAATAAAAAAATATCCTTAGCTTAGTTGGTATGAAGTGAGAATTTGAATAATGAGGTCTCGAGTTTAAATCCCTATAGCTTCATTTTATGGAATTTTTTTTCCTTTTAGCTTTTTAACTTAAAATATCTATTTAAATCACATATTTGATGTATTTTCTACTGTATTTTTTACAAAAAATTGTATCTCATATATATTTAAACAAAATTCCGACAATAAAGTCAAGAGCTCCCCTCTCGATTTTTTTTCTGGCTCTACCCTTAGGGCATAAAATAGAAAGATTGTAGCTATATACAGGGGCGGAGCTAGGGGTGCTCGAGCACCCCCTGGCTCGGAAAACATGTTATAACGAGAATGATAAAGCGAAGAACAACACAGAGATTTACGTGGTTCAGCAACGGTGTGTTGCCTACGTCCACGGGCAGAGAACCAGTTTTCTTATTAGAGGAAGCGAAAACAGATTAGGGTTACAAGAGGTCGGCGTTCCATGAGTATATGAAGAGACTCATGGAACCCTAAAAAGACAATGGACTGAAAGCCCAAAATATATAGACGATAGGCCCGTTTACAATAAACAGCGAGACCACCGCCGGGGGGCAGAGCCCCCCGGACCCCCCGATGCGTCGCCGGTCAACAATGATTCAAGGCACATTACCAAAACAAATATAAAAAAATTTGCATATATTTAGTATTTTTAAGGTAATATAACATCTTTAAATGATGTTTGAAACAAGAGTGTTGTCTAGCTCAAGTAGTAAAGGAACGAAGGAAGGAAGGATAATAAAATGGTCTTAGATTCAAATCCCAAATGCTGCACTTTTTATTTCTTCTTGATTTCTATCTATATTTTTTTGTTTCTATCAACTATTTTATTTAAAAAATGTCATATTTATGTTTTACTATATCATTAATTCTTCTTGATTTATCTCTCTATATTTTTTTTCTAACAACTATTTCATTAAAAAAATATCATATTTATATTTAAATTTAAAAAAAAATCACAATTTTAGTGTTTTTTCATTAAAAAAATGTCATATTTATGTTTTACTATATCATTAAATATTCTTCTTGATTTCTCTCTATATTTTTTTTGTTTCTATCAACTATTTCATTAAAAAAAAATATCATATTTATATTTATATTTAAAAAATCACAATTTAAGGTTTTTTTTTCAATATTTTCTTAGAAAAAATAAGTATACACCAAAAAATAAATATTTCACTAAAAAATTTTTAGCACCCCCCGGACATAAATCATGGCTCCGCCACTAGTTATATATAGAGATTTATTTATAAGTAATAATCTATCTAATGTATATTTCCACATAGTTGCCTCATTAAAAACCTAGCTAGAAAATTTTAAGGAAAATCATGTATAGCCTGGCAAAAAGAGTTCATCCTTGTATAAACGTACGGGTGGGCACGAGACGGGACGAGACTGAGCCGGGACGGGACTCGTCCCGTGAAATTTTTACGGGATGGGACTGACACTTTTTTTTTCGGGACGGAATGGTGTCTGGACGGGATGGGACCGGGACGG
Organism: Persicaria tinctoria; assembly: GCA_037127255.1. Lineage (NCBI taxonomy): Eukaryota > Viridiplantae > Streptophyta > Magnoliopsida > Caryophyllales > Polygonaceae > Persicaria > Persicaria tinctoria. The sequence continues at coordinate 79,822,743 of JBANSL010000004.1, read as the reverse complement.
GACGAGCCTTGTCCCTCAAATAAAAATAATAAAATATTATATAAATTTGCAAAGTGAAAAATGATTTCATAATTCATTAATTTGTATAATATGTTGAATATGGTATTCTTCTCAACTATATTATTCAATAATAATAATATTATTATTATTAATATTATAATACTATTATTAATTCATACAATGATTATATAATTAATTATAATGTTCAACATATTTGGCTACATTATCTTACTAGATCGGGACGGAAAGGAATTGAGACGAGATTCACCAGATACTGTCTCATTATCGATTGATAGTAGGGAAGAATATCATATTTAGCTATTTGCCTCTTGTAGCTCTAAATGGGCATAAAAATAATAATAATAATAATGCCACGTTATAATTAAATAATAATAATATTATTATTATTATTAATAATTATTTTTATTGTTATTATTATAAAATAATTATACTTTACAAGAAAAAATATAATATGATATAATAATAATATAATATAATAATAATAATAATAATAATTTTATTATAAATTAGTATTATTATTAAATTATATTATAATATTATATAATAATAATACTATTATTATTATAATCAATTATTATTATAAATTGAAAATTATTATTATAATTATAAATAATATTTGGTCAAATAATAATATTATTATTATAAACAAATATTATTCTTATTATAAATGGAAGATTATGATTATAATTATAATTATAATATTTTCTCAAAATAATAATACTAATAATATATTATTATTATTATTCTATAATATTATTATAAAATAATAATAATTATTATTATTATTATATGGGGGACGGGACGGGATTTGCGGGATCCCACCGGGATCGTCCCGCGTTTCGTCCCGCATAATATTTGCGGGACGGAATTCACTATTTTGTCCTAAATTCCACCGGGATCGGGACGTGATTGGGATTTGCGGGATTTGTGTCCACCCCTATATAAACGTGTTTTTTGGTATTAATTGCATCGTTAAAAACCTTGTTAGGAAAATCTCATAGCGATAATTAAAAATCATATATAATTTGGAAAAAGTGTTGATCCTTGTATAAATATGTTTGTTGTATTGAATCGTTAAAAACCTTGTTATAAAAACTTCATAGGGATAAAAACTTGATCGAAGCAGGAAAAAAAAATGTTCTTTGAGTTCAACGTGCAAGACGTCATTGACACATTCAAATAATGGATTTCAAACTTTTTGGGATGTCTTCAAATTACTTCATTGGCGATAGTGACTTCATAAACATGGAACTTCACTTGACCAAATTTATAGAGTATCAACACCATCTTTGATGGATTCTTCATTAATTTGAGATATACAATATGAGAATATTACATTATTAAAAATAGAATTTTATTATATTGTTGTTCAAACTCGAGTCAAACTCTCAATAAGCAAATTTGTATATTATATAGTAGTTATCCTAGCGAATAGTTATTGTTACGAGAGAAAGAGAGAAAATATGGAAGAAGAAAAACTGAACTCAATTGTATTGAAATTAATTACAAGAGTATTTATACAACTTGCTGAGCAAGTACTCCACACCACTATTTTAACTGAATTTTGTAATTTCAACAACTAAAACAAAATAACCACAAATCAATTACTCTCAACAGCCCCTCAAGCTGGAGATTGGTACAATCCAAGCTTGGAGACAATGTACTGGTGTTGTGGTGTGGGAAGAACCTTGGTGAACACATCAGCCAACTGTTCAGAAGAAGGCACATAAGCAAGCTCTAGCAAACCACTCATCACTTTGTCCCGTGTGAAATGGCAATCGACCTCTATGTGTTTAGTGCGTTCGTGAAAAACTGGATTCTTTGCAATCTGCATTGCTGAATGGTTGTCACAGAAAAGAGTGACAGGTTGGACTGAATCAACACCAAGTTCAAGTAAAAGGCGTACAAGCCATGTGACTTCAGTTGCAGCATTCGCCATTGCACGATACTCTGATTCTGAAGAGCTGCGGGATACCACAATTTGTTTTTTTGACTTCCAACTTATAGGAGAAGAGCCAAGAAGGAGAATGAAACCTGTGACAGAGCGTCGTGTCATTGGGCAAGCAGCCCAATCAGAGTTAGAAAAAGCTTTAAGCACTGGAGCTTCACAGCCATTGAGAAGAATTCCTCTACCAACTGATTGCTTGACATACCGAAGGGTATGAAGAAGTGCATCCCAATGAGGAGTATGAGGACTCTGCATAAATTGGCTTAGAGTCTGAACTGCATAACTCAAGTCAGGTCTGGTGTTTGTGAGGTAATTGAGTTTGCCAATTAGAGTCCTATAAGAGAAGGGATCAAGCAAAGGATCTCCATCTGTTGAATTAAACTTGAGATGCAAAGGTAAGGGAGTAGTGGCAGGCTTATCCAAGCAAGATGAAACTGCAGAAAGCAAATCAGAGGTGAACTTGGATTGAGTCAAGGCAATCCCAGATGGGAGATAGGAGACTTCAATCCCCAGAAAGTAGTGTAGGAGACCCAAATCCTTGATGCTGAAGGTTTTGTCAAGAAACATCTTAAGTTTCTGAATCTCAGAATGATCAGTTCCTGTGATGACAATGTCATCTACATAAACAGCAAGAACAGTGAGGAGGCCAGAGCGTCTCTTGATGAACAAAGAATAGTCGTTCTTGGACTGAACAAACTGAAGAGATAGCAATGCAGATGTGAGCTTATGAAACCATTGCCCTGATGCCTGCTTGAGACCATACAAAGACTTTTTAAGTTTGCAAACCAGATTCAAAGGATTTGGAAGACCCTCAGGCATGACCATATAAACATCCTCATGAAGATCACCATGGAGGAAGGCATTATTCACGTCTAGTTGATGGAGATCCCACTTCCTTGAAGCAGCAACAACAACAATAGTCCTGATGGTTGTCATCTTCACCACAGGAGAAAATGTATCATGGAAATCAATGCCTTCCTTTTGTGTGAATCCTTTAGCTACTAATCGAGCTTTATACCTTTCAAGGCTCCCATCAGATTTAAGTTTGACTTTAAAGACCCATCTACACCCAACTGGTGTCTTTCCATGAGGCAAAGGTACCACCTCCCAAGTGCCATTGGCCTGCAAAGCTTCTACTTCTTTCTTCATAGCAGAAATCCAATTAGGATCTAGTGATGCTACTTTGTAGGGTGTAGGTTTAAGATGAGAAGTAATGTAGCTTAAGAAAGCAAAATGAGAGTTAGGTAAAGAAAAAGGAGAAGCAACATTGTGAGATGGAGAGATCTCAGAACTAAAGGAACAAACATAATCATTCAAGTAAGAGGGAGCATGATGTGTTCTTGGTGACTTTCTTACTGAAATTGTAGCATCAGTAGCCTGAACAGAAGGTTGATCATTAGGAAAATGATCAAGAGGCTAATCAGGAGGGTTGATTGGGGGTGCAGGATCAGGAGTAGCAATGGGAGTGAAAATAAAATCATAAGGCTGATCCTGCAATGTGGGTAAAGTGGTTGGGGCAACAGGTGGTTTGATGTGAAAAGGAAAATGAGACTCATGGAACACAATGTCTCTGGTGGTAAATCTGTTTGGTTTTGATGTCTAATGCCTTGTAACCTTTCTTGCCAAAGAAGTATCCAATAAAGACACAAGGTATAGCTCGTGGAAGAAATTTGTCAGTGGATTTAGGCAAAGAAGAAACAAAACACAAACAGCCAAATGCTTTGATAAAGGAATAGTCAGGTTGTGAATGAAATAACCTGAAAAAAGGGGTATCAAATTTAAGAGAAGGTAAAGGAGTCCTATTGATGAGAAATGTTGCAGTGAGAATGCATTCTCCCCAATAGGATATAGGTAGATTGGACTGAAATAAAAGGGCACGAGCTACCTCAAGAAGGTGTTTGTGTTTTCTCTCAACAATGCCATTTTGTTGAGGGGTATAAGGACAAGAGGTTTGGTGAATGATTCCTTTAGATGAGAAAAATTGCAAGGCATTAGAACTACAAAACTCAGCTGCATTGTCAGATCTAACAATCTGAATATGTGCAGAAAACTGGGTGCTCACCATTGCACAAAAGGACTGTAAAAGAGTGAGAGCATTGCTCTTTGAAGACATCAAATAGGTCCATGTGCAGCGGGTAAAGTCATCCACAATGGTCAAAAAATATCGATGACCATTGTGTGTATGGTGTCTATAAGGACCCCAAGTATCAATGTGTATAATCTCAAAAGGTTTGGTGGTTTTGGGGACAGAAACTGGAAAAGGAGATCTGTGTTGTTTGGCTTTGGGACATATTTTGCACAAGTGCAAAGGTTTCTGTGTGCAATGAAGAAAGTTCAGGTGTTTCAGCTGAGAATAAGGGACATGTCCAAGACGAAAATGCCATAATTCAATCAAATGAGAGGACAAAGCAACAGAAGAAGCACAAGTGAAAGGTTTATTCAAAGTAAAATTGTCAACAAGAGCCACATCATGTTTACCAGTCTTACAAGAAGAAATCATATTTGTAACATAAAGTTCTTTGACAGCTCTACCAAGCACAAGAGGCTTCTTCATCAAACGGCCCTGAAGGAAACAAAAATTTGGTGTGAAAAGAACATCAAGACTAGTATCAGAAATTATCTTTTTGACGGAAATGAGATTGAAACAAAAAGCATGAACATAAAGGACATTTTGTAAAGTGAGGGAAGAATTAATGACAATAGGACCATATAAGGATACAGAAGCTGACTTGCCATTAGGCATAGTGATCTGAATAGGTTTAGGCAACTGTGTAAGGGAGGTGAAAAAATGTTTATGTGGTGTGAGGTGATCTGTAGCACCACTGTCGATGATCCAAACCGGATTTACTGCAGAAGAAAGGAAGCAAAAATTCGTACCTGCCAAAAATGCTGCAGAATCAGAAGAGGACATATTCAATTTCTGGAGCAAGGCAAGCAGTTGGCTACACTGGTCTTGAGTCAAGCCTGGAGGTGCAGCAGCAACATTAGAGGTGGAAGCAGTAGCGCCAGACGAATTAGGGCCTTTGCCAGGTGGATAGCCATGCTTCTTCCAGCATTTATCAACAAGATGATCTCCTACCTTGCAGAACTCACAAAATAAGGTGTGGCCATGAATCTTCCAGCAAGTATCCATGACGTGGCCACCAATCTTGCAATGGTCACAAAAAAAGGTGCCACGACCTCCCTGGGAACCTCTACCTGTGGATCCACGTCCACGAGGAGCGGGAGATTGACCTCTGCCAGCAGATCCAGTTGAAGAAGATCTAGAATCGGATGATTTTTGCGAGGCGAAGGCCGTAGAATCAGTAGATCCATGAGGTGGCGGATTACCTTATTCACGTTGTTCTTCTTCCTGGAGAATCAGCTTATAAACCTCAGTGAGAGGTGGTGGAGGTCGCATAATCAAGATCTGAGCTCGCACAGCATTATACGATTCATTGAGGCCAACTAGAAATTGAATTGTCTGTTGATCATCAATCAACTGATGAAGAAGACTAGCAGATCCACAATCACAGACTCGATTCTCAATCAGAGTAAAGTATTCATCCCAAAGCTTCTTCATCTTCGCAAAATAAGATGTAACAGACAACGAACCTTGAGAAATGGAGAACAATTCGCGCTGGATCTGGAAGTTGCGAGTGCGATTGGATCTGGAGAAGCGAGACGCGAGATTGTCCCAAAGCAAAGCAGCGGAGCGGAAGAAGAGGATAGATTCAGCAATATCCTTTTCGACTGAATGAAAAATCCAAGAGATAACCATGTTGTTGCAGCGATCCCACTGAGCTGCAAGGAGAGGATTCTCAGCTGGCCGAACACAGGATCCAGTAACAAATCCAAGTTTGTTCTTCGCCATGAGAGAAACCTCTGCAGAACGACGCCATGAGCCATAATTCCGATCGGAGAGAAAAGAAGTGGACAAAATGTAGTTTGGATGATCAGAATGATGAAGGAATAGCTCATCATTCGGATCAATGGGAGGAAAATTGCGATTGAGAATGGGATTTGGATTGGGAATGAGATTGGGATCTGGATCTGCCATTGAAGAAAACCACTAACCTGATACCATGTTACGAGAGAAAGAGAGAAAATATGGAAGAAGAAAAACTGAACTCAATTGTATTGAAACTAATTACAAGAGTATTTATACAACTTGCTGAGCAAGTACTCCACACCACTATTTCAACTGAATTTTGTAATTTCAACAACTAAAACAAAATAACCACAAATCAATTACTCTCAACAGTTATAACCCCGCAAATAACGAATTTATCTAATCATTTCGATTTTAAAATACGCATTCAACCTATCAATTTAATTGATAATACTTCCAAATTTACTTCCATGTTGTGAAATTCTGAGAAACTCCGGTCGGGTCGTTTGAAAACGGGAGTTGCGTCGGATTTATATTGTTTTTTGTTATAAAGTTGAGATCTATCTTTCTAACACAAAAGTTTAAGCTATTGTATAGGATTTTACCTCTTCTATTTTGTGGTGTTTTACTACGTACCTACTATCAATGTGAGATGGTTTGTATCCCAACACATGTAGACAACATGGATAGATAATCGATTCATTATGTGCGTGGGAGCTTTCATTATGTACGTGGGAGCTCTTAAACTTGCACTGTTGGAACAAGACCTTGAGTAGAGCACCTTAATTTTTAAAATGAACTATACAAATTACAATGCAAGGATATGATATGATATGATGATAAAGAGTTCGAGACAATTCAAATTATGTAATTTCAATTCATATGGTCTAGCAAGAAACATTATAAATCCTTTTATTTTTAACTTCGAAAAATACATACATTAAGCAATTTGACTCGATCATGCCCCATAAATAGAGTACGAAATCAATCCAAATTAACGTAGGTGACGAAAAACAAAAGAAGAAGGACAACAAGATGATGATGCACACATATATATACATAACACACACTTCCTTGGACTCCTTTGGAACTTCAAATTTGCCATAGTATAAGTTTGTTAACTAGGCATAGACATTAGGGTTGGCAAAGAGGTACTCCTCCACCTTCTTGAACATTCCCTTCACCTTTTCTTGCCCATACTTGCACTTCTCCTCGTCCACCACCGCGTCTCCCTTTGGGTGGTAGTGGCTCGTCATGGTGCACACGGCTCCACTCCCAGATGCCACAAACTTGGCCTCATGGACACACATCTCCACCGCGTCTCCCAAGACGTCTCCCTCTATTGTTGTGCACTTGCAGTAGAAGTTCTCCATGTCAAGCTCGTCGGTTCTGTGCTTGGCATACTTGGTTGAACGGCCCCCCTAAAGGTTAATTGTAGAAAAATGGTATTGTTGTGAATTCAACAGCCAAAATGTACATCAAAGAAGAGATCGATCAAAGATAAATTCAATTAACAAAATACTTATAGTAACTTTTTTCCGATAAAAAGTTATAGTTCTAAGAGCATCCACAAAGGTGATATTGTGAGTGTATTAAGCCAAAAAATATAAAAAAGATAAATAAAATTAGAATTAACAAAAATTCAAATTTTGCAAAGAGAGTGTTTTCATGTCAAACCAACCAATGTTTCTTGAAGAAGAAACTCTCTCACACAAATAAGAAACTGTAACTTTTTTTTTGTTTTTTTTATTAAGTAAAAATTCGACGCATCGGACATGCCCGGTGGGTCGAGAGGCCGTAGCAATGGCGACAGAAACCTGTCATACAAACAGCTACAAATAAAGTAAAGCAACCCTTCAAAACCGAGAAAACAAAGATACAACACAGGCAAACCCTGTAACTTTTTCTATATGAAATTTGTCACCGTTACTTAATTTATTTTATCTTTTTATATTTTTGGGTTAAGACACTGACAATATCACCTTTGTGGATACTCTAAGCATTATATTTAATTATAATGCAAAAGACCCAGATATTGATAAAGCAACGTACCTTCAGGGAAGTTGAGTTGTGTGATGGATCCAACAGCGATGCAATCGCCTTGGACAAACTCGATGGATTTGAAGGATTCGGGCATGAGTTTGGGGAAGAGGGTGTGGTAGTCAAGAGTCAAGGCCTTAAACAGCCTGGATGGGGCAACTGGGCTGGAAATATCTTGGCTGAATGATACTACACCCAGTGACAATAGGAGGAGTGGTCAACTGACTTATATTCAAGGCTCAAGGCTCAAGGCTCGAGTTTTCGTATTTTTCGATGTGGGACAAAGATCCCAAGGCATCACAACAAACTCTGTTTTCAAAATGCATTAATAAACGGCGACTAATTTTTAATATATTAAAGAATGTGTTAAATATCAAAGTGATTTATATTAGACAGAGGAAGAATAAACTAGTGTTTATAATATTTATATTAAAAAAAAAAAGTTTGAAACTAGATAAAATTGCATCTAGTGAACAAACTTTTGGGGATTTTATGATGGTTGAAAGAGAACAGTGTTTTGGGATCAATATTCAAACCGCTACAATATGAATAAACGGGGTTGGGATGGAAAGAACTATGCAACGCTCAAATCAGTGTTTGTTTGATGCAAAAGATCTTAATACGGAGTAATGAAGATTCATCTCCTATTTAATGATAGAGACTGAATCATTGCTCTCCTTCAACAATTAGTCAATTACTGTGCAGATTTTATGGAATGACAAGCGATTAAGCAGTTGTTCACTCCTTCAAATAATTTGCTCAAATATTCATCTTCGCTAATTTTTTAAAAGATTGAACAAATACATAATTTTTTTTTTTTTTTTTGGTGCAAACATAATTAAATTATTAAAAATCAATATTTACGCAAATTATTCCTAATTTTTGTATCAATGATCAAATGATAGCAAACGATAGCACGTTAGTTATATTAATTTGTCCAATTTTCGTAATTCATTTTATTCTAGTAAAAAATAGAGATAATGTGACATTATCCATTTAATTTAAGGTCATAATTTTTGAATAAATATGGTCAGAATTGTACTAATGGAGATAAATAATTTATTGTTAGATATGTAATAATCTACTGTATTTAGACCTGTCAAACGGGTCATTTCGGTCGGGTTCGGGTCGGGTCACTCCGGGTCTCGGGTAAAACGGGTCCCGGGTAAAACGGGTTCCGGGTTTTTCGGGTTGACTAGAACCCGGGTTTGACCAGGTTTTGGGCGGGTTCGGGTCGATTTCGGGTTTGTCAATTTTTTCTTTTTTAAATTAAAAAAAATCATAATTTGATAATTTTGCGATAAATTTTAATTAAATATAAAATTTTTTAATTATATTTAATTATAAATCAACCGGGTCAATCGGGTCACCGGGTCAATCGAGTAAATCGGGTCAAAATTACCGGGAAAATTTCCGGATTTTCGGGTTCGAGTCGAAAAAAATTTCCGGGTCCAAATTTCCGGGTCTTGACCCAAAAAATTTCGGTCGGTCGGGTCGGGTTGTGTTTTGACGACCTGTATTTGTTGTTTGGTCATACTCCCTATTATTATACTTGTAAATATAATCTAAAATCAATTTCAGTAAAAAAAAAAATATGAAGTCTCTTTTTAATAAACGAATTAATTGAAAGTCTTCCTTTTTTTGGTCGAATTAGTTGAAAGAGATGGCAACTATTTTTCTATACTAGGCCTTGTAAACAACAGCAGCTGTTAAAGAGCGGGATTTCCTGGTTGAGAGTTGCACAAATTCATCCCAAAGACTTTCAAACCCAACCTCTTTAGGATCTCCTTGCGGATTGTGGCTTGTTTTGCTTTCCACAATAACACATAACAGTACTGTTGAAATTGTAATTCTAGTTTACTAGGATTTGGGCCTAAAAGCTTTGCCTCAACATTCCAATTTCCGACCGTTGCATCCTTTGGACCTTTTATAAGGTCTCTAGCAACAAACCCTAATTAGAGCGAGGGCACTGTGGACGCCGCTCCAAAAGAGAGCCTGGGAGCTCCTCTCCCATGGCTGAAATCAGGAGAGTCCGGCTAGGGTTTTGGCTCAACCAAAGAGAGTGAATCCGAGAGAAGAAGAAGAGAGAGGCTCGAGTTCTGGGTTTATCAGTAGAGAAAGGCTCTTGAGCAATCTCCATGTGAGCCCGACTTGAGCGGAGAGAGAGCAGGAGATCCCAAGGAGAACGAGAAGGCTGAGCCTTCCTATGGCTACACCGAAGAGAGGAGAAGAACCAGCAATGGCGTTGATGGAGAAATCGATCGACGAGGACTCCTTGGTGCCACCTTCAACGGAGCTACGACAGATCCGACGAGGCCTTACCGAGTCGAGACGCCTCGGTTTAAGGGAGTTTTCTTCCTAAGCTTGCCACTGCTTTTGTGTTCTTTCTACTCATGTATTCGGTTTAGTAGTTGCCCTCCTAGGATCTTTGTATTGGTTTCTCGTTTGGCCTTTAGAGCATATTGGATGACATCTAGAGCCGGGGACGTAGGGATTAGCCCGAACCTCGTAAACATATCGTGTGTGTTCTTATTATCTTTCCTTTCGGTTGCTTTGTTTAGGATCGATCTAGATCCTTGTGTTTAAACCGGACTAAAAGACCACTACGACCCTAATCGGACCTTGAACGAGTGCAACCTTAGTTCCCAACAATTGGTATCAGAGCATATGCTCGATCTTTGTCTTCTGCTGTGCATTTTCATTGCTCTAAATAGCTGCCTATTGTTCTGTTTTTGCTTGGATTCGATTTTATGCATTTTCATGTGTATAATTGCTGAAATCTGGGCTTATCTGGACTGTTTGGAAGCTGTTTTTCAGGAGCTATGAATTCAGGATCTGTGTGCTCTTGTTTATGGTCTGATTTTGTGAAATCTTGCTGAATTTTTCATGTCTAAAATGTTCTTGATGATCTCTATATGTTATATATGAGTTTGCTGAATTTTTAGACTTGGTTGTGTGGTCTTTGAGAAGGATATATGGACTAGCATGTTGCTGTCCAGAAATTTATTCTGTCACATATGTTGCTGTCCAGAAACTTTCTTGAGATTTTGAACACTTTGCTGAATTTTGCTTTCATGTTTTGATGCTTTAAATTCAGCCTTATATAAGTGTTTCATGTGTTTTCATGATTTTCCTCTTCTATAAGAATCTGAGATGAAGTCCTTTGTGTACTTGGGACTCTTCTTGACTCTTAATACTTGTTTGTTGAAATATTTGAGTATATCTCTTATTTTTCCAGCCCTTACAAGTATTATCAAGATGTCTGTCAGTTTCTTATTGAGTGGAAAAATATGAATTCTCTTAAAAGTTTCTGTTTTTTGATGTCTATATGCTCATATGTGCTCTTCTCTCTCATATCTATGCTAAATTGAAGCTTTGAGATTATGAATGGTTGCTTACTGAATTTTTGTTCAGTTTCTGAAATTTAAAATTCAGTTTTGCTTATGTATGCCATATATTCATGTTATTCCATTCAAATGAAATATGTATTGAAGTTCTTAAATGTGTTAAGAGTCTTCCTAGCATGTGATACTTGATTGCTGAATTTTTTTGTGTTTACCATGTAATTTTCAGCATCTTAAAGTGTCTTGTACTTGCTTGACAATTTCCTCTTGATATGGAATATATATGAAGTTTTCCTTGAAGTTTCTAAGTGCTGATTTTTATGTGCCTTCTCTTCTCTCATTTATCCTATGCCTTCTCCATTATTATCCATTGTGACTTTTACATTATCATGACTTGAGACTCTTGCCTATTCATTTGGTTAAGTTTGGTTCTTAAAGTTTTGCCATTAGAATTCTTGCTAGAATTTATAAGTTGTTTATTACTCTTGATCACGGTAATATTGATGCTTGCCTTCTTGCTAATTCTATGGTTCAAGAGACCAAACTTGTAAACCCTTTTTAGGCTTGTGTGCAGCTGCATGTAGCTTTCATTTCTTGTCTCATGTGATGTGGATTTGGATAGCTTCTCTTGCTTGCCTTGATCTTTTGTTGATAATGTGTTTGTTCTTGACCTTTTATCTTGAGATATTAGGTTCAATTTCTGTCACATATATGGATATATGTTATGAAATTCCTATTTGCCTTAAAACCGGTTCTGCCATTGCATAACTACCTATCATTTTGAGCTGTTTTGTTCTGCTGCACTTTATACTCATTCATGATATATTTATGCAGAAATTCCATGCTCTTCATTGGTAGTTACATGTGTTTTTATAGGCATCAGTTCAGATCTGTTTTTCCCTCTCATTTTGCATAATTTGAGGTAAAATGAAGTTCTGAATGTGTGGAATTTCTATGGTTGCTTGTCTGGTCCAGTTTATAGGAAAACCTTATGATTTTTCACTTGGCTTACTTCATGAGAACTAACTCTTTGTTTTCTTTTGCAAGGAAATATTAAAAGGAGATGTCAAGACCTTAGAAGAACTGAATGCGGATGGTGTTCAAATCAGGAATCAGTCAGATGACATTTCTTCAAGATTGAAGTAGCATCAAATGTCAAAAAGGACTAGGAAACCATGACGATGGTATCCTTGGAGATGCTTGCTTCATCGAAGATTTGTTAAAAGAAGACCAAAGGGAGTCTTTCTTACACCTTTATCTCCTATTTTCAGTTTGATTGGTCTTTTGCATATGTCTCTCTATGAGTTTTGTGTTCTCTAGTTAAGCCTTAGTGATACAACTTGTGTATTTCCTTTGCTAAAACTGGTACAGCTGCCCTTTATAAGTAATTCTGAGCATGTTGTAAATTCTTAAGACACCTTTGGTGTGCTTAAATTATAACTATGCTTGATTTACTTGATAAAGATCAGTTTTGCTTGATCTTGTTTTCTGCATAAACCATGATTTTGATGCTTGCACTTTCTTAAGTTAAATCTTGTTGTTTGTCTTACTCTTGAGTGCAAAAATCTGCTGGTTTTATGATGTTTTGAGAATCCTTCATTCATTGATTTCTATGTAAAAGTGGCATGATATCCTTGTGATTATATGCTCTTACCTGAACAAGGTTTAGGTTTAGAAATCATGATATTAGGATTCTCTTAGTGATGTATTTATCCTATATGTCTATGATTTGAGCATGCTTGTTTGATTCTCTTTAGATCTTTATGCCTTGCTCCAACTTTCTGCTTAGTTGTAACAATCATGACTTTAGGATTTATACTTGCTTTGAGACTACTGATTTGAGGCTTGTTGTTTGCCCTTTTGTGCATTCTCTGCTCTGTTCAGTAGCATTTGTGATACTCTACAGCTCTATGATTATAGATTAATTTCTCTTTTATGAGTTATAAATCTATTTCAAGTTCATAGATAAATTTCTCCTCACTTTGGTATTTTAAGAGAATTGCTTGATGCACTAATTAGCTTGTTTGCTATTTGTGCTTGTCAGGAACTCTTATTTGAAGGATGATGAGTGACTCAAAGTCAATTCCATGACCAGCAGCTGTAAGGTGGTGGTCAGCTCATTGGAGTGTACCCAAGCTTGCTGAAAAATGGACTCTCTTCATTGCCATAGGAGGAAGAACAAAGGGAAGGGCTAACCAACTTGCAAACACACCAAATTTGGTGGGGAGTTAGTATTTCTAACCTAAATCTTTATGCTTGTTTATTTTATAAGATTTGCTTGCTAGATGTGCATAAATATGTGTGCCTACTGATTTCTACAGCTTCTAGATATAGTGAAATTCGTGTATATGTACTGATTTCTAATTTATAGAAATCTATGTATAAGCACTTATTTCCAATCTATTTAGAAGTAGTGAAATCTTTATGTACTGATTTATGAGCTCATCTTCATTACTTGCATGTTTTAGGTTGAAATTGACTTCTATAAATCTGGTTTGAGTTTGTTTTGTTGTTGGTGGTGGATAGCCTTATTAAGCATGTTTATATGAATACCTTTGAGCATGTCTTTTTTCTTGTAAAATTTCAGGCTCTTGATCATTACATGCTATATTGTTTTCCCTAGCTGTTATGTGTCCAGAATCAGCATGATTTAGTCCGAGTTAGAATGCGTGGTTTACATGTTTTACTTGCTTAAACTTTATCAGTTGGATGCATGATTTACATGTCTTACCTACTTACACTTGGAAGTTTACATGGCTGATTTTCTTGATGTCTAGTGCTCTTAATTCTTAGACCTTTGTTTGCATGATCCTTGGTGCTTTGCTCACTTATGTGGTTACATGCTTATTTGTGTCTTTGAGTTGATTTAGACCTACATGTTTAGGTTGAGCCATGACATTGGGCTAGCTAAAAGAGATTGAGATGCTAGTACCACCATTGGTAAAGCTGAAAGATGCTTGATCCATCTCTTGGCAAGCTAAAAGAGATTGAGATGCTTTGCCCCACCTTTGGGCCATCAACACTTGCAAAATTCAGTGATTATCTTAGTGTTTGTTTATGCTATGTGTTGCCCTTGAGAGGGCATTGCTTGCTTTGCCTTGACTCGAAGACTAGAGGGATCCATCCCCTCGTCTTTGTGTCTTTATGACCTGCTGGATTTATTCCTTTAAGTTCCTATATTTGGTTGATTTATCTAACCATGTTTATATAGGAAGCGCAGGTACTGTGATGACGGAGTTGTTCAATATGCTATAGGCTTTTCTTTTTATATCTCTTTTCTTTGTAAACTAGATTTAAGAGGGCAAATCTAGTTTACAAAGAAAAGAGCTACACCAAGGAGAACGAGAAGGCTGAGCCTTCCTATGGCTACACCGAAGAGAGGAGAAGAACCAGCAATGGCGTTGATGGAGAAATCGATCGACGAGGACTCCTTGGTGCCACCTTCAACGGAGCTACGACAGATCCGACGAGGCCTTACCGAGTCGAGACGCCTCGGTTTAAGGGAGTTTTCTTCCTAAGCTTGCCACTGCTTTTGTGTTCTTTCTACTCATGTATTCGGTTTAGTAGTTGCCCTCCTAGGATCTTTGTATTGGTTTCTCGTTTGGCCTTTAGAGCATATTGGATGACATCTAGAGCCGGGGACGTAGGGATTAGCCCGAACCTCGTAAACATATCGTGTGTGTTCTTATTATCTTTCCTTTCGGTTGCTTTGTTTAGGATCGATCTAGATCCTTGTGTTTAAACCGGACTAAAAGACCACTACGACCCTAATCGGACCTTGAACGAGTGCAACCTTAGTTCCCAACAAGTACGCCCATTGGGATGGGAAGTGCTTGACCCTTGCTCAAGGCCTGCTAGACCTACAAACAAGCCGTTCACTTTTCACATTTCTGATGTGGAATTTGGGTGGTACATGGTTCATCATCAGTGTTCTTGCAAACTTTTCATGTTATATACGTGTACTTATCTTTTCGCATAATTTCTCTGCAGTGGGCTTTCGTTTGATCCCAGCAAAATAAACTTGTTTCCAGTTGAACTCGTCCAAGAAGTAAGCGCCTAATCACTGATCTCCTTTCTATTCACATTAGTTCAATTTATCCTTTGTCAATCTCATTCCTCTTTCACATTTTCTATCCAAAGCAGAGCAGCTATGCTGGGTCAGAACCTAAAAAGCAAATGGTAGAGATAAGTGCAGATGAAGAGCAGCTTGATCCATAAGACGCGGAGCCTGCTAAACTCGGATAACTCACCATGGTGTCTATGTAAATATATATATAGTAGCAAGTTTGGAAGACAAATGTAATTCTTCTAATTCTTTCCTGTCTATATGAACTGTTTCTCATATGTTATCATAAGGTGATAAGTGATTGTGATAAACAAGAACGAACATCCAAAATAATAGAGTTAGATCATAGCCATAGATAATCTTGTATATCACAGTCATTTGATTCGAAAACCCGAGTGTCTACTTGCAGCTATTGTAGCCTTGCAGGGCATCATATAGGTTATATGAAGTTAGGTTTTTCGGTGACTCGAATATAACTGTCCATTTCTTCTCATTTCATTGCAACAAAATTTAGCAGGTTTCTTTACAAGCAGCTTATATGTATGAAGCTAGGACACACTACAACTTGTTTGAAGTACCCATAACCTACACAAGAGCACCACCCTTTACAAATTCAGTGAAAGCCAAGGCAACAAGGCCCAGCATAGCCAGCCTCCCATTCCACAGCTCGGCATTCGAGTTCATCAGCCCCTCCGTCTTCGACTCGACAGTCACCCCCTTAAATAGCGGGATCAATGACGCAAACGAGAACAGCAAGCTTGTCCCTATGAACCACTGCAATCCACCATCCGAGATCTGGACGAACAAGTCGGATCCTTTGGACAGCTCCATTGCCATCGCTGCTGCAAACCCTATCATGGCCAGACGGCCATTGATCCTCTCCGGTGCTGGCCCACTGAAGGCGAACACATCACTGAACTTTGTGCTTGCCTGTCCATTGAATGCATCATCTTTAGCACAGGTGAAGTTCATACTATACAATACAAAGTTTTCACATATCGGATCCTCGGTTAGTTGTTACGTACCTTCGGCTTAGGGGGCGGGCTAATAGGCGTCGGTGAAGGGATGCTAGCTTGTGGCTTCACCTCCTGAGGCTGTTGAACAACATTCTCCTTATCCTGCAAATAATCCATGGAAACATATAAAACATAAACTAACTACATATATTGTGTGTGTGTGTGTGTGTTATCAATGATACTAGATCTGCATCTATATATATACCTCAGAGGTGCAAAACACTTGGAAGCCAGGCCTCTTATTATGCACTCGGGGTACGAACCCGTAAACCACGTGGTTCGACACCCTCGAGTGTCCGGTCAAGCGACCGAGAACCGGCTTAGTCAAGAGAGATTGGGAGGTAATAGTCATAGCCATTGCAAGTTTGCAAGTGAAAGGAGATAAGATGGTCTTGAGCTTAGATCTCTTAGCTTTGCAAACACAAGCTGTTGCTGCTGATGCTTAATGGGAGAGGGTAAGTGGGAGCATTTATAGTGGAATAGGTGAAGTGATAGAATGGATATTTTGGGTTCCACGTATCAGAAAAGCAAATGGGTTCACGTGGGTTTACAAGTAAACACAAATTGAAAGTGCAAAAGAAAGATCTATGGGGTGTAACGTTGGACTTGGTATCAACCACTCACATAAAATGGGGTCACTTTGTGAGGCCAAGATGTTGTCTTAGGTTTTGATTGGTTTGCTGAAGTAATTTCTTGTGCTTTTGGGGTGCTTTCTGGGGCCTTCGTTTGTGGAGGGGTCACCATCATGATTCATCACCTTGCTTGATTTGGAAGTTTGTGGCATGGGACTGAACCGTTCAATTCCAATTAAAGAAAGTGCTTGATCAAACATGAGTAATTTTTACATTGATATGTAGAATATTTAGCAAGGGTTTAAAAGTAACTCCAAAATGAATGAATAACAAGTGAGTTTTTTTAAAAATTCAGGGAGGTAGAAATCCTACCCGATAACATCATTTTGGATGAGATCACGGAGACCTAAATCATTGATAACATCCTGTCCCGAGCAGAGTGACAAATGTGCAACCTTATCCGCCACTCTGTTACACGGGGTACGTGAAGGAACAATTCTACTTCTCCTGGGCAAACTAATTTCCCTTTTAAGTGGTTTATTATTATTAGTGAGTTCGCTTCTATATGGAGTTTTTTTTAGTTTATACGCAATTGTTTTGCTGCTATCATGTTGGCGCCCGAGTCTCAGCCATAAGAGGGATTTGGGGTCCAATCCTTTCAAACCCAATTTGGATTGACTGCACATTCTAGTTGCGGATGATGAAACCACTAGAGTCTAGAACTATCCAATTTGAATTATACTTTTCTCTAGGGGTGGGCACAAATCCCGCAAATCCCGGTCCCGGTGGGATTTCGAAAAAAAATAGTAAATCTCGTCCCGGTCCCGTCTCGCAAAAATTATGCTGGACGGGACGCGGGACGATCCGTCTCAATCCCGCAAATTCCGTTCCGTCCCACATATATATAAATATTAATATTAATATATATATATGGATGCGCTCCGGTGAAAACCAAAATTGCGGTAGAAACCCATGAGGACCGACTTTTTAACTCGGTTCACTTGCTTTATAGCCCGGTTATGAATAGAACCGATCTATAAAGTCACAAATTTTAGCCCGGTTTTGAATAAAATCGAGCTATAAAGTCACTATGTAATTTTTAAACATTAGCTTTTTAGCACGATTTTTCGGTTTGACCGAACTATAAAATCATGTGTTATTTTAAAATTGGAGTTTTTAGCACGGTTTTTAAGTTGAACCGAGTTGTAAAGTCACCGTGTGATTGAGGTTTTTAGCACGGGTTTAAAAAAAACCGAGATATAAAGTAGTCCTCACGGGTTTTTACCACAATTTGAGGTTTTCACCGGAGTCAATATATATATATATATTGCAATACTATATATAAAATACTATATATAAAATATATTATGTTATACAGTATATTATATATTATTATAATATATATATATATAGTATATATATATATATAGTGTATATATATTTGATTACATAAATACATGTACAATTACAGTATATATAGGTACACATTGTAATATACTACGTAATATATACACTGTACAAATATATACACTGTAATACAAAGTGTATACTTTGTCCAACTTAGTAATTACTAGCAAATTGATTAGCGTAAATAACATAACTATATTCTATAAGAATTTTTTTTAATAATGTTTTTTATTTGAGGGATAGGGCCTGTCCCGTGAGGGACAAGGCCCGTGCGGAATTGAAAAAAAAGTAGTGAATCCCGTCCCGGTCCCGTTCCGCAAAAATTACGCAGGACGGGACGCGGGACGACCCCATCCCGTCCCGCGCCCACCCCTACTTTTCTCCCTTTTAGTCTTTTTTTTTTTTTAAAGTGATAGTTTGTAAAATTAGTAATGTATACCAAATGATTCGAAGAGTGTTATATATAAGGGCGAAAACCACTTCTTTTAATTAAGACATTGAAACCCTAATTTTTTTTTTATATCTCAAAACTTATATAGTACTAGGGTCAGGCCCGGACCTGACTACAGGCCCAAGAGGCGTCAGCCTCGGGCACTATAGGCCCAGGGGGCCCATATATATTATATATATATATTAAAAAAAAAATCGGAACTGATGTAGGGCAGGGCAGGAGGGTACGCTCGGAAAAAAAAAATGGAATGGAAACGCTGCGTTTAGCAGGCGATTCGCATTTCGCAAGAACAATTCTTGTTCTTCGACTGTTCGACAGGAGGGAGGGTTCAGGCTTGTTCTTCGCCGCGTTCGACTGTTCGACAGTTCCCCTCCGGCCCTCCCGCCAACGGCGTCGCCGCGTCGGCCTCTCCCTCCAACCGGCAACCGCGTCCGGCATCCCGCCAGCACCAGCGGCCGTGAGCCAAGTCTTCGCAGACTTGCAGTTCGATCTTCTTCCGTCTTCGCAAAGCGCATCGCCACCGCAAGTCTGAAATTAGGAATTAGGAAATCATGTATACTTTCTCTATTTCATCCTATGTTGGTCGAATTATTTGGATTTGAATTCGTTTTGGATTTAAGAGTGCGAAATTAGGGTTTTGGAATTAGGAATTAGGAATTTGGAATTGAATTTGTATGATTTAGGATTTGAATTTGTTTTGGATATATGATTGATTTTGTTTTGGATATAGGATTGAATTTGTAGGGTTGTAGAATTGAATTTGTAGGATTTATGATTTGGATTTGGATTGTGTCTAACAAATAACATTTACAACTTGTAAGGTAGTGCATATGGGAAAGCAATTGTCTGGAGCTAAGAAGAGGAAATTGAAGGAGCAACGAGATGCATTAACTCGAAGTCAAGTAGGTAATATCAAGAAGTATTTCGCTAGTAATCATTTTTTTTTTTGTCTGATAAAAAAAATTGTTTGCTGTCGGTGTTGACGTGTGGCTGTTTGATTTCAATTGAATTACTGGTCGTAAGTCTTTGTTGCTACTTACTGTTTGATTTCAATTGCAAAAATCATTATTAAATTTTGAATCAAAGTATTGTTTGTTGTCATTGATTTCAATTCAATTGAGTTAACTGTCATAATTGTTGATTTCAATTGTGCTTGTTTCTAGTTTTCAAAAATCTAAACTTTCTTTTGGAACTTTCTTATGTTTGTTTTTTTATAGTTTGATGTTTTTTTGGTTGAATTGTAGTTTGATGTTTAGTAAAGCTATAAAGGGCCCATTTTAAAATCTTGCCTCGGGCCTTCAAAATCTCAGGTCCGGCCCTGACTAGGGTGGCAGACCCGTGCTACGCACGGGACATGGTTTATATCAAGTCGGATTGAATTGAGTCTATAAATAGGTGAAAGAAATAAAATATGAGCTTTAAAGTATTTATAATCATAAATGATGGAAAAAAAAACTCACCTAACGATAAGCCACGCTAACGAAATATGAAAGCACATAATATCTTATAGTATACAGTATTGCCACCATCAATATAGAACAAATGATATAATTCATTGGATATCTTTGTAGCAACCCATTTAGCTTGGAGTTCATCCAATCCCATGTTGATTTTCCATAATAAAATATGTGTCATCAGTCAACACTTACGTATGGGATTTCAAGCTTTCAAATTAGCCAACAAACCCATGAAATAAAAACACAAATATAAACAATTACCTAGTATAGTTGCACCATAATGTTGAACTTTAGCTATTGGGTAGTCTTTCTATCCAAAATATTTCATGGAAAAAAAAATGTTGCATTTTAGCCAAAACAAAATAGAGGTAGAAAAATGGTTGAATCTCTTACTCTAACCCACAAATAGAGTATTGAACATGAATATATAGGAGCCTAGGAAAAAAAACATTCGGATTGGATGGAAAGCATTGTAAACAAACATGTAGGAAATTATATATATATATATATATATATATATATATATATATATATATATATATATATATATATATATATATATATAGGGATTGACTCCGGTGAAAACCTCAAATTATGGTAAAAACCCGTGAGGACTACTTTATATCTCGGTTTTTTTGAAACCCGTGCTAAAAACCTCAATCACACGGTGACTTTACAACTCGGTTCAACCTAAAAACCGTGCTAAAAGCTCCAGTTTTAAAATAACACATGACTTTATAGTTCGGTCAAACCGAAAAATCGTGTGTGTGTGTGTTCTTTATCTCCTCTCCACCGGTGCGTCTTTAGGTATCAATCCTTGCTTCACCTGCCACAAAGAGAATATGAATTTATCAAATTCGTTATCGAGTTGATGTATTCAAATTAGATTTAAATGGGTGGGTGGGTGTGGGTGGGGGTGGGGGTGTGTGTGTGTGTGTTTGTGTGTGTGTTCTTTATCTCCTCTCCACCGGTGCGTCTTTAGGTATCAATCCTTGCTTCACCTGCCACAAAGAGAATATGAATTTATCAAATTCGTTATCGAGTTGATGTATTCAAATTAGATTTAAATAATAATTTACCTCTTTGGATGAAAGAATCGCTTAATCCATGTACCACCACCACCACATGGACAAACCTATAGTGTGTAGTGATCTTTCGGGGTCGAGCTTCGAAACCACCACCACCGCATGTAGCGTGCATTGCCATATCCGTACTCTTTGACCATTCTCATCTTCACCTCCGACCTATAATGACCCTCATTCTTTCACCCAGGAGGAAGAGGTCTTCTCCACTCATCCATTTATATTAATAATTATGGAGATTCATTTAGTAATGAATATATATATCCATTAAAAATAAAAATGACATTTAAAATGGTCTATTGATGAAACCGTTAAAACCCATTGTGATTCTTCATTAAATGTTTTGTAACTTCTAAGTATTTGAATCGTCTCTCATTACAAATTAAGTTTCAATTTATATTTAAAGATTAAATTAAATTAAAGCTAATATATTTTAAAAAGAATAATTAATTTTGAACGATTAATATATTGATTTTAGATTAGGTAGTTTGGTACAAATGTGTTATATATTCTGCTAATTAATTAATTAATATAGTGATTATATTCACATATAAAGTAATAAAATCATGCATGGAATGTAGATCTGTTGATAAAAATGGATTTATATTAGTAAATCTACGGAAATTGGTCTTTGATCGAGAACATGCATGGAAATTAATTATCTAATAATTAATGAGATGACGGTTACATCTATATCTAAATAAATTAAGTAATGCAATCAGGCTAAATGTAAGTCAGTAAGGGATCGATAAAGTGGTGAATGGATAATCACCTCTAATTTAATTTAATTTAATTATATGGATACAATAATAATAATAATTTAGAAATTAATAGACACAAATCAATTGATTGTAGGAAAAAAAAAATGAGTAGATTTATGGATACGCATTTATGAATAGATATATATTCCATGAAATGAGTAAAAAAAAATAGGTTATGATAAATTTGGATTAATTTTTTTTATTTGGTGTGGAATATTTTTAAAATGCTTCATAGAATACAATGAAATTCCGATGAGAAAATAAACTATGGTAAAAAAAAAAGATAAAGTTAAATTAGGTTTTTATTGTATATGACGTAAAGTATATACATTTATGAAATTAAGACATATTTGGTAAAAATTTATGAGTAAGTTTGAGAAGGTGGAAGGTCTTCACACTAAATTGAAATTAATATTTTGATTTAATAAATTTTTTCAAACCTGATATTTTGTTGGTCTCTTGGTATTTCCTTTAATTAGATGTTTTGGAAAACGTACGTACAAAAGGCTACAATACCACATAATAAAATGTAATAAATTGAAAATCACAAATAATAAATTATTATTTATGATCAGTTTTAATATATAATCCATATAATATGATGCATTTTTTAAAAAATTTAACATGTGTTCTTATATATATGTATACTCCATATAGTTTTAATATATGCTCCATATATATAAAGTTGACGTGAGAAGCAAGAAAAAAAGTAAATTTAATATTTAAACATGGTATAATGATACTTCGTAGCTCCCTTAATTCAAAAACTTCATTTTATAGTGTAGATTTTTAAAATAAATAATGTCATTTTAGACATTTTGGTATTGATTTTACCTAATTTGAATTGGTAATTTTTAGTAAATTGTTAGTTGTGATGTTTTGATAAAGTAAAACAAATAATGTGTGTGTTTTTTTAAAAGGCTTATAATTAAAATATACCAAAAGTCTAAATGATAAAATAAATAAAGTTAAAATAATATAACCATGAAAAAATAAAATAAAAGATGTAAATGCTAAGGTTATGAAGAGGTTATTGTTATTATATATAAATGACCATGAAAAAAGATTATTATTGTTATTATATATAAATTAATTAGATTAGATTGTCATTGAGTAGAATAATGACAAAGTAGGAAAATAAAATAAAAGATGTAGTTGTTGAGGCTTGAACCTTGGATGAAGGGATTCTCATCAACAACTACTACTATTGGGCTAAAGAAATTATATTGATCCAAATTGAGCATATAAGAAAAAATAGCAAAATTTTTATGGAGTTAATAATGGCAATAAATTGCCCATGAACACAACTTTTAAGGTTTACTAGTCGAGGCATACCCGTGCTACGCACGTGACTTAAATATAAGTTTCGCTATTTTATAAGCCTATTTAAGAGCTTATTTTATATCATCTCATTGACTAATCTAAACAGTATATGTGTACAAATAGTAAATCTCGGGTTTATATACTTGATAATTTGGTTTAAGTTATTTATTAAATCTTTATATTTTATGGGGCTTTTTATTCAAGAAGACACCTTGTAAAATATAATTTTTTATATAAAAAACACCTTTTAATTTTTTTTAAACAAAAACACCTTATTTATTCGATCAATTGAAGCACCAGACTTTATTTTACAACTAAAATTTCAAGTTTTCAGTGATATTTTTTAAAAAATTAGTTAAATAAGAAAATTTTGGTTATAGTCTTATTGACATAAAATATCTTTATAAATGAAACATTTAACTGAAACATAGAGGTTGGTGTTTCGATTGAATAAATTTTTTTTTTGGTTTTTTAAAATAAAAGGTGTTTTAAAAAAAAAACACTCTATTATGGAGTATAAGATGCAATTTAAAAAAAAACACCCTATTTTTTTATGTTTAATATTTTATTTTTGAAGAAATAATGTTATTTCTGATTTTCAATGACATATTATGGTAGAGTTTATGTCCCAGTTTGATATCTTATACTTACATGAAATTTAATTTATAATTTTATTATAAATATTGAATCAAAATTAACTGTGTATAGAATAGAGTCGGTTTGAGTTTTTTTTCCTTTTGAAAAATAAAGAATAATGAAATCTTGTTAAAACCTTTTATCATACCATCCTATTTTTTATATATAGATGAGTCTTGCAAAAGTATGCATATAATAATACTTGACTATTGTTGAATTGGATCAAGCATTCAAGCCGACCAATATAATGTATTTATGAGTTTCTTCATTAAGTGTCTTGAACTTCATCTTCAAGGTTTACAATGATTGATTTGGCCTCACCATCGGTTTAGTGTTAGTGGTCAGTTTCTTCACCTCTTTTCCTAGCTATTGATATGTGCTTGAAAATTTGAAGACTTTTTTTTCACAGTAGGCAAGAAGTAGATCGACAAAAGCGATCTTGAAGGCATCAAAAGATGGCTTGAAAGGCCCTACGCAGAGGTTCACCAGTAAAAAAAAACCTAAGGTTACAATTACATAAAATTAAATCTAAAACATTTATAAAATAAGCACGCTTATTGAGATCTGGTAATGTGGCTTAGACGGCTTGCATGCAAGCTAATGCATAAGTTAGATTTGGCCTAGATGGCTTAGATGGTTGCGGTTCTAGCACCGAATCGATGACGGGCTAACGCTAGCAACTTCTTGCAGATTAGACTCGACCCCATACCCTTTTTCATTGATCATATATGTATAAAAAGATATTGAGTAGCCGATGAGCTTGTAACGGTGGTCATTGAATTTATGACACAATCAATTCAATAAAATTGAAGTTAATTAACCGTGTGTTTTTTCTTCCATCGTTTCATATCCATTCAAAGTGTCCAAATTAGTTGTCATTGGAGTCTTGAATTTAACATGGATATATAATTTATATTAATGGTTGCAAGTAATTAACTCTAATTCATCCACATATAATAGTCTTCCATAATAATATATGATAAATGATATATGGTGATAATCATGATATCTATTGGTACCAAAAATAAAATATTTTTTAATTAATTTTCACCATGTTTTAATTAGAAGATTAGAAATACGGAATATAAAAAAGTGACATAAAAAGTAATAAATTGTTATCCATTCTAATTGTGAATTAACTTATATGTTTGATTGCTTATATAATTACATTTTAGAAATTGCTAGGCAAAAATTAAAATTAATTTATTAATTATGTTAAAATCCATTAAGGATTCTAAAACAAATAAAATATATCGATAAAATTGCCTTTTAATATTCGATTTTAACAAAAAAAAAAATCCATAAATTGGGATCGTAAAGATGCTTTGATAGGTATAGATATAAAAGATTAAGGATTAATTGATTTTTATATGAATATATATTATTCGGATGATATGAATTTCATAAATATATTGGGGTTTTGAAATGATGTGAATGAGGTCATTATTATTGAGCATAGAAATTTAGGAAAATATAATTAAATTTTCATAAGTTAGTAAGAGTGTATGATAAACCATTTGTGAATACAATAATAAAATTAAAGGAAAAGAAAATGATTAAAAATGAGAATGTCTTTAATGAGAGCCATTAAGGGGCCTTGGGACACAATTTTTAAAGGTACTAGGTAGGCAGACCCGTGCTACGCCCGGGACATATGATTTTGCTCTAAAAATTATAGTGAGATCATACTTGGTAAATAAAGAAAAAATTAACATGTCATAGTGTAGTTTTTACAAACAACAATTAAATCAAAATACTATTATTCAAATAGAAAAAATGAAACAATATATCTACTATTACATATATAGAAAAAAAAAATTAATCTACACCCATGACTGAGCGAAGAGATAAAATTCGAGAGAAATTTAAAGATGGAAAAAATTCATGTATTTGATAATGTTGAAATTTTTTATAGCATGAAAAGAATCAATAAAAAATATTTTTTAGTAACGAAATCAAATTATACAAACTTTTTTCATTGGGTTTTTAGGCATTTGGTGACCAATGAACATTTTTTATTGTAAAATTTTTTAAATATGAAAATTAAATAAATGAAATATAAATTAGAATAACAAATAAAAATAGTGATAATATAATTAAAAATTATGGAAAAAACCAATATAAAAAGAAAATAAAGACGCATGCATATTATTCACTACTAATTGAGGGAATGAATTAAATAAAATAAAAGTTCAAGTGAAGGATTGTATTACAAATAATAAAAAAAAAAGAAATATATATGGTGACATGAAAAAAGTTTAAAAATATTATGGTGACATGAAAAAAAAATATTTCAACAAAATTAGAAATAAGAAATATGATATAAAATAAGAGAAAAATCATATAGAGAAAATTTGCGCCAAAGGCGCAAATTTTGGCCCAATTAGCAAAATATACACACTTTTGTAAAAATTAGAAAAATATACATCAACCCTAATCCTTATCCGCGTGCCCACCCCCACTTTTCTCTGAATTTATTTCATCCTCTCCCTCCCCGCTCGTCCTCCCGACGCCGTTCGTGGGCAGATTTGGGGATCTCAGATCTCAGATCTGAGATCGAGAGATGGCGAGAGATGGTCACGTTCACGTATCCTCCAAACGAGGTCGTTCCCTCATCCCTCTTCCGCTCCTCTTCTTGTCGCCTCCGCTCCTCTGACGTCACTCCCGACCACCTCCACTCCTCTCCTGTCGAGCGCACCAACGCCGACGCCAAATTGGACCAGATCTGGCTCCGATTTCGGCGGTGCGGTTTTGACCGGCACCAGCGGCAGCTTCTTCAGGATCGTCGGTGCGGTTTCGAGTAGCGGTTTCGATCGCAACTCATGGATTTCGAGCGAAAGGCAGCAACGAGGAGACGCCGGATCTGGACTGATCGAAGACAACGAAGCTCCAATTTCATGTCAGCAACGGAGATTGAAGACAACGGAGGTGCGATTTGGATTGTGTTTTTGATTCTCAGATCTGAGATCTGAGATCGAGAGATGGCGAGAGATGAAGAGCCTGCTACATGTATCACTATCACTTTATTCTCCGCTCTGTGTGCGATTTGGAGGTGCCACTCTCAACTCTCAATTCTCCGCTCATTTCATGTTCTAATGTCCTTGCTCCTCTTGTAATTGGTTTCTGCATTTATTCATTAATTGACATAATTGTGTTCTTGAAATTCATCTAGTCTGATGACTGCTACGTATTGGAGATTTAGAATTCCATGGAGAAGCAAAAGAAACTGTCTGTTGAATGTGAATGTCAACCTGTTAGCAATTCTTTGCTCTATGTGATTGCATTTAGCCCTTCTTGTATTTGATTACTTGGTAGAGGATGGTGACAAGCAGCATTTTATGCGCGCATCTTCTTCTTCTAACAAGTCACTACTGCTCCAGTTGACTGGCCTTTAACAAGCTCTAGTGGTGCCCTCTTGTAAATGAAGTCTAGTACTGATTTTTTGGTAGTGGCTTTAGCCACCAGATTCGTTTTGGTAGTAGGTAGATATTGTTTTTGGTAGTAGGTAGATATTGTTTTTGAGTGTGTTGCCATCGTTTTTATGCGTATTTTTATGCGCTGACATCGTTTTTATATGTATTTTTTAGTATTGACATCGTTTTATGAGTATGTTTTAGCGCTAACATCGTTTTTATACGTATTTTTTAGTGTTGACATCATTTTTAGTTGGATATTATATATTTAGGTATATTTATATAATTGAGTTCTTATATAATTGATTGTGTATGTTGACAAGCAGTATAAAACTTTTGATGATACTATTTCTTGTTTACCTTTATATTAATAATTAGATTAGATCCCCCAATTATTTATAGGATGGTTTGCAAACTACACGTATTTTTTTTGTGAGTAATGCAATTTATCTCCAATTTAGTTTAATGCTGACATCGTTTTTAGTTTGATATTATATATGTAGGTATATATGTATGCTTGAGTCCTTAAAAATTGGTTTATTTTTTAGTGCTGACATAGTTTTTATACGTATTTTTTAGTGCTGACATCGTTTTAAATTTGATATTATATATGTAAGTATATATGTATCCTTGACTCCTTAAAAATTGGTTTATTTCTTAGTGCTGACATCGTTTTTTATACGTATTTTTTAGTGCTGACATCATTTTCATGCATATTTTTGTGTAGGTATATATTTGCTGACATCGTTTTTGTAATATAAGAGATGGATGAGGAAAGAGGTCAGCATTGTCGGCGTCGAAAAATTCTTTGTTTTAATTGTTTACCGTTATTCTTTGTTTCTCACTACCAAAAATAAAATAAAATATTTGTTTTTTTATATGTAGAACACTCCTTTGTCTCTTTGTTCTCCCCCTTTTATATTTTTAATGACTTAATACGTCAAATATATTGATCTTCGATGTCATCATTGTCGGCGTCGGCATCCTCGTAGAGGGTGTGAGCAATGCTGACGTCAGCATTCCCGACGTCATTGTCGTCGGCGTTAGCATTCTCGTAGACGGCGTCAGCATTGCTGATGTCAACATTTCTGTCGTCGGCGTCAGCATTGACGCGTGGAACAAAAAAACTTCCTTGTAAACGGTGTCAGCATTGACGCGCGAAAAAAACACAAAAAAACCTTCCTTGTAAACGGTGTCAGCATTGCTGACGTCAACATTCCCGACGTCGGCGTCAGCATTGGCGCGCGGAAAAAAAAAAACTTCCTTGTAAAACGGTGTCAGCATTGCTGACGTCAACATTCCCGACGTCGGCGTCAGCATTGACGCGCGAAAAAAAAAAACAACAACAAAAAAGCCTTCCTTGTGAACGGTGTCAGCATTGCTGACGTCAACAATCCCGACGTCGGTGTCAGCATTGACACGCGAAAAAAAAAAACAAAAAAAAACAAAAAAATCTTCCTTGTAAACGGTGTCAGCATTTCCGACGATGACGTCAGCACTGACGCGAAAAAAAAAAAATTGCTGACGTGGAGGGGCACAGGGGGCACGCTGGAGGGGGGGCGCAGGGGCACATAGGAGGGGCAAGGGTTGTGTATAGTTTTGCAAATTTTCAAAAATCTTGTATATTTGGCTAATTTGGCCTTCATATTTGTATATTTGGCAAATCACCCCAATCATATATTGATATATAATCTACTAATAGAATTAAGAAGCACAATTAAAAACAAAGCAACAAATAAAGATATAATGAAACGTACGGTACATAATCTCGGTTGTCATCCAAATTAATTAATTTAATTTCACATGAGCATCAGGCAGCAGGCGGAGGACCGGAGACAACGGTGGCCGTGGCTGCAATCGTCGATGATGAAGACCTTGGTGGCGGAACAGTTCTCGGTATGGAGGGCACTATCGAGAAAGATCGAGTTGCAAATCCTCTTGGCTGGACGTGGCTGCCGATGAGGGCGTTCTGGGGCCCGCCGGAGGAGGGTCAGGCATCGCCGCGTCGGGGATGATGCAGGTGGGTTTCCGGTCGATGCTTACGGCTACGCAGACCACCCTAATGTACAGCTTCTCATCCGGTACCTATAAAATACAAAAATTTTCAGAAATGAAAGAACAAATTGTGAATCCAACCGGCGGTGAGTAAATATGCCTTTGGTTTTTGAAATCGGTTGTCACACCGATGCAAAGAACTATCAGAAGTCGGAATGCCATCGGCGGGGAGCCCTCGGCGCTGAACCGGCCAGGGTTGTCGAAAGCTCCTGCGCATCCGAGAAGTTGTATGGGCGGTCTGAGCAGCTGTCAACATCGTCTGATAAGAAGGAGAAGTTGGGGTCGGAGGAGATTGTGATGCTGCTTGAATGCTTGGATCTTGATCTCGAGCGGTAGCGCTGGTGGTTGTGGCCGGCCAGTCATGACCGTGATTGTTATCAAACATTGTGATATATATATTGAGGAAACGGGGTGGATTAATATTGGGATTGGAAAGGTTTGCAAAAACGCCTAATTTTATGAACTTAAATTTCTAGCATTTTAATGATCGATGGTATACAAATAGTCTGTAATTACTTCTTGATTAATTGTAAGGTAAAATTATTTCACAAAGATGAAACTCCTAATCCCTCTAAACGCCTAACCAAACTAAATGCCTAATTAATATTGTGATGGCACTAATTAACTTTTAAAAAATAAAAGAGTATATTAAGTCTAATTTTACAAAATATGAGAAAAAAGAAAAATTGGCATGGATATACATTCATTGGGTGCTAAACACAATTTAGATATATTATGAAAAATGGTACCATTAATATATGAGAGAAAATAATTTTTTTAAATTTTCATAGTATAAAATATATATGATTAATTAAATTTAAAAAAGTTAAACTTGTAACAAAAAGATTACGATGATGGTATAATAAATTATCGCATTCACACATTTGCATATTATAATAAACTATATATGATAAATTCTGATTAAAAAAATCAAAGTTTTTTTAATTTATATATAAAGAAAATACCTTATAATGTTCTCCACATTTTTCTTTATATAACTTTATTTTATTTTTATTTACAAAAATATGCATAACAAACATGGCAATTTAAGAGGAAATAAAAAGAAATTGCCTAATTCAAATAGTAGCGAATGTGATTGAAACCAAAACATTATGCGTAAAGAATAAAAAATGATAATTTAATAGATTATAGATTATATTCTATTTTTTAAAATTACACATAACATGAAAATTTATTATTATATTCGATCAATCGATCAATTTTAAAAAATTACACATAACAAATACATGAAAATTTAAGAGGAAATAAAGAATTTGCAAAATGTGTTTAGAATGTACCTAATGGGATTTGAACTCAAGACCTCATGTATACCCAACAATTCTTCTAACCATTAAGGTATGTAAGTATTTTTGATACTTCATAGAATAGAAACAAAATAATTATAAAAGATGAATCATTAAATAAATGTGCATTAAATTGTAGGTGAACACAACTTTTTATGTTTTATTTATAGAAGATAGACTAGTGTGGCATGCCCGTGCGATGCACGGGACATTAAATTTTATAATAAATATTTATTATATATCAAAAATTTAAAAAGGGGTAGTATTTGTATTTAAAAAGGGGTAGCAAATATTTAAATCATTCATAAATTAATCAACTATTTGTATTAAAAAAACTGATCATGCTACTTATAAGAAAAACCATTATTATATTTAACACACAATAATACAAAATAAATCCCACCTCTCCTAAATTGATTTATATCTATAATATAAAAAAAAATTCATCACTTTGACTACTTTAATAAGGCTACTGAATTGAATAAGAATAGAATAAAGTGTATGTGTTAATCAACATTAGAATATGAAATAATAACAATTCGATTATATTACAGAATTGTTATTCATCAAATTGAAAAAGTTTGCGACCATCTTTTCTATTTATTAATACAATTTATTTTTATATTTATTCGTCTTAAATTTCTATTTTTCTTATATTACCTATAAATATAATGCATTAAAATCAATGTCTTAAATGAAAAAAAATAACATCACTATATATCTGTAATGATCCTATATGGTATAAGGGGTACCTTGTATTGGGTATTAGTATCTCATGTATAAGTACTTAGAGGTTGTATTGAGTAAGGGCATCAATATAGAAATGAATCATTCTCCTATCAATTTCTCTCTTCTGTAACTCTCTCTTCCTCTCTACTTCTCACCTCTTACCTTTCTATCTTCTCATCCCTTTCTCAATTCAACCTAGATCAGTAGCAATGGAGATTGTCTTGACAAGAGTTGACCTCTTGTAATAGCAGGGTCATAACAATATCTTTTCATCTTCCATATGATTAAATGATCACTTTCTTGGATTCCAAATATAAATCGATCAATTGCTATTTTTTCATCTTTCAATTTAATTGTCTATTTATTAATTTTACTTTATTTTTTTGCCCATATTACCTTCAATGCATTAAATTGAACGTGTTAAATGTAAAAAGAAAATGATTATCTTTTTATCTCTTGAATGATTTAATGACTGCTTAATTGGATTTTTAGTAAAAGCAACAATTGCCATTCAACTTTCATTTCATGCATATTATTTTCAATGTCTTACGTGGGAAAAAAAATAACCATCTTTTCATCTTCAAAATGATTAAATGATCACTTTCCATGGAAGATTGAAATTCTTGTAAATTTTTATTTCTTAGAATAAAAAGCTAAGGGGGAAACGGCTATAATTTTCCACCTATATTTTAATTACTTGGTTCTTGATAGAATTAGATATAATCCACTATCAACAATTTTCATATCATTATAAGTACATGAGCATACACAATTAAATTTAAATAATATCTTTGGATGATATTAAATATTAATAGTTAATATATAAATCATCACTGATTATCATTCATTTATTTTTTAGTGTTGTATGAGATTTATATGTGGGTTGACGGTATTAAAATTAGTACCAATTAACATAAAATGTGAATTTTGGAAAATATACATTCAAATTTATAGCAATAAATTGAAGATATTAGATGAACAAAAAATATAAATTTTCAATACAAAAATAAAGTTCCTGATAAAATATTGGTATGTATTTTCGCTAATACACTGATTTCTATTAGTATATTGCATTGGTGGCGAATGGATCTTCTGATCACAAATGATTTTGTAAGATTTTAAATTTTTTTAAGCATATACTATTTTAACTAAAATAAATAAATTAAAAACTACTGTATTAAAATATGAAAATTAAATCTCACAACATACAATTTCTAAAGTTAGCAAAAGAAAATTGATAAACAGACACACATAGATTGAAATAGAGAGATGTTCCTTATATATTTTAATAAAAAACCTCTCACCTATTTGTAGGGGTGTTACATGAACTGAACAACTCGAGCTCGGCTCGGGATCGACTCGAAAAAGCTCGACTCGAGCTCGCTCACTTAGTTAAACAAGTCGAGCTTGAACAAAATTTTAAGCTCGGTTGAAAGCTCGGGTCGTTCGAATAAAGCTCGAATAGCTCGAATTCTATGGAATTTATAAAATTTCCTTTAAGTTAACATGTTATAACCAAGTAAAACTACTTAGAGCTCGAAAAAAGCTCGGCTCGAGCTCGTTCATTTCCTAAACAAGCCGAGCTTGAACAAAACAAAAAGCTCGTTTAAAAATTAGGCTCAGCTCGGCTCGAGCTCGTTTAACAAACGAACAAGCTTGAACAGGCCAAACTCGGCTCGTTCGGCTCGAATAACACCCCTACCTATTTGATCGTCCAATTTAAAGCATTGTTTCTTTTGTATATTAATAGTCATTATTGTATGAAAATAGATGCAAACGGGCCTGTTTGGTTAGACGAAGGGAAAGGAAAGTAAAGGAATCATTTCAAGAGAAAGGAAAAGAAAGGAAAAGGGTTAAACTCCAATTTTGTTTGGTTAATTTAAGAGGGGAATCATTGCTTTCTTCGTTACCTTTTTATGTGTTTGGTTGATTTAAGGAAAGGAAAGAAAACAAACAATGAGACCTTTGCATTTTTTTTATTGTTTCCTAATATTATTGCAAAATCATATAATCATATAACAAGGATGAACAAATATAATAAACTCATATGAAATCACTTGAAATCCACACGGTCAGAAATCCACATAGCCAGAAACATCACTTCGCACTAAAAAAAAGAAGCTATAAACACGTTCAAAAAGACATTAAGAAGGTAGACTACATGAAGTCATAAACACCACTTTGCAATAAAACAAAAGCTGCAACCACATATATAACATCCACACAATCAACTTCTCTTCTTGAGCAAGTCGATCACATATTGTTTCCTCAAACTGTTGTTGACCGTTCTCACTCTTTCCACTTGTTATTCCGAGATAACTCCAATTGGAGTAGTACGTATATCGTCCTCTTGTGCTGACCGAAACCTTTTATTTTTACCACTTCCCCGAATATCGCCTTCCATCATTCGCCTAAAAGTGAAGAGGAAATTTGAGAGTTAAAACAAATCGCATAAAAATGATAAAACAACAAACTAATCAGCAAAAATGATCAAAAGTGAAGAGGAAATCCTACATACATACATGTATTCTGTCCTTTTATTTTTTAGGCACTGGGGAAGTGTCAACTTAAGTCAACAATCAGTAATCTACCAAAACAACTAGACTCGTCGGGTCAGATTAGTCACAACAAACAGAAAGTGCATGTGCATTCATATACAGGCATATGCTCATGCAAAAGCATAAATCTTCCTATATTCTATTTGCAATGACAGTGAGCGACGAAGGTGAAAACTGGAGCACTGGGCACTTGGGCAGAGACAGCTCTTCTGTCTATTAGACTCGGAGTGAGAGTCAAGACCAATTGAAACCACAAATAATTGAAGAGTGTACCTTAAGACCTTTTGATCATTTGATGCTCTCGACTCCCAAATGTACCTTTTGCTCCCACTCTCTGAGAGCACTGAATAAGATTCGAGTGTTCATCGAATGAGGGGTTAGGCATACATAGACTTGTAGATCTATATTAAAAAAAAGTCAAGAGATACATTTTAAATTAAAGCCATGAATCAACATTAAACTAATTCAAAAGCCCCAAATAAAAGCATCCAAACAAGCAAAGTTTATAATAAAAAGAGCACCCACAAGGCCCCAACAATTACAGAATCTGAAGCATCAATCAACTGTTGATGCAAATGGGATAAGTGCAGAACTAAGATAAGAACTGACACCTCAACCTCCCAAACATAAATTCACATTGATACAAAAGTAAAAAATAAATAAAGGGTATGATTAGAAGCTCTTGGGGGAGCTGAAAATTTTGGGGGGTTGAAATGAACAGAAGATGGGTAAGTAGTTGTTGGCCAAAATGGGTGAATTGGGGGTGAAACTGAAGTACTTAGATAGGTTTCCATGAACACATGCAATCACATTTGGTGGCTAAATGCCACCTGCATCAAAATCCCACTAATGACAGATTCACCCTTGCCTTATCATTAAAATAAAATTACATTATCTACACATAAACCTTGCATTATCATTTTTTATATATAAAATAAAGTTGTATCAACTAGTAAGGATGAGTAAAATGATATATATACTGATTAATAAGTTATATATTCGAATTTCCCCTTTAGTGTATTTTTTAATCTTTCTCTGCCACCCTAATATATCCATGAAATCTTTGTTTATGGTTTTCATTACATACACATTCAAAGACTAGATTTGGTTACTATGCCAACTACTCTTACCTAACCTTGACTTCATGACTTAACTAGTACAAGGATACTGCATATATTAATCCAAAATAGAAGCACTTCTGAATTACACAGGTTGACTAGAAGCACATTTTTCACTTCAAAATGACAAAATAATAGAAATAACATAAAGAAAAATAAAAGATGGTGTAATAAAGAGAAATCCACAGGAAAATATGTCACAGGTGTTGTTTTTCAACTTGTGAGAAGTACATGAGTGATGGTGAAGGTAAAAAAAATCATTAAGAGTTCCCTCTCAAAACTGTGAGAGGCAAAAGAAATCATCTAGGAGACAAACTCTATTATGACTATTATCAATGCTAGATTACTGAACATCACAAGTTCAGAATATGAGATAATGAAACTGCCATGTCATTTCAAACCTATTAAGGAGAATCCTTTCACATCAAAATACCATAAGTAGAAAGCCATGAAGTCACATTGAAGAATAATCGAGAACCAACTCAGCAAGAAGCAGCTTAACAGAAAGCATTAATACCCTCAACTTAAAAGTTTCAACTAAAAGTTGATATTGCAACAAAGGAATTGAAATATATAGCAGACGTGAAATATATAGTCAAATTGAAATATATAGTCTCATGTTATTCATTGCAAGTAAGTGATTGAAATATAGCAGACTTGGCTTCTGAATCAGTTGACTTAATCAAGTTATTCATGCAACAAGGACACCAGAGAGGACAACAAATTCCAATTCACTACTTGCAAAAAAAAAATCAGCAAAGAGAGGACAACAAATTACCAATAAATTCCAATTCATTACTTGAAAAAAAAAATCCAGTTCACACAGCATAGAGATGACATTTACCTGAAATCTCAAATGGAGGAGAAGCAAAAATCTGGAAGAAACAGCGAATGTGTGAAGCAATCTGTATAAAGTAGAAATTTTAGGGTTTTAGGAA
The DNA here is from genome assembly GCA_037127255.1 of Persicaria tinctoria. Lineage (NCBI taxonomy): Eukaryota > Viridiplantae > Streptophyta > Magnoliopsida > Caryophyllales > Polygonaceae > Persicaria > Persicaria tinctoria. Next base: position 79,786,633 of record JBANSL010000004.1, on the reverse strand, counting down.
AGGAGAAGCTATCTGTAAAATTGAATAACAATAATCAAAGATAAGCATAATCACAATGTGAAAGATATTACCAGCTGTGATTTAACCAAGAGCAACAAATGAGAGAGGGGAGAAATCGAAGATGGAGAGAGACGATAAGCCAACGAGGGGATGAACCAAGAGCAACTGAGAGAAACAGAAGCCACGACCAACTAAGAGATAATGAAAAAAAAAATCCAGTTCACACAGCATAGAGATGACATTTACCTGAAATCTCAAATGGAGGAGAAGCAAAAATCTGGAAGAAACAGCGAATGTGTGAAGCAATCTGTATAAAGTAGAAATTTTAGGGTTTTAGGAAAGGAGAAGCTATCTGTAAAATTGAATAACAATAATCAAAGATAAGCATAATCACAATGTGAAAGATATTACCAGCTGTGATTTAACCAAGAGCAACAAATGAGAGAGGGGAGAAATCGAAGATGGAGAGAGACGATAAGCCAACGAGGGGATGAACCAAGAGCAACTGAGAGAAACAGAAGCCACGACCAACTAAGAGATCGAAACCAACAGCAACTGAGAGAGAGAGATCGAAACCAAGAGCAACCGAGAGAGATTGAAACCAAGAGCAACTGAGAGACGATATTACCTTTGATTTAACCAAGAGCAACGGAGAGAGATCGAAGCCAACAATTGAGACAACGATAAGCCTGGTGAGACAGACGAGGGGATGAACGATTAGGAGAAACGTGGGAGAAACGCCATTGGAGAGAGATTGCGAGGTCGAAGGCGCCTAGCGAGCTTGAGGAAGAACGTTCGCCTGACTCGCCCATCGGGGGATCTCGAGATAGAGAGACGGGAGATTGGACGGGAATCCTTAATTTTTCCAAGGGTAACAGATCGGGTGAACCGATTAACCCTCAAAAAGAAATCAAACCTTTCAAAATGATAAACAAACAAGTCCAAAGTAAACGGACTTTATCATTCCTTTGTTGGGCCAAAATTTGAGAAAACAAACAGGCCCTTTACAAAATAGATTAATGTGTTTATATTAATTAATATGACAAATAATATGGGTACTTTTATGGTGGACTAAACACAATGTAAAAATTGGAACGGTTGGTGGTATAAGTAAAAGATTGAATGGGATTAATAACAATTTAATTGAATATCAAATAAATGACATCAAAGATTATTATATACTATATACTAATTATGAATTAACTTCTTCTTTTTAAATAATTATGTTTCATTCATATCTAATTGAATTGAATGTATGTCTGTAACTATTTACAATTCACTTCAAATTATAATTAGTTTATTATAAAATAATAAACTAATTATATAAAATAATAAACCGTCATAATATCATAATTAAGCATAACCTTAAATTCTATCATTGTAATTCCGGTTATCATGCAATCATGCATTAATTCCTTGAGGTTGACCAAAATTAATATTATTTCACACGAAGCAAAAATTTCGAGGAAAATTCATATATGTTCTTATTCTTAATTAGAGTAATTTTATTAAGTATATAAAATCTTTTTTCATTCTCACTATTACTAAAAATAGAGAATTTTCCAAGTAAAGAGTATAAAATATTGTTATTTAATTTGTGGTGCTGAAAAGATTTGATAAAGATAGTGTATATTCTAGGATTGGAAAATTTTAAATTTCTATATAAAAATTTAATATTTAGGATATTATTCATAATATAACCTTTTAAAATATAGGAAAATAAATTTGTAATTTCCCACCATTTAACCCAAGTAAAAGTTGCTAAAAAAACCTAATTAAACCTAGACTCGATCATGCGCCGCCCATACTGAAGCGCACCTTCGCTGAAGGTCCTTTCCTTTCGCTAGTAAGTGAAACAACGTCCTCGAGCGAAAACTCGTCCGCCTCCTCAGAGTGTTCTTCATCATCATCCTCGATCGTAATAGTACTCACCGTCGCTTGTCGCCTACTCCTCCATCAAATTGAGCACGATCGCTAACTCACACAAATCCCTAATCTATACAAACAATTGCAGCCGCGCAATCAACAATTCCGGCAATCGGATGATCGCTTGGCATCCAAAAGAGGTATTTTGCTTCGCAAACCGATTGCGTCGACTTGGAGTGTAAGATCAGGAGGCGTGTGTTCTTGCTCTTCAACTACATAAATAAATAAATAAATAAATAATCAAATCAACAGAAACAGAACAAATCATGGATGAATGCAGGTAGTTGGGAGAAGATAGGATTACAGGAGAAAATCCTTCACTCTCGATCTCCAGGTAGAATGTTGACTACTCCCTCTCATTCTTAAGCTATCACCCTTTTCACTCTCCGAGGTCGATGCCAAAGATGGGGCTCGCCTCCTTGCCTCTCCATCTAGCAAAGAATAAGATCAACGACGGGTTTCGTCAGGGCCAAGTCGGTCACAACCTACCTAGACCAGCAAGAGATCGAAAACCACAAGTTAACATAATAGATCGATGAGCTTCTTAAGATCAGTAAATGGCAAATTACACACCATAATATTTATAGTATACGGCGGCAATCTGAACTAACAATCTGAACATCCTGATCATCAAGCGTAACAGGAGTGAAATCAGGAAGCCTGACTTCTCTCAACTGCACCTCAGAACGGTCTGCCGGCCTCGGAGGCTGCACATTTGAACAAAAAACAAACCCCTCAGTCCATAACAGCATATGAAAAATACTCCCTAAACCTATAAACAGCATCCGCAAAAAACAAAATAGAAAAGGGAATTGAAACAAAACTTTTGGAAAACAGCCTCCGATCATGGCTCATCGGCTCTGAACACGTTCCATGTGCCCTGACTAATGCAAGCCAGAGCCGAGTGTCCCAACTTGTACCTATCTACGCGAGGGTCGTTGTTGAACCACCGAAATCACCAGGACACCGGGCACCAACGACCGACAACTTGTTGTTGTGGAACTACGGCCAAGCGCGATACAGAGCCAAATCCAGACAATAGTTGTATCTAAGCCAAACCTTTAACCGAATTATGTATTAATTGGAAAGCAATTGACACATTTAGAGGCTTAAGGTAAGCATAAATAAGTTGAATCAAAATTTGAGAGATATTACCTGTGTTGCTTGTGATTATATATATATATATATATATATATATATATATATATATATATATATATATATATATATATATATATATATATGGAGGGGGAAGAACCAAATGATGTGCATAGATGAAACGGCTACATAGTTGAAACGGTGATTATGAATTAATTTGAACGTAACCCCAGATTTTGAATGCTAGAAATGTAACCCCCAAAATTTGCATGCTACTTTGTGAAGCAAATGGAGGCATTATACAGTGAATGACTACTTTGTGAAGCAAAATAAAAAAAATAATGGCATGAAAATAAGGATTAAGGTATAAATAACCGGTTAAATGGATAACCAAGAATATTATAGATTGGATAACCGAGAACACAATTATAACATTTATGGTGGGGACTGAACACAACTTTTATTAGATATATATATACTAGGGTGGCAGACCCGTGCTACGCACGGGCCATTGTTTATATCAAATCTGATTGAATTGAGCCTATAAATAGGTGAAGAAATTCAAGGTTAAGAAATAAAATGTGAGCTTTAAAGTATTTATAATTATAGATGATGGAAAAAAACCACCTGACAATAAAATAGCTACTAACGAAATATGAAATTAGCACAAATTATCTTATACTTCAGCATCGATATATATAGAACAAATTATTTAATCCATTGGATATACTTGTAGCATCGCATTTAGTTTGGAGTTCATCCAATTCCATGTTGATTTTCCATAACATGTATTAACAGTCAACACTTGACGTCCTTCCAATCTTCTATGGAGGGTAAAACTGGAGTAAAAATTCACAATATACTTATTAATGCAATATCGATAAAAAAAATTGATAAAAAAATTAGAGTTCAATGAGGAAATCGTATGCATTAAACTCTTGCATATATCAAGAAAATTGTCTTTATTATATATTAGATAGTTGCTTTTTTGGTTTCCTCAAACCTAATTGTTAAAACTGTCTTTTTGTTTACTAAGATATAATTAGGCAAATGACTTGCTTACAAAATTGCGTACATATTCTAGGGTACATATATACACTCCTTGTATGTGTCAAGAGGTTTGAAGGATCATTAAACCATCTTCTCCCTCTTTTATTGTTAAGTCTCCCCGAATAATGAACATATACAATCAATGGAAATGTGCCACCAAATTGGGAAACATGCAGTCTTGTTCTATACTATATACTTTTATCATATAAACATATAATATAATTTCATGTACATACTTAAATTAAATGTGAGATATATTAGATCTACTTTGTCATAGCCTTGAATGTTAATTGATTTGTTGTATCCTCGATTAATTTAGAATGACTTTAGTGTTGTTATCATGTATACCCAAATCATTTAAATTAAAATCAATCAAATTATTTATTCTCCTTTTCAATTTAATTTCATGCTCCTACAAACCCCAACAGGAAAGCATCATAACATCAAGATAATCAAAAAGTTTTGACATTGGCAAAAGAACCAAGAGGGGTTCATTTGCTGCAAGGGCCAAGCAATCATTTCATTGGTCCAAACAAACCCGAAAACATAGTAGAAATATATAGCATAAAGTTAACCACAAAGCCTGAACATTTCAATAAAAATCATCAGATCAGACCATAAGTAAACCATAAAACCATAAATCATCAGATCGGATAGAATGTATTAGAGGTATAAATAGCCAAATTGAATTGTAAGTCTTTTCGTTTACCCAAAAGAGAAGTTAAAAACATTAAAAGGAATGAATAGATAATTAGTAAGTCTTTTCATTTATCCCATTCCATTTATATTTTTACACAAATAGGTGAAAAGACTTTTGCCCTAAATTGTACGGAGTAACTAAGAAAGAAACCGTTATGGCTTTTGGCCTATCTAATTCCCATCAAATTTATCTTTAAGAAAATGTGCCATTTTAAACAAATAACGTACTCGAGATTTTTTTTTAAAAGTGTGATTTGAGACAAACGATCATATTCTATTAAGAGAATATAAACAAAAAAAAAATGTTAAACGTCAATTAATTTTGAATGATGAAGCTAAATGGCGTATAAAATCAAATGTGGTAAGTAAAAAAACATAAAAATGAATTTTAGCTTGTTATATACTTTGCTAATCAATTAATATAGTGATGATGTGAATTCCCATATAAAAACATGTGTGGAATATAGACAGACAATAAAAACGGATTATAGTAAAACTACATAAATTGATCTTTTTAGGATTTGAACTTGTGACCAAAGTAAAACGTACGTAACAATCTATATTGAGCCAAAGAAATCATTTTTTTTTGTGAAAGCAAAGAAATCATTTTTAAATTAAATGGATGAAAAAAAGGAGAGGTAGATGAATATATAAAGGCAAATGAGCATAAATTATAGATTATGAGGCTCCCAACAATATAACTCACAAACGGTAGAAATTAAATGGATGAAAAAATAAAAAAGAGATAGATGAAGATATAAAGGCAAATGAGCAAAAATTATAGATTATGGGGCTCCCAAAAATATAACTCACAAAGTTAGGGGAAAAATAAAAGGAACATGTAGATGACGAGATTTGAACTTGAGATCATTGAGGTCTCAACAACATTGATAACCACTAAGCTAATATGTTTTTATGATACAAAATGAATAGAAAGGATAAAATAGTGAAAACTTTAAAGGAGTAAATGATGGCAATAATTTGCCCATGAACACAACTTTTAAGGTTTATATATTTTCACCAAAAAAAAAAAAAAAAAAAAAAAAAAAATATATATATATATATATATATATAGATAGATATTATAGATGGGTATTCGTAATTTGATTTTTTATTATTTAAAAAAAAGGCGGGTTCATTATATTTTATTCTTTAATCGTTATCGTAATGATCGATTAGAGCTTTATTCATACCGATCGATTCCTGACAAGTGACAACTCCTAATATAGTATTCAATTCAAATGTACCGTTTTTCTAAATTTTCAAGAAATGAAGGAAAATTACAAGCAAAACTATCTATTTACATTCATGTCTCACATTCATGTCTCAGTGAGAAATTCAAAGTGATGGGTATCGATAGAGATATCGAGCATCGAGTACAAGCTGGGGGCTCAGATGGAAAAGAGCGTCGGAGGTATTATGTGACAAGAAAGTCCCGGCTAAACTGAATGGGAAATTCTACAAGGTGGTGGTTAGACCGGCTATGTTGTACGGCTCGGAGTGCTGGCCTATTACAAAAGCTCGATCAGGAACAGAAGATATCAGTGGCAAAGATGAGAATGCTGCGATAGATGAGTGGGCACACGATACTAGACAGAATCTGTAATGCCAACATCAGGAGAGAGGTTAGAGTGGCGAGTATTGGGGACAAGATGAGGGAGTACATACTACGGTGGTTTGGGCACGTCAGTAGAAGACCTACCACGGCCCCAGTACGCAAGTGTGAGATCTTGGATTTGGGGGAGACCCGGAGGGGGAGAGGTGGACCTAAGAAGAGCTGGATGCATGGAGGTTATCAGACATAACCTCAATCTACTAAACCTTGCTGAGAATATGGCTATGGATAGAGACAAATGGAGGAGACGCATTCGGGGGGAGGACGTGTAGTGTTTTGGTATTGTTTTGGGGGTGTCTGAATGTCTTCACTGATTTTCATGCTTTGTTACTTCACCTCACTATCTTCTTGATCTTTATGTCTCTTGTGCCTTCTATGTAACCTACTATCATGTGGTTATATTACTCTATTGTCTTATTATTTTGGGTCTATCGAAAACACTCTCTCGATTTATTCGGGGAAGGAGTGCGTACATCCTGACCCTCAAGACCCCGCTTTTAACGTGGGATTAACTGGGATGTTGTTGTTGTTGTTTGTCTTAGTGAGAAATTCAAATCTGAGACTGAGATCAGTTAATTTATAAATTAAATTATTTTATATATTCTTTAATAAATTCGAACTCTTATTTCCCCAAATTGTTCTGGATCGATTTCTACATTTCCTTGACCAAATCAACGCATAGTGGTGTGTGCAGTGGCGGAACTAGAATTTTTTTTTAGTGAGGGCACGATTATATATGTGCGATGTCGTTTCAGATTAAAATAGCATAACGATCTCTATGTAATTCTATATAAATGATATTATTTTCAGATAACATGACTTTGATTTATGATAAAAACTCTGTTAATTTTTCTCCATTAAAAAAATAAAGAAATATAAAGAAATAAATAAATGAAATAGCCGAAGAAATGAAGACTAACAAAAAAAGATAGAAAAGGCAATACAATAAACATTGAGTCAATATTTAACTTGTTGTATTATTAACATGTAATGGTGGTTATATTAAAAAAAAAAAATTAAACTTGCATAACTTCTTACCAAATTCTCAAAATAAGAAATATAACATGTGATTTCGAAACTCTCGAAATGAATTATAATATGAGAATGCCAATTTCAGTAAAATATAAAAGTATTAAAGTAATATAAAAGTATTATAGTTTATTACACCTATAATTTTCAAATATTCATAACTTTTTATTGATTAGTCGGCCTACCCCTATACAATTTATACTACCTCCGTCCAAAAATACATGTCCTTTTACTATTCATGCACGTTTTTTTAGAAGTTAAAAACTATATAAAATATTAACTTTTTTATTAATTTTTTTAATAATTATAAACTTATTATCAATAAGTTTATAATTATTAAAAAAATTTAATAAAAAAATTAATATTTCATATAATTTTGAGCTCCTAAAAATACGTGCTAAAAATTAAAAGGACATGTATTTTTGGACGGAGGGAATATCAGATACTCGTACAGTCGTACTGTACACACAATCAATTGGGGACTATAACTCCCAAAGTTATGGGCCTACCCCTATACAATTTCTATCAGGCCCACTAATCTACTTAAGCCCATGAGATCAAGTTCAATGTCAACCAGGGGACCAGTTCAGCTGACCATGGTTGACCCTAGTGTTTAGTTAAACGGATCATAGTATGGTTAGTTGATTGTATTTTACCTTCATATATACTCCCTCCGTTCAAAATTATAAGTCCTTTTAGACTTTTGCACACATATTAAGAAAAGTCTAAAAATATTACTTTTATACCCCTCATTAATTATCCACTACCACTATCAACCAATAACATTTCACAAAACAACTCAAAAAGTTACTTTTCTCTTATCCCAATGCCTCGAAAACCTAAAAGGACTTATATTTCTAAACAAAATTTCAAACCTAAAAAGACCTATATTTTTAAACGGAGGGAGTATAAGTCCAGATAAGACATGAGTTCATGAGCATCTACAACACAAATACCTTTTTTGGATTTTTTGTCTGAAACTAAATTTTTTTTTAAAAAAAGATAAATAATTTAAATGTCATAGGTGAGTTTTTCCCTGACACAAATGTCTTATGCCGAAGGATGACACTTGGAAAAAAGAGCCCCCTTTCCAGAGTACGCGCCTCACACGCTAGGCGAAAAACCTCTTCTGCCTCCTTCGTCGCGATGGAAAACCTAATTGAGATTGCTTCTTCTGAATCCCTAATCTATGGCCTATCTCTCTCAAATCCCAAATTCCAGCCTCCCCTATGGTGTGTTAACAATGATTACTCTACTCTTACTCCTAATTTCGCAACCGGGTACCAGCGATGGTCCTGCGATGGCGATTTTCGATTGGTTGTTGGTATGAGTTCGAAGATGGGGTTTTCGTGTTGGATTAGGCGTAATCTCCAAATCTTATCTCTGAGTTCCTGGGATTGCTTAAGATCGATCCAAGGTGCGATGACTTGTGCCGAGATGTCTAATCGGCCTCCTTCTTGGCCTGATTTTCTCTGTACGGATTGCGAATTAGGGATTTCCTGGGCACTTGCGATTGGTCGACTACACTGTATCGACGAGGAATTGGAAAGGGGGCTCTGCAACATGGATGGGCTCTCAGCCTGCAAGCGTGTATGGATGTGGATGTGTGATTTTCCTAATCCTTGGAAGTGTGAGTTTTCTGATCATTCTCCCTCTCTCTTTCCACAAAATCTTTCCTATAAATTCCGGCCTTTGATTGTGCTTGTTCTGCACACCTCTCTTCTCCTCTCTTCTCTCCCAAAGGTCTACAGAGTACTTGTTCTAACCAAAGTTTCTTTTGTGTTTTTGGTCATGGCTCCAACAACTGTTGAGAAGGGCAAAAGCCCTATGGTTGCAGAAGATCCTGCTCCAAAAGTGTGCCAAAATGCCAAGTCTCAAGGCAAGCTGAAGGGCTCTAAACTCACTGAGGAGGTTCCAATCTCCAATGATGGCGGTGACAATCTGTCTCTAAAGGCGAAGAGGAAGTTCCGGAAATCAGCTATGAACAGAGAAAAGCTTCTGGCTTTGCAAGGCAAGGTGCAGGAGAACATATCCATGCTTCATCAGTCCTCCATATTTGCCACCATTATTGGCGAGCCCATGGAAGCAAGGGAAGTTAGAAAGCGGATGAGGTACGTTTGGAAATCTCTCTCTGGTGGGTTTCAGCTCATACCGATTGCAAACAATTGGTTTGAGCTTCGATTTGATATCTCTGAGGACTGAGCATGGGTTTGAGACAACCGCCCTTTCCATGTTTCTGGGCAGTTGATCTTGTTGCGCCCCTGGAGGTTGGACTTTGACCCTTGGTCTGAGTCTGTTACCTTGCTAGACATGTGGATCAGATTTCCTGGCCTTCCGGCTACGTATGTGCATGAGGAAATTCTGAGAGATATTGTGAAAACTAACCATTTGGGAGAAATTATCAAAGTTTCAGCTTTCAACAACAAAGGTGCTCGGTTCTGTTATCCAAGGGTATGTGTCTCGGTTGACATCACAAAGATTGCTGGGAGGGAGATCTTTGTGATTAATGAACATGGGGAGGTGGAGTCTTTCCCCATGTGGTTTGAAGATTTCCCACAAGGCTGTGGTGGCTGTGGTGCCAATGATCGCATGTTCGAGGAGTGCCCTAGTAGGAGCACCTGCAATCTGGCTGCTGGCTTTGGCAGACAGCCTCCTGTGATGCCTTTTTCTGCTGCTGAGGAACCTGCTCTAGAGCCAGGGGCCGGAGAATGGGTGCAGGTGGCTGCTCGGCGCCCCCATGTGCGCCCCCCTCCTATGTTTGGACACCCCAAGGATGAGCTGTTGAGATGTTTTGATAAGAATGTAACACTACCCTCTGGCTCCTCCCCCTCCAAGTCGACTTCTGGCTTTGCTGGAAATTCTTCGTCCACCACCCCTGTCTGTGTTGTTGGTGAGGTGCTTGCACCTTTGCCTATTACTATTGTGCAGCCTGCTATCACAGCTGAGAATGTGCCTGATGTGCTTCCTGTATCCAAAGTGCCCCCAAGTGATGAGAACCAATTCTCCAAGCTTGAGTCGCAACCCGACCTCCATTTTTCTGCAGCCGACGATGAAGAATACATTGAGTACGATGAGGATGGGTTCATGGAAGAGTGCCTGGTTGATGTGGGGCTTGCTGATCCTGGGCTTACTCAGGCTGACTACGAGGTAATCTTTCGAGACATTCCACCATCTATTGAGTTTGATCTGCCCAACCTGGATATCCCTGAGCGCTTTGAGCATTCCCTTCAGGCGGCTATTGTGTACCCAATTGGCTCACCACCTCATGTCAACCAGTCCCCCCATGCTGATGCATCAAGGTCTGAGTCCGGCAAGCGAAAGATGAAGGTCGAGGAAGGCGACTCTGCAAGCTCCACCATGACTCTGATGGGTGGCAGCTCGAAAAAAGGGAAGCATGTGTAGGACATTAAACCTAAGGCGATGGGGAGCAATCGGTGTTGGCTCTGGTTTTCTCCCTGCCTCTATGCGAATAAGGCCATTGCTAGGGATGTTTCATTTGTGTCTGAATCTGTTATCTGAAACTGTGTTATGGTTGTTTTATGTGTGTCAAACCTTGGTTATTAAGAGTCAATCATGTAGGGTGTATTATTTTGATAGGTATAATGCAGCTTGTGATGTGAACAAGTATAAGCTATATTGTTATGACTATGTTCGAGTGTATTGGGACTTTTTGATAAACAAAGCTATGATGCATGAAATTTATAATAATATGATACAATTACAGTATATGTGGAAACACACCTTTGCTTGCATAAATCGGATACAATGGAGATATGAATTGGGTAAAAAAAAGAGGACTGAGATTGGTATTAGAAAAATCCTATGGTTAACCTCTTCCAAAATCACACTAACTGAGATGATTAGGATTAAAACCAAAAATGAACTAAGGCCATTACTTAAACGTGTACACATATTTTCTCTATTAGAAGATCCCAACCATAGGCTTCTAATAGACCAACAAGTTATAAAATGAAAATAGGATTTTGGAACATCCGTGGGTTAGGAAGAGGAGATATATGGACAGACTTGAAAGCGATGAGGATTAATGAGCATATCAACCTCATGGCAATAGCGGAATTAAGAACATGTATAATCCCCCAAGAAAGATTCTGGAAAGCAGCAGGATTTAATCACGCCATCTGGTCAATCGGGGAAGACAGATCGGGTGGAATTGGGTTATTATGGAATGAGAATTCCCACGGTAATGAGATAATCGAAGCTGAAGTGATTCTCCCTAGAGTAATCAAAGTTAAATACGTATGCCACGACAAAAATTTCAGAGGCGTGATTTTCTTAATCTATGCACCCCCACATGAATGTGACAAAGACGCCTTTTGGTCAGAACTTACTGATATAATCAATAGGGAACCCTTACCTTGCCTAGTAATCGGAGATATGAATGAAATAAGTAACAGCAATGAGAAGGTAGGAGGCGTGGAAAACAATATACTTAGATTTTCGAGACTGAATCAGTTTAAAGATCGATGCAACCTATCTGAGATTCCGTCCTCAGGTAATCAGTTCACTTGGCGCAAAAAAAGAGAAGGGGAAAACAACATATGGGAAAAACTTGATAGGGTGCTAGTACAACATGAATTTCTTAGTTCTTACCCCGATTTAGTAACTTTAAATGGTGCTTTTTCGGGATCAGACCACTGCCCAATATCGATTGAGCTAAAAACTGGTCGAGAATTTACACCATCGCCGTTCAAATTTGAAAATATGTGGCTACAACGGAAGGATTTGAGAAACATCGTTAAACAAACTTGGAGAGCAAGATGTTCAGGATCAGCAATGTACAGAATATCATACAAAACAAAATTATTGAAAGACAAAATCAAAGTGTGGAATAGGAATTCCTTTGGAAACATTTTTAGACAAATTCACAAGGTAGAGGAGGAGCTGATCAACATACAATCAAAAGTAACTCCTAGAACGGGAAACGAATACAGGATGGAGAACCAATTGATAAAAAAAAAAAAACAGCTACTGAAATTTCAAAAAGAATACTGGGGTCAAAGGGCGAAATCAAAACATATCAAGCTAACAGATTCTAACACTGCTTATTTTCACAAAGTAGCGTCTGGAAGACGAAATAGGAAGATAATAAGGAGTATCACCTCTACCACAGGGACGCAAGTCATAAGCGACGAAAATATAAAACAAGAAATAAGAAATGATTTCAATAAGCGTTTCTCTAAAGAGCAAGTCAATATGAATTTACTTAATGAATACCTGGATTTGATACCGACAATAATAACGGATGAAGAAAATAGTCGTCTCTCCCAACAACCCACAAATGGGGAAATTAAGTGCGTTGTCTGGTCGCTAGGCAAAAACAAATCCCCGGGTCCAGACGGAATAACAACCGAATTCTACAAAAGCTACTGGGATATAGTGGGAAGTGATGTCACCAGAGCAGTCAAAGACTTTTTTCATTCTGGAAAACTACTCAAGCAGATCAACCACACTTTCATAACCCTGTTACCTAAATGTGACAATCCATCAAAAACAGCAGATTATAGACCAATCAGCCTGTGTTCAACCATGTACAAGATAATTTCAAGAATCCTTACTGAACGGCTCAAATGTGTAGTAGGTAAACTTATTCACTCGTTGCAAGGGGCCTTTGTGTCAGATAGAGCTATTCAGGATAACATTCTAATAGCTCATGAAATTTTCCATTCTTTCAGAACAAGAAAAGGAACGGGGGGATGGTTAGCAATCAAGCTAGATATGGAAAAGGCGTATGACAGAGTCGATTGGACATTCACAGAGGCAATTATGAGAAAATTTGGATTCGGTGATCAATTTATTAGGTTGGTAATGGAATGTGTAACTACTGTATCCTTTTCAGTGCTTGTCAACAATGGGCCTACGCAAGTCTTCAAACCTTCCCGCGGTCTAAGACAAGGAGACCCAATATCTCCATTTCTGTTCATTATTGGTGCGGAAATACTGGCAAGGAAACTACAGTCGGAATCCAATCTTAACCAATCAGGGATTGGTTTCCGATTTGGCCATACAGGTCCCAAGATCCTGTTTCTTACTTTCGCAGATGATATTATTATTTTCACTAAAGAAAGCCAAACAGCTTGTGAAAAAGTCAACAAAATTGTAGCTGATTATTGCAGACTTTCGGGACAAAAAGTTAACTACAATAAATCTGCCTTCCAAACATCACCAGGGATTGCGCCTTCACGTCTTACCATCATTGAAGGCTCACTTAATATAGCGCGACAAACAAAACTAGATAGTTACTTGGGATGCCCAATTGTTAATGGCAGAGTTAATAGAGCTACTTTTGACGATCTAATAAGCAAAACAACAGGACAATTATCAAAGTGGAAAGCCGATTCACTCTCACGGCATGGGAGATCGGTACTAATAAATTCGAATCTAGCGGCTAAGCCACTTTTCTCAATGCAGAGCTTCATGCTACCTACGACAATACACTCATCACTAGACAGAATAAACATAACTTTCTTCTGGAACAAAGACTTACAGTATAAGCCACTTATTGGATGGGATAAGGTTTGCAGACCAAAAGGGAAAGGAGGTATGGGTCTACGAAAGACAAAAGAAATGAATGAAGCACTCCAGATGAAACTGATTTGGAAAATCATTGCGGAACCAGACAACGTGTGGGTGAAAATAATCAAACACAAATATATTAAAACGGAGTTTGTTCTGAACTACACAAAGAAAGGAAACGCATCCTGGCAATGGTCACAGCTGAGGAAAATTATTGAACCATTCAAGGAAGGGGTGGCATGGTTAGTAGGAGATGGGAAAATGATTAGATTCTGGCAAGACAAATGGGCACCCATTTCGAACATTATTTCAGCAAGCCTGGACCCGACAAAAATCAATAAAGATGAAACAGTGGACCAATATATCATTAACGGTGCCTGGAATTGGACAAAGTTGGAAACAACCTTGACAAGAGAAGTGGCTCAACAGATTGCAGACATTCCATTACCAATTAACCAGTTCCGTGATAGAATGTACTGGTGGCCTGACAAAAAAGGTTGGTTCACAACGTCCAGCGCATATAAACTAGCCACAAAATCTGTAAATCTAACCAACGATATCAATGACTGGATCTGGAAACTCGATATGTCACCAAAGATTAATAACTTTATGTGGAAGGTCTGCCACAATGGTCTACCAACGGATGCACGTCTCGCAAGAAGAGGGGTGGCCATCCCTCCTTACTGTGCAGTTTGCAATCACCATGAAGAGGACACAACCCATCTGTTGTTTGAGTGCAAATTTTCATGGTGTGGGATAAATGTCCCCTCTAGAGTAAGAGCAAGGATACAGGACAAAATCAGGGAATCAAGGAATATTGAATCACTGATGGTGTTTGTGGCAGGGCAACTTGATTCCAAGCAAAGATCTCGAATGACAACTAACTGGTGGACGGCTTGGCTTTGTCGCAATAAATTCATCTTCCAACAGATAAAACTCCCCAATACAGAAGGATTCCTAAAAATGTATAACTCGACTATAAAAGAATGGGAAAAGGCTGGAAAAATACTAGAAGATGACATTGGTCCTACAAGGAATAGCAGTAACAACAGTGAAAATCGCCAGAGGCCAAAAAAGGAAAGGAAATGGAAAGCCCCTCCGCCCGATAAATGGAAACTAAACTTTGATGGCGCTGCATGAGGGAATACACAAAGTACTATAGGATATATTATCCGTGACAATAATGGTATGGTCACAGCAATTGGAGGAAGAAAAATAGGCCTACAGAAACCTTTACTGTCAGAGGCAATAGCGTTAAGAGAAGGGGTCCTTAAGGCTCGCGAGTTGCGAATCCCTAGTCTAGTGATTGAAGGTGACTCATTGATCATCATAGATCATCTAAAGGCCAAAACAAAATGTCCTTGGGAAATTGAGCTAATTATGTCTGATATTAGCTCCCTCATTACGGGGTTTAACGAGGTTTCGTTCTCCTTCGTACCCCGAAGCGGCAACGCTGTAGCAGATAAGGTAGCACACCTTGCTCTAGTTGCCACCACCACCACCTTTGATTCCGATATAGGTCTTGCAGACCTCATCCGAAAGGATGCCATCGGGTAGCTTGAAGCCCCCGAATTCTTACCCAATCAAAAAAAAAAAAATTGTCTTATGCCGAAAATTTTACAATAAAAAAAGACGCTCTATGCTGTTTATATATTACACAAAGTAATAAAAAAATGACTTTTTTTTCTCTTTGTTTTTGGTGAAAGACCCTGGTATGGATGGAGTGTCTGCATTGCAGATGCTCTAACAACTCTAATAACTTAACAACTCTAATAACTAAAGAGAGAGTCCATAAAAATTGTTAATCAAGAAGACCATAGTTTTTGCACAATGCAGTATTGCAAGAGCCAAAAGTTAATTAGTATGAAGAAACATGTAAAATATATATTAAAGTGAAACAATTAGGAAAATATTGCCAAATTCAAACTCTCATTTCCCACCTTTTTGTTGCTCTTCATCTTCTTCTTCTGCCATGTTTTCTTGGATACGATGTACCTTGTTCTTGTCAATATTGCAGCAAACGAACGCCTTGCCATACTTGTGAACAAGCAACACTACTCCTCAACCACCACCATCTCCGCACTGGTATAGGAGAGTGGACACACTGAATAGCAAACCTTTCCCAAGAATCGCCGACTCCGTACTCTTTCATCACCCACATATCATCCAACTTGCAAACATAACACAGTTGTCCATCGACTTCAGATATGGTCGCAAGAGTATAAGCAGAAACCGGCACCTGTATTTCTCCGAACCTATTGGTATGCAGATCGTAAGTAACGATAGTCCCCTTTAGGTTATCTCCTGCCAGAGATCCAACAGCAACAGCCCAGTGAAGGACGCCATTAAAGGAGTGAGCTACCTGGAAATAACAAGTGAAGACTTCAGAAGGAAACCCTTGGAATGAATTCCACTCCTTATTTCTAAAGCTGTAAATCCAACACGGACAGCAGTCGCAGCCGACGAAGATCTTGTAATCGTCGCCATGATAATCGTAACCAAAACCATAGCAGTCGGCGTCGGAGCAGTTGGATTGTTCGGATTTTGCGACGGTTTGCAAAGATCCAGTGAACCAGTTGTAAAGAAGGAAGGGTCCATTGAGCTCTTTAAGACAAGCTATTCCGTGGGACGATCCGATCAAATGGGGATCATCGCGGCAGGATAGGACTCGGTGGTCCGTGAAGGGGGGATCCTCCGGCCATGGCTGTGCTCCTTGTCGTCGTATTCGTCGCCGTCGCTTATGGAGCCGCAGAAGAGGCCGTCCTTGCCGTGGAAAAAGGTCGTACGGAAGGTATCTTTGTGGAGGGTGTAAAACTTGGGATCATTGATCAGATTCTTCCATTGCTTTGATATGAGTTTACATCGCAGGAGAGATCGGAGGGGGAGCCGCTGGATTATCTCTGTGATTATTTCTTGAGGAAGATGAAAAGGGACCATGCTTGAGATTCTAGAGATCGCACAAACCCTAATTTTTTTTTTCATGATCAGGACAAACCCTAAATCTTAATTCATGATTTGGGATTGACTCTAGTTTTATACTCCCTCTTTAACACTTTTTTGTTCGTATTAAAAATTATATAAAATATTAACTTTTTTAATACAATAATTTTTTTAATAACTTAAAAAAATTTAGTATTTTATGTAGTTTTTATCATTTTAAAAAAGTGTAATTGAATAGTAAATGATATAATTTTAATTAACATATAGAAACATTTTATAATTAATGTTATGTTATTAGATTTTTCAAAGCTTCAAACTGATGGAAGGAGAGAAATCTCAACAGAAACTCGCTCAGCGACAAACTACGAAGAGACCGATATACACCAGCCTATCAGCATTTCCCTCGCAGAAAGTGTGCGAGAAGATGACTCTCTCAAAAGCGCAACCGAAGCCGATGGTATTCAAGACCGTCATCTCAATCTCCCAAGACACCGCCAAATCCCCTTCATGACGTTGATCATCATGAAGCAATCGCCCTTCACCTCGAATCAGTATAGAATTCCTGGTAGAAGGAATCAGGCAAATTTGATGCCAAGGGATTCTCAGCTCTAGCAGTCGCCCCGCCTCTTACTCATGGTAGCTATTTTCTCTATGGTTGTTCTTAATATGATTTATTCGTACGGATCAATTCCTGACAACTTCTGATATACGGAGTAGTATTCAATCCTTGAATTGGTAAATAAAGAGCGGTCATCCGGAGTAGTATTCAATCCAAATGTAGAGAGTTTGCAATCCAACTAGACAAAAAATCGACTCAAGATGCCCATCTTTCTAAATTTCCAAGAAATGACGGGAAAATTACAAGCAAAACTCATCTTTTTACATTCATGTCTCAGTGAGAAATTCAAGCCTGAGACTGAGATCAGTTTACAAAAACCAATAGCCGAAAACCAAAGGGGCTCATGTCAAATATCAGCCCCCTAAGCAAATCAGAACAATGCACCAAGAACACATCCTTCGTGTTCTTTCTACTACACAAAACACGAGCAATCGGTGTAATTGCTGGATTTCGAATTTTATGAACACAACTCAAGCAACCACTTCTGTATGCTGTCAAAATAACAAGGAAACAAACAAAAACAAAAATGATCAGATTTGATGAACCAAATTTTCTTTTTACCAGAACTGTTTCACTGCTCTACTTTCGACTTCCATTTTTCCGTTTGGCTTCAGCTGAAAGCTGTTGCTGCCTTCCATTCTTTTGCATTTGAGAGCCCACCCCATTTCCTAGTTTCCTTGATGGTGGCGTTGGAATCATACTTCTGCTGCAAAAGTGATAGCTGTTATATACAGCAAATTACACTATCAAAAGAAACTTGTAAATAGAACAAAGTGCAATGGTTCTTCCTTGTGGCCCTACCTTATATCTGTAATCTTAGTTGTCCTTGGTTCGGGTTTCTTTTTCTTGGGTCCAACTCCATTGGGGAGGCTAGGAAGTTTGCTATGGTTGAACTGCCAGAGCAAATCCGGCTCAGATGAGTCGCTAGTGGCGGCATCAAGCTCATCTAATTCATCAGCAGCATTCTCTAACTGGGTGAATCCACTGAACGCGTTAAATGGCTGCTGTGAATATAGTTTGGCAGAATCGGTATAGAATTCCTGGTAGAAGGAATCCGGCAAAGTTGATGCCAAGGGATTCTCAGCTCTAGCAGTAGCCTCTTGCCTGTTCACCATGACCTTGTCTACCCAATCCCCTGAACTCGTCATCTCTCTATCATCCTCTCCGTAGCTATATCCAGGACTATTTACAGGTGGCCAAGGCGATGACGATACTTCATCCAGATCAAAGCTTTGTGCTCTCCTCCGTCTTGTAGCAGAGTTTGTGCCCACCTAGAAAAGAAAGCATCGGACAATGTTGAGCATCTGAGGTTCAGTTGAGCTAGAATGAAAACCAATATCATGATTTATGACCGTTGTAGGAGGTAATTTTTACTTGGATTGTCACATTGATTTCAGGATCAGTGACCGTATAGAATCAAGTAACGTAAAAGCTACCCCCTGTTAAAATTTTGACCTTGAAAGCATAATACCAGTGCCCTAATCAAGTAACAGAGGATATGAATAAATTTTGGTAGGGAAATTTTATCTGACTAGTGCTAACTTATCATGTTGATATGCGATAGCTCATAATGTTTGCAACAAAGGGTACCCCCCATTGAGGATAGTTCATAACTATATCTAATAAGGCACAAGGGGTTGTATTCTGCCAGAAAGAAAGTGAAGAAGATCACTCTCAATGCAGAATCTGAATATTCATAATTAACTGTTATGCTGGTATGCATGAACAATATAGGGAAACTTTAAAAAATCCACAGAATCTGAATATTCATAATTAACAGTGATCAAGATCAAATTCTATATTTTCATGCAGAAAAGATCTTTTCACACTTCCTTACCTCTCTAGTGCCCAATTCTCCCACACGTTGCCTGGTTCTGCTGTCAACTAATGTTTGTTGACTTTGATCAAGACGATAAGGGGAAGGACTTCCAGTTTTCATTCTATATACTTCAGGGCTCGCATAAGTTGGTTCTGCCTCTTTCCTTGCCAAAGCTGCCTTTAGATTTGAAACCTGAAAAGAAAAAACAAACAATGTGATAAGGTTCTCAAAAGTTTAATGAGAAAGTGCAAAACAGATATGTGAAGTGAGCATATACCTGTTCTTTAAGCTCCTTGACCTCTGTATTGCTATCTTTATTTACTCGAGCAGCACCAAGCTCAACTGTGGCTACACGTTCTGCAAACTTAAGGGTGCTTATCGTCTCTCCGGTGGCATCAGGTTCCGGACTGATGTGAATGAACATAAGCGTCTTTGCCTGTCCTCCTGCAATTTCAAGGGGGAAAAAAGCTGACTAAAACTCATATGTGAATTCTCATTTAACCTTGAAGCTAGAGCTTGGTTAAATTTTACCAAGTGAATCTTGGAGCAACTGGGTCAGCTTGCTATTTCTGTAAGGAACATGAGAGTTCTTTTGGGCGAGGGAAGCAATCACATCACCCAAAGCAGAGAGAGATTTGTTAATATGTTGTGCCTCTTTTAGTCTATCCCCAGTCACTTCTGATTTATCCACTCTTTCACTTCCTGCCAAGTCAACCAAATGCATACAGCCACGAAGAACTGTGCCGGTAGTCAAGTCTTTTCCTTGAACATGAACAGTCAAGCAACTGCAAGGTTTAATATTATGCAAGTTAGTTTTATGCCCAGGGGAGCTCAATTTCATAAGGAAGTTAAAAAACCACACCTGTGAGATCGACTGCTACGATCATTCAAGGCTGTTGCACCAACTGCTCGGTTTCTTTGACCAAGGCTCATCAGATTAATAACATCATATGTTGACGAAACACGTACAAGGCAAGCATCAGGTACATTGACTCCATTCTGTGAGCTATTACGAATATCTAATGTTTAAATTTGTTAAGCAAAACTATGGAAAAAACATCTCAATAAAACTAGCATTGAAAATCATAAGTCCGTGCCCCTGACTTTCAAAAAAAAATGAAACATAAAGGATATCTTTTTTGGACTGCATCGCTAGAAAGAAGATCCCTGACTTGCTCATTGTAAATTTCAATCATTTGCACTGAAACATCATACAGGAAAGTATCCTTTCTTTGTTCCGCGAGATAAAACAAATCACTCAATGATCTGTAGTTTACACCTTGGCTCTGCTCAGTCAGATCTCTAGGCCCAGACTGGATAGATATAGGAAAGGGTTTCAGCAACAACAACAATAGCAAGAAAGCCTGATCTGTTAGCCTATTACAAAAATAAATTGTAGGATGCCTTACCATAGTGTGAGTTTTCCCTGATCCTGTTTGCCCATAGGCAAAAATACAAACATTAAAACCATCAAGAACAGAACGAATTAGTGGCCGCATATCTGAGAACACTTCCGCTGTTGCATCAAAAACAAAAGAACACAATGTCAAGAACAAAAATGTCAATGATGCAATGTAAAATTACCCTCTAGAAATAGCTACCTTGTGTTGCTGATGGCCCAAATACTTTGTTGAAGCTAAATGACTTGTGACCTTTCCCATACTTTGATGGGACCTTTATAGTGATACACTCTTCTTCAATGCTGTCTACAGAGCTCAAATAGCTTGATTGCCCATTTAAGAACGGCCTCACACGACAATAAACCCTAATACTTCCTGAATGGATATATGGAAAAACATGTTTAGTTGTACTTTGAACAAACCAGCCGCAAAAAATGTACATTTTTTCAGTTACCTTTTAGGTCTTGCACTTCATTGTATAATTTACGGTTTTCTTCAAGGACTCTGTGATATCCAGACGCAGCAGAAGCTAGGCCATAAACGTGCATCCCTAAAAGAAGAGAAATGAGATATTTTGAGATTCTTAACCTTCATTACTTTAGCACCCAAAAAAAATGATCCATACCAAGTTTTTGGAGTTCTTCGTGAAACTTCATTTGCATATACTGCATGCCAGCTTTTGTAGTATTAAGAGTTTTCTTTAGATCCTAGGACATAGACCAACCAAAAGTGTTACTAATTAAAAGAAGAGATATACATTGGAGGCAAAAAAAGAAGAAGCTATTTTGTACCTGAAGGTCTTTGCCTTGGCGATCAAATATTATTTGTTGTTTCAAGATCAATTGTTTTGATTGCTCGGTAGAACTATGATTGTTGAGATGGCATGCTTCTGGTTTCATATTAGAAGAGTGACCATCATCATCCACCTTCATTTCACCGATGAAGACAAACATATCACATTACTAAATTTATACTTATAATTTACTGAAATTATGAAACAAGTGCTCTGTTATTGCTTTTTTTTTAAGACAAAGCACCTTCTCAACTAAAGAATATTTACTACAGTATTAAATAAAAATGCTATTATTTGGACATAAGATAATGATAAAGAAAAAAGCTTTTACCTTTCTTTTGTCACAGGAAATCTTTGAAAAAGGCTTCCGTCCTTGTGATGCAGAAGTATCTTTTACTGCTGCCATCCAGTGTTGATTACCCTAAAATCAATGTATAAATACGGTGATCATTAAATAATCCTACAATAGTTGAATTTTCATAATGGTTTATGAGGATGTAAATAAGAAGCAAATCCAAAACCAACATACCAGTCCATTTTGAGTTGCAATACGGTGCTCAAATTCTTGTACAACTTTACTTAAAACTGATTCTACCAGCTGCGAAGAAAGGTCATCCAACAAACCAAAGTGTTTAGACACTGAAACTTCAAAAATGATACAACAGGACAGTATCCCTAAAATGCTATCAGGAGTGCTTGCAGAAAAGCTTGTTTCAAACATCCAATGATTAAAAGTGGAACTGTGTTCTTCAGCAGAAAGAGCTGGAAAGTACTTGGATCGTTTAGGCTGTTAATGGAGTCAAATGAGTGGCCTTTTATCCACAATCAAAATAAGTCGATGTCAACTTTCAACTGCCAAACCCTCTAGTTGACTCTGTGATCTTCCCCAAGAACCAACACAGTCCCGATAAAAGCTAAGGAGTACCTGACTAATCAATCACTCCTATCAAAGATAATCAATTGATGGAGACTAACCTGTGGAACTTCCTCGGGCTTCTTATCAGAAAGAAGTGCATGAACAAGTGTACTTAAAGATCGGGAAGTAGGCTGCAATCAATTCCAGAAGCATGTAATTTTTTTCTCATCAATGATGCAAAGCAAATAAACAGTTAAAAAAAAAGACATGTTACAGAAAAACAAGGACAAATGAATATCACTAACCATTCTATTACGGTCGCCATCATCAGAAAGAGCATTAGAGAATTTTTCATCCAGTGATGAGGTCCTGGACAAAGGACTAGTGAAAGGATCTAGGTTTTTCTTAACAAACTGTTTCACAGTGGTGGTATATTTTGCATTTCCACTGCACTTCCATACTCCATTCCCTCCATTCTGCTTCCATTCATAGTAAGATTTGAGTGCCAAAACTGAATTCACCACCCTGGCTGATATGCCTCCCTAAAAAGACATAATTAGTAAGACAAAAAGGTTCATTAATCCGTATAGCACAGCAATTAGTATTCAAGCACATCCAATGCAATTATTCACTTGTCCAATGTCCATAAAATGGTTAAAATTTTGAAATGTTACGGAAAGACAAATATTACTTGCTCAAGATCAGATGCCTCAAATGTCGGAAGCCCTACATCTGCTGCAGCTACAAGAAAGTTCCTAACGTTTTCGAAGTACTGAAAAGCTGACAAAGCTGCTCCATCCGGTAAAGCCGCAGGATCGTTTGGGCTCTCAACCACCTAATGATTCACTCAAAAATCATAACTCAATAGTAACACAGCAGTGACAGCACTGTAGAAAAGGCCAAACAAATTAACTGCAGTTCAAAGGTTATGCACACCTTTGTAATTGCCCCAGGTTGGGCCTTATTGAGGGCATTACAGAGGATCAAACCACTTCTCAAGCCCAGCCTGAATTCCTCTTCTGAAGGCTCAGCTGGCAAGTCTCTGGCTGATACCACACCAACCATTTTTCTAAGCCAGCTGGCGGCCTCATTCCTTCTTGCAGCTACAACACAAACAGTTGAACCTAAACTCAATACCTAATATCACTAAACCAAAAGGCATGAAAATTTTCCATGATCTACACCAAAAACTGGGTTATGCAAACTATTTGTACTTGTCTCTTGATCATCAAACTGAAAATGCAGGGATGAAAAGAAAATATTCTTTATATGGCAGTAGAAACAGAAATTTAACCAGGTATAGTTCCCAAAAACCAGGAAAACTTCAAATTACAAACAATTGAAATGGATCGGAAAGAAACAGACCAGCTTCTTCAGCTCTTCTAGACTCTAAATCGAGACCTCTGTGGCGACTTCCGTGCTGTTGAAGAACGTCCTCCACTACCGAAGCCACGCTGAATGTTAATCCTTCACTGGCCGCCATTACTCCTCCACCACCACAAGACGAACCAGACCCCGCAGAAAGCAAAATACCTTGAGATTTCAGATCGCCTCACGAAACTTCAGATATAGAAACTGGATACAAAATATCTGGTTTCTAATAAATGACTTCGAATTTCGACCATCAGCAAATTTGGAATGAATCTTCCGTAACCTCTAATCCAAGCATAAATCATAAAGAAGCACAAACTCCAACAAGCGATAGCACAATTTCAAACAAACAAACAAACAAAACGATAAATGCGATCGTTGATCGGACTTGCGAGAGTGGTAGGGGTTTAGATGTGGGGGGAGAAAGAGTAAAGGTTCCGAGGGGAGATTTTTTTATCTCCTTTAAAATGTTGGCTTTAGGAGTACTACAGGTACTGCACGCTGTCGCTCACCTCCGCCATGGACCCTCTCTCAGTCTCTCTCCTCTTCTGTGAGCTGTGTAGAAGTAGAAAACCTTTTGCGTTCTCTCCTCTGCTTTAATGGAGTAGGAGAGAGAGAGATTCCTCCTTACGATGTTTCTCTCTCCGTGGCCTTCCCATCTTCCTTGCCTGCTGGTTCGGATTTGGTTCTCCCTCTTCCCGAACCGTAGTTTTCCGTTCCTTTTTTCTTTTCCGGTTTTTTAATTTTTATTTTAAATTTTGAAAAACTTTCAAAGGAAGAGAAGATGCTCAATTCTCTTCCTTTTTTAGGGGCCTTTACACAAAGATACTAATCGCACTAGCAAATCAGAGTTCGGAGCAATATAAATATTTCTTCCTTTTTTTAGAGAGAAGATGCTCAATTCTCATTCTACAAAAGTTTTTAGGGACTTTACATAAATATCCATAAAAATTGGCTAAAAATTGGTCAAATTACAGGAGTATCCATGTATTTGAAAATTTTACAAAAGTGTCCATCCCCTTGCCCCCTCGCTGAATCATTGACCGTTGACGTTTGACTGCTGACGTTTGACCGTTGACTGCTGCCGTTTGACCGTTGACTGCTGACGTTTGACCGGTCAACGTTGACCGTTGACCGGTCAACGTTGACCAAGTATTTCGGATTTTTTTTTAATTATTTTTTTTTAAAAAAAAAAAAAAACAAAACCATGTAAGCACTTTCAGATATACAATTATAACCCGATGTTATGCAAATAGAATATTATGATATGCAAATATAATACTATGTTATGCAAGCTTAAAAAACCTTATGAGAAGAATATGCAAATCCATATGTATTTTAAAATTGCAAGTGTCCATCCCCTTGCCCCCCCCTACCCCCCCTCGCTGGATTATTGACCGTTGACTGCTGACGTTTGACCGTTGATTGCTGACGTTTGACCGGTCAACGTTGACCAAGTATTTCGGTTTTTTTTTTTTTTTTTAATAAAAAATTTCATGTAAGCATTTTCAGATATGCAACTATAACCCGATGTTATGCAAATAGAATATTATGATATGCAAATATAATACTATGTTATGCAAGCTTAAAAAACCTTATGAGAAGAATATGCAAATCCATATGTATTTTAAAATTGCAAGTGTCCATCCCCCTGCCCCCCCTCGCTGGATCATTGACCGTTGACTGCTGACGTTTGACCGGTCAACGTTTGACCGGTCAACGTTGACCAAGTCTTTCGGATTTTTTTTTTTTTATTTTTTTTTTTTTAAAAAAAAAAATTCATGTAAGCACTTTCAGATATGCAATTATAACCCGATGTTATGCAAATATAATACTATGTTATGCAAGCTTAAAAAACCTTATGAGAAGAATATGCAAATCCATATGTATTTTAAAATTGCATTAATATATCTTATTTTCACATAAGCACATCGCTCTACCATTTATTGACATAAGAGGCTTTAAAATTGCATTAATGTCAAACCCGATGTTGCTGACACCAACATTTCTGACACCGTTGACACTGGTCAACGTTGACCTTTGACCGGTCAATGTTGACCAACTCCTTCAGGGGTTTTTTTTTTCTGTTTTTTTTTTAAAAAAAAAAAAATTTACTTGTCAGCACTTTCAGATATGCAACTATAAACAGGTGTTATGCAAATAAAATACTATGATATGCAAATATTATATTATGTTATGCAAGCTTAAAAAACCTTATGAGAAGAATATGCAAATCCATATGTATTTTAAAATTGCATTAATATATTTTATTTGCACATAAGCACATCGCTCTACCATTTATTAACATAAAAGACTTTAAAATTGCATTAATGTCAAACCCGATGTTGCTGACACCAACATTCCTGACACCGTTGACACTGGTCAACGTTGACCGTTGACCGGTCAATGTTGACCAACTCCTTCAGGGGTTTTTTTTTCTGTTTTTTTTTTAAAAAAAAAAATTACATATCAGCACTTTCAGATATGCCACTATAACCCGATGTTATGCAAATAGAATATTATGATATGCAAATATAATATTATGTTATGCAAGCTTAAAAAACCTTATGAGAAGAATACGCAAATCCATATGTATTTTAAAATTGCATTAATATATCTTATTTGCACATAAGCAAATCGCTCTACCATTTATTGATATAAGAGACTTTAAAATTGCATTAATGTCAAATTTGTGCCTTCGACACAAATTTATTTTGAAATTTATGAAATTACTACTCTTTGTATTGAAACTAAAAAGAAATTAATAGTGATCAGTATAAAAGAAATACCAGTTGTGCTACTATTATGTAGTACCTATGCAAACCTCGGATGCTACTGACAAGTATTAGTTGAGCTCAATATAAGGTGTTGGTTGAATGACTTATGATGTAAAATGCAATGAGATGTTCTGTTAGTAGCTTGTAATGATTATGCACAACCAAAATCTAATTTTGATTTCAGAATGAATTGAATTACTATAAAAATCTGTTACACTGCTGACGTTTGATATAATGAAGTAAAATTTGTGCCTTCGGCACAAATTTAGATTGAAATTTATGAAGTTACTACTCTTTGTATTGAAACTAAAAATAAATTAGTAGTGATAAGTATAAAAGAAAGAATAGTTGTGCTACTACTAATTAATACTTATGCAAAAATCTGGTGTTGTTGACAAGTGATAGTTGAGCTCGGTCTAATGTGTTGGTTGAATAGCTTCTAATGCTAAAATGCAGTGAGATATTGTGTTACTAGCTTGTAATGATTATGCACAACCAAAATCTGATTTTTTATTTTAGAATGAATTGAATTAATGTAAAAATCTTTTATAGTGCTGACATTTGATGTAATTAAGTAAAATTTGTGCCTTCGGCACAAATTTAGATTGAAATTTATGACGTTACTACTCTTTGTATTGAAACTAAAAATAAATTGATAGTGACCAGTATAAAAGAAAGAACAGTTGTGCTATTATTATGTAGTACTTAAGCTAAATGTCAACATATAATAAAAGATAATGTTTACAAATAAGATCATTCCCAAAATTGATATCATATTACATGAGATGAGAATATCAAACTTATATAATCATCTAATAAAGGAAATGATAAAAGATAAAACTTTTGTACATCAACGGCTAAATGTCAACATTTAAGCTAAATGTCAACATATAATAAAAGATAAAGTTTACAAATAAGATTATTCCCAACATTGATATCATATTACATGAGATGAGAATATCAAACATCTATAATCATCTAACAAAAGAAATGGTAAAAGATAAAGCTTTTGCATATCAACGGGTACTCCAAGATTGCAGCCGTGTACACAGCAGCAGTAGCCCCAACTCTTCCATTTGCGGATACCCTGGTCTTCAGCAGACGATGAACACGTCCCACTGGGAACTGCAGAGGCAATTTATTTTTTAAAAAAGGGCTTCAAGGGCAAATGGTATCAGCGAATGGTCAGCAGACGAGGAAAGTTCTCGGTATGGAAATCCATAAGCACCAGAAGCATGGGCAAATGGTATCAGCTAAAAGTGCCACCCGGCTAAGCTCTCAGATACGTTAAAATTGGCATTTTAGTCAGAAACATATAAGCCTCCTGACCAACTCAAGTTTCTTACAGATTGGCAAATGACATCTAAAGAAAGTCAGCAGGGAAAATGGAACATCAGAGCTTATCTAGTGTGAAATAACATTCCTCGACACACACACTATGTGAATCAACATCACCATCATCAGACTTCCATAGACTCCCATCCCACATGATTTGAAACTCAACATGAATCTAAGCTAGCAGGAAAGCTACTACCTACCCAAAACAACACTGTTAGTATCCAACAATTCGCAGCCATTCAACAAGCATATAACATTCTTTCTTTCAGTTCTTCTTTTCACATAGTTCTTTACCCCTATCAACACATAAGCCATATGAGTAAAATCCCAAACTAGAAGGTATTTAGTATCTACTAATCCCTGTCACTCAAGATAAAATTCCAGTCTAGAAAATATTGGAGAATTCCAAAACATCCATCAATTGTTAGTTGTTACCATCATGACACAAAACTTGAAGTCGTAACATCCTCTATAATCTAACAATGCAAGAGAACATTTAGGCCAATTATGTTTAGAAGAAAAAACCTATATTGAAACAAGAAAATTAAGCCCAAATAAGCTAATACAACTATTCCAGACATTGACAGTATTCAAAATCTCAGATACACCACAATTCAGCTATTCAATGCACAACCCTATCTTCACAGTGGGAATAAAGTAGAGTCACAAAGCACGGATAAAAGGATGTCTCACGGAATATTTAAAAAAAACATGACAAAAAACCATAAAGAATAGAAACCTAATGAAGACGGCCCTTGTGTGCTTAACAACGTAAGGTTATCAAGAGAACTTCTAGAAAATGAACCCTACTAACACAACAGCTCACTGCATATTACAAGCTACTGACTTGATATGAGTATACACATCCAAAATATGCATAGGGTGATGTTCAACTAACTTAAATTAATTTGGTACAAGTGTAAAATTATGATATGCAACTACATTTTACTTATATGCAACCCCATATGACTGATATGCAAAATTAAGATTATTATATGCATAAGTTGATGCTGAAGTAATATAACAATCTGTAACACTGCTGACATTTGGCTTAAAAAAACAGAATTTGTGCCAAAAACAAGAATTTAGATTCAAAATAATAAAGTTATTTCTCTTGGAAACCAATCTTCAAAAGGAAATTAAAAGAGATAAAATTAATTCAAGATTTAGCTATCAATTTAGTTACAATATAGAAGTTTCTTAACTCTAGCATTCTAGAGTTCAAGGATTGAAGCCTACCTCCTGCTGAACATCTGATGCGAAAAGTGCAGGAGCCTGTTCATATGCTCCTTCTTTCATCCTCAAATTTACCATACTGAAGTCCAGAAATTTGCCATATCACCTTTTGATCCAGGACCTTTTCCTTTGATTTGTCAGCGCCACTGAAATAAAGTTCAAATGTCAGCGGTGTCAACAGAAGGGTGGACCGTACGAGAACTGAGAATCTTCATTGGCGCCGTCTGGGAAACCCGTTCACCCTAAGAGGTGATTCATTGAGGTTAAGTATCCGTCTATTTAGCCTTAATTGGGTTCGATAATATTTTTTTTTCTTTAAACAAGCAAGTAGCTCGATGTTGAAATCCAATTGTGAATGGTTAGAGCTGCTGGCTTATTGAAGAGGATATTGAAATTTCTATTTTAAGGTAAAAAAGGGATTTTGTCACATGTATGTATACATGTGCAAGACCAAAGGAAGATTCAGTAGCAATGCCTTGCTTCCTTTTTCAAAGCTAATTAATTAAACTTGAGAGAAATCAAAGGCTTTTGATATATATGGCCAATTAACAGCTACTGTCATAGAGATTCATATTGTTGATACTTATGTTTGCTTGAATCTATCATGAGAAATCAAAGGCTTTTTTGCCTTTTCATGAACTAACACAGCACCGAAAAACTCACTCTCTTCTATGTGTTGTTTCTTCAGAAACTCGTGCTCAGCACCGAATCCAACAACAAGTGGGTCAATTGAAAGATAACTGTCAAGATTCAGCAATCAAACTGAATTTGTGCATAACTACAAACATTTCATGATCTATGTGACCATGATCTATGACAGCTACGGAGGAAATTAAAGAAAATTCATAAACCAGAGCAAGGAAAGAGAGAGAAAGGAAAAGGGAAAACCAGATTTGTGGAACTATGCACCTTCTTTCTTATTCACCAAAACTCACTTCTGTACACAGTGGGAGCAAGTATGTATAGCCGAGTTTGTTAAGATGATGACATCACCTTTATTCTTTACATCTAACTACAACTAAGCTACTGATTAACAAACTAATCCGTCATTCTATATGCTCTAAAATAACAAATAAGATTTAACAACAAAAGCAATGGAAGATTACAAAGAGACAATAAGACAGCAGCAAAGGAGGGTCGATCCACGGGCACCGAAAGTCATCAAAACAGCCCCAAACAGTACACCAGGGACAGTAAGACTAACATGGAATATGCTCAATCCGTCCATCAAGGTTTGGACAATCATTAGAGGGTGGCTTATGCTTTGTGCAATAAGATAGCAGACGAATGCACTGGTCTTCCTCATCTTCATCCATAGGAATAAGATGGAATCTGTCTTCATCCTCGAGCTATGACAAAAAATACAAAAACACACGTCAGCTTCATATCTTTGTGCAAAATACCCACAAAATGCTACTCCCTCTGATCATTTTTATTTGATGTTGTAGAGTCCAGCACAAGATTTAAAGAGAATAAAATTCACACTTGATTTTTTTATTTAACTCCACAATCAGCACATTAAGCAACAAGGTAGAATGAGTACATTTGTTTATGGTACATTTGTTTACAGTCAGCAGTTGGCAGTTGCTAATTCTACTGTCAGCAGACTTCAGGAAAAACATCATTGAGTTCAAAGAAAGAGTACCTTCTCATGCTCCTCCTTAACTTGCATATTTTGTGGTTTAGCTAACTCATAAACATCACTAAGGTCCTGCTGGCTTAAAGATTTCTCCCGCTCTAGCTCCATAATCTGAAACAAAAAGAACTAAAGCAATACAAATTACAGTACAAAGCCAAGAAACCTAAAACAGCTTAGAAGAGTTGACAAGAATTCAAGAGAGAAAAGAGCAGAAAACAGCTTAGAAGGTAGAACTTTGTAAGATATAACCCATACTAGAACAACACATGTAGTTAAAAATAATGAATCAATCTATAATAGAAATAAATTATAGCTGTTGCATCATTACTTCTGTTTGCAAGCACTTGAGCTGCTGACACATTAGTCATTTCACTAGATGCAGAATCTCTATTAACCTATTCAATATATATAAAAAAGAAAGCTTTCATGAAGGACACAACCTGATAATAAGTTCAAAAGTTCATTTGAATGACAATGATGTGCATTTTGGTTAGAATGAGATCAAATTGGAGGCTTCACCACTAATCTATAGAAAGGGCAAAAACCAATTCAAATTCAGTATAGAACAATTCAACCTTCGTTACTGTTGCAGATTATAAGCATTGACAAAATGCAACTAAACAAACATCAATCTCCTGACTGATTCATCCAATTGTGGATGGCTGCCCACAGAACAGTACAACAAAAAGAGAAAACAAGGGAATCATATTAGGATGCAAAACAGATGGGAACATATCAAAAGATTGCTTAAGCAAATTAGAGGTTGATGATGCTGACATGTTGTCATATACTAATACACAGAGTCATATACTCACAATGAAAGCACCAAATCCTCACTAAAATCCATATAACCTTCAAAATCCAGAATCCTCACAATTGGTTGAATCCCTAATTCAGTTGAATCCGAGGATGTTGAAATGAAACAGAATATGGAGAGAAAGAGAAGTGGAGTACCAGGCAGCGGCGAGGACGGATTGTGAGGATTAAAACCGCCAACTGGACGAACAAGAGCAGAAGAGACTCAAATCGAGTAGTTCTTCATTTGCCGGCGGAAGCGGTGATGGAAGTTTCTCAAATCATGCAGCAGCAAGCAAGGTTGTTGGTCATTCTCTGGACACAGATTATCTTATAGGTTCTATGGGTATGCTCTTTCCCCATCTTAACTGACCTGTCAAAATTCCTGAACATTATCCATTAAAAAAATTGAATCACAGTTCTGATGTATTATAAAATATTGGAGTACATTCATGATGGATGTTTTTTGAAATATTATAGCCTAATATTAGAACAATTCAACCTTCGTTACTGTTGCAGATCTGGGAAAATGGTTTTACAAAATGAGAAGGTTGAATTTCAGGTAAAGTGAACTTTTAAACATATCTGAATTTAGTTTTAACCCACAACCAATTTTTATACTTGAATGAGTCACATTGGAAGAGTGTTTGAAAAAGAATCACATTGGAGTCGCTTTTGGTATGACTGGTGGGAAATATCTGAATTTAGCTGCTGACACGCTTCAATAAATAGATCAGTTTGGGCCAACAAGATGCTTACCTCTGTGTCAGAGAGATACATCAGCAACCAGTTGGAGAATATCAAATCCACTGAATCTGGTGTTATGTTCAGCTCGGGAGATGTTACATCAGCACACATGAACTTCACATTCTCATAATGACCATCAGCATATAATAGAGTCCTGCACACTGCATCACGAATCACGATTACAGAGATCAAAGTAAGCCCTTAATGCCTGACTTCCAACAGACTGAAAATTACAACCTTGATCACGAAACAAGCAAACAAAAGAATGCAAGTACAAAGAGAGATATGCCTGGGTTAAAACTCAAAAGTATGAAATAAGACGGCAATTAGGAGACGGAAGGAGCGCAAAACGAAGGCCTTTATGCATAATATCAGCCATAAATTTTCCATGATATAACTAAGCAACATGATCTTAAACCTAAAGTTTTGTGAGCTGTGTCTACACCTACTTGACAGACATTTGTTAAGGACAAACTGAGTAAACAAGCACAACAACAATGCTATAACAGATGAATTTATTCTGTTAGTTCAATATCTTAAACGAGGTAAAAACTCCAACTTATGTTTGTTTAATGTGATGAATCAATGCATAGGCAACCAACTTGATCAACCACATTTAAATATCTGTATAGAGGCAAGATTGTCCGGAAACATACGTTGCCCTACACAACCGATAGCACAAATAAGACATAATTTGTTTCCGACATTTCATCGAACACCTGGTGGGCACTAGAAGTTCTCAAGTCACACGATGAATTCAGCATGAGATTAGCCTACCTAATGTCTAGGGATTCAATCTCGATCGAAGCATTTGAACCAACCGACAATGCATCACTTTCCTTAGTAGTTGAATCGAAGATCATATGTTTCAAGGGATCGAAAATTACCTTCAACGACGAAGAGAGAGACCATGAAGCCTATAGATCTGAAGCTCTGGATCTTCGACGAAATGCGCCGCCCTCGATTGCAAGAAGCATCGGCTCAGCACGAAGGATTCGCTCAGCAGAGAGAATCTGCGTCCGTCGTCGCTCCGCAACCAGTAGAGTGAGAGAGGGAGGCGGGGGCGACCTGGTCCAGGAGGCGGCTGAGGCAGCAGAGGACGTCGTCGGAGCGGCCATGGCCGAGGAGGTCAACGCCGTTAAGGCTCCGCCCTGATCTTCTGATGCGGGAGAAGAAAGAGAGGGAGGCGGGGGCAACCTGACGGGAGCGAGGACGAGATCTCCGTGGTTGAACAACGATAAAAGAGAAGGAAGGGTAATATCGTAAAATTTCCAGCGAAAATTATAAACTTGGACACTTTTGTAATATTTACAAAAGGTTGGACGAAGCTGTAATTAGGTTGAAAATTTGTGCCTGCGGCACAAATTTTCTCAAGTTTTTATAAAGCTTACGACCTCCTTGAAAATCTTAAGGTCTTGTAATTTTCTTTTCAATTCTCATGATTTTATAAGCCTTTGGTTGATAACACATCGGAGTAATTAGTAGAAAAGTGGATTGACTATGGGAGAAGAGTGGTTTGAAATCACTCGTCTTCTTAGACTAAAACACATTTATTAGTTTGATAAATAATTAATAGTTACGATTCAAAAAAAAATCAGTATACATCTCGTTTCAAAAATTATAATAGAACTTATTTTAAAATATATGTATTCCGTCTTATTCGATTTGTTTAATTTTTAATTTCTATCCGATATATCTCTTGAAAAAAGATGCTCATATAGTTTTAGTAAAAAAAACTCACAATTTAAAGTTAAAATTAATTTGTTCTTGAGATATATTTTTATTACTATTATTAAGCATATTTATAATATAAGCAATGATGATACAATACTTTGTAAGAGAATGGTATAAAGTGCACACCCTTTAGGATGTATTTTGTGCACGATTTCTGACCATAGATTTGGGGTAAGTAGATGGTTGAGATTAAAAGGAATTTTTTATATTTTTTTAATTAAAAATAAGTGAGCCCCGCACACAATTGATGGAAACCGGCTCATACTCTCCTCATGTAAGCGCGTGTGTTGTGTGGAAACAAACCCTAAATCCCTATTTAATTTCTTCTTTCGTTTGAGCAGCCACAGAGATCCAAATCGGAATCCATGGATGGGCTTCTTCAATCGACGGAACGGCGAGGAAGATGGCGATAGGGGGTGCCCGACGATGAGGAGAGCGGCGACGGTTGCAGGAGAGATCGAGTTCGGAAGTGCGACGGCGGTTGCAGCGAGTTCGAGTGGACGGCGAAACTGGGAAACCGGTGAGGCGCAGTCCTGTTCTCCCCCTCCTTTTCGATTTCCATGGTTGTTTTCATCTTCTTTGTCATCTCCTCCGCCCAGATCTGAATATTGGGAAGCAGTTGAAGACGAGGAGGAGGTGAATCGAATCCATTCTTCGACTGGTTCGCAATTGCAGTTGGAGTTTGTGTCTGAATCATCGCCAATGGTCTTCGTCGCCTCCATCAGAGAAGGATCCTGGCCAGTCCAGTTGAAGGTCTTGACGTCGAATTCGAAAGAGGCGACGATGATGTGAGGCGGCGGCGGCGATGATTTCGCTGGCTTCGGCGCCTTCATCTGGCCGAGGGAGGCGAGGCTGGCCCTGACTCACTTGTTCATTCTCCCTTCCCTTCGATTCGAATCCGAGCACGACGGCAGATCTCGTCGGTGGTGGCGATGGAGGCCGAGCGCGGCGGCAGATCTCGTCGGTGGTGGCGATGGAGGCGGACAGGCGGTGCTCGGACTCCCTGTTCTTCACTAACCATTCAATTTGAGTTTTAATTTTGGAATTAAGAATATTATTCAACTAATTTGCTCACATTGTTTTTTGTTAGATTATTCGGAGATATAAGGGTAATTTTTTCGAGTTTGTTAGATTATTCATTGTTTTTTGTTAGATTATTCGGTAAAATCTTATTCATTATTCTTCTGAATACGGATAAGTATTCGGGTTGACAAACAACATAAAACAAAACATTATTCGATGAAATGTGAGACATTATTCGGTGAAATATGTGGAATTATTCGTGTTAATTGTAAGTATTGTTTAGAGATTTGGGGTTTCTTTTATTATTCGGTAGTATAAGATAAATTATTCAATGGAATTCGTAATTTTTTATATGAACGAAATGAAAAAAGATAATTGAAATTATTCGGTAGTATGCGGAACATTATTCGGTGAAATTGCTAAATTTTTAAATCGAATTAAATAAAGAATTTATTTTCCACCAAAAAAAAGCATTTTTATCACAAATATTTTAGATATTAAAAAAAATCGAATTAAATAAAGAATTTATTTTCCAAAAAAAAAAAGCATTTTTATCACAAATATTTTAGATATTAAAAAAAACCCATTGATGGAGGGTGAAGGCACGCACCAAATAAGAGGGGGTGGGTTTTGTTATGCCATTGGGGTCCCACTAATTTAAAAAGAAAAAATCAAAAATCCCTTTTAATCCTAGTCTTCCATCTTCTATCAATTAAATGCCTAGATTTGTACAGAAGGTATAGTGTAAGAGGTG
The DNA here is from genome assembly GCA_037127255.1 of Persicaria tinctoria. NCBI lineage: Eukaryota > Viridiplantae > Streptophyta > Magnoliopsida > Caryophyllales > Polygonaceae > Persicaria > Persicaria tinctoria. Next base: position 79,750,841 of record JBANSL010000004.1, on the reverse strand, counting down.
TGCACAAGGGAACCACCCTACTTTGTAAAACCTAATATTAATAAGAGTATTAGACCAACATACCTCAAACCTACGTGATCTTCCTATGTGGGCAAGCCTAACTCTTCGTCTCGTCTGTGGTGGAAAATTCAAACATGAAACATACAGACTTTTAGGCGTGGGGACGGTGTGGAAAGCCCGGGGCAAAATCGTCTACTCGTGTAGAATAAGGCATCTTATAGTCTTAATGTCTTATACCCATAATGTAACGTTCCAAAAATTCAAATATCAGGTTCGGCACCAAACCTGACCGCTGTTAGTCCGCACCTAAAGATTTCTTTTTGAAAAAAAAAATACTAGCAAAAATATGTTACAGTATCAATTTTAATAAAAATATCCCGATTTTTTAGGATGGTAGTAATATATTACTATGAATTTTCTCTGACAAGTTAGTCTACTTGGATTTTTTTTTTTGACAAGGGTTTTCTTAAACGGTTTTCCTAAGAAAAAAATAAAGAGTTGGATCGGGTTCATACCCAACGTATTTTCCTCCCTCGTATCATGTTTCGTGGTCACCTCTTGAACTGTCTTTCAGGATTTATAGGTAGTTCATAATGACAGTCTTCCTCCCTTGTGGTCGCCTATATAAGTATTTATGTTGAAAAGTGAATTGTGATTATAATGGTAAATTGCACTAAAAATCCTGATCCTCTTGGGTATTGCGATTAATATCCAAAGCTTCTAACATTTCACAAAATATTACACAAAACCACCCATATTTATAATAAATAAAATCACCCACACAATATAATAAATTTTCAATACTCACCCTAATTTCAATATTTTTTACTTCTATGCCTAACTTCTTCTTTTTATTGCTATAGAAATGTATTGATCAGTTGATCCTTCGATTTATTGCTACAGACACAATAGTGTAGTTTGCATGCCAATTTTGTACGAAGCACTAGTACTAGCCACTTTAAGGACTTAAGTAAACTTTTAGTCCCCCGTGATTTGATTGAGTCATTGACAAAGTTATGTGATCGATTCAACCATGTGAAAATTTCACATCACTCTTGGTGCCCTTTTTGTGCCTCCACATGAACATCCAACATTTATCCCCTCATATAACTTTTTTATACTCCACCATCCAAGTTCATAATGAGAATTCAAAGTTTTATATGAGAATAAAAGAAGTTTTAATCTATCGAGTGTCGCAAATAAACCATCTTATTAGGAATCTGATTGAACTTCGAAAGCATGTACATGGGCCGGAGAGCTTAACAAACTGCAACAATCATCTCGATCGCTCATAGACACTTTCACAATTGCAATAGCATCTACAATTGCCATCTCGACCGTCCATAAACACAGGTCACACCATTACCTATGTGGACTATTTCATCATCCACTCGTCTTACCGGTTGGTCCACTAAAAAAATTCCCCCCTTTAAAAATTATGTAACGTACTCCTCCCATGTAATTTATGTTTGACATTTAAGAATTAATTTATTTTAAGATTAAAATCTAGATAAAATAAATTTCGATTAAACTTTATAGGTAGCTTTGTTTAGCACAATAAGTAGATTTTCAAAACTTTTATAGTTTTAAATCAAATAAATACGAGATTTTAGTTTAATTAGCTTTAAGAATTATAGTTTTTCAACTGCTACTCACCAAAGCTTTTCAAAGCTTATAATTTTTTATTTATAAGTTTTCACCAACTATCATATAACATTTATGTTTCCAAACACAATAGTAATTTATTATCATATACTTAACACAAATAATTAAGTAGTTTTAACTACTAAATCAGTTTCAACTACCCTTTTACCAAACATAACCATATTGTATGTTTTTCTAAAGTTATTTCCTTAAAACTATACACAAAAATCTTTTTTTTTTCATACGGATTTTAAAAAGTTTTGCTAACAATGTACGTGTTAGCCTAATCCTTTGATTTATGGGTATGAAAATGTCGAATCTAGCTACAAGCAACTCATATATTATGCGGGATAAAAAGTTAAAAACTATATATATATTCCGTATAATTTATTTACCAATTAAATGGACTTTTGTGGTGACATAAATACCCAACACTAACGCCCATTAATTGCATACTAATTAAATTAGTATGTAACCCAGACTTTCAGCCAACATGCTGTATACAAATTATAATGCACCAACAATTATGGGGAAAATGTGGATTAGGTTTAATTAGACAGAGCAGAAAATTCCACAGTATTTTATTGATAATTATAAATGACTAATGCAACTTTAATTTGAACGCCATTCGGGGATTTGTTTGCTTTTGAATCATATTTTTTTTGTCCAGCTTTGTATATATATATATATATATATCTGTTAAATGTTACTTAAATATTAGTGTTAAAGTACACATTTTAAGTTTAAATATTAGTATTGTTTAATTAAGAATGTGGGATACCTACTTTGTTGTTGTTACATGGATATGCGTCCAAATTAGTAGTCCATTTTATGGTTTTTTTTTTTTGGTTTACTGGGCATAATTGAAATTTTGTATGGCGAAAATAATAAATCCTTAAATATATAGGGTGTAGAAACACAATAGGTGTGTATATATCAGAGAAGTTTATAAATTGAGTTGAAGTTAAAAAAAATAAATTTGACCTTTAAATCATAAATAAAAGTTTGTAAATGCGTGTCTTTAAAAAAATATGAGTTAACTCCGAAATAATTGATATTTCTCAAGATAGTTAGACGTTGAAGTTTTTTTTTTTTAAATGGCGATATTTTGGGTGGAGTCCAACCCTAATTCTTGTGGATGAGAGTATCAAGCGCTAGAGACATTTTCAAGATAGTTTAAAAAAAAATTAAGGAAGTAACTCATCATAGGTTCAGAATCCTCTCACTTCCGATGTGAGATTAATAAGTATCTCAACAATTAACAACTCGATCTCTTAGAGACATTTTCAAACTCTATTAATCATATTGGTGATCACAAAACTATTCCCTTCCACTTTAACTTTTCTGAAACCTAGTCGTTTTACGTTTAACATCCAACAAGTCCATTTGAATATCCAACAGCTCTGTTTGGAGTGTCGTTGTGAAGTCACACTTCTTAGCATTATAGTAATGGCGTGTTTTCTTCAGCCCCCAGCACCGCCTCCACTTTCATTAACGGGGTGGATCTCCTCCCTATCTCCTACCTCCTCTCACCAAGGTGGGAGAATTTGTCCCACCTCCACCTCCTTTTCCCCTCATCCATCTCCTCCACCTCTTAAAAAAGAGGCGAGGAAAACAGGCACTAAATGATCCTCCCGGAACGGGAGATCTTCGGGACAACAATTTAATTTGACTAAACCTTCCTTCGGTTTTCTTATCTAAGATTCTTTGTTTTCTTTTGATCTCTTGGATGGAAATTTTTGTTTCACACCCATCTTGGTTCAAGAATTTAGTGATTTTCCAATTTTTAAGTTGTTGTTTGATATGCCCTTTTCAAAAAGAGAAAATGTTAGCCAATATACCACTTTATCATTCCCTTTGCAAAAATGTCTCTCTCCCATAAAAAATTAGTTAAATGTCAAAAAGTAACTTTTATTTGCAAAAATAACAAGTAACCCTTACCTATTATAGTGGGTCAAAATTTTTGGAGGGAGTTTAAAATTTTGGAGGAGGTTTGGGCGGGATTTATGGCAAAGCAAAGGAGGGAGAGAGAGAGTTCACAACAGCTAAACAGGAGAAGGAAGAAGGGGAAGTGGAGGCCTGAGGCTGACGGTGGCGGGGTGGAGGGCGACGGTCGTGATGGCTCTTCCTCTTCTCTTTTTTTTTTTGGATTTTGTGAAAGGGGAAATGGAAATGTGTGGAAGTCGGTCGGATTTGTGGAGATGGAGGGAGATTTGTGGGGGAAGGGTGGTAGAGATGGATGGATGGGGTTCACTCCGGCCACGACGACTCTTTGCCTCGCCGGACACCAAGGTGAAGCGGATGGTTGAACAGTGGAGGGTTGAACAGGAGTTAGTCTTATATTGACCAAGAGATCGTAGTTAGTGGCTAGGGAAAATTAGTTACTGGCTAGTAAGCGTAAATCGTAACTTTTTCTTCTTCTTTTTTGGCGGGAGTTTGAAATTTTGGAGGTGTGTTTGGGCGGGATTTAAGACAAAGGAAATGAAGGAGAGTGAGGGAGAGAGAGGGTTCACAACAGTCGAACAGGAGAAGGAAGAAGGGGAAGTAGAAGCCTGAGGCTGACGACGGCGGGGTGGATCGAGGGCGGCGGTCGTGGTGGCTCTTCCTCTTCTTTTTTTTTTGGATTTTGTGAAAGGGAAATGGAAATGTGTGGGGGGTGGTCGGATTTGTGGAGATGGAGGGAGATTTGTGGAGGAAGGGTGATAAAGATGGATGGAGGGGGTTCACTCCGGCCACGGTAGCTCTTTGCCTCGTCGGACACCAAGGTGAAGACAACCGTAGTTATTGGCTAGTAAGCGTAAATCGTAAATTGAGATCAAGATACGATGTAGACCCAACTTTACTTCGAAATATTTTTTTTCATAAACATGTATAAAGTGGATGTCTATAGATAGATAAAATTAAATTAAGTTCAAAAATAAATTTATTTTTTAATTTTAACAAATAAAAATGGCCAAAAATTAGTTTAAAACAATTAAAGTGAGTCTCTCTCTCCGCCTTGGTTACCTTCAACCTGTTGGGAAGGTGTCCAAAATTTTTGCAAAAATGACATTTTATCATTCTCATGCAAATAATCCACTACATGGTTATTTTTGCAAAGTTGGGTGTGAATTGGTATATTGGTGCAAACCATCCTTTCAAAAACATATTATTTTAAAATGAAATTAATCTAACTCGATTAAAATAACTTCCTCTGTCCACTATAAATTTCATTTTAACTTCATGTACATTTTTATTTTTTTAAACTTTCAATAAAAAAAACATTATAAAATACAGTAATACGGAGTATATGTTTTTGAGGACGTATTTAACCAGGCCAAGCTCTTTTCTTCTACAATCGCAACTAACCAAATTCCATGATTTCTGATCCAAATCATACTTAAAATAATTAAAAAAATAAAAGGAAAGCTTTTGAGTTTTAGATTTAATTAACACATACTCCGTATATCATCATGTTGTTGTACAAAGGGAAGCCAGTGCAGTACACCACTACTACCTCCGTTCCATAATACATGGGCTTTTCCTTTTTGACACGTTTTTTAAGGAGCGAAAAATTCTATGAAATATTATTTTTTTAATCAAATTTTTTATATCATTTGATACTTATTACTAATAAGTATCAAATTATATAAAAAATTTAATTAAAAAAATAATATTTCATATAGTTTTTCGCTCCTTAAAAAACGTGCCGAAAACTAAAAACCCATGTATTTTGGAACGGAGGGAGTATCTAGCTAGGGCACTAATTTACAAGATCAATGATTACACTGATTCATAATCATATTCCATCTAAGCAGTTACTTTGGGCACTTCACTTTAATTTTTGCACTCAACTACCAATACACAACTAAGTAAACAAAAACAAAAAAACACAGAAAAAACTCCATATTCTACAACAGGAATGTGTGGTGAAAAGGAAACCCAAGTGGGAGACTTTTCCAGTTGGGGCAAAATGAAAACTTGTCAGATAGCCAAACACCACCCAACTGGCCTTCACACTTTACTGTAAAGCAAGGTTCTGTTTCAGCCTACATGATTTTCTGCACTGCCATAGAGTAAATCTTCAGTTTCTTACCTGTATTTTTTGACACTACTGACTGGAGAACAACTCCAAATTTCACCAGAACTTGATCACATTTCGCATTCACTAGCTATAAGATCAATCAAAGAGGGTTTGTGGCTGAGAGTCGTTGCGGAATGAACCTGCGAGAAACCGGTTGATCATCTCAAAGCTAGTGAATGTGATCACGGCGGATGGTGTAGTCCTAAGCAAGTTAGTTGCGCACCCGCGGTAAAAGCCTCGGATGCCTTCCTGACAGTATACTTTCCTTACACAATCAACCACTCCGGAATACCGCTTTTCACTATGGAAGCATTGCACTTGCAGCCTTGATCTTACCACCTGTAAAATTTCCCATGGGAACACTTGTGGTCTTGTTATCATGACAGTGGCAGAGAGTGATCATAACTCATTCTTCGAAAAAGAAAAAGAATTGAAGTGTCACTCAAATATGATATGATTCCTAAGACATACTAAAGGACTCCAAATACCAGTTACATTACAAGCATAAATTGCCAGTGATGCATATGATAATCTCACCTCGTGTGGGTATGTCAATGAAGATGCAAATACTTTGGAAACAGACGAGGCAATTGCGACATCATATGCAGAAAGCTGGTCCGTGCTAGTTTCATCTAGTGAAATGAAAGAAATAAAGTTGATTGTCATAGTAGCAGCAGCTGCACGGTATAAACCTATGAAAGTGCACAAGGACGTACTGTGTTTTGCAAGATCAGACTTGATTTTCTCATAAACAGGGAACTGAATAGCAACATGTCCAACACCAGCCAATGCAGGGACTAAACCGCTGTACTCCAAGCAAAATGGCACAAGAAAAATTGTCTGAAATCTACACTCTTAAACCTGCAGTTAATGCATTGATCATAGAAGCAGTGTAGGACAAACCTGTACAGCCCACGAAAACCTTCTTCGCGTGCTATTCGCCTTAGAGCAGATAGAGTGCCGTTATAGATTTTTGTGGTTGTTTTCAATCCTTGAGTCTGCAAATGATAAATTAGAACAAAAATTGGTAAACCATCACTTTAGGGAGATTGGAATGATCAGAATATGTATTAAGTAAACAGATCACATTGCTGCACACAGCACACTTTAGGTAAATTAAAGTGATCCAAAGATGGATCCTCTATTCACAGATTGCTTTGTTGGATTGGATATATTGAAAAATTACAAAAAAAAAAAAAAAAAAATCTTATTGTTTCTAAATAAGCAGTTCAGGAACTTAATTTCTGCGTTCATCTACAAAATGCTTAACCAATTCAAATTCACAACAATCTCAACAAACCCACTATTTCCAACTTCCCAGTGAGTGTTATGAGTTATCCATAATATGTCATCAATGAACACTGCAGGTCAATTGGGCAGGCGCCCAAGATTTCAGTTTATTTAGTGCTAGCTATTGTGGTTGATTATCATTTCTTTGGCTTGGCTTTAGGAGAAGCAGGATGTGCACAAAATAGGAATGTGTAATATTATGCATTGTATGCATTCACACAATATTATTTAGTTTGGACTGAAATGGAATGCACTAAAATCTAAAGTCAAGAAAATGTGAAGCTCCAAGAGACATACCTGAAATCTTGTCTTTACAACCCAAAGAGGATTTATTGCAATCGTTGTTGCAGCTCCTGCACTAGCAGCAGCAATCACATTGGCACCAAGTGAAAGCTGTTTATTGTTACCTATCAAAACAGAGAAAGTGGGAAATCGTAAGACAGTTGATCAAAGACTGCTCAATGTATCAACTTATGCAGCCACACGGCAGTTATATCTGTATGATGCACAACTAAGAATAACCCAAAAAAGCCTTGTGAGGTCATAGTCAGTATACCAGCAGAGGAAAGCCAGGTCTTAATCTGCTCGTACATTGTAAAATAGACCTACAAAGAATAATAATGTTGAGAATCAGGAACAGAATTTGATAGCAGTAACACAAAAATAAAGCAAAGATACCTGACTAATATAACAGAACATCCATCGGTGCAATAAGATAATAGAGTGCGAAAAACTTTATTCACTTGCAGATGCAAAAAAATCATGCCAGAACATGGCAAACAAAATGAAACTGTTGGTTTTTCAGTGTAAGCACAAGTCAAAACTAATTCAAACAATAGAGAATGTTACATCTAATGATTAGCTAATTCAAGCACCAGTTCAATAACAACAAAATCTACTTATAATTTGGCCTATGCCTATCCCACTTTTCAATGGAATTGAGCCAAAAGATTCACTTGATGCTGCGTACGCAATCTACTTCTGTCAAGTAATTTACGAAGTGATGATGTATATAAAAAACTAAGCATTATCACTACACGAGTACATGGTATTCCAAAAGTAATAGCTATCAAGGACAACTTCACATCCAAAAAAACATAAGTTCAAGAGCAACTGATATGTAAGAGAAGAAAAGGTAAAACTCACAGCCCAATTTGGCAGCAATGCCAGAATTGTGGGAAACAGTCCTCGGTACATTCCACGCACACCCTCCTTCTGAAATATGTGTCTTAAGCTTGTGAATATAACACCACCTGATTGAACAAACACGTCAATCACAAACTTAATAGATCTTATCTGAATTGTAGCAATTCAAAGAGTAGCATGTAATCTTCTTTTATAACATAACATTGGTACTTTGCTTCATTCTATACCATTTCATAGCTGTTAACAACATCGCAATGAAACTAACACCTATCTACTAAATCAACTCATTCAGAAAATTATTGGTTCAGTCAAGTTCCCAACTTCCCATTGTCCCATCCCTCCCATGGGACACCCGACTTCTATAACAAATAAATTAACCCAACTTCTAGGGATTAACAGCCAAATAATATTGAAATGAAACATCAATCAACATTGCACGGTCATGAAAAGAACAATTACAAGGAAACAAATGAATAATAATAATTGATATAAGTAGAAAACAAATTACCTCTAAAATTCCCCTTAGGAATGTTTGGAAGCCCATGGACCTGAAGCCTAGTCTTTATAACATCCAGAGGACAAACAAAGGTTGCGGCAATAATACCTAAGCGCCCAACAAAACCCTAAGATTATGCAGCGATTCCGGGCGAGAAGGCATCCAATTAAGCAAAGAACAGATTTTTACCTGCAGCGGCGCCAGCACCAGCGTTGCAGAGGATAGAATCAAAGGCCTGGGGATCGCGAGAAGCGGCCATGGAGGAAAACAGCGAAGTCCCGCTGAAATTGATAGGTAATTTCGCGAGGAAGGTGGAAAATATTGGAGGTATCAACAATATCCTCTCCCGAGAGGGTTGCAATGGCTGAGAACCAGGGTCGCATTGCCAGCCCGGTGAAGTTGGGATGCTAAGGAAAATCAATTTCCATAAAATCGTCCCTCTGAAGTTTAAGCTAGGTTTCAAACGGGTCGAAATCGGAAGCTAGGTTTTTATCAGATCAAAATTGGAAGCTAGGTTTCGATCAGATAGAAATTGGAGGTTTATTGGTGGCATTGGTAGAAGAATCCAGGCAACGAAAACGATTCGGTGGAAGAAAACATGGTTGGAGAGGGATTCATCAGCTGCCCACCATTGGTCCATCGCACAAGCGAGAGGTCGCCTGACTTCGCGCGCAAATTTTGAATTATTTATATCTCAAAAACAATATTCACCCATTTAAATTACGTTATTTGTTTTTTCAATTGGCTGAAATTCGAATTAAGGCACTTTTTAATTTTGATAAAATACGGTGGTACATATGGGGCGAAGTTTTTTTTTTAAAGAGTTTATAATTAAGTTTTGAAGTTTAAAGTTGGTGAAAAATAATGACTAAAAACCTATAAATTAAAATTAAAATAGATATTTAAAAGAGCATTTACAAAAAAAGCTATTTTTTTTAAAGGCAATGATTTAAAATAGAAAACATTATCAAATATGGTAATTAAATTGAAAACTCCAAAGAAATGGGCAAATAGATTAATTGTTATGAAACGGAAAAAAAAAAACCCAACACATAGGAAAAAGGTCAGAAAAAAAAGACTCGAACCAATGCGAGTATAATAATAATAATAATCAAATCGAGTTACAAATAAAACGAGGAAGTCTTAGGATGGACTATGCAGAGCAAAAACACAATCGACATGTATAATGGAGTAAACAATAAGGAAAAAAAGTTATTTGTTAATGCACTTTTGGGTATATGAAATTTCTATTAGGAGATCGAAATATTCATCTTAAACTCATGATTGAACCTACTAAAATTTTATTCGGTTTATATTTGTCATGTCTTAAATGTTAACTACTTTCTCTTCTAAAAACAAACAAACAAAATGTTTTTTTTTTTTGGTAGGTAATTTTTTTTTTCCTTGTAAAGGAGAAAAAAGAGAGGAAAATCTATCACGTCTCCATTAAATGGGCCGGAAGAAGCAGAAAAGGACCAATTTTTTGGGCTTTCAGCCCATACTATGACCCGGCTTCGTCACGAAGCGTTCCGGGAAATTGTGAAAAATCATCGTCTGCTTCGTTGTGCTTCATTTGATCCCACGTACGACTCCTAAGCCTTGGAAATCACTCTATAGATCGATTCAGAAGAACCAAACGATTCCTGAATTCTCCTCTCAAATCTCCGAGTTTCCTGTTTGTTCGAATTCGATTTGCTGGAAATCACTCTACAGATCGATTCAGAAGAAACATTCGATTTCTGAATTATCTTCTCAAATCTCCCCGTTTCCCGTGTGTTCGGATTCGATTTCCTCTTTTTATTCCTTGGAGGACTGATTATCGGAAATGGCGACCAGAAATCGAACAAGTATTTTTAAAAAGCACAGGGACGCAATCAAAGCTGTTCGTACGCCGGATCCGGCGTCGGTTAGTGGCGGCGGCGGTCCAGTGATAGAAATGACTTCGCTGCTGAATTCTAATCGGTCTTATGCTCCACTCAGCACCGAGGATCCTACCACTTCGAGGTGAGGAATCATCCTCCGTCTTTGTACTTTTTTAGTTTAATAGTTGTTTTTTATTCCGTAGAAATTTATAGGTAGAAGGAACAAGAGAGAAACTATGAATCTAAATCTAGTGAATCGTTGAAAAAACTTTGATGGTTTTTTTCTTAGTCCCGTGTTTATCAATTATCAATTATATCTATTGTGACGAATTGCATAGTCTTACGAATTAAGCATTCATTTCGAGGTCCTGTGATGCAAGGTTGTTGGTGTGTGTAGAAATCGAGCGGTCTGCTACCTGTTCGATTGAAACTGGATGAAAAGGTTCCGTTGGGGGGATGGTGATTTGAATAATTTAAGTATTTGAGAGTTCTACAATTAGCGGATGCTTGCATTTTGCTTTGTGGAGATAAAATTGAAGCTTTGATCTGCCTCATTCATTTATTAGCATAAGGCAGGAGCTGAGCTAGGGTATGAAATTTAAGTTTGGTAAAAACTTGATGTTTCAACCATAACAGGGGAACTACAAATTCGTTTAATATCAGGATAAGGTTTGAATCATACTGAGGAATCAGAATTTGTTTTGGTTTAAGCAACCTATCTTGTTTTTGTTTGGCTTGGAAATTGGAATCAACTGAATCCTGGGAATGTCTCATTCCTGATTTCCCATAAACCAATTCTTGACCCTTTTCCCTGGTTTTCCCATACTCTTTTAAGTGAGGAAGAAGGATACTTGAGGAATGATGTGTGAAGAAATACAAAGATGGATGTGTGCTGGGGAAGGGGGATGACTGGTTAGGGTTAGGATCTCGAGCAACAAGGAAGCTGAAAGTTTTGTATGAAGATATGCTGTTTCTTTGAGTAAATGGAGAATGTGTACTTTCGCCGTAGATGTTGCCAATTTGAGCTCTCTTTGCGATCTGGACATAGAAACTAGGATTAGGGATAGGGATGGTTAAGTCATTCTTGTAATACTAATTCCAACTTGATTCATGGAATTCTGCTAAATGAGCTCAGAGCTGTAAAAGATTTTTGTTGCCTTTATAAATATGCATGATTATATGAAGCAAAGTGGTTAAGAAGGTGAGCTAGTTAATGCAGGCATGCAGCACGGTGATAGTTTTAAGGACAGTGCTTAAACAGAAGTGTGTAATTTCTGGAGCTATATGCTGTTTTCTAGATATCAAAAGTTTATTGGTTAGTAAAATCGGCTAGTTTATTATCCAAGTCTTCAGTTTATCAATCTTTCCTCTGATTGGTGGGACTCTACTATGCTCCAGGCACCATTTTTGGCAATACTTTTAATGGTCGAGCTTCCTTACTAAGAGAAACCTATCTGAACTGGTGGACAATTATTTTTATTTAGGTGATGTGAAAGAAAAAGTATTGATGTCATTGTGTTATAGAATGTTGAATAACTTGTATATTACTTAATATCTAAGCTGAACCCATAAACGCTAAGGTATTAAGACACATAGGCTACTTGGTTGACTTGAAGAGATGGTCATATCACTATAACTACATCGTTTTGTATAAGTTGAAAATGCTTCTCGTATGTCATTATTTTTTCTGATATCGATTATAGTATTTTCAAGTGTTAATTACTAAATTACCTGGTCAAATGATTTTTTTTCCCGATGATAAGTTGGTTAAATACCCGCTTTATGTAGTAATAAAGTAAAGTACTATGACATATTAAGCTGCTGTTTCGAATGTTATTGCACAATGTCAACTTCCTCCCTTCCTGGATCTTGTTTGAATTGAAACTTCCAAATTGTATTTCTTACAATGCTGTTGGTTTCACTGATTAATAAGACTATCCACATTAATATGGGAATCGCATCCAGTGAAGTTTTTGTTAACTCTTATGGATGGGTTTGAGAAAATCTCAACGCTCACACATTTTAATGGTTAGATGTTCATGGGTTGTTACAAATTATTTCTTTTGGTTCCTTTTCATAAGTTTGTGAGAGATAACTTCCATCTCTACAAAAAGTGTTCAATAAAAACTCCACCGTAGCCCAACTGATTAGTATGGCAGTACTGTCTGATGTTTTGTTCTGAATAAAAAAACCTCTTTTTCCCCTCCTGCAGTAGAGATGTTTGGACTGTGGGTCTTCCCCCAGCTTGGGTGGACGTTTCTGAAGAAATAACTGCAAATGTACATCGGGCACGAATGAAAATGGCTGAGTTAGTGAAGGCTCATTCAAAGGCTTTAATGCCCTCATTTGGAGATGGGAGAGATGACCAACACCTGATAGAAACTCTTACCCACGAAATCACTGATCTATTAAGGAGATCGGAGAAAAGATTGAAGGAGCTTTCAAGAAGTGAGTCTTCAGAGGATTCCAATATAAGGAAAAATGTGCAGGTAAGTTTTTGATGTCAATATAGTTACTGTTTTAGCTGATGTATTACTTCCTTCAACAGCTTGCTAAATAAGCTTTGTCCATGTCTTTTACTGCATGGTGCATAATAAGCTTTGTCCATATCTTTTACTGCATGGTGCATTTGTTTGGAGCTGAACAAGGAAAATAAAATATACTCCATCCGTCTCAAAATACATGTCTTTTTAGGACGGAGCACGGGAATTAAGAAGTATATTAAGTGTAATGATTAGATGTAAAAAGTAGGTTAAGTGTAATGATTAGACTTTGGTATTAGAGTATTTGTTTCTTTTTTTTTAAATTTGTGAGGAGGAGAGTAGGGGTGATGTAAAAATTAGAGTAATGATTAGATGTAAAAGTAGATTAAGTGTAATGAATAAATCTAAAAAGACATGTATTTCTGACAAAATTTTATGGGCTAAAAAGACATGTATTTTGAGACAGAGGGAGTAGTAAATTGAAAGAAACTATCTCGCTTCAGCAAGTGAGAAATACAAGTTGCATTAGCATAAAGTGGACTGAATAATTGAGAAGTGCCTTAAAAATTAAAACTAGGAAGTGGGGATATGGGAAATTGAGGGAACTACCTAGACAATGCCGGGAAATGAAGAGAATAACTAAATTAATATATTAGGTTTGTATCCGCATTTTATTTGATAAATCATACTCCGTATTAAATGTTTTATAGGCATTTTCCTTCCATATATGCTAGATTTTACATCATGGAAGCAAATGTATCTGAACACTCTTTGTTTTATTTTTTATGCCCTTTTACAAATTCATGACTTATGAGGATTCTTTTTGGTAGTGTAATGATGTGATTGTTACTGTGACAGCGTTCACTTGCTACAGATCTCCAGAACTTGTCAGTTGAATTTCGGAAGAAACAATCTACCTATTTAAAACGTCTTAAGCAACAACAAGAGGTAACTGTTCTTGATGAACAGAAGTTCTCTTTTCCAATAGTGTTGCTGCCTTTCAGTTGTTAATTTTCTTGTATAATCTGGTGCTTGGGAGGTTATTTGCATATATGTGTAGAGGATTCTGGAATCGATCTCTAATAAATTTAGCCACATGCAAGTGAGTTTGTATTATATGGTAGTAGTGTTGTGTTTTGTCCTTTTTAAATAACTGGTGATTAGGGGGCACGTGTAATAGTTATATCAGTGATGGAAGATTGGGAGGAACTCCATCCATGTTGAGTGTTTCAAGCATTGGAATATATCAACTTGGATTTTGGGTAATTGATCTTGGCTTCTAGAGTTCTCGTAGTTTATTCCTTTGAAGTTCTTTGATCTAAAATCAGAGAGTAGATCTAACTAGCACAATTTCAAATGGACTGACACACATATCTGGCAAACAGAGGCAAGCAAATTCACACACATACATATAGAGGATCCTGAAATTGATCTCTAACAAATTTAGCCACATGCAATTGAGTTGGTATTATCTGGTGGCATATAGGCTATATAACTTCTTGATTCTAGTTCAGGGGTGAGAATTCCTTTTTTTCTACTGGTTTTCCTATAGCTGAAGTAACAGACTGTGACCTAATAAAGCCTAATCACAACCAGTCATTTTAACAATTACCTTATCAAAGCTTAATGGTTTAATTTGCCTACCTTGGGTCCTGCTTCATCTAGATTGAGCCAGAACCTTCTACTGCATTCTGGACTAGGCTAGCCTCTTCTCTTGAATTTTATTCTCGGAGCATTCTTTTCCATAAGACATTCTAAAGGGATGGTATTGTTTATAAATCAAGTATTTATGGATTGTCATATGGTTTATAAACTCATTATTAGGCACTTATGAGAAACAGCTTATGTGTTCATTGTTCAATACATAAATTTTGTCTTTATTTATGATTAAGTTCCATCATTTGTGATTTCCCCCTTATCTTTCCCTGTTTATATTTGATATTGTTCAGGGACAAGATGGGGTAGACTTGGAAATGACTATGAATGGAACCAGTTCAAATTTCGAAGATGAATTCAGTGATGTGGTATGAATTTCCCTACTTTCTCCATTTTTGTTGGCTCTGCTATCTTAAATGCAGCTGTGGTCCAGTGTTAGTAAGCTGTGTCATTTGTCCAATATTTGTCACTACTTAGCAAGGAATGTGTAGAAGCTGTCATAGCATTTTATAGAAAAAATATCTTATATCATTGTATATAGAATTGAAATTTAGAACAATTCGGAAGTTGTCTACTTGGAGCTTTTTCTTAGTTAAACTCTAAGTCGGTATCCAGTAGGGTCATTAGTATCATTGATGAACAACATGGCATTTCCAAGGTTTGATGAACTTTGCAAGATTATAAGATGTGGTAGGTCAAAGTACTCAAGGTTAAGCTGATGTTGAAGTATACTTGATGTTGAAGTTTGCAAGATTATAAATTTATAACATGCATACAGTATACCTGATGTTGAAGTTTTGAACTTTGATTTGTCCACGAGCGGCCTCAAAACTTCTTTGCTCTCTGGCCAGGATTTTGCCAAGAGCCATATGAAACTTGAGCATAGCGAACATACTACTGCACAGAGAGAGAAGGAGATTAATCAGGTATTTGATTGAACTTGACGGTCCTTTCTTTCTGAAGATCTTGACTCTCTTGCCTATATAACAAATCAAATCTAATGGCAGGTTGTCCAGTCTGTAAATGAGCTTGCCCAGATCATGAAGGATCTCTCGACTCTTGTGATAGACCAGGTTACGCCCTTCCCTTTACACTTGTATGCTCACTGATTTGTTGCGCAAACTAATATTCCCGGAAGGGTAGAGACTGAAGTTGCTATACATATATCTGCAGGGCACTATTGTTGATCGAATTGATCACAACATCCAGAATGTCGCAACATCAGTTGAGCAAGGATTCAAAGAGCTTCGAAAGGTTCAGTCTCACTCTCTCCCCTCTGTACATTGTGTTATACTTGTCAGCCAATATTAAACCTCGCCTTCCCAATCACAGGCGGAGAGAACACAAAGGCAGGGGGGCATGGTAAAGTGTGCAACAGTTCTGGTCATTATGTGCTTCGTCATGCTATCACTTTTGGTCCTGAAGGAGATATTTTTCTGACCTGCCTTATGACCAGCTGCGCAATGTACCGAGCTGATTCGTTATAGGCACATCGGGATTTTCACATTACTTTGGTAATATACATATCGCTCCCACCGTAGGAGTCATTGGATCATCAAAGATTTGAAATTCATAGCATGTAAACTGTAACTTGTCCTATTTTCACTCGACCCCGGGAGCTTCTTCTGGGTTCATGGTTGATCATATGTTCTCAGTTCTGTCATGCTACCTTCTTTCAACATTTCTGATGTGCTGCTTTTTACAAGGTTTATAAGATTGTTTTCTTTATGAGTTTATATATCCCCTTTAAGCACACTCCATCTGGACCGTACTCATGACTTATTAGTGTGCTATGATCAGTTTCCTTTCTTATTATATGCTACATGGACATCATTACTGAACAATTGATCATAGTATGTATATCTTAGTATATATATATATATATAAAAAAAGATTGAATCTTTATACATTTAGATTAGATACTCATTTCTCCCAAATCACTTTTTAGAAGGTTTCAAATAAATTAATAAAAGTTACTACTAAGCTTCCAAAAAAAATATAATTTCATTACTTGGATATCATTGTGAATCAACATGAATCAGATCATGGCATGCACATCTCACCTTTATCAGATGCCTAGTAGATTTTCTTACCTTTATGCAGTTAAAATAAATAAAAGTATATTGCTGTAATTACTTTATTTATTTAAAATTTGACAGTTACATTTATTTATACTCCATATTCATACACATACTGACATACAGAAAAAAGGACAAATTCAACTTTGGGCACGAGAATCTCACCCTTACAATATTTGACCTCTTTAATTTTTATTTTGACTTTCCTGTTTAAAAATAATAGATAGTGGGGACCATCTCATCGCCGAAAGCCCAAAGCTTTAACGCCAATATTTATTTGACCGTTAGACTCGATTTCTCTCCGATTATTCAAATTTCAAATCCGACCGTTGTCCCCCTTCTCTCTTCGACTTCAGCTTA
The DNA here is from genome assembly GCA_037127255.1 of Persicaria tinctoria. Classification (NCBI taxonomy): domain Eukaryota; kingdom Viridiplantae; phylum Streptophyta; class Magnoliopsida; order Caryophyllales; family Polygonaceae; genus Persicaria; species Persicaria tinctoria. Next base: position 79,733,763 of record JBANSL010000004.1, on the reverse strand, counting down.
AAACAACCAATTTTCAGTTACCAGAGAGCTCATCTCTTCTCTCTCTCCCTCATTCATTCACTCTATTGTTTATGTAATTTCCTTTCTGGGTTTTCAATTCTTAGCTTCCTCATCAAACCCTAGAATTAGAGAGAGAAACCACCGGAAAAAATGGTGGTGAAGCGAGTCTCCTCGGGGGAATCATCTCCGGTGACCATAACAGTCACCTCATCGGGGTCGAAAGCAACAGGATCTAGAAGCATAGGCCTAACGAGCCCGGTCCCACGACGCACCTCCATCTCAAACAACCCCAATTCCCCCCTCAGCGGTGGCCGGGCGAGGAGGAGCTCCCTCTCCGGCGCCGGCGATGGGGCTTCCAGCGCCGGCGGACGGTACTCGTTCGCCACCAACAACAACGACCCCGGAGAAGAAATCAACTCCGAATACCTCTCCTACACCGTCCACATCCCGCCGACGCCTGACCACCAGCCGACCTCCCTGTCCACCTCACAAGCCAGCCTCCCGGAGGAAATCAAGCCCAATTCCAGCTACCCGACCGCCAATTACGTCTCCGGGACGCTTTTCACCGGCGGATTTAACTCGGTCACTCGCGGGCATGTTGTGGATTGCTCGAATGTGGAGAGGGTGGATCGATCAATGAAGTTTGGGAAGAACATGTGTGGGATGAAGGGCTGTGATGAGAACGCAACTCAGGTGGGCAACTGTGAATGTGGGTTCAAGATCTGCAGGGACTGCCACTTGGATTGCCTGTCAACTGGCGGTGGGCGGTGCCCGGGTTGCAAGGAGCCATATAAGGATGTCGGAAGCAGCGACGAAGAGGACGACGAGGAGGCAATCAGGGGAGAGGCAGAGGATCAGGCTCTGCCTCTTCCCACAAGGGGGGAGATCAGGATGGATAAGAGGCTTTCGATTGTGAAGTCTTTCAAGGCAGGAGGACAGCCGGATTTCGATCACAACCGGTGGCTTTTCGAGACTAAAGGGACTTACGGGTATGGGAACGCGGTTTGGCCTAAGGATGGGTATGGGTTCGGAGGAGGAAATGGCGGCGGGTTTGAGCAGCCACCTGATTTCGGTGAGAGGAGTAGGAGGCCTCTGACCAGGAAGGTTTCTGTTTCAGCTGCTATTATCAGTCCTTATAGGTATGTCAGTTTCTTTCTTTGCTGATCAATTGCTTACATTTTGAGTTGTTCACATGAATGAAAATTAACCTTTGCCTACTTCAGCTGCAACTGCTATTAAATTTCATGTATAATGTTAGACACTCATAGCTATGTTTAGACCCTCATAGCTATGTTTATCTGATACATTTAGCCTTTCATTGTTGGAATGATTTATTATGAAGATTGTAACTTATTAAAAAAATTAAGGAAAGAAAAGGGGAGGTTCTTGCTGATCAATTGCTTACATTTTGAGTTGTTCACATAAATGAAATTAACCTTTGCCTACTTCAGCTGCAACTGCTACTAAATTTCTTGTATAGTGTTAGATACTCATTGCTATGTTTATCTGATGCATTTAGCCTTTTATTGTTGGACTGATTTATTATGAAGATTGTAACTGATTAAAAAAATCAAGAAAGAAAAGGGGAGGTTCTTTATGAAGGGAATTGATTCAGCATTGGAATGTAGATGTAGCCATGTAGGCATGTAGCTGCTTGTAGTTATGTAATTAGTGTATGTTTGGTACCTTACACTGCAATAATGTATAGTGTTAGATACTCATAGCTATGTTTATCTGATGCATTTAGCCTTTTATTTTTGGACTGATTTATTATGAAGACTGTAACTGATTAAAAAAATCAAGAACGAAAAGGGGAGGTTCTTTATGAAGGGAATTGATTCAGCATTGGAATGTGTAGGCATGTAGCTGCTTGTAGTTAGGTAATTTAGTGTATGTTTGGTACCTTACACTGCAACCATTGGTATCTGGTTTCCTTGTATTCTTTATGAAGGGAATTGATGAATTATGGATGATTGGCATGTTAGTCCAATTATCTGACATTGGTTGGACTGCTATGGTGTGTGTACAGATTGCTGATGATGATACGTCTGGTGGTTCTGGGGATGTTTCTGACATGGAGGATTCGACATCCGAACCACGAAGCCATATGGTTATGGGGAATGTCAATCACCTGTGAGATATGGTTTGCATTCTCTTGGATCCTTGACCAGCTTCCCAAGATATGTCCAGTCAATAGAGTAGCCGATCTCTCGGTACTCAAGGAGCGCTACGAGTCTCCGAATCTTCGGAATCCCAAAGGGCGGTCTGACCTCCCGGGCATCGATGTGTTTGTCTCCACAGCTGACCCGGAGAAAGAGCCTCCTCTAGTCACAGCCAACACTATCCTCTCAATCCTGGCTGTTGACTACCCAGTTGAAAAGCTTGCTTGCTACTTATCTGATGATGGCGGCGCCCTCCTGACATTCGAAGCACTCGCTGAGACGGCGAGCTTTGCAAGGATCTGGGTGCCATTCTGTAAGAAGCATGGAATAGAACCTAGAAGCCCTGATGCATACTTTGGTCAGAAAAAGGATTTCTTGAAGAACAAAGTAAGATTGGACTTTGTCCGGGAGAGGCGGCGAGTTAAGAGAGAGTATGATGAATTCAAAGTCAGGATCAACTCCTTACCTGAATCCATTAGGAGGCGATCCGATGCCTTCAATGCCCACGACGAGCTGAAGACGAAGAAGAAGCAAATGGAAATGGGAGGTAACCTGGCTGATGCCATCAAGGTACCTAAGGCAACATGGATGTCTGATGGCTCCCACTGGCCCGGAACTTGGTCATCTTCCGAGCCTGATCACTCGAGAGGAGATCATGCCGGTATCATTCAGGTACAGTCTAAACCATTCATACAGTCTAAACTCTACACCATTCATTTCAATTTTAACATCTGTGTCTTTGTTAACATTATAGGCAATGCTGGCTCCGCCAAACTCGGAACCAGTCTATGGTTCACAAGCAGATGGAGAGAATTTGGTTGATACAACAGAAGTTGATGTGAGGTTGCCAATGCTGGTTTATGTCTCCAGGGAGAAGAGGCCTGGCTATGATCACAACAAGAAAGCCGGAGCGATGAATGCGCTTGTGAGAACGAGTGCAATCATGTCGAATGGCCCATTCATTCTTAACCTTGACTGTGATCACTACATCTACAACTCCGGAGCATTGAGGGAAGGAATGTGTTTCATGCTGGATAGAGGAGGTGACAGGATCTGCTATGTTCAATTTCCGCAGAGGTTCGAGGGGATTGATCCTAGTGACCGCTATGCGAACCACAACACCGTGTTCTTTGATGTGTCGATGAGGGCACTTGATGGGCTACAAGGCCCAATGTACGTTGGCACAGGCTGCGTTTTTCGGAGGCTTGCGCTGTATGGGTTCAGTCCTCCTAGAGCCACAGAACACCGTGGCTGGTTCGGGACCAGAAAGCTCAAGCTGCTCCTTAGAAGGCCCAAGACTACCAAGAAGGAACTGGATGAGGTAGCCATGCCAATCAATGCTCATCTTCAGGAGCCATACCAAGATGATGATGATGACTTCGACATTGAATCACTGCTTCTTCCGAAGAAGTTCGGAAACTCCACTTCCTTGGCTGCTTCCATCCCGGTTGCTGAGTACCAGGGAAGGCTGCTTCAGGACCTGCAAGGCAAGGGCAACCAAGGGCGGCCAGCCGGGTCTCTGGCTGTGCCCCGCGAGCCTTTAGACGCTGCAACTGTCGCTGAGGCCATCAGTGTGATCTCTTGCTTCTATGAGGATAAAACTGAATGGGGCAAAAGGGTTGGATGGATCTATGGCTCAGTGACAGAAGATGTCGTTACAGGCTACCGAATGCACAACAGAGGGTGGAGATCAGTCTACTGTGTGACCAAAAGGGATGCATTCAGAGGAACAGCTCCAATCAACCTAACTGATAGACTGCACCAAGTCCTGAGATGGGCAACCGGCTCAGTCGAGATCTTCTTCTCCAAGAACAATGCCTTGTTCGCTAGCCCGCGAATGAAGTTCTTACAAAGGGTGGCCTATTTCAATGTCGGCATCTACCCTTTCACCTCCATGTTCCTCATTGTATACTGCTTCCTCCCGGCGATCTCACTCTTCACAGGGCAGTTCATAGTGCAGTCTCTCAATGTCACATTCCTGTTGCTGCTGCTGCTGATCACACTCACTCTGTGTATGCTGGCTCTCCTGGAGATCAAGTGGTCCGGGATCACCCTCCACGACTGGTGGAGGAACGAGCAGTTCTGGCTGATCGGTGGCACCAGTGCCCACCCTGCAGCAGTCTTACAAGGCCTCCTAAAGGTCATAGCAGGAGTGGACATCTCCTTCACCCTGACCACAAAATCATCCACTTCAGACGACGCAGAGGACGAGTTTGCTGAGCTCTACGAGGTCCGGTGGAGCTTCTTGATGGTTCCTCCCATCACAATCATGATGGTGAACATGATTGCTATTGCAGTTGGCGCTGCAAGGACCCTCTACAGCCCCTTTCCTCAGTGGAGCAAGCTTCTTGGCGGCGTCTTCTTCAGCTTCTGGGTCCTTTGCCACCTCTTCCCTTTCGCTAAAGGCCTCATGGGACGGCGAGGAAAGGTCCCAACCATCATCTATGTCTGGTCCGGCCTCCTCTCCATCATCATCTCTCTCCTTTGGGTTTACATTAGCCCTCCTGCCGGAAGCCAGAACCTCACCAGATTCGAGTTCCCTTGATCTCCATTACCATACATATTTATTCACCTCTTGTTCTCAACCAGTGATACATCAAATGTGAAGTTCCTCTCAACTTCATATTGTTTGATCATCATGTAGTCTATCTAGAAGTAGTATTAGTATTCATTTTCTTGTCCAAAAGTTTTACTTTCATCCTGTAAAATGTGTTCTTGCAGCTGCATTTTCAATTGATCATCACAAGACAAAAACCTAAATGCCGAATTTCGACAGATCACAAAAGAATCCTTGGCGAATTTCCAAAAGAATATAATCCTTTGGCATATGTTCTTAGCTTAGGGACAAATTCGTCGAATGTCGCATTCGACTAATTTAAGACATCAATTGTGTTATGTAACTTTCATATATTAAACCAAAAACAATTCCAAGCTTTCAATCAATCAAAGCTTCACTTGATTAGGGCATTGTGGAATTGGCTGTTTTCAGATTCAGATTTTGCCCACCTAGAAAGGGATTCATCATAATAACAGCTGATTGAATGAACACAAGAGGAAGTACAAAATGCACAACATCATTGATAAATTGCCTTTGCCATCCAAATTTATGATAATAAATTGACCCAAAACTTATTCCACAAATTAAATCATTGGTTTGGTGGTAGTCCCACCTTAGACCCATCTGATATACTTCTATTGGCTAGAGAAAAAAGAATTCATGTTGCTTTCCCTTAAGTACTATTTGTGATTTTTATTCATTACACATCATCTTCTCTTATTTTCCATACAAAATTTGTCTTTCTGACGAGTTTTAGATTGACCTGATGAAAAATAGAGACCTAAAATAACATCCATGAGATTCTTGTTTACTTCTATGAGCTTTGTAAAATGCATCTACGACCGATCATTTCTTCTCATCGAGGAACGAGCAAACGGATCTACGATCTATTCCATCTGAGTGTATATAGCACCTGACCTTAGTGCATATATCAACAGATGGAGATTTTTACAAGTATATGCTGAGTTTGTGGCCTTCCTTTCAATGAACAAAAATTAGATATACATATTTCATACGTAGTATAATATTAGGGAAGAAAAATGAAATGGGCGAGGAAGCATGAAAGCTAGGTATCAAGTGAGTCAGGAATGGAGGGTCCTAATTGCTTTCACTGCAAACCTGGAGGGCACTTATTCTTGCTTGGCGTGGGGTTCACAAACTATTTAAAATGCCCTTTTGAATTCCAAGGGTCCACAAATATAGCCCTACAAATTTTAAAGGACACAATCACTATTTGTATTCCTATGCATTCATTGACTTGGCCTACCATTTAAATTAGGGCTTATGTTTATATAGGTGAATTTGATGAGCTCGTAGTAGTAACTAGTAATCATGGGATTATTGAAGTCTGTTAGGACTCATCACTGAAGCGGTAACTAGTTAACTCTTGAGTAACGGGGTCAATATCTCATTCTCTTTTTAGTTAGTACAGGATTGAGAAGAGTCAAGTCGTTTGGCTTTACCATTATGTTGTTATATGGACGTTTGTGCGCTAGTAGACTAACATATAAGCCTAGTGAGGTTTCATCTTTAAAAACAAATTGACAGTAGAAGGAGGTGACCGCCAACTTTTCAACGTGAGACATTTTTAATCTCATTACATTTTTAATCTCATTACATCTCTTAATAGGGATTAAAATTTGGATCCATTAAGTGCAAAACATGTTATAAAATGTAGGACAAAGAAAGAGGTTACATAAAAGATTTGAACTCGAAATCTTTAGAAGGAAAACTATGTTTTGATAATAAGACTACTAGAAGTTGATAGAATGCACTTGATCTAAATCAATTGGTTTAGGTTTTGGATGGATTGTTATTTGTTAGGTACATGGTTGTTAAAATCTAGATCAGGATCGTGGGATCTTACGATTCTACGATCCAAAGTGGCCCAATCGATCTGGATCGCACATACAGAGTCGGATGCAGCAGGATCGTACAGAATCGTAGCAGGATCGTACAGAATCGTAGGATCGTAGTAGGATCGGGAATAGAATCTAGATCCTACAGCATGAACTAATATGTTTATTTTTTAAATATTTTTTTTGGTAATTTGATTTTTTTAGGTAATTTGAATTAATATGTTGATTGATATAGTTATATTGATTATTTAAAATAATGTTTTGATTCACTCTCTATTTAGGGATATAAAAAAATCTAGAATTATGACTCACTGCTCGAATTTTTTGGTTGTTATATACACATGTGTGGATTTTTCATATATGGATAGACAAATAAAGTGGTTAATAGCTATTGAGCATTGATTTAACTTTACATATCTGTAATATGCAATATTTTGTAATTAGTTTATCAAAAAATTTAAACATGCAGTAGGATCTTACGATCCTACGATCCAATCCTATGATTCGATTCTACTGCACCCCCATCGATCCGATCTAGAATCTCGATCCTAACAACATTGGTTAGGTATGTTTTAATTTTGGGTCGATTTAAGTTTGACATTATTACATTGATAGAGAACTAAATCATTTAGAGTAACATGTGAGGTCATTTATATTGCCCAAATGAATTTACATTTGGTAGGGAACTCAATCTTGGTGAGTTCCTAGGTACTTCCGACGACGGCCTAGTTTCCGTCCAGAACAATATCGTTTTAGCCTGAAACGACATTATTCGATAATCGATATATATAATATAATATCTAAAAGGTGGCCCTCCTTTCGACTATTCATAGGCCTGTAATCAAAGAGGGATGGAATTTGATTTTGGTATCAATATGATGCACATAAAATGCTCGTTCCTAAGGCAAAGAAAAATCAATTTTGTCTTTGGTCAGACACAGCGGTAGGGCTGTATGGCGGCATGGGCATTAGTTTGATTTCCGACGCTGACGTTGCACTTGTATTTTTGTGATTTGCTACACTTTTCTTATAGGAATGGCGATTATCTCGCCAACCACACGGTTCACGTTATCATTATCGGTTTTCGGAGTCAACGAAGCCTTCACCACCACCAACATCTGTTGTCACTCAGACGATGAATATTAAAAGTTCGTCCCTTAAAGTCGTCTCTTGAATCTGTCTCTGTAAGAAGGTCATCCATTCAAGCAATAGGAATGGCATTGAAAGTCCATCCCTTGAAGATGTGTCAAGCGACCGATATAGTCCAAACTTGGTCCATTGAAGCCTCGTCCACTTGTGTCAACCATTCAAGCGACGGATATTCAAAGTTCGTCCCTTGAATACTCGTCCATGCGAAATTTTGTTATATCTGGAAGCCGGTGTCGGTTGGACCTTTACCGACACCGGAAGTCGGAGAACGTACCGTGTATTTGACGATACCGGGTTGTCCCAGTAGCAAGTCGTTAATTTAAAAGGGATTATTATTATTGGGATTAGGATAGTTAAAAATCTCGTCAAATACAATGCAAAAATCACTATTTCACAAAATCATAGGTATCTCAACTTTTGGGGAAAAAACCTTACTTGGTCACGATTTGGCAAACCATGAGAGCCCTTATGTAGGTAGAATTTCCCCAAAAAAAATTGCCATAAATTAGTTGTTCAGATATCAATTCGGCATTTAAAACATTTATAAACAATGGGACATTTATAAAAAAGAGAGAGAGAGAGAGAATGTGTTTTTATTCCTTTCGATATTTTTGCTAAGGAAATAATATTAGTTATACTATTTTAATCTTCATTTTGTAAAATTATTCTTGTAAGGACTAGTAAAATATTAGCATTAGTTTTTAATAAAATAAAATATAAAGCAGTGTGTTATGCTTCAGCTGCTGTATGAGCTATAAATAGCCATTGTAACCCAAAATAAGGGGCATCGATATACAGAATTACAATCCTACACACTACCCTTCCCTACTCTCCCTTCCTTACTCTCCCTCTCTTTCCCTAACAACCTTTCCCGCCCTCTTGGGGCCATAACAAGACATGTATCGGAGCAACTCCTCGGCACGCGCAAGACGACGACAATGGCGGACGGAACAAGGTCCAAATCAATGGAACTGCAAATGCAAGAAGTCAAGGACGACATGAGGTCATTCAGAGATGATCTGAAGTCGATTGCAGCTTCGACAATGCAAATTGTCAACGATTCTCAAAACCACAGGGCAGATCACGCACGCGAGATGATGGAACTTAGGAAGGTCATGGAAGATCGGGCAAAGGAAGCATGTGAATTCAGAGCGGATACAGATCGAAGGTTGGAACAGCTAACAGAATTGATCAGGCATCCACCGCGAAGAGACAAATCACCGGAGAAGCCAGATCCTGGTGGAAGGACCAGCAATCAAGAACATGGATCGGGATCCAGTTCTGGAAGCCAGGACGAATGGAGATCACAGCGAGGAGCTGGGTACCAAGAGACTGGAAACGATCGCTCATTCGAAAGGGGAAATCAAGGACATTCAAATCAATTTGGGCGCCAAGCAGATCATCAAGTTGATAATCTTCGAGGTAATCGATTTCCGAAAATTGATTTTCCTTATTTCGATGGCAAGCGACCTAGGAATTGGATCAGGAAGTGCGAAAAACTTTTCGGAATCTTTATGATTCCAGAAGCACAAAAGGTCGAAATCGCAACTATGCATTTGAATGAAAAAGCTGACATTTGGCTGCAAGGTTATGCAATCCAGAAACCAAGAGTGGGGTGGATTGAGTTCTGTGATGATTTGTGTATGCGATTTGGTGATAGAAGAGAGATTGACATAGTGGCCGAATTCAACAAGATTGAACAAGGTGAGGATCTGGAAGATTATAACGAGAGATTCGAAGACTTGAGGGCTAGCATGTTGTCCTTTAACCCCCTATTGACTGAATCTTATTTTGTCTCGAATTACATAAGTGGTTTGCGCCAAGAAATCCGTTCTTTGGTCCAGTTAGGGAGGCCTGCTACAATGGCGTCAGTAATGGAACAATCCAGGCTTCATTACAGTGTTGTGCAGGCAATGATGAGATTGACCAAAGGTCAGTGGAAAGGGCCAACTCATGGTGACAATGGTAGCAGAACATGGTCAAGAGGGAGCACTGTGAAAGGGGATTCAAAAGATCAAGGAACAACTGTCAAAGCACTGCCTCACCAGCTAGCTGAAACAGGCCTCAAGAAAGGGTTTGAAGGAAAGAAAGGTTTGTGCTACAAATGTGGGGAAAGATACTTCTATGGGCACAAGTGCAAATCAGCTGTGTCACACGGTATAGTAGCTCAGGAATTGGGTGACCAAGAAGGGATGGAGGAGTTACTCCCACCTGCTTGGAAGGAAACAGATACAGAAGAGCAAGAAGAACAGGAAATCTATGTGCATGCCTTGACTGGAGGGGCTTCTGGTTCAACCATTAGAGTAAAGGGTTGGGTTAAGGGAACTGAGATCACTATCCTGATAGATAGTGGTGCAACTCATAGTTTCCTAGACTCCAGGGTAGCACAGGAGGCTGGGTTTGTAATCACAAAAGCACCCCTTATGGAAGTGAGCACTCTGAATGGCACAATTCTGAGCAGTAAAATCTGTAACCAATTCGAGTGGGAGATGCAAGGGAGTAAATATGCTTTTGATATCAGGATCCTCAAAATGGGGGGCAGTGATATGATCTTAGGGTCAGATTGGTTGGCTGGATTCAACCCAGTGTTATTTGATTTTTTGGAGGTGCAAATTTCATTTCTCAAAAATGGGAAAAAATGGTGATCAAAGGCATTAGGGACCACAAGGACAGTGGACAGGCCAGCATTAGGATGCACACAGGAAGGCAAACACAAAAGCTTCTTTTGAGAGGGGACCAGGCCATTACTGCTCAATTAGTGCAAGTTTGTAAGGTGGAAAAGGTGGAGCCAAAGCTACGTATGGAAATACAGCAAGTCCTGGAAGATTTCAGAGATATATTCAAGGAACCAAAGGAGTTGCCACCAAAGAGAGGCTATGAGCATGATATTTTCTTAAAGGAGGGGACCACTCCTTTAGCATCTCGTCCCTACAGATATCCCCACTTCCAGAAAACTGAGATTGAAAGACAGGTAACTGAAATGTTGAGCAGTGGAGTGATCAAGCCAAGTCACAGTTCTTTTGCATCACCTGTGCTATTGGTTAAAAAGAAGGATGATACATGGAGAATGTGTGTGGATTATAGGAAATTAAATGAGGCCACATTGAAGGACAAATTCCCTATCCCACACATTGAAGACTTGTTGGATGAGCTCAGGGGTGCAGCTGTATTTTCTAAGTTGGATTTGAGATCAGGTTATCACCAAGTAAGGATGGTTGAAACTGATATAGAAAAGACAGCCTTTAGGGCTCATCACGGGCACTATGAGTTCAAAGTGATGCCTTTTGGCCTCACCAATGCACCTGCAACCTTCCAAGCTTTGATGAATGATGCATTTTCTGATATGTTGAGGAATTTTGTCTTAGTTTTCTTTGATGACATCTTGGTTTACAACAGTGATTTGTGCCAGCATGTCCAACATTTGAGAGAGGTTTGTTGCAGATTGAGGAATCAGAAGCTCTTTGTAAAGGGGTCCAAATGTGAATTTTCACAGCCTCGTGTAGAGTACTTGGGTCATTTTATATCCAGAGATGGGGTGGCTACAGATCCTAGAAAAGTAGAGGCCATGTTGTCTTGGCCTGTGCCTAGTAACCTAAAGACACTAAGAGGGTTTATGGGCCTCTCAGGTTACTATAGGAGGTTCATTAAGGGGTATGGAATCATCACCAAGCCATTGACTGATCTTTTGAAGAAAGATGCTTTTACTTGGTCTCCAGCTGCAGAAGAAGCTTTTTGCCAGTTGAAGAAATTGCTCACTTCACCACCAGTGCTAGCTCTTCCTGATTTTTCTGTGCCATTTGTGGTAGAGTCTGATGCATGTGAGACAGGGATTGGGGCTGTCCTAATGCAGCATGGCAAACCCTTAGCTTTTCTAAGTCAGGCTTTACAGGGAAAACACTTACTGCTATCTACATATGAGAAGGAGCGGTTGGCAATTATGTTGGCCGTAGAAAAGTGGAGACATTACCTGGAGCCAAGGGAATTTGTGATCAAGACTGATCATCAACCTTTGAAACACCTACTAGAGCAGAAACTCACCACTCAATTGCAGAAGAAGGCAGCTAGGAAACTTTTGGGTCTCACTTACACTATCTCCTATAAGAAGGGATCTGAGAATAAGGCTGCAGATGCTCTCTCTAGGAGAGAATTGACACAACAAGGAGAGTGTAATGCTACCCTCACCATCCAACCAGAATGGATTAAGGAGGTCTTGGCTAGCTATGTTGGAGATCCAGAGGTGCAACAAGTCCTACTGTCAGCAATACATGATTCCAACACAGATTGGACTATCACTAAAGGGTTGCTAAGGTACAAAAATAGACTTTTCATTGGGAATAATGACCAGCTGCAACATAAGCTTCTGGTTGCTATGCATGAGGAACCTGTGGGTGGGCACTCAGGCATCCATGGGACATATCAAAGGCTCAAGCAGCATTTTTTCTGGCCAGCTATGAAGGAACATGTCACTAAGTTGGTGAAAGCCTGTGATATTTGCCAAAGAAGCAAGAGTGAGCATGTGTTACCAGGGTTACTGCAACCCTTACCTATACCTGATGCAGCTTGGACCCATGTGAGTATGGACTTCATTGAAAGTTTGCCAAAATCCCAGGGACTGGACACCATTATGGTAGTAGTGGACAGGCTGACTAAGTATGCACACTTCCTACCACTTAGCCATCCATTCACAGCTGAGAAAGTAGCTGCAGTGTTCATGGAAGGGGTTTATAAACTGCATGGATTACCAGAACGCATAGTGTTTGACAGGGACAAGGTATTTTTGAGTAAATTTTGGCAACAATTATTCAAAAGTTTGGGGACCAAGCTGCACATGAGCACAGCTTATCATCCTCAAACAGATGGGCAAACTGAGCGTGTGAATAGATGCTTGGAAACTTTTCTGAGATGCATGACTTCAGATCATCCCAAGCAATGGGCAAGGTGGCTATGCTTAGCAGAGTTTTGGTATAATACAAATTTTCACACGTCCCTCATAATGTCACCTTTTGTAGCACTGTATGGTAACCCACCCCCTCAGCTAGGCATCTCACCTGTGGTTACCAACAGTTGTGTGGCTTCTGAATGGATCCAGAGTAGACAACATATGCTTGCCCAGATCAAATTCCAGCTTCAACAGGCACAGGCAAGGATGAAGCTGTTTGCTGACAAAGGCAGAGTTGAAAGAGAATTCCAGGTCAATGATATGGTGTTTCTCAAGCTGTAACCATACAGGTAATCATCAGTGGCATTGAGGAGAAGCCTCAAACTGTGCTCTAAGTACTATGGCCCTTACAAAATCCTTGCTAGAATGGGAAAAGTAGCATACAAGCTAGAGCTGCCACCTTCTTCCAAAATCCACCCAGTCTTTCACATATCCCAGCTCTAAAGATTGGAAGTGATCAAGTAGCTTCAAACGAGTTACCTAGCACTGATGAAGATGGGGAAATCACCAGGCAACCTCAGTCCATACTTGACACCAGAGTTTCCTACCTAGCAAGTGGAGATCTAGTGACTGAGTGGCTAATCAAATGGTGCAATATGGATGAGCAACAGGCAACGTGGGAGCCAGCTGCACATGTCTTACAGCAATTTCCAGATTTCCAAATTCACTCTTGAGACAAGTGTTTCGAATAGGGGAATGGGAAACTGTATACTTAGTTTGGGTTTTTTGCTTGAGTTTTGTACAAGCCTTGAGTCAAGGCTTTGAAATAGGGGAGCATTGTTATGCTTGAGCTGTTGTATGAGCTATAAATAGCCATTGTAACCCAAACTAAGGGGCATCAATATACAGAATTACAATCCTACACACTACCCTTCCCTACTCTCCCTTCCTTACTCTCCCTTACTCTCCCTCTCTTTCCCTAACAACCTTTCCTGCCCTCTTGGGGCCATAACACAGTGATAATTAAAGTTATAAGTATGGTTTTATTTATTTTCTTAACCAGTCTGAGAAATGTTTCAACAACATTGTTTTTACAATAGCAATAACAATAGATTCAGTATATTTCACTAATTATAATAGGGTTTGAAAGGTCGAGGTGTACATACCATTTCTTCAATCACCTATTCACCTATGTCGAAAGAGTGTTTTCAACTGACCCAAGTATTTTGATAGGAAAAACATATCTGCATAAAAATAAACCAACTGAAATATAAGAAAAATAATACACACTTTTGTTGTCTAATTAAGGAAGAAAGAGACATTGATGCAAACGAGCAATTGACGATGATACAACAATGAAAAATGATATAACTCCGACCACCAATTCTTCGGTCAAACTAACCCTCTTCAACTTGTATAGTATTCTTCTACCATGCTCGATCCATCGTCATTTCTTCTACAAGGTTTAACCTGATCATTTTGTTTCAAGCCTTCCTCGATCAGTCTTCTTTTACAATGCTTAATCCTCTCGTAAAAGTGTCATGTCTATAGATTGTCGTACTCGAATCTCTCTAGAGGTCGTTTGGTATCGATATCTAGATATCAAGATATCGATATCGGGTGATATCTTTGATATCTTGATATCGGTATCTGTATCAAGATATCGATATCGGGCGATATCGATATCAAGTGATATCTCCCAACAAATCAATATATCAAAAATAGGCCAAATTTGATATCTAGATATCAATTGATATCGATATCTGGGTGTTATCAAACACAGATATCAGATATCACTTGATATCAAGTGATATAATATGGGTACCAAACACTGGATATCGATATCAATTTAAGTGATATCGATATCTAGCCATACCAAACACTAGATATCAGATATCGGGGGCTGATATCCGATATCCGATATCTGATATCTAGATATCAATACCAAATGACCCTTAAATAACCTCATTGTCGATCCAACAAAAAAAATAATTCCCAACTTAACCCTCTCTTCTAGATATGTAAATTACATGCAGGAAAAACACAACAAAACAATTAACGACGGAGGGGTGTCGATTTAGATAGTCTTTTAATTATTTCTTTTTTCATAATCAATCAAAATCTTATCTTTCACACAAAATAAAACGAACAAGACAGAAAGTGACTAGGTTGTTTGATACCAATTGTTGATTTGACACACTAGTTGGGTAAATGTTTTAATCATCTTTACAACTTCATTAACTATTCGACATTAAGATGTCATGTAGAATGTTTTAATCACAATTAACCTCAAGGCCGAGTACTACTTATACTTCATTAGTTCATTTCAGTAAACTTCAAAATCACATTGCAAATTAAGATTTTTTTGTTTAAATGCCTATATAATGTTTTTTTATACAAAATTTATTTTATTTCTCCTACTATTTCAATGATCAATTCTTGTTAAACTAGCCTATCCTGGTTTCGAATTCTGGTTCCGAGCCTAGGGACAACCCATATTCCAATAATTCAAAACATTGGATAATTATACCCCTAAACTTCTCTAATCGTTACTCCTATCTCTTATTTTTCATACAAAAATAAACATGGTTATCTCTATGGACTCAAATATTAACTTAGGGTAGGGTTCTAGTGAAACAGAAATTACGGTACAACAATGAAACGAATGAATACTATGTCATATTCATATGAATATTATATTATACGTATATGAACATATAAATATTATATTGTGTGAATATAAATATGATGTAAGTATGAGTATATAAATATGATATTATTTATATTCACATAACAGAATGAATAACATCATGTTCAGATTGATCAACATAATATTCGACTAGAACTCTTACCATTAACTTATAAATATAATAGATTTTTCAATATAAAATTTATTTTCATTCAACTTACTTTAAATTACACAATTTTATACCAAATGGGTCCAAAGGTATAGAAGGAAACAAGAAAGGCAAATGAGGTAATCATGAACCCAAGCTATTAAGAAAAGGTGTTTTAACTTAATGTAGAAACCATAACCAATTGAGGTCCTTGAGGAGTACGAAGAGCATAAGAAGAAGATAAAAGCACATGGCGCATGTGAGGAATTGGGGAAAGGTCATGTATTAGTGATTTAATATTAACAATAAAATATATATGTGAGTTTAATTTGGAGGCCTATTTCTCATCTTTGGTTGCCACATGACATAACACACACAACCACACACACAAATATGAAATTAATGGCCACTTAAAGCTTAGCCGTGGCTTGTGCCGGCAAATAGGCAAAACTCACTCCATGTTGGGTTATCTTGCAAGCTAATAACTTGTCAAGTAAAAGGCCCTCTTCACTTACTATTTTTGTACATTTTTATGACATGTGCTTGTTTTTTTTTTTTTTTCAAAGTACGTATTGGTTCAACTTTGCCACTTCTTGAATGTGTTGTGATGTGAAGGTAGATTATCCCACATCGAAAAACATGAAAATCTAAGCTTTGTATATAAGCTAGTGGGCTACTCCTTTGCCAATTGGTTTTATTATGGAACCTCATTGGTTGCGCTTGATGCGTTCGAACGTGTGGACCCCCACGTTGATGGTGGTTGGTGGAGATTAAGGTTCAATTTGTTGCTTCGAACCATTTGAGTCTCGCCCTAGTTGTTTTCAGTGACGGTCTGACGGAGGACGGTGGATCCACCACCGGTAGCCGATGTGGGTTTCCTCCTCAATCTTTTTCTCCCTCTTCGATAAGCCTGCTGATCAATCTGAAATCAAATTTCAACTTGATCGAACCAGGTTTTTATTCAATTGGGTGTAATCTTGTTCCGTGTTTACTCAATTTCTGCAAAAAGCACGGGAATTGGAGGAGGTTGATTGGGAATTAGGGATTTTGTTTTTTCTGCGATGTTGTTCCGGTTTTTATCAGTTGTTTTGTGGTTGATATTTCTACTAGATCTTCAAAGATTCTGTTTTGGTTTGTTTTGTGGTTGATATTTCTACTAGATCTTCAAAGATTCGGTTTTATCTAGATTTGATGGATTTTAGGGTTTGTCCTTCTACCCCACCTCGACTACCCCGCCATCTCGTCCCAAACACTCCGGTGAGTTTCCCCGGAAAAAATTCTCCATCCCTCTCATCCCTTCTCAAACACATCCTTATATACTAAGACTCGTTATACTCATTTGGATTTTATTTGTTCTGTGGTTGATTTCTACTAGATCTTCAAAGATTCTGCTTTATCAAGGTTTGATGGATTTTAGGATTTTTGTTACGGTGATTGGACAAATGGTAACTGATTTGTTATTAGGATTAAATATAATATAATATCAGTCTTTCTTTCTATCCTATGCCCTGGCATAGGCTAAGAACCTTAAAAAAATATCAAATTGGCAATAGAAGGCTAGCACACAAGTCGAGTGAAAGTTTCATTCTAATTAATTGACAATAGGAGTAGTCCACCGACTTATATACTGAGGCTCGTTATGCTCAACTTTTGATGTGGACTATTTGTGGTCTCATTCACGTACATCTCAACACACCCCTGCAAGTATGAATTTTTTTTTTCTTCTTCTTATATTTCTGATATGAACTTGTATGTGAATGATTGTATCCTCTTTTCGATTCGATTTTGATCCTGCAAAATAAGTGACACTAAGAAAAAAAACAATGAAATTATTAGATTTGAAATAATTTGGAATAAAATAAACTTTTTTAAGGGTTCGTTTGGTTGAATGCGGGAAGTACAATTCCCAGGAACTTACTTTCTATGAATTGAATTCCCGTGAAATGCACTTCCCATGAATTAAAAAAAATTGTTTGGTTGAATTTGAGTTTTAGTAATATAAAGAGGAAAATAAATAAATTCATGTTAAAAAATGGGGGAAGTTGAACTTACCCCCTGGGTAAGTGAATTTCGTACGATTTGTATGAATTGAAATTCTTAGGAAGTTGAATTCCTGTATCATTCTGTCAACCAAACACAGGAATATATCCTACTTCCTGGATTTTTTAACTTCCTGTGTTTTTAATTGACTAACCAAACGAGGCCTACGAACAATACACAAAAATATTGATAAAAATCTAAAAAGCATCCCAAATTAAGCACATTTGATTAAAATAAAGTACAAATCTAATACCAGCAATCCACTTTCACCAAAAACCCATTTATGATCATCTAATTTTGTACCTTAAAAGGCTTCAAATCTTTACCAATAGTGAATTTGGAGTTGTCTTTAGTATTTTTTTTTTATCTTAATTAAGGGGTGACCGTCCCACTCACAAGCGACTCCATGTTTCCAAGAGGATTCAAACTTCTCATTACCCACAACGCCCATTTTCTACTTTAATTAGAAGTTTCAAATTCGACTTCTCATTACCCACGTTCTACATCTTATCTAATTTAGTTATACATGGTGCAAAATATGACACTACAAGTATAAAAATGTAGATATTACTGTATTATTTATGATTTTTTTTAAAGAAATTAGTGAAGAGACAATACAAGCAAATGAGTTATTCCTCATATTACTAATTGATTTTAAATAAAACATCATTGTATTTATGTGCTGGCCTTGATTTTAAATACACATAACTCTCGATCACAAGTTTCAACATATTCTAAAAGAATCTAAAAACTATATAAACTAATTTTTTTATATTTATTTTATATAATTTCATACTTATAACTGCATTTTATATGATTTTTAGTTTCTTAAAAAACATGACAAATAATAAACGGTTTCTGATCGAGATAGTATCTATGAATCAATTTTTTTTAAGACCTACACCATGTCATAATCTTGGTAGATAGATATAGTTTTCCCTTGTAAATAAAGTGTGAAGAATAAATGCATATGAAGTAATGAAGGGTCCAACCCCCTTAAAGTAGATCCTCAAGGTCCCTCTCTGCATCAAAATCTAAAGAACTCGTCCTCTCCTTTTTCTAGGTGAGTGTATTTTTCCCCCTTCTTTTCTTTTTCTACCTTCACATGCTAAGAGTACTTTGTTAGTTTATCTTCTTCTTTTTTTTATAAAAAAAAAAAATCAGATTTAACTTTGTATTATTGTTACATCTTAAGAAAACAAACAAGCAAAAAGTTTCAAAAACAAAAAATTAGAATTAGGTGGAAGAAGAGCTCTTTTTCACATGATAAATTAAAATTTAAAGTGTTAGTTGCCTTGTCCTCATCATTAGTATATAGTCCTCTTTCAAATTAATAAATCCAACTCTACAAGTTTTAAAAACACAATAATAATATTATTATTATTATTGTTAAAAAGCACTATAAAATAAAAGAGAGACCATGTTGCATTGCACCACGCAACATATATATACCTTTCAAATGTTTAAATCTACAATAAGAACAATTGATTTTCAATAATATTTTTTTAAAACATCAATAAATAAACAGTCTCCACCGACACTTGTTAAGCAGTCCCTTTTTATACTCCGTAACTTTTATTCAATTATTTGATTAGAAAGTTAGATGTCATCACCCATTTTTGGAGTAGTAAATTATGTGGCGTTGAATTCATGGGAGAACAAAAACAACAACAACAAAGATTGATTTACAACATTTTTTACAGGGCTGGGTTAAAAGGTTAGTAAAACAAATCACGTGCAAGGAAAAATGGGTTTTTAACTCTGCCGTAACTGGGCAGGTGGGCCGCCAGGTGGAATCATGGGCCTATGCCAGCTCCCACCGGTGGCCCACAAACCTCCTCTGTTGGATACCTCAGGCTCAGCATCTACCAAACAAGTAGAGAGTGGCCCCCAGTAGGCCCCACTTTCCATGATGTGAATCATTGAATAGTGAACCATCAAATTGTGTTGGCATGGAGATGATGAATTTGATGATATTGGTATAAACTGTTAAAGCTTGTGTGCAAACTTCAGGTAATAAAACTCAAGTTTGGATGGTTTGGCACATTGCCAAAAAAACAATGTTGGATGAATCACAAGACTTCGTATCTATATTATGCACTCACGAAAACTCAAAAGCACGAAAACTTCAAGCGTGACTCAAAAGCCCCTAAACGCGATGCTTCCAGCGCTGCCTTCACATTTAGGTGCCTTCGCATT
This sequence comes from Persicaria tinctoria, assembly GCA_037127255.1. Taxonomy (NCBI): domain Eukaryota; kingdom Viridiplantae; phylum Streptophyta; class Magnoliopsida; order Caryophyllales; family Polygonaceae; genus Persicaria; species Persicaria tinctoria. Next base: position 79,714,081 of record JBANSL010000004.1, on the reverse strand, counting down.
TAGGGTCTATTCAGAACACTGAATGCACCATTGAAGCACCGGCATCAGTAGACATGGACATATCAGTAAAACTCATTCAAAGTTCAAACACAAGCCCCAACACACAATCTACAGCAGTATCCAGAATAATCACATTCACCAAGATCTCACAGGTCACCGCCTTGGATTCAAAGTATACTCCGTATAAATTAATGATCAAGTAGTACTATTGTCTCCCTAATCAAGGTCAGGAATATGATAAAAATAACACTTAAAATCTGGTTGTATCAAAGAGGATTAGAGGCAGCTCATGCATACACAGAAATCTAATTCAGCTCTGCTGGAAATGCTTATTAAATTAGGGCTGCTCACCTGGCACACAGCCAAGTACTACTGTACAACCCAATTTAGATGTTTAAATCCACATGCTCTACTTGTCAGTAGCAGCCCCTGCAACTTGCAATTTCATATTTCATCATTCCCAACTTCCATATTAAGCAAATAAGCATCCAACCAGCTTCTTCAATTAGGGTTTTTAGTATTCACCCCAGACAGGTAACAATAAGCTTTCTGGGTTTCTGATAAATTTGCAATAACAATGACAATATCACATTCACTGATTCACAGAGGTATTTAATTCAAGTTTCTGGGTATCTGAAAAGCAGTTCAGCTTTATTTAATGGTGATTAGCTAGCTCCCACTACAACACCCTCAAGTGGACTGCAATAAATAAAATACTACTGGTAGCTTGGACAGTGAAAATCAAGTAACTATGCTAATGAATTCAATTCAAAGTAGTCCAAGTATGTCTCTTACAAAGAAGATGAATGACAATTGACAAACAATTACAAACTCAACCTTCTAATCTTTTTCATGTCTTTTCCCCCCCTTCCATGTCTGCTTATTATTCAAAGCCACCAGATACCAACAATGGAATTTTAGAATTACAGATCTTTCTCAACACAACCCAACTGAACTGAACTGATGGTGATGACAACAGTACTGATCATATGCATACCCACTAATACTACTAAAGATGATGATGGTGGTGGTGGCAATTTGACATCCCAAAAAATAACAAAATGAATAGAACAAGAAGATGAAAAGAAGAGATGGAGATTAAGATCACAAAAGGGAAAAAAAATGCAATTTACTGAACAAAAGAAGGTGATCATCTGTGGAATTTACCAGCTGAAGAGTGTCCCCCTGTTCACAGCCCACCGGTCACCACCGCCGCCCCAAACGACGTCGTCTTTGGTCAGGTTATCTTCATCCTCAAGACGACTGATCATACAGATCATAGGGAGCCCAGAGAGAATCAAGCGGGCAGGGCCGCCTCTCATCAAGGCGAATCCATGGCTTCCCACTTCCACTCCAATGCAAGAGGCTGACAGGGCCAGGGTGTAGATCTCGGCAACTTCCCCTCACATTATCACCTCCAAGGCCGTGCTGGTTCCACCGGTGCTCGATTGGAGCCACGTGGCCGGCGAACACCAGCAGAAAAGGAGGCAGAGACCCTAACTCGTAGATCCTCCGGCCGCTCTTCTGGATCTCCATCCACCTTTCGATCCTCTTCGTGTAACCGACCCGCCTCCACCGCTCCAGATCCATCACCATCACTCCCGTGTTGAAGTAGCACGGCACTCTACCCGCGAACGCGCCGGAGAATCGATCGTCTGACCAGAATCCGGAGGTGAAGTACTTGGTAAAGTTGGCGTGGCAGTATTCCGGCGCGCCAATGGTTCTGGATGCCAGGTTCGTCCGCCAGAGCTTGGCGATGTCGTCGACTACGACCAGGTCGGAGTCGAGGTAGATCACTCGCCGGACGCAGGGCTCAAGGAGGTCGGCGAGATAGTTCCGGGCGTAATTGAGCGGCTGCTCGAGCGCCTGACGGACGGAGGTGGAAATCAAGGATTTGACAATCTCCGGATCGAAGTAATAGACCTTGAATTTGAGTTGCGGGAAAGTTGACCGAACTAGGGTTTCGAGATTCGTCTCCGACACGACGAAGTGGAAGAAGACGTTCTCGGGGCAGAGAGAGTGCTGGAGGACGGAGTAGACGGCGGCCATGGATCCCCTTAGGTACTCGACGTCCAGAGTGATAGCGACGTGGACCAGCGAAGGGTCACAGGCGGAGAACGACGAGCCGCGGGAGACGGAGGCGCATTCGCCGGCATTGTGAAACGCCGACGCCTGGCGGAACGATAGAGACTTGCCGGTCGCTGACAGGGAGAACGGCGGATTCTGAGCGGTGGCGGAGAGGCGGCGGAAGTGGGATGAGGAGCGGATGGCCTCGGCCGGCGGGAACGACTGCCGTGACGGACAGAAGAGGATCATGACCATAGCGAGCGAGAAGAATCCAGAGAAGCGCATGGCGCGGAGCATCTTAGAGCGGCAGAAATGGCGGTGGTGGTGGTGGAACCCTCGCGGATGATTCTTCCTCTCGCAGTTGTGGAAGAAATCAGACGATCTTGATTTGAGGAACACGAGGGTTGCTCGGAGGTCCGCCAGAGTTTTCCGTTGTTCCTTTCTCTCCCTCAGAGCACAGAGAGAAAGAAATCTTTCGATTAATCACCGAATCCACCGATTTCAATAATCAATCGAATCCGAAATCCAATGAATCTTTGTTTCCCCCAAATCGCAGTGAATGCGAAATCCGTCTTTCCACACCAGGAATCAGAAATCGAATGCCGTGGGAACGAAGCGAAGCACGGGAAAGTCGAATGCCGGCAGATGACAGAAAAGCAATTGAGAATCCCCCATGGGAGAAATGGAGGAACAAAGGAGAAGCCACAACAGGGGAGGGCTCGGTGCTAGTTTGCGCCGACGTACTTCGCAGTCCAGCCCATCCCCCAACCCCCGAACAAACTCCTTCTTCTTCTTCCTCCCCCTCTTCGGGAAGCTTTAATCGGAGAGCTTTAATGGCGGAAAATAGGGCTTCAGAAACAGATAACTCTTAAAAAAAGGGGGGTATCTTCCTCTCGCCGCTTGTTCTATCTTTTTTTGTTCAGTTTTTGAGGCTGTGGGGGGAGAAGGTGAAACAGGAGGGTTGCAACGCATAAGAGATCGTATCGTATTTGCTTCGTTTTTATTTTTTATTTATATTTATATAGTTTTTCTTCTTCTTCAGTTCTTCTCCTTTTTTTTTTAATTATTTTTTACCAAAATGGCCAAACAAAATACTCCGTATTTAATTGAATAAACATATGCTTAAAATTATAAGTATGTTATACAATTGATTATTTATATTTGATGCTATCAAAGTATGACGATTCTCTAAAAACATCTAAATCTAAGGTTTTCAATAAACTTCTTGATTCTTATTTTCTTTTTATTTTCCTCTGTGTTTCACTTGTTCGACTTAATTGTATTCGTAGTCTTATCTTTTATATATGTTTTTTTTTATTTTATTTCATAATGATATATTAATTGATTAATCTATCAGTGTCTCAATCAACTAGAATTGTCTGATATATGTAATTGATTTACTTGTTAATAAAATTGATATTTGATGGAAGAACGAGTGTATAATAACCAATAAGTGAAGATAAATGGGCAATTAAAATAGAGATTGTATAATTAAAAGTAATTAATAAAATAGAAATGGGGAGAAAGGACCAGCTGGCCTGTTTGGATGTGACAAATACGTCCCTAACAAATCATAACTGTGAATTGCAAAAAAGGTATACATATAACAATGCATCTTCTCTGTTCACATGGGTAGTCTATTTGTTTGATACATACCTTCATTTTGCTATAGTTCCGAATTTTAAAAGGTATAAATACTGTATATATTATTAATTTTAAAATAGTAGATTTGATTTCTTTTCGGTGCGATTTTGGTTTTTCTGCAATGTGAGTTGGGCCTTTTGGCCCTCTATAAATAAGCCCATGTTGTTATGCATCTTTGACTTGTTTGTCCAGTGTTGTGTATATGATGTTATTTGGGTAAACTACATTAAATCGCCCCTTAAATAAGTCATTTTACACAAAACCACTCCTTATATTCATAATTACCGAAAACCACCCACTTAAACAACTCCATTCGAAGGATGCCAGAAGAGTGGAGGCGTAGCAAGTTAGTCCCTGTATACAAGAACAAAGGTGATGTGCAACAATGTGGGAATTACAGAGGTATTGAACTCCTTAGCCACACGATGAAGATTTGGGAGAGAGTCATTGAGCTGAGATTGCGAAGGGTTATTTGCGTGTCCGAGAATCAGTTTGGTTTTATGCCAGGACGATCGACTACAGAAGCGCTGCATTTGATGCGGGGACTGGTAGAGAAATACAGGGAAAGGAAAAAGAATTTACACATGGTCTTTATTGATTTGGAGAAAGCGTACGATAAGGTTCCGAGAGAGCTCATTTGGGAATGTTTGGGCGCCAAGGATGTTTCGGAGACATACATCCGGATTATCAAAGACATGTACGAAGGTGCCATGACTAGTGTGTTCACCTCTGTAGGGGATACCGAGTCCTTCACGGTGAGGGTTGGGCTTCACCAGGGATCGGCCCTTAGCCCTTTCCTTTTCACATTGATTATGGACGTGGTGGTGAGATCTATTCAGGATGAGGTCCCATGGTGTATGCTATTTGCGGACGATATCGTGTTAGCAGATGAGACGAGAGAAGGGGTAAGTAGTAAGCTAGAACGGTGGAGAGAGATGTTGGAAGGCAGGGGCTTCAAGCTGAGCACAACAAAGACGGAATATTTGGAATTCAGGCTGGGAGGAAAGAGTGAAGCGGACCAGGATGTGATGCTTGGCGAGGATGTGGTACTGAAAAAAGACCGTTTCAAATATTTTGGATCGGTGATGCAGAGTGACGGAGGTGTGGACAAAGACATCGGACATCGGATTCAAGTAGGGTGGCAGAAGTGGAGGGTTGCGTCAGGAGTCCTATGCGATAGGAAAGTGCCCCCAAAACTCAAGGGAAAATTCTACAGAGTGGTGGTCAGACCTACAATCCTGTATGGAGCTGAGTGTTGGGCGACAAAGAAAGCGCAAGAACGGATACTTATGGTGGCAGATATGAGGATGCTCAGATGGATGAATGGTTATACTAGACTTGACATGATCAGAAATGAGTTTATCCGCGAAAAGGCAGGGATAAGCAGTATTCGAGATAAGCTTCGAGAAACAAGACTTCGTTGGTTTGAATATGTGAGAGGAGAGATGTGAGTGCGCCAGTTCGTTGGTTTAGGCTTGTGCAGAGGGATTCCGTTCTTTGTGAAATCCCCCCCACCCCCACCCCCAACACACTAGATTAATTAATGGCTTTACAAATACAAACAAACAAGAAAATGCCGAAATATGACCATACATTGATTTTCAATTTCAATGGATGCAAAATATCTCTAAGAAAGCGACATGATCATACTTGTTAGACACATGTAGTACTATATAAGGGGAAATGATATATATGAGGAAAATTTACAAAAAACCATCCGTTAAATATAGTCATTTACATTTAATCACCCGCTAAAAGCGAAATTACATAAAACCACCCATTAAATAGATTTTGTTTTCAAATCACCATCCACCACTTGTTTCCATTAGAATTCCATTAAAGATAGTATATTTTAATATTTTATACTTAAATTTTAAAATTGAATATATTTAAATTATATTTATTGCAGGGGTAAAAACTTATATTAATATATTAGGCAAAAGTGTGTACAAATTTTAAATTTATTTGGAGCGCGGAGGTTCTAAATGTGAAAAAATATTATTTTATTTTATTTAAAAAGTCAGATAAACTTTAATAAATATGCATTTAATAAAAATATTTAGAGTGTGGAATTTTTTTTTAAAAAAAAATTAGATATTTTTTTCATTTTTAGTATATATTGTAGGTGTTTACAAATATGAAAGAAAATGATAAATTAATTATTAGTATAAAAAATATTATTAAATTTAAACAATGATAATGACTTATAAACTTATTTTAATTTTGACTAAAAAGAAGTCTAAAAAATTTATAACCATTTTTAGGAATAAAATAGAACAAATTTGTTCATATATACATCAAGTTTTTAAAAAATATTTTTAAAAGAATTTAGTCAAATATTTTTTTAAATGTATTTAAGATTTTAACTTAAACATAAAACTTAAAATATTATAATATGATATATATATTTGACAAAAACATAATAGAAATAGACTATATTTAGTGGGTGATTTTCTGTAATTTTTTGTTTAGTGGGTGGTTAAGTGTAAAAGACTATATTTAGTGGGTGGTTTTCTGTAAATTTCCCTATATATGAAGAAAAAAAGTTAATATGTGCGTGCACACACACACACATAACTATATTGACTCCGGTGAAAACCTCAAATTGTGGTAAAAACCGTGATGACTACTTTATAGCTTGGTTCATTTGAAACCTGTACTAAAAAACTCAATCACACGTCGACTTTACAACTCGGTTCAACCTAAAAACCGTGCTAAAAACTCCAGTTTTAAAATAACACATGACTTTATAGTTCGGTCAAGCTTTAAATTAATCGTGATAAAAAAACTCATGTTTTAAAATTACATAATGACTTTATAGCTCGAATTTATTCAGAACCGGACCTAAATTTGTGACTTTATACTGTTTAGAGCTATAAAGCAAGTGAACCGGGCTAAAAAACCGGTCTTCACAGGTTTTTACCGCAATTTTGGTTTTCACCGGAGCGCACCCCTATATATATACTACCTCCGTTCAGAAATAGACGTCGTTTGACTTTTTGGCACATTTTTCAATGAGTTAAAAACTATATAAAATATTAAATTTTTAAATAATTTTTTTAATAATATGACACTTATTATTAATAAGATTTATATTATATTAAAAAATTATAAAAAAAAATTGATATTTTATATAGTTTTTAGCTCCTTACAAAACGTGCTAAAAAGTCAAACGACATTTATTTCTAAACGGAGGTAGTACTTGTTAATAGGTGTGACATCGAAAGTTAAACATAACAAACCTTAATAAATAACTTGGTGAACTACTTTCTTTTTTCCGCATATATATCTCAACAATACTAAAACAAACTCCTATTAAATACTAAATCCATTATTTGTAAATGCTCAAAAATAAGATTTTAACTAAAAGTGCCCAATTGCTAAATAATTAAAACTGCTTTAAAGGAGATTTTTTAAGTATACTATTCTATCATTCGTAAGATGCCTCCGATACTACAATCATTGAAAGATTTAACCGAGACGTCTACATAGTCGTTTTCATTTAGCTGTTCTTTGCGGTTTGTTGATTTGATCATTGTCTGATGGGCACGTTTTAGACCAATTTTTTACATTGATTACTAGTTGATGAACCAGACTTTCAATAGAGTTATTTCTGAGTTTAGCTGTTGAAGATAGTGTTATTCCTCGTTTCCCAAATAAATTGTCAAATGAAGCATATAAGTCACGGAAAAATTGGTTTACCTTTTTTGTGTTTGGGAGATTCACCATTAACTTATTTGTTAATATAGAGAGTGATCCCTTTCCCTATAATTTGTTCGTAGTGAGATATATGAGCTCTTGTGATTGGACAGTGGAAAAACATATGTTGGACGTCTTCATTTTCTTGGTTACATAAGCAGCATTGTGACGAGACTCTATTGAAATATTTGTTTACTTTATTTTTTGTCGGAAGATCATCGATTAATAGCAACTTTTCATTTATAAGTTTTTTTTATTCTCGGTGGAATATTAAGTTTTCAGATCCAATGTAGGTTAAAATCATTGTCATGATTATTGTAGAGAAGTTTATAGGTACATTTTGTTGAAAAGGTTCCATTCGTATTTGGTTTCCATGTCAATTTGTCGGGTGTATACCACTCAGGAATGTTAATTGCTAGAATTCATAAGACAATTTGTGGGGGATATTGGGAAGGTAATCTAGTGTTCCACCGCCTTTGGTCATCCAGTAGATCCGACACCTTCATGTTGATATTGTGATCTCCTTGAAAACATTGTAATGGTATATTGTTGAGTTAGGGATCAGCCCAGATATTTACAGATTTTCCATTGCCAATTGTCCATAGGATGTTATGGATACATTTATAATTGATTTCAATCCTGAAAGGTTAGAGAAGTGATTTAGCGTATTTTGGATGGTATGGATACTTTTATTTGTGGCTATTGCGAAACTGATGGTGTCGTCTACGAAGGTTAGAAAAGGGATTGGGGTTCCTTAATGGGTTAGTTTGATTCCAAATTTTCCAATGAGAGGATCATCAAGATAAGCCTCTTTTTGTAAATTCCTAGCAAGGAATTCCATTACAATTACAAAGATATATGGTGCAAGTAGGTCGCCTTATCTAAAGCCTCGACGTGGTTTGAATTGGTTTCCCGAAACATATTTGATGAGTACTGAAAATGTTTTGGTTGTAATACATTTCATTACCCAGTTAATCCAAGTTGAGTGCAAGCCTAATTTTTTAAGAGCAATCTTTATTAAGTTTCAATCTATTTTGCCATAGGCTTTTTCCATGTCAAGTTTAAATGTCATCCAACCTTTCTTGCTTTTTTATTTATGGAAAGTGTGAAAAATGTCACGAGCAATCTATATCTATATAATACCTTAAAAGCAAAGACTTTTTTAACACGTGTCGCTCTCTCCTTCGATTTCGCATTCCTAGCCAATCAGATTATTTCTTTTTAATTACTCATTTTACCTTTTTTTTTATCCCAATCTTCACACATAGGGTTGATACTTCCTGTCCTCCGCCTAATTCACCGCCTCTCCACATCAGGCGCGACTCTTCCTCCTCCGCTTAGGTTCCGTCCCTTCCTCGCTGAGGTTCTACCGGAGGTTCATTCATCTTCCTCCTTTTCCTCCGCCGGCTTCGATATTGGCGTCGTTCGTGCCTCATGCCTTCGTCTTCCTCCTCCGCCAAAGTTATCCCGCTCGGGACTTTGTCTTCTTCCTCCGCCGAGGTTAGATCGCCTGTGCATCTCCATCTTCCTCTGCTTAGGGTTCATGCTTCATGAGGGTTTAATTTCCCCCCCTTCTTCTCAATTTGGAATGAACGGTTCCTTAGGGTTCATATTTTGCTCCGCCGACTTCGATCATGGCATCCTTAGTGCCGAGTGGGGATTCGCTGGTATCGATTGGGGATTCAGATTGCCGATTCGCTGGTATCGAGGCATTCGTCTTCCTCCTTCGCCGATGTTTCGCCTCATCCTCCTCCATCTTTCTCCGCTGGTATTGATTTCCATGAATTCGATCCTTTGAGTTTCATCATTTCTCCTGTTATTTTTGTTATTAAAAATTAGGGTTTGCCTTTGTTTTATCATTTTGATTTCGTTTCTTTGTTGAATTGTTGGATTTTCTGTGTTTCTCTGGGGTGAATTATCTTCAATGAATCCCGCTGCCTCCTTGGGCAAATTATCTCTCTACCTGTCTGATTCGGTGCAATTATTTTCTGAAATAACAGGTGTAGTTATGTGCAGACTTTGATCCGAAAATGCTGCTTCCTTTCATGTGCAACAGTCAGCACTATACGTCGGAGAAGGTTTGTATTGTTCATTGGTGGTTTGGGTAGTTTTATTTACTCTTCCAATATATAATTTTGAACTGTAACAGGTTGACTATTCTTAATCAAATTCTAGGCATATGAATACAGATCAAGGGACAAATGTCTTCACATTGTATATTTTTTTTCTTCCTCTGAATCTCTTCAAATTCCAGGCATATAAATACAGATCAAGGGACAAATGTCTTCGTCAATTTTTTGTTTACAAAACCCCTTTGAAAAGTTAGTTTTCTTTAATTTGAATAGTGTAAATTTGATTTTCAATTTAGAGATCAACTATTATACTGTTTTTTTTTTCTTCCTCTGAATCTCTTCACACTGTATATTTTTTTTGGATACAGATCAAGGGACAAATGTCCCTCATTTACTGGGTTGGAATGGTAGGACTGTATGTTATTTGAACATTATTTTCATTCACGTGCTCTTTTGGCAATTGTTTTAAGTTTGATAATGTCTATTGCTGATAAATTTTATAGCATGGCACCTTTGTTGGGCAAGGGTTGTGAGCATTGCTGGACCATTATAGTTTAACACACCTTTTTCTGTTGTTTTGGATAGGTGGGTTGTCATTGTTTTGGATAAGTTTGATAATGTTTATATCTCCCTTGATGTTTCCATCCTTGTCATGTTTGGGTGAGAAATTGCTTGCTCTCGATATACTTTAGTCATGTTTTTATCAAATTTTTAATAATAATTTACCACATCAGAAATTGCTTGCTCTCGATATACTTGAGTGAGCTTATTATATCTTACTTTTAATAAATTACAAATTCCATCGTAATTGGCCTTATTCACTTATTTGATTCGATGGATTTTTGAGCTATGAGTGCTGCTGGAATGTTTCTATGAACATTTTTTTGAGCTTCAACCGTTTATATTAACATTTTAGACAATTTTGTCCATGTTATGTGTGCTCCAGTTTGTTTATTGATGCTTCAATATTTTTTAAATTGAATTCTGAATTTGTGGATTGCAGATCGAGCAGAAGGTTAGGTTGAGAGGGGAATGCAGGTTTCAGGCAGACGGTTCAACATGTTTGTCCATGTTATGCTTACTCCCTTTTATTTGTTGGTGTTTCTACATTTTCTAAGTTCTTTCTAAATTTGTGGATTGCAGACCGAGCAGAAGTTTCAGTGATATTGAAGCTGAGCGAGGTGAATACTCATGGTACAGATTAACTCAAACGAGTTGAAATTCACCTGTTTTTTTCAACCTGTTTTTTTTCAACTATGAAATCCAATAAAAATATTTAGCAAGGTATTTATAGATCAACTATTATTCTGTTTTTTTTTCCCTTCCTCTGAATCTCTTCACGTTGTATATTTTATATCTAGATTAGGCGATCATTGATATTCAACATGAAGCTTCTTATTTGTGGGATGTTCTGTGCTAAAATTTTATATCTACTCTAGACTCTAGACTGTGGATTAGTACCTTCTGTGACTTTATTTCGTATTAACCAATTATGTCTCAATCACCTTATTGAGGCTACAAATGCTATAGTAGCACTTTAGCGCATACACTTCACTTTTTTGTAAGTACCATTGACTTTCTCATTTAATTATCTCTATATACAACAAAATAACATTCAGGGATTAGATTTATTTAGCTATATTGTGAATATTACCTAAGCTTATAACTTCCTCATCATGTTGTGAACAAATTGACTTTACTTTCTGCTGCTGACCATAGTATATGAACTTCGTTTATGTTGCTTTGTGGCATTGCCACCGATTCATCATTTCCATTTCAACCAAGTTTATCATATTTGGCTACCTTTTTGTGTAGATCTTCTCAGATGTTGCTCCATATACCGCTGAGAATTTACGTGCTCTGTTTACGGGTAAGTTTTCCATCGAACTTGAAATCTATATTTTGCTTCTGTTTATTCCCTTTTTATTTTGATAATTTGTTGCTTATAACTCTCTAACAGTCATAGAGGAGGCCTTTATATGTTTGTTTACGGTTGTGTATCTTTGTAAGTAAGTGTTTTATTTTTAGGTGATTGTTCATTTACTAGGATCTTTGCAAATAAGTGCCCTGGGTGCCAAAATGAATTTATTTGATAGATTCGCTAGAGTTGTTAAGGTAGTAATTAAAAATCCAGCTTCATATATTACTGTTTGATACTATGATTGTAGACTCTAACATGTGGTCTTTTCCTTTGACAAGAATAGTCATATGCAAACGCTCTCATAAGCACATTTGAGGATCCGAAGAAGATCTTAGATCAAACTGTGCTTGAAATGAATGATGATTTGATTAAAATGCGACAAGCAACAGCATATGTATGTTATGCCTTTATAAATGCCAAGACCTTGCTTTTATGTCAATCATTTCCTTCCTCACCTAATCACCTTAATAGGGACATGGACCACATGGTATGGTTCTATTGTTGATCTTCAATTTCCTGGTCTCAGAAGGTTCTTGCATCTCAGAAACAACTACAGAACAAGTACAAAGCTATACAACATGCTTCAGAAAATTGGTAAGAAACTTCTCAGAATTCCGATTTCTTGGTTGTTAGTCTCGCAGTTAATTGTAGTTTGGGTAAACAGGTACAAAAGAGCTCAACTTGCTATGAGCAAAGGGGATGAGGATCTAGCTCGTGAAGCTATAAAGAGATGTAAATCTTATGTTGTAAGCTTTTGTCGAGTTTTTTGTTGGCCTTCTGGGAAAAATTACTTGCTTTGCTTGATTTTGCTTTTCCGATTGCGTCTTCTGGGTTCTTAAGCTTAATGGATTCAAGGAAAAGAATTGTATTTAAGTTATAATAACTGGTTACATATCATTCCAAATTTTCTGCCGTATGAATAGTTTGTAAGAAAATTAAGTACCACAACAAAGTGCAAATCCTGTCCTTGAATAACTTTCTTGCATTTTCCATGATTATGGATTAACGAGAACTTCAAATTGTCACATGTAAATGTGCTGAAAATATACCTTTTATTATGTTAATGCTAGGATAGAAGAATCATGTTGGGTTGATTTTTCCAAAATCTTGGTAGACGGCAGGGAAATGCCAAAGGATCAAGTTACGTGTGCTTTCACAAAATGACTTCATATTTATAAATTAATTGCATCTGGCTATCAAGATTCTTTATTGGCATATATTTTTTATTAGGAGAAGTAATTTTGAGGAAACCAAATTTAAGTGACGAATCTTTCCCCACTTTTATGCTCAAATAACTTGCACGCAATGGTTTGACAGGATAACCGATAATGCAAGTGCATTGAAGACTCAACTTGATCAACAAAAGACCATTGTTGATAATATTGTCTTGAATACTAGGGTATGTCAATTTTTTTTTTATGGGTGAACTCATCAGCCTTTATCTCTGTGATATCAGATGCATCAGTATATGGGTAGTGAATAATATATGGATAATATGTTCTTCTTGGTAGCTTTTGGAAAGCAAGATACAAGAGGCAAGATCGAAGAAAGATACCCTCAAAGCATGTGCCCAGTCTACAAATTTGATCGACTACTTATTCTTCACTAGGACTGCAACCAAAGTAACAGAGCTGCTAGGAACTGTAAACACCAGCAGTGCTCTTGGAGCCTTTGAGAAAATGAAAGAAAAGGGTAAGGATTTTGGGGATCTCTTAGAAGAAACATTGGTGAATAAATATTTCGACTAAAAAGTTTATCATTCAATATAATTAATTGATTCAACCATTCTCTTATCAGTGTTGGCCATGGAGTCACAAGCAAAGTGCTTAATCAGTTGGCAACCGATGACCTTGAAGGAAAGGTATAAATCTGAATTCATTACTTGATGGTGAGCGAAAACATGAATGAATTTTACTTTCCTGCTTTAAGTAATCTTTATATTTACCGTTTAGTTTGTATATCATTTATTATTAACCTATAAATGTTATCCATCCCATTGTATTAATTAATATTTTTTTCTCCAAGATTTGCATGGACGAAACCTATAACACCGAACTCTGTGCCTTTTCTGAACACATATGTTGTTCGAGAACAATATTGTTGTTTTAGGCTTTCCAAACATTTGTATATATTTTATTTGGTCATTCCTTCGAATAAATATTTTATATTCTCATTTACCTTTTTTTCCGTCGCAACCGCGCCATGGCGCGGGAATTCCACTAGTTAGTATATTAATTCTCTTAGATAGCTCTTCCTTCCACAAAAGTCCCCTACAATAGGCTAATGATTCTTGGAAAAATAACCTTTCTTGTATGTGTTGCAAAGGCTTATAGTTTATAGTGATTTATGTTTATTGGAGATTTATAAAATATGATTTTGAAAATTCATATTTTAAAATTAAAAAAATAATATTTTACAAAATGTAATTTTAAAAAATTTTAAAACATGATTTTTTAAAATAAAATTTTATAAAAATAGGTGTTAAGGATATAAATATAATTTTTTTAAGATTAAATAAATGTCAAAAAAAATGGTGGGAGTGAGGGTGGGGTACGTGCAGAGAATCTTGGTTGCACAATAACTTTCTAATGAAAGAAAAAGAGAATACAGAGTAAATGAATTGTGTGTGTGCACGCCACTCGATCATATTTTGTCAAACAAACAAATAAATTAGATATATTAGCTAGCCATTGTTGAAACAATAGCATCTGAACCACCTAGTATATCAGATATTAACTATTCTGGTTTTGACAAATGCCTTTTCGATCATCACTTCAAATGAGTTCAAAGAAGGGATTTGGATCCTAACTGGTAAATCAGAAGTCATGGATAGAACCACTACACTTGAACAAACTGACAAAATCTTCATGTGTAAAACTAGCATTGAATTGATAACCTATATGTAGCCATTATATTCGTATATGCGCCGAGAAACAATCACGACAAAACAATTTCCTAGAACAATCTGTTTAGAAGAATCAATAACCACATGCTTTCGATCATCCTAATTGGAGACCTCAATGACATAGAAAACGATACGAAAAAAAAATAGGAGGCGCTCTCCTAACCTAACCAGGTTCCCCATAATTTGAGAGATTAAAGAAGAACTAAATCTCTATACGTACACTCCCCTTCAGAGGGTCCTCATTCACCTAGAGGAAAAATAACAACACAAATGACAACACGTACGAATGACTAGATAGAGCACTAGTACATCAAAACATAATGATATCGAATCAAAATTTATATGTACAACACCATCCATTCACATCATCATATCACCGCCTCATCACTCCGCAAATAGATCATAAGGAAAGGAAAAAAAAAAAGGCTCCCCAGTCTTGTTTGAAATGGCTTGGACAACCCATTCGGAGTATGAGCAACTTGTCCATAAAGTTTGGAGTAACAAACTCAAAAGATCTTTTAGCTACAAACTAATGCAAAAACAAAAGCTTTTTAGAAAACTTCACCAAACACTGATGCAAGCATCACTCAAGTAACATCTTTAAACAACTTTCAAAACTTGACCAAGAAATCATAAAACTACAACAAGAAAACTCGCGAGAGACTTTTTCATCCCAACAGGCTCTAAAATTAAATCACCTAGAAAACAAATGCTACCAATTGTTATCCTTCAATCACAGATTCCGAAAATAATGAGCTAGAATAAAACACCTCCATTTAGGAGATAAGAACGCAAAATAATATCTAGCCACGACAAAAATTAGAACATTCAATAATAGAACCAAGAACTTCCAAACCAAAAATGGAAATATAATTGAGGATAAAGAAAAATAAAAGAGGAGATCATAAATGAATTAATGGAGAGATTTAGAAATGCCCCGGACAGGGTGGTCTAGTGGTGTGGAGCTAGAGGGTCGGTGGTAGGGAGGTCACGGGTTCGATCCCTGCCTCCGCCCCTCTCTTTGGATGAAAATTCAAGGTTTGCCTTGCTCCATAACAGTGGGTCGAGCCGGTCGACGCAAGTCGGTTTACTTGGTATGTGGCTCTTGCCAGTTGGGTCACGTGCTCAGGAGTTACCACCGAAGGTGAGTTCCTTGTCATAAAAAAACATTAATTTAGAAATAACGAATGAATAACTTATTAAAAAAAAAATAGACACTGAAATTAAGGAATGAATATTCTCCTTGGTGGATGATAAGACACCAGGTCCAAACAGATTCTCACCAGACTTTTATAAACATTACTAGCATATTATGGACCATTTTGTATGTAAAATAGTTTGCGTTCTTGCACTACTTCCGACGTTTCTAGGAGTTCTCCTAATTGGTTTGGGGCGTGGAGTCCGGAGTCGGGACTGGATGAGGTCGAGGTGGTGCTTTCTGTGTCACTCCGTATCCGGGAAAGAGCTTCCTTCGAGTTTCGTCTGCACTACCCACATGATATAGATTCATGTTGTATCACTGGTCCGCGATGCTACTGTTCGGTGGTATTTGACTTCGTTCTTCACCGACATCCTCAACTTATTGGGAGTAGTTATGCTTAGGTCGTCTTATTGTGGAGTTTGCATCTATTTGTTTTATTGCGTCTGTTTTCTGTTTTCTGTTTTTACTGGATATTTAGGTGGTTTTCTTCTATCGACTCATCGACCTCTCGAGAATCGGATTTTTCCAGATCTCGAATCTTTATTTAATTAAAAAAAAGGATTAGACTAGGTTGATTATGTGAAATGACTTTAGACATTTACCCTGTTATTTACTCCATCCGATCTAAAATATAAGACTTTTTACTTTTTACCACGTATTTTGAGGAGTTAAAACTATATAAAATATTAACTTTTTAATTTTTTTAAAAATAAATTTATTATTTATTACTAATAAGTAGTGCTTTTAAATCACTCACAATCAACCCCACAAAAACAACAAATTCTAACGCTTGGATCTGGAAGACGAATGTGTCACCAAAAGTTAAGAATTTTCTTTGGAAGTTAAGCCAAAACGGTCTCCCCACGGCTCTTCGTCTTCGTCCATCAAAAGTTAAGAATTTTCTTTGGAAGTTAAGCCAAAATGGCCTCCCCACGGGTCTTGGTCTGGCGCATAGAGGTGTGTTGGTGTCGACTACCTATTGTCTCTGTAATCACTTCTAAGAGGACAATATCCACTTATTCTTTGAATGTCCATACAATAACTTCCACCCACAACTTTCTTATGAAAATGCGCATTTGGTTTCGGACATGATTACTGACTCCGAAGATATACAACAGATTCTGTCTGTCTTAGGATCCAAATTATATTGAGAAAGGAAAAGCAGGAGATTGCATTTTGATGGTGGACACAATCTGGTAGGACATAAACCATTTTATCTTTAGACAGAAGATCGAGACCCTATTATGGGGTGAGAATAAAAAAAGTTATTGAAAATCATCGACACAACTGGGAGAAAGTTATTAGCTTGGACGTACACAACCTTGATGGAGCAACAACAACTACAAGAGGAAAAGATAAAAACAGTTTTATGTCTACAATAAAAAAAATTGCAAATGGAAAAAACCTCTAAGGGGAACATTTAAATTAAACTTCGATGGCACAATGAACTGGTAGTCTGAGAGCTCTATCTGGTTTGTTATCCGTGACTGATTAGGTCGTCCCATTAGTATGGGCAACCAATTAATTGGTGCTCAAACTCCTATCCTTGCGCGGGGCGGGGGGGGGGGGGGGATGCGGAGTTTCGAAAGCTTGTGAGCTTTAGTTAGAAAAAGTTATTGTTGAAGGAGACTCCTTAATTGATACTAGTAATTACGGAGTATTAAACATCTAAGACAGAAATCTAAATGCCCATGGAAAATTGAACTCATCGTGTCCGATATTAAAACTCTTATGTTGGGCATGAAGAAAGTTTCTTTTCTTCACACCTCCCCTATTTTGGCAATCGATTGACTGATAAAAATGCACACCTTAGCTACTCGGCCAGGGGTCCCGACTTCCAAAACGATTCAGGTACCTCATCCATTATGATGCTATCGGGTAGAATCTTCTCACCCGAATTCTTACCCAATAAAAAAAAGTTTTAATATTATCTAATAATCAACACCAAGTTCAACAAGAGGAATACCAAAGAAGACTCGAAATTCATGGTGGCTGAGAAATTCAATTTAAGAATAAAAAAGAATGATAAATTCAATTTTTTTTTTATGACGTGGGGGTTCCGAGGTTGTCGACTAATCCCCCACGGGTCCGAGCCCTAGCCTGCAAAGGACCCGAACCGAGCAAGCCACCAGGCAGGCTCACCCAAGCCAATGAAGGCTTGAGCACCCACTTAATACACAAAGTGTAAGTAATGGGATTTGAACCCTTGACCTCTTGCAAGGGTTACCTCTCGCTTACCACTAGGGCAAGAGGTCATTGGTAGAATGATAAATTCAATTAAACACAACATCAAGCACATCTAAACAGACAAAAAAAGCCCTATTATGATTGAAATCGAAAACAACTCCCTTAGCAGACCAAAACACCCCTTCCTCAATAAGAAAACATGCCATAAAAGTCATCTAGCACATGATCCAAACAACTCCCAACAAACCAGCTCACCAAAGGAGCCCTCTGGGGACAAAAAAAACAACCGTTTTTTTTTAATAGGCTAAAAACTATATAAAATATCATTTTTTTTAAAATAATTTCAAATTTATTAATAATAAGTTTGAAATTATTAAAAAAATAAATAAAAATTTGATATTTGATTCGGAGTATAACTTTTAGCTTCTTAAAAAAACGTATAATAAATAAATAAATTTGTTTTTTTTATTAAAAAAAAATTCTGCCTTGGGGAGCATTAGTCCGGCACGAACTGAGGGCGGTTTGGGGTCCGCTCCAGTGTTGAGAATGTGAAGAGACCAAAAGTGTCCCACATTGAAAATGTGAAAGATAAAACCTTAGCATATAAGCTAGTGGGCTACTCCTCCTATAGCCAATTGGTTTTAGGATGCAACCTCGCTCGGCTTTTGTACTAGGCTATTAGCGCAAGAGCGCATGTGTGCACACGACCCCTGATCTCGAGTCCCAACGGATTCAGTATCCAGCCCGCTCTATTTTTTTTTAAAAAATAAAATAATAGGTAAAAATTTGAAGGCAAATTAATAAAAAATTATCCTATTTATTAAATTAAGCGTTTTGTTAATGAAACTTACGTGTACAAGAAAATTTTAGCCTACTAACCTATCTAAATTTTAATTTTTGGTGCGGGTGCCTGATAGACATGAGCAAGGGTCAAGGATCGACCCGGACCCGACGGATTAGGTCTTAGGGTCGACAAGTGTCAGGATCTAGGCGGGTCTAGGATGGTCAATGTGTTTTAATACGGGTGCCTGCTGGCCTGGTATTAGTTATACAAGAAATTGATGGTCAATGTGTTTTAAGTCCAACCGGACCCTGTCAATTAAAAGCACTTACATATGTTGACCGTAAGTGGGTGTTTACCAGGTCCTCGACTCGAGCGTGATAGTTGCCGGACCCAAATCTCGACATCGCAGTTATGAAGACGCATTTATGCAGTAGCTTCTGGGAAATCCTTAATTCCTTTCTTCGACCTTGATGGTATAATGCAACTATATATGCATGTAAGTTGGAGATTTGTTCAGAGTACAGCTTCAGACAAGTTAGGCAACTTGGAAATCTATTAAAGCCGGTTATGAATTGAAGACTAGAACTACATAATCTACATTACATGTGTAGCAGTTTAGTAGGTATTACGTGATATAGCATAAGGTTCGATAATCGTAGATTGGAGAAACAGACAAGCGGAAGCGAAGAAACTCAAAGCAAGAACACAACAAGTTTTACGAGGTTCGGTCAAATGACCTACGTCCTCGGGGCCTCCAGATCAGGCCTAAATCCACTTATTCTTTGAATGTCCATACAATAACTTCCACCCACAACTTTCTTATGAAAATGCGCATTTGGTTTCGGACATGATTACTGACTCCGAAGATATACAACAGATTCTGTCTGTCTTAGGATCCAAATTATATTGAGAAAGGAAAAGCAGGAGATTGCATTTTGATGGTGGACACAATCTGGTAGGACATAAACCATTTTATCTTTAGACAGAAGATCGAGACCCTATTATGGGGTGAGAATAAAAAAAGTTATTGAAAATCATCGACACAACTGGGAGAAAGTTATTAGCTTGGACGTACACAACCTTGATGGAGCAACAACAACTACAAGAGGAAAAGATAAAAACAGTTTTATGTCTACAATAAAAAAAATTGCAAATGGAAAAAACCTCTAAGGGGAACATTTAAATTAAACTTCGATGGCACAATGAACTGGTAGTCTGAGAGCTCTATCTGGTTTGTTATCCGTGACTGATTAGGTCGTCCCATTAGTATGGGCAACCAATTAATTGGTGCTCAAACTCCTATCCTTGCGCGGGGCGGGGGGGGGGGGGGGGGGGGGATGCGGAGTTTCGAAAGCTTGTGAGCTTTAGTTAGAAAAAGTTATTGTTGAAGGAGACTCCTTAATTGATACTAGTAATTACGGAGTATTAAACATCTAAGACAGAAATCTAAATGCCCATGGAAAATTGAACTCATCGTGTCCGATATTAAAACTCTTATGTTGGGCATGAAGAAAGTTTCTTTTCTTCACACCTCCCCTATTTTGGCAATCGATTGACTGATAAAAATGCACACCTTAGCTACTCGGCCAGGGGTCCCGACTTCCAAAACGATTCAGGTACCTCATCCATTATGATGCTATCGGGTAGAATCTTCTCACCCGAATTCTTACCCAATAAAAAAAAGTTTTAATATTATCTAATAATCAACACCAAGTTCAACAAGAGGAATACCAAAGAAGACTCGAAATTCATGGTGGCTGAGAAATTCAATTTAAGAATAAAAAAGAATGATAAATTCAATTTTTTTTTTATGACGTGGGGGTTCCGAGGTTGTCGACTAATCCCCCACGGGTCCGAGCCCTAGCCTGCAAAGGACCCGAACCGAGCAAGCCACCAGGCAGGCTCACCCAAGCCAATGAAGGCTTGAGCACCCACTTAATACACAAAGTGTAAGTAATGGGATTTGAACCCTTGACCTCTTGCAAGGGTTACCTCTCGCTTACCACTAGGGCAAGAGGTCATTGGTAGAATGATAAATTCAATTAAACACAACATCAAGCACATCTAAACAGACAAAAAAAGCCCTATTATGATTGAAATCGAAAACAACTCCCTTAGCAGACCAAAACACCCCTTCCTCAATAAGAAAACATGCCATAAAAGTCATCTAGCACATGATCCAAACAACTCCCAACAAACCAGCTCACCAAAGGAGCCCTCTGGGGACAAAAAAAACAACCGTTTTTTTTTAATAGGCTAAAAACTATATAAAATATCATTTTTTTTAAAATAATTTCAAATTTATTAATAATAAGTTTGAAATTATTAAAAAAATAAATAAAAATTTGATATTTGATTCGGAGTATAACTTTTAGCTTCTTAAAAAAACGTATAATAAATAAATAAATTTGTTTTTTTTATTAAAAAAAAATTCTGCCTTGGGGAGCATTAGTCCGGCACGAACTGAGGGCGGTTTGGGGTCCGCTCCAGTGTTGAGAATGTGAAGAGACCAAAAGTGTCCCACATTGAAAATGTGAAAGATAAAACCTTAGCATATAAGCTAGTGGGCTACTCCTCCTATAGCCAATTGGTTTTAGGATGCAACCTCGCTCGGCTTTTGTACTAGGCTATTAGCGCAAGAGCGCATGTGTGCACACGACCCCTGATCTCGAGTCCCAACGGATTCAGTATCCAGCCCGCTCTATTTTTTTTTAAAAAATAAAATAATAGGTAAAAATTTGAAGGCAAATTAATAAAAAATTATCCTATTTATTAAATTAAGCGTTTTGTTAATGAAACTTACGTGTACAAGAAAATTTTAGCCTACTAACCTATCTAAATTTTAATTTTTGGTGCGGGTGCCTGATAGACATGAGCAAGGGTCAAGGATCGACCCGGACCCGACGGATTAGGTCTTAGGGTCGACAAGTGTCAGGATCTAGGCGGGTCTAGGATGGTCAATGTGTTTTAATACGGGTGCCTGCTGGCCTGGTATTAGTTATACAAGAAATTGATGGTCAATGTGTTTTAAGTCCAACCGGACCCTGTCAATTAAAAGCACTTACATATGTTGACCGTAAGTGGGTGTTTACCAGGTCCTCGACTCGAGCGTGATAGTTGCCGGACCCAAATCTCGACATCGCAGTTATGAAGACGCATTTATGCAGTAGCTTCTGGGAAATCCTTAATTCCTTTCTTCGACCTTGATGGTATAATGCAACTATATATGCATGTAAGTTGGAGATTTGTTCAGAGTACAGCTTCAGACAAGTTAGGCAACTTGGAAATCTATTAAAGCCGGTTATGAATTGAAGACTAGAACTACATAATCTACATTACATGTGTAGCAGTTTAGTAGGTATTACGTGATATAGCATAAGGTTCGATAATCGTAGATTGGAGAAACAGACAAGCGGAAGCGAAGAAACTCAAAGCAAGAACACAACAAGTTTTACGAGGTTCGGTCAAATGACCTACGTCCTCGGGGCCTCCAGATCAGGCCTAAATCCACTTATTCTTTGAATGTCCATACAATAACTTCCACCCACAACTTTCTTATGAAAATGCGCATTTGGTTTCGGACATGATTACTGACTCCGAAGATATACAACAGATTCTGTCTGTCTTAGGATCCAAATTATATTGAGAAAGGAAAAGCAGGAGATTGCATTTTGATGGTGGACACAATCTGGTAGGACATAAACCATTTTATCTTTAGACAGAAGATCGAGACCCTATTATGGGGTGAGAATAAAAAAAGTTATTGAAAATCATCGACACAACTGGGAGAAAGTTATTAGCTTGGACGTACACAACCTTGATGGAGCAACAACAACTACAAGAGGAAAAGATAAAAACAGTTTTATGTCTACAATAAAAAAAATTGCAAATGGAAAAAACCTCTAAGGGGAACATTTAAATTAAACTTCGATGGCACAATGAACTGGTAGTCTGAGAGCTCTATCTGGTTTGTTATCCGTGACTGATTAGGTCGTCCCATTAGTATGGGCAACCAATTAATTGGTGCTCAAACTCCTATCCTTGCGCGGGGCGGGGGGGGGGGGGGATGCGGAGTTTCGAAAGCTTGTGAGCTTTAGTTAGAAAAAGTTATTGTTGAAGGAGACTCCTTAATTGATACTAGTAATTACGGAGTATTAAACATCTAAGACAGAAATCTAAATGCCCATGGAAAATTGAACTCATCGTGTCCGATATTAAAACTCTTATGTTGGGCATGAAGAAAGTTTCTTTTCTTCACACCTCCCCTATTTTGGCAATCGATTGACTGATAAAAATGCACACCTTAGCTACTCGGCCAGGGGTCCCGACTTCCAAAACGATTCAGGTACCTCATCCATTATGATGCTATCGGGTAGAATCTTCTCACCCGAATTCTTACCCAATAAAAAAAAGTTTTAATATTATCTAATAATCAACACCAAGTTCAACAAGAGGAATACCAAAGAAGACTCGAAATTCATGGTGGCTGAGAAATTCAATTTAAGAATAAAAAAGAATGATAAATTCAATTTTTTTTTTATGACGTGGGGGTTCCGAGGTTGTCGACTAATCCCCCACGGGTCCGAGCCCTAGCCTGCAAAGGACCCGAACCGAGCAAGCCACCAGGCAGGCTCACCCAAGCCAATGAAGGCTTGAGCACCCACTTAATACACAAAGTGTAAGTAATGGGATTTGAACCCTTGACCTCTTGCAAGGGTTACCTCTCGCTTACCACTAGGGCAAGAGGTCATTGGTAGAATGATAAATTCAATTAAACACAACATCAAGCACATCTAAACAGACAAAAAAAGCCCTATTATGATTGAAATCGAAAACAACTCCCTTAGCAGACCAAAACACCCCTTCCTCAATAAGAAAACATGCCATAAAAGTCATCTAGCACATGATCCAAACAACTCCCAACAAACCAGCTCACCAAAGGAGCCCTCTGGGGACAAAAAAAACAACCGTTTTTTTTTAATAGGCTAAAAACTATATAAAATATCATTTTTTTTAAAATAATTTCAAATTTATTAATAATAAGTTTGAAATTATTAAAAAAATAAATAAAAATTTGATATTTGATTCGGAGTATAACTTTTAGCTTCTTAAAAAAACGTATAATAAATAAATAAATTTGTTTTTTTTATTAAAAAAAAATTCTGCCTTGGGGAGCATTAGTCCGGCACGAACTGAGGGCGGTTTGGGGTCCGCTCCAGTGTTGAGAATGTGAAGAGACCAAAAGTGTCCCACATTGAAAATGTGAAAGATAAAACCTTAGCATATAAGCTAGTGGGCTACTCCTCCTATAGCCAATTGGTTTTAGGATGCAACCTCGCTCGGCTTTTGTACTAGGCTATTAGCGCAAGAGCGCATGTGTGCACACGACCCCTGATCTCGAGTCCCAACGGATTCAGTATCCAGCCCGCTCTATTTTTTTTTAAAAAATAAAATAATAGGTAAAAATTTGAAGGCAAATTAATAAAAAATTATCCTATTTATTAAATTAAGCGTTTTGTTAATGAAACTTACGTGTACAAGAAAATTTTAGCCTACTAACCTATCTAAATTTTAATTTTTGGTGCGGGTGCCTGATAGACATGAGCAAGGGTCAAGGATCGACCCGGACCCGACGGATTAGGTCTTAGGGTCGACAAGTGTCAGGATCTAGGCGGGTCTAGGATGGTCAATGTGTTTTAATACGGGTGCCTGCTGGCCTGGTATTAGTTATACAAGAAATTGATGGTCAATGTGTTTTAAGTCCAACCGGACCCTGTCAATTAAAAGCACTTACATATGTTGACCGTAAGTGGGTGTTTACCAGGTCCTCGACTCGAGCGTGATAGTTGCCGGACCCAAATCTCGACATCGCAGTTATGAAGACGCATTTATGCAGTAGCTTCTGGGAAATCCTTAATTCCTTTCTTCGACCTTGATGGTATAATGCAACTATATATGCATGTAAGTTGGAGATTTGTTCAGAGTACAGCTTCAGACAAGTTAGGCAACTTGGAAATCTATTAAAGCCGGTTATGAATTGAAGACTAGAACTACATAATCTACATTACATGTGTAGCAGTTTAGTAGGTATTACGTGATATAGCATAAGGTTCGATAATCGTAGATTGGAGAAACAGACAAGCGGAAGCGAAGAAACTCAAAGCAAGAACACAACAAGTTTTACGAGGTTCGGTCAAATGACCTACGTCCTCGGGGCCTCCAGATCAGGCCTAAATCCACTAACTCAAGGTGTTCACAGGCTTACAGAGAAACAACAAACAAAAGATAAACACGAAGAACATGCAAACACAAGAAACCACAAAAGACTGAAGAAGAAACGAGAGCGAGACGAAGAAGATCTTCGTCGAAGGTAGATCTGTAGAGGAGCAACAGATCAGCCACCAGAGATCAACACCGGAGAAGACCACCGGAACCAGGAAGAAGCGACGCTCCCGGAGAGGGATGCGGCGGCGCTAGGGTTTCCTGGATCTCTCTCTTTCTCTCTTTCTTTGGAGCTTACCAAACGGCGGAGCGACTTCAACAGTGTCAAGCAGGTAGGAGGTAAGGCATATATATAGGCGAGCTATCGAGGAAACCCTAGCATCCGAGCTCAGCTTTCACAAGAGAAGCTTGGGCTGGATTTGGGCTCAACAGGTTTGGACCGGCCCAGCTCGGTTTGGCAGCCCAAAGGCTAACACCCAAACAAGCTTAGCCTAATGCCCAATTCCACCCTTCATATCATAGCCCATATACATATATATACAACCATACAAAATTACATGTATAAAATACAAAACCTAAGATGCTTAATGAAATATTTCGACAATATGCCCATGTATTTCTTTAAGCCGCTTATCATTGATTTGCAGCGAGTTAGAGCTTCATAGCCAACTGGATTTAGGTGTACTGATCCTTCTCAGGCCCATCTACCTTGTAACACCAGCTAAGTGAGATCCTCCACATGGAGGAAATTCCTGCAGAATACAAATTTGTCAGATGTAACAATTTTTGTCCCAAAATCTGCAGGATTCTTATCACCACTTATTTTAACAACTTTTATAATATTTTTATCAACCTTTTCTCTGATAAAATGATATCTCACATCTATATGCTTTGTTCTTTCATGATACATAGGGTCACGACAAAGATATAAAGCAGATTGAGAATCAATAGTAATAGTTGAAGTGCAAGGTTTTCCAGAAATCTCCCTGTTCAGGCCTTGAAGCCATATTGCTTCCTTTGCAGCTTCAGTTGCTGCTATATATTCTGCCTCAGTTGATGAGAGAGCAACAATAGGCTGTAATTGTGACTTCCAAGAGATACAGTTTCCTGCCCATGTAAACATATAAGAAGTAGTAGACTTCCTATTGTCTTTGTTGCTTGCATAATCTGCATCCACATAGCCTTGAAGGCTCATAGCTGAGTGCCTGCCATAAACTAAGCCAACATTTTTTGTGCCACACAAATATCTCAAAAGAAATTTCATAGCAACCCAATGCTTTTCACTGGGGTTAGACATAAACCTGCTTAAAACACTGATTGCAAAGGCTAGATCAGGTCTAGAACAGATCATTGCATACATAACTGAACCCACAGCAGCATCATAAGGGACTTTCTTCATTTAAGCAGCTTCATTATTAGAAAGAGGATCAACAGTTTTGGTTAGATCAAGATGAGCACCAAGAGGCATAGGAGATGTCTTAGCACATATAACACTGAATCTATTCAAAACTTTAAGAATGTAATCAGATTGAGACAAAATAATCTGATTTTTCTTTCTATCTCTAATAATGTCAATTCCAAGAATTCTTTTAGCTGCACCAAGATCCTTCATGTCAAAGTTGGACTTAAGACCATTTTTCAGATCTTTAATCTTAGTCATATTTTTACACACAAGCAGCAGATCATCAACATATAACAGAACATATATAGGTTCAGCAGTTCTCACACCTTTCATATACAAGCAAGTGTCATACTTAGATCTATAATAACCCAATTTCAGCATGCATGTATGAAATTTAATATTCCATTGCCTGGGAGATTGTTTCAGGCCATATATAGACTTTCTAAGTAAACACACATAATCAGGATTCTTTTCATCCACAAATCCCTTAGGTTGTTTCATATAAATTGTTTCATACAGATCACCATGCAAGAAAGCTGTCTTAACATCCATTTGTTCAATATGAAAATCATACACAGCAGCAATGGCAAGTAAGAAACGAAGAGTTTTATACTTAACAACAGGGGCAAATATCTCATTATAATCTTCACCCTTCTTTTGGGTAAAGCCTTTGGCCACAAGCCTGGCCTTATACCTAAGATGATCATCAGAAGTAGAACCAGATTTGATCCTGTAAACCCATCTACAATCAATAATCCTTTTATCTTTAGGTTTCTTAACTAAGGTCCAGGTTTTATTAGCATGCATAGATTCAATTTCATCTTTCATAGCAGCAAGCCAAAGATTAGAATAAGAACACTTAACAACTTGTTCATAAAGATCAGGGGTGTAAGAATTTATAACTTCAGAAACCATAAGAGCAAATTCAACCACATTAGACTCAGTATACTTAGGATTTGGCTTCTTAGTTCTGGGTTCCCTATCTCTAGTCAATTGGTAATCAACCAAGGGCTGACCATCCAAATTGACTGAGATGGCATCCTCAACATCATCAGGAGCCGAATCCCCAACATTAGAATCAGAATCAGAAGAGCTAGAAGAAGAGGAGGTGGAAGGAGAAGAAGATGAAGCTTCAGTGTCACCACCATCATTAGCTCCTACATTTACCTGACCCCCGTGGGGTTGAACTTGATCATTGTCAGAACCATCCTCCAGGGGGGGGTCTGAGCTTCAGGCACATAGAAGGGGGTGCCAGGAGCAGCTCCAGTAGCCTCCACTGAATTGTCAGGCTGAGCTGCAGGGGTAAGCTTAGACTTGAAGTAGTATTCAGTCTCTTTAAACACAACATTCCTGCTCACAATCACTTTATAAGCACCTGGTTGAACCAATAAGATTTTATACCCTTTAACTCCCTCAGGATACCCCAAGAAAACACCCTTTTCAGATCTAGCATTTAGTTTTCCATCAGACTTATGAGAAAACACAGTGCACCCAAAAGGTCTCAAGTAACTCAAGTTAGGTTTTCTTTTATGCAACAGTTCATATGGGGTTTTAAAGCCAACATCAGAAGAGAGAGATCTATTAATTAAGTGAGCAGCAGTCATGATAGCATCACCCCAAACAGAATGTTTAATGCCAGAAGAAATAAGCATGCATCTAGTTTTTTCAAGTAGAGTTCTATTCATCATCTCAGCAATGCCATTTTGCTGGGGAGTTCCAGGAACAGTCAAGTGTCTCTTAATACCATGTTCTTTACAATATGCATCAAAGTCAGAGTTGCAAAATTCAAGCCCATTATCAGTTCTTAAACACTTAACCACATAGCCAAATTCTTTTTCAACACTGGTTTTCCAGTTCTTAAAGGTAATGAAAGCATCACTTTTAACCTTCAACAAATAAATCCACACATATCTACTGTGGTGATCAATAAGAGACATAAAATACTTCATGCCAGAAAAAGAATCAACCTGGGCAGGGCCCCAAAGATCAGAGTGAATATATTGTAAAGGATGCTCAGCAATAAAACTAGACTTATCAAATTTAGATCTAGTATGCTTACCAAGCAGGCAATCATCACACATATCCAATTCAGCAGGTTTAAGCTTAAGAATATCAGTTTTATAAAGCTGTAACAGACCAATGTTTCCAATATGTCCTAATCTCTTATGCCACAAAGCAGTTTCAGCATTAGACATAGAAACAGAAGCAACATAAGCATGATGTTTCAATGCAGACTTAGCAATAACATGGTAGAGACCTTTCTTTTTCACAGTTTGAAGCAAAACTTTTCCATTTTTAGAAACTCTCTTATTTCCTAGATAGGTGTTAATGTGACACCTCATATCATCAAACACACTTTCAGACAGCAAATTTCTTCTCAAATCAGGCACATATCTAACATTCTGAATAATCCTAATCTGGTTATCAAACATGAGCAAAGGCACAGAACCCACCCCTTTAATAGAAACAGCATGATGATCACCCAACAAAACATCCCCTTCATCAATGAAAGTAAGATGATCAAACCATTTCTTATCAGGTGTAGCATGCATAGTGCAACCAGAATCAAGGA
The DNA here is from genome assembly GCA_037127255.1 of Persicaria tinctoria. Taxonomy (NCBI): domain Eukaryota; kingdom Viridiplantae; phylum Streptophyta; class Magnoliopsida; order Caryophyllales; family Polygonaceae; genus Persicaria; species Persicaria tinctoria. The sequence goes on along the minus strand of JBANSL010000004.1, from coordinate 79,685,405 downwards.
TCCACACATCATCACATGCAGAATCATTACAAATAGGCAACAATTCATGCTTAGAACAAGAACCAGCTTCAAATAATGCAGAAACACCAGACTTTTCCTTCTTAGCCTCATCCTTCTTTTTCTTATAACAATCTTTTTCATAATGTCCAGTTTTGTCACAGTAATAACACTTCACATTTTTCTTAGGATTGTTATCCTGCACATTTTCAGACACCTTTTCTTTACCTTTATTGTTATTATTAGAAGGAGGCTTGTTAGTTTTAGCATTATCATCCTTTTTCTTGAAGTTCTTGTTTCTTTCCTTTCTAAAATTAGCCCTGGTCATTAAAGCCTCAGACTTAGCTTCCTGTTTAGACTTAAAGACCTTCATAACATCATTTTTCTGAGTGATAGACTCTATAATTTCCTTCTTATTCAAATCCTTACGACTGAATTGAATGACATCTTTAAAAGTATCAAACTGAGAAGGTAAAGAATTTAACAACAACACAGATTGATGCAGATCAGATATATCATCACCACATCTAGTTAAATCCTGAGTCATACCCAAAAACTTATCAAGGTTATCATTCATAGAAGCATGCATATCCATTTTGAAATTGAACAACTTACACAGCAGATTAATTCGACTAGGGAGAGATTTTACCAGATACAGCCCCTCAAGAGCTTCCCACAGCTCTTTGGCTGTTTTCTTACTCATTACCTGTCGAGCTACCTCATCAGAAACACGTATCATAATCTCACTGTGTGCTATAAGGTCCAACTCCTTTTTATCATCATCAACAGTAGCAGGGTATACTGCATTGATAGGTAACAAGCATTTCTCCTTAATGAGAACTGCTTTCATCTTTAACTGCCACATTGAAAAGTCAGAGATCCCATCATAGGGCTTAATCCTAACAGAGGACTCATCCATGGTTTATCCTGACAACAAAAGGCAAGAAAACAACTTAGCTTTTAGAATAACTAAGAAGACCTTAGCTAAAGCAAGCAAAACAACTGCAGAGAATATCTCAGCACACAAGAGATCTCAGAAGATTACTCAAGAGCTTACAGATCTTCAAGAAACCCTAGATCCAAACAGTTAAGTCCAGATCTGAAAGTTTCGAGACCAAAAAACTCCAGAATAATCAAGATCTGAAGATTCCAAACACAGAATAACAAACAACAAAGCTACAAGTGCAGAAACCCTAAAGCATGCAAAGAACACACAAGATTTCACACAACAAGAACATGATCTGATGCGTCGTACAGGGGGGAATGGCACCAGGCGATACACCCTATCTAGGCCCACCCGCTTCCTGCACCAATTTCCGTTCCCTGAGATCTATAAAGATTCAGAGAGTTTGGAAAGCGGACACTCAAGCTCTAGCATCAAAACACATGCTCTGATACCAATTTGATATAGCATAAGGTTCAATAATCATAGATTGGAGAAACAGACAAGCGGAAGCGAAGAAACTCAAAGCAAGAACACAACAAGTTTTACGAGGTTCGGTCAAATGACCTACGTCCTCGGGGCCTCCAGATCAGGCCTAAATCCACTAACTCAAGGTGTTCACAGGCTTACAGAGAAACAACAAACAAAAGATAAACACGAAGAACATGCAAACACAAGAAACCACAAAAGACTGAAGAAGAAACGAGAGCGAGACGAAGAAGATCTTCGTCGAAGGTAGATCTGTAGAGGAGCAACATATCAGCCACCAGAGATCAACACCGGAGAAGACCACCGGAACCCGGAAGAAGCGACGCTCCCGGAAAGGGATGCGGCGGCGCTAGGGTTTCCTGGATCTCTCTCTTTCTCTCTTTCTTTGGAGCTTACCAAACGGCGGAGCGACTTCAACAGTGTCAAGCAGGTAGGAGGTAAGGCATATATATAGGCGAGCTATCGAGGAAACCCTAGCATCCGAGCTCAGCTTTCACAAGAGAAGCTTGGGATGGATTTGGGCTCAACAGGTTTGGACCGACCCAGCTCGGTTTGGCAGCCCAAAGGCTAACACCCAAACAAGCTTAGCCTAATGCCCAATTCCACCCTTCATATCATAGCCCGTATACATATATATACAACCATACAAAATTACATGTATAAAATACAAAACCTAAGATACTTAATGAAATATTTCTACATTACGTAAGTGGTATCTGGAAACGATCGACTTAGTCATATAGATAGGCATATATACATGACTTACTTAGGCCTTGTTTGGTTAGTCATTCAAAAATACAGAAAATAGAAAATCTCATGAAGTAGATAAAAAAATCTATGTTTGGTTGGTATTTTTAAAATCTCAAAACCCAGAAATTCAACTTCATGGGAAGTTAAATTCTTTCAATTTGGAAGACGTTCACTTACCTAGTCCTCCCTAGGTAAGTTCAACTTCTATCATTTTTAACTTGAAAATTTTCAATTCCTACATTTAATCCCTTTTAATAAAAAAAATCAATAAAATATATTTTCACAATTCTCATGAATTGAACTTTACGGGAATTTTAATTCACACATCAAATCAAACGAGCCCTTAGTCATATAGATAAGCATATATACATGCATGTAGTGATTTTTAATTTACCGTTTTACAATCAAAGCAACAATCTAGGTTTCAATTCATACTATATGTGGCCCGTGCCTTAGGTTTGAATAGGGTCAAATTTATCAATTTAATTTCGATAATATAGATTCATTAGTTGTAAAATTTGTAATTTTAACGTAATACGTTATGAGCTAAGGAATATAAAAATAATTGAAAAAAATAAAGAGATGAATAATAAATAAAAATAAATATGCTTTAAAAAGCATAACATTTATGTATGATTTTATATTTGAGTACGTAATAGGGTTAGTTGGAGTGTGGCGGTTAAAATAATAAAGTTACGGTTACAACAATGAGGTGTGACATGAGAACATTGTCGTTGCTCCTATCAAAATATACTCAAACCTATAAATAGTACTCCCTCCGTTCAACAAAACTTGTCGTTTACTATTCACGTACGCTTTTTTAAAATGATAAAAACTATATAAAATATTCAATTTTTTTAAATTTTTATTTAACAAGTTTGTACTTGTTAATAATAACTACGAAATTGTTAAAAAAAATTATTTAAAAAGTCGATATTTTATATAGTTTTTAGCTCCTAAAAAAGCGTGCATAAATAGTAAAACGTCAAGTTTTTGTGAGATCATGAGATTGATTGTAATGTCCTCCTTAGGGTTTCCATTCATTGATATAACATATATATAGGTTACAAAGGTATTGGGCCTTAATGGGCTTTTAGCCCACTATACAATAATAAGACCTATGTAATCTATCAAACCCCCGCAGTCGAAACTGGAGGGGCTCGTACAGTGAGACTGGAGCGAAAATCAATGAACAACTGTCTAGGTAAACCCTTGGTGAATATATCAGCGTACTGATACGAGGACGGGACATGTAGAACGCGGACATGTCCTATGGCAACCTTGTCCCTGACGAAGTGGAGATCAAGCTCAATGTGCTTCGTGCGTTGATGTTGGACCGGGTTGCTAGCCAGATAGACTGCATAGATGTTATCAGTGTAGACCAGAGTGGCCTTCATAAGATGGCAACGGAGCTCAAGCAGGAGATTGCGGAGCCAAGAGCACTCAGAGACAACGTTGGCAACGCCCCTGTATTCGGCCTCAGCGCTGGAGCGAGACACGACAGACTGACGCTTGGCCGACCACGACACAAGGGTGTCGTTGAGGAAGACACAGTAACCAGACGTGGAGCGCCGCGTGTCAGGACAACCACCCCAATCCGCATCAGTGTAAGCAACAAGGTCAAGCTTAGAGGAAGGAGTGATCGTGGTGCCGAGCTCGAGTGTGCCGCTGATGTACCGAATGATCCGCTTTAAGGCATGAAAGTGGGGTTCCCTGGGTGCATGCATAAACAAGCAGATCTGCTGAACTGCGTAACTGATATCAGGTCTGGTGAAGGTGAGATACTGAAGAGCACCAGCAAGGCTCCTGTATAATGTCGGATCATCAACCAAAGGACCAGAGTGAGCGCTGAGCTTGTTGGATGTATCGACAGGGGTGGCGACCGGATTGCAGTTACTCATGTTAGCCCGAGCAACAATTTCAGCAGCATACTTACTCTGTGAGAGGAAAAGCCCAGACGAGTGCCGCTGAAAAGCAACCCCCAAGAAGTAAGATAACGGGCCCAAATCTGACATAGCGAATTCAGCACTTAGCTGTGAAACAATCGACGTCCGAAGCGCATCAGAAGAGGCGGTGAGAATGATGTCGTCAACATATAGTAGCAGAAATGCCATGTCGGAGCCTCTGCGATAGATGAACAGGGAGGAATCCGAGCGGCTGCCAATGAAACCCAAGCGGAGCAAATGAGAAGCAAAGCGCTGGAACCAAGCTCGCGGAGCCTGTTTCAGACCATACAGAGAGCGCTTCAGGAGACAGACGTGCTTAGGACGATCGGCATCAGTAAATCCCGGCGGCTGAAACATGTAGACTGTCTCATTCAGGTGACCATGCAGAAAAGCGTTCTTGACATCTAGCTGATGAATAGCCCATTTGCGCGACAGAGCTAAACTCAATACCACTCGGATAGTGGCAGGCTTGACCACGGGGCTGAAGGTCTCATCACAATCAATGCCTACCTGTTGGGACCGACCGTTGACGACAAGACGTGCTTTATAGCGCTCCAACGTCCCATCAGAGCGGAACTTGTGACGGAAGAGCCACATACAGCGAACGACGTTCGCCGCTGGAGAGCGCGGGACAAGAACCCAAGTACCATTCTTTGTAAGGGCCCTGTATTCGTCGAGCATAGCCGCCTGCCAATTCGGGTCGAGGAGGGCTGTTTTGTGGGAGGTGAGAATGGGGGAGAGGGAGGGCTGGGAGCCGGGAAGGACTGGGGCGATGGGTGCAGGTGCGGCGGGCGCGGCAGGCGCCGCCGGGGGGGGTAAGGTGCGGCGGGCGCCGCAGTTTGGGTTGCGGCGGGCGCGGCAGGGACAGCGGCGGGCGCCGCACGGAGGGGAGGCGAGGGAGTTCGACGATGTGATGGACGGTGGATAGCGGGGTGATGGGTGGTGGTCATGGAGACGATCTGACGGGGTCGAAAGACTCCGGAGACGCTGCGGGGGTGTGGTCTTGTGGTGGGGGTTGGCGAGGGAGGTGGGGGAGGGGAAGACGCAGGAGCACCGGGAGAGCTCTGGGGAAGAACGAAGTGAGGGAATGGGGAATCAGATTCTGGCGACGACACAGGGGGTGTGGGAGACGCGAAGGCAAATCGCGACTCATCAAAGGTGACATGACGAGAGAGAATGATCCTGTGAGTCTTGATATCGAGGCAAATATAACCGCGATGATCAGACGGGTAGCCCAGAAAGACACAAGGGGTAGAGCGAGGGTGAAGCTTGTGGGGGGCGGTGGATGCCTGATTGGGGAAGCACAAGCAACCAAATGTACGAAGGTGATCATATATGGGCAAAGTGGAATACAGTGCCTGAAACGGTGAGCGATGGTTGAGGGTGGTGGAAGGGAGAATGTTGAGGAGGTAGCATGTGGTGGCCAAGGCGTAAGGCCAATAAGGGAGGGGAATGGATGCGTGGAAGAGAAGAGTGCGCATCATATTGGTAATGGTGCGGATGATTCGTTCGGCTTTGCCATTTTGTTGCGAGGTGTAGGGGCAGGACAAGCGATAGGAGATCCCATTGTTATTAAAGAAAGTGTGAAAATCTTTATTGTCAAATTCACGGCCATTGTCGCATTGAAAACACTTGACAGAGGTGTGAAACTGTGTTTTGATGTAAGCGTGGAATTTGGCAAAGATAGGGAACACTTGAGATTTATAGTGCAAAGGGAAAACCCATAAGAAATGTGTATAATCATCCAGAAACAAAAGGTAATATCTATGACCCTCCTTGCTGGGCACAGGAGATGTCCAAATATCACTATGAATAATATCAAAAGGTGCAAAAGTAGTGTTTAACGATCGCTGAAAAGGAAGTCTGGCATGCTTGCCTAACTGACAAGACGAACATAAACTAGAGCGAAGCTCTTTATTACATTGGACAAGACTCTTAGAACGAAGTAAATCTAAAACTGCAGGACTGGGATGACCAAGGCGTGCATGCCACAGACTGGATGATGATGCCGAGAGGGCGACAGGACTTGACTGGCTGGATGGTGATGGCGATGACACGGGATAGAGCTCCCCGGTGCTATTACATCTCAGGCGAGTAACCCCCGTAGTAAGATCCTTCACAGAGAAACCAAACGGATCAAATTCAAGAGAAACATTATTGTCAGTGGTGAACCGACGGACAGAGATAAGGTTTTTGACAAGTTTGGGGGCAACCAGGACAATGTTGAGGTGCAAAGGGTTGGTAGGGGTTGGTAGTGTGGTGTGGCCAATGCCCGAAGTAGCAAGGCGACCACCGTTGCCGACGATAATAGAATGAGCAGGACCCTTAAAAGAAAGAGATGAGAGAGTACCTGAGGAGTTCGTCATATGAGAGGTAGCGCCAGTGTCCATGTACCAAGCGCCGTCAGGGGGTGTCAGCTGCATGGAGGAGAAGGCAGTGTGCACATCGGTCGGGTAAGCCTGATCAGACGACGGGCGGGGAGCGGGACCCAACAAGCCCTGCTGACGGTTGGGATACGGGGCTGGTCCACGAAACGATGCACCGGGGTAGCCATAGGGCATCCAATGAGGGTAGCCGGGGTTGGGGTACCAAGAGGGGGGGGGGGTCGTAGTACTGCGGGCGGCCATTGCCTAGGGCGGTTAGCGGAGGAGTCAATGTGGTGGAGGACTTTATGAGCCTTAACATGGGTCGTGAAGAGGTGCGACCACATGGTGTAGGTACTGGACTCATGATCAAGAGTGATAGGGATGCAATTTTTGATGTTGGAGATGGTTAGGGCGGAATGGAAGGGCGGCTTAATAGGGTCAGTAGGTGGTGGGTTAGCCATTGGGACGAGAAGAGAGGGCTAAGGGCGACGTGGAGAGAGAGAAGGGCTGGTGAGGGTGGCGCGAGGGTGGCGCCGGCAGGAGGGTGGCGGCCGAGGGGGGGGGGGGGGAAGGGTGGCGGCACAAGGGGGAGGTGGCGGCTAGGGTTTAGAAAAAGGAGAGAGAGAAAAATTTGGGTCTTTGGATCTTAGGCTGTGATACCATGTGAGATCATGAGATTGATTGTAATGTCCTCCTTAGGGTTTCCATTCATTGATATAACATATATATAGGTTACAAAGGTATTGAGCCTTAATGGGCTTTTAGCCCACTATACAATAATAAGACCTATGTAATCTATCAGTTTTGTTGAACGGAGGGAGTATAGTGTATAAGTAAGAGGTCGATCCCAAAGAGAAATCTTCTAAACTTGTGTGTGATTTAATTGTCAATTATAGCAAAGAGGGGTTTTAAGTGCAAAAATCAGTCACTAAACACCTTAATATATAACTCGGTGGTCTACTTTTTTTTTTATCTCATTCACACATTTAATAGTCAGTTTTCAGTCATTTGCTACCGCCAGAATCATTCTTTACGCTGTCAAGCAACAATACCAAAATCAATGTGGATGCTCTTAAACGATCCGTATTCAAATAGAGGATCATGACTAATGACTCGTGAGCAATAAGCGTTACCTGTTTAAAGCAAGCGTCGGTGATTGGAAGATCAGCAGATCAGAGGTGTCGGTGGCGCTTTTGCAATGGCGACGTCGGTAGGAGAACCGTTACACCTTGACATAGCCGTTACCATTGTTTGACTTTTAATTTCATCTACAAAACCCCTCCCATTTTCGCTTGCCTTAATTTATCTTATCTTGGATATAAGGAAAAAAATAATATTTTTATTTGTAAATGCTCAAAAATAAGATTTTAACTAAAATTGCTCAGTTGCTAAATAAAAGTATAAAACTGCTTCAAACGAGATTTTTTCAAGCATACTATTCTATGTATTTATATTTTTGGTTACAAAATTTGCATTATTTTAAGTAATACAAACAATAATGTTTTTTGAAAATATATTTATTTTATTTAAATATACTCCATCATATCCGTTAATTAAAACATAACATTTTACTATTCATATACCTAAAAGTTAAAAACTATATTAAATATCAACTTTTAAATATTTTTTTATAATTTCATACTTATTATTATTAACCATGAATTTAAAAAAAATTGTAAGAAAATGGTGATGTTTTATACTCGTTTTAATCATTATAAAATATGAATATTAAATAATATGTTTTAATTAATAAATATAGTATATATGAATATTGAATCTATCAATTGAAGAAGATTTATTTGTTCAGATGAATAAGGAATTACTAAAATCCAACAAACACCTTATTCTTTTTTATATATAAAAAAATAGTACACCGTAATAAATTTTACATAAGTGGACGATAATAATAATAATAAAACAAATATATTCAGCAGAAGAAAAATTCAATTTACATCCTACCCCGCAAAAATATAAACTTATATCCTCCAGTGAAGGCCATATATTTATCATTTTCTAATGGTAAGCACGTACCAATTCGAATTCCAGTCATATTTCTCAAAGTGGACTGGTTATTTGCATTTTAAATCTCCAAGTTAATTAAATTTTATAAATGAAATTTAAATTAATTCCTCCCCGCCCCCAGACAAATGCAAATTCAAGGCCTGGATATTACTTGATTTTATATTTTATATATTATTTGGGTCAATTTTATAAAAATAAAAGTCTTAGCCGTTGTGGAATCTTTTTCCCATGATGAAGCTATGAAAACACCAAGCTATGATCACTACATTCAAACACGTACTAACTTGAGCAATTAAATTATACTATTATTTTATACACGTGTATGTATCTATTATTATTAATCAATAAATGTATCATTTATTAATTTAATAACATTAAGAAAATTCCATTTTGGATGTGCCTCCGAGTTTTGACAATTCAATGGTCTGAATATATATATGTATATTTAATTTAATTTGATGCAATGTACTATATAATCCCTCTGATCGATCACAAATATAAGTCGTTTTATTATAAAATTTGCAATTTGGTATTAATTAGAATTTGCTTTGCTGATAAGTGATTACTTTTCTCCTTATCGTTCATTCTTTGGTTTAAAAGGGTGGTGAAATTTGAACAAGTGATAGCTTATTAAAATTTTGGCATGTTTAAGATAACTAAGGGTATGTTTGTCAAAAAAAAAATTGGAGGATTTTATAGAGTGATTTACAATTTTCAAAATACTGAAATATGTTGGAACTCGCGATCGGAATTATGTGCACAGGGCGTACATGCACTATTAGTATAGCACATAGACCGAGTGAGATTACATTATAAAATCAATTGTAAATAAAAGGAGCAATCCACCGACTTTTATATAAGACTTATTTAATTCATATGTTCAATATAGAACTTTTTTTGGACTATTCACATCTTTCGACCCAAGGAAATTACAGTCCATAGTTCTATCTAAATTAAAGTAAGAGTAAAGAACATGCCATAAGTGTAATATTTTCATTTGTATAACCGACGAATCTCATTGGGCCCAACAAAGATCATCTGGCCCATTGTGGACCTGCAAAAGGTATTGGGCCTGTAGGGCACCATGTCCAGCCCATCGTGGACCAAAATCAAAGTAAGACCTAAATTCTAGGGTGTTTATGCGATGGGGTCTGTGTGTGCAAATTGCAATACTCCCCTTCCTTGTCTTGGTTCCAAGTTCTTCTTTGCTCTAGCAAAATTATATATAAAATAGTCAAAATGATTGAACATATTATGTCCAGTCATCTATGAGATTATGAGTTGTGATTATGTCAAGAATTAAGAATGTTGACCGTTCCATATTTCAAGGTTAGATACAGACCAATACATTTTCTGATTTTCCCCTTACAATATTTACACGCACATGATCGTGTTACTTTTTCTTTTAAACCGGAAATAATTCGACCCATCGGACATACCCGGTAGGACGAGAAGCCGAAAGAACGGCAACGAACAGACTGTAATGAAAGAACCAAAATACAACCAAATCAACAAAGACAAGACTACCACGAACAACTAGAGAATAGATGTCGAAACTAGCGAAGGCGGACAAATTTGGAACCGGGACACTGCGAGACGTTTCTTCTGCCAGATAGTAGAGGTAACACAGGGAATCCTAGGGAGCAAAAGTGGAGACCTCAGATATGGACTCGGTCGGCAACGAGTCGTTAGATCTCGAACACGTCCACGACCTCTCGCGCGACGACAAAAGAAACACCACAAAGCTCAAATAGAAACCCCAACTAGAAACAAGCAAACAAAGACTCTAGAAAAGGTCGGAGCAAAGTCCCTGTGATAGGAAAGATCGAGAAGGGGGTAACCCATAGAATGATAGAAAGCAAGAGGGAGGTTATCCCATAAAATTTTAAGGGAGATTATCCAAATATTGACGAGGGAGGTTATCCCGAAGATAATATTTTTTCTTTTCCCAAGAATGACCTTGGCGTGCAAAGACAAAATTAACTCTTTCACGCCAAGGACAAACAGGCGCGAGAAATCCGGAAGAACCCCGGAAATCCGACAGGGTTTGTGGCTGCGAGGCCAAGGGAGCTAGGCTGCCACTGAGGGTAATGAGGGAAGAGAATGAAAACGAATCGTGGTTCGTCATCAGTTCAGACTAAGATGCAGCGGCGGACCGAAGAGTCGGCTACAACCGAGGCAAAGGTGACCCAAAAAATAGGGACGAACTCCATTTTAGGCTAGAAAAGCCAAGCTCTCAATTGTTCTCCGATTTATACTTGTCATTTTGGCGATGGAGTTGAGAGCAAGCTCTCAGTTGTTCTCCGATTAATACTTGTCATGTTGGGTTTGGAGTCGAGAGTAAGTTCTCAGTTGTTCTCTGATTTATACTTGTCATTTTGGTATTGGAGTCGAGAGCAGGCTCTCAGTACGCTTCCTTTTGACATGGAATTTTATTTTGTATTGACAAGATAATCTCGAACTAGGATTGTTCAGTCTAGGTAGTCATTTGTGAACAAGGTTGAGAACTCGTTGATGCGCCTCTAAATCATTAACCTTTTGTTTTCACTTTGAGGTGGAGCGACGGGTTAATTGGCTTCAATGGAACTACTAGGATCTAGAGAATCAGTGCCCTTGAGGATTATTGAGGAATGGATGGCGGAAACTACTCTTCAAGTTCTAACCTTGTTTATCGATGTCATTAATTATTACAAAAGAATGTTCATAGATACTCTATTGTGTTTGAAATAGAAATTAGGGTTTGTTGCAAATCCAAAATTTCAGGAAAGGTTCCTATGAAAATTTAAAATCAGGGTTTGTTGCAAATCCAAAATTTCAGGCGAGGTGTCTATGAAAATTTAAAATTAGAGTTGGTTGCAAATCGAAATTGTATAGAGACAAGGGGACAACGAAGTAGAACAAAAGCGACCTCTTACTACAAGAACACGAAAGCAAAAGAGCTTGGAGAATTTGAACCTAGAAGAGCCCTGCCAACAAAAGCAAGTGGAAAAAAGTGATTTTCAAAAGAAAATCGAGATATCAAATCAATTGCAAAGCTTTGAAACTTCATCGCGAGATTGAATTTTGTCGCCGTGAGATTCTCATGGCAGGAGCAAGCGGAGACTGAAATGGAGACGGGCGAAGAAGATGAGAAATAGAAGAGAGAAGGACAATTAAGACTTTCCCCATCTCTAACGCTCGTCAATTTCATCGAATGCTTCCATGGGGAGCTGTGGATGAAAAGCTCTATGCAAGCGTCCGAGAGAGAGATGAAATTTTAGGTATTTTTAACGTTGTGTACTGCCAATCACAAAGGTTGAAAGCGTTTGCTTCGAAAATGACAAAACGCTCTATCTAAAGCTTTAAAACGCTCCTACTAACATACCCTTAATCTCCAAACAAAGATTGAAAATTTAATCTACCATCAACAATTTCATCTAGATTATAATCTTAAGCTAACCACCCTGACCGCTTTCCTAACATGGTCCTTGACTATAACGATCCTTGTATAAAAAATAATCCTTGACAAATAAGAGGAAAAAATCAATCACAGCGTAAGAGTGTAGAAGTGATCTTCAGTTGTAAGCACCGCATAATCTTTTCTAATACTGGAACTTGTAGGAGATCAATGCAAAATCATTATGTCAGATCTCTAAACCTAGAGTTATACATTGATTGTTCAGCCTAATTCCTTGTATGTAATGTAAGTGCTAGTTGTGCACCTGGATCTTTTTCTCTAGTCATGGACTCGTCGTTATGAGTGGTGACTGTGAGCAGGAAGGTAAACCTTTCTGGAGCTGGGACCTCTACCTGCTTGTCCGCCATAAGCTGCACTGCACTTGCACAAAGAAAAGCAAACTCATAAAACCAGAAAATATTCAAGGTGCTGATTGTTCGCCAATATATATGATTGACAGGCTCACAAGACAACCTTCAAGTCTTTCAATCACCAGAAAATCAAAATATTATTCCATCATATAGGTAGGTAGGAAGTAAAAGTACAGTTTGATAACTTCTATTAACAGTGTGTAGGTGTAAAGCATCAAAGGGAGATCAAGATACACTAAGTAAAGACAACTAACACCACCAGGTTGTTTCATATAGAATTAATCATATTGTGATGAATGATAAAGAATTGAATATAATTGGATCTTTCAAATGATGTGAGAGATGAGAGGATCGACGACTTAAATAGATTACCCAATACTGGTATATTCCAATCTTCCTGGTGTCTACATAAGCCTAATCCAACAAGTCAGCAAGGTATAGCTTTCTTCATCCAGTTCCAAAGGAAGGTTTGAAATTGAGATTTGAGACTAACTAAAATATGTAAGCAACAATGAGAAAAGCACACTACACCCAACATCAACATATCTAGCCATTTTGGACTTTCACTAAAGAACCAGCAGGTGATGCAAGAATGTTCCTTTATCTTTAGTTAGTTCGACTTTTCTGCAATCTCATTGCCTTGGTAATCTACACATACCTATATATTAAGTGCTTTTTGTTCAGTTGTTAATTTAGGATGGTTCGACGGTACATGATATTACATTCTGAATGCTTAGTTTTTGTTAATCTCCATCTTCTCCCTATTCAAGTTTACATCTGTTTTCCTCACGCTAGTAAGTTGTCTGATTCCTATTGAGAAACAGTAGAAGAATCTGCATCAGGATTCAGGAAGCATGACATTCCTTCTAGACAAAACAGTGTTTCTTCGTTCTTACGAGTAGTACGATTTAGCAATCCAGTTTATGCAAGCCAAGGTATCTTTCTTATTGGAATGTCATTAAACCCATCAAATCAATTATAATTCGGAAGGAGCCATGACTAATGCAGCATATTTCCACAGCATGACTATTGCAGCGAGATTATATGGAGTCATGACTATTGCAGCATATTTCCACAGCATGAACATGTTTGGTATCCAAATATGTAGGTATAGTCACATAGCTTACTCAAAACCAAATTGAAACAAATAGCAGTAGGAGCAGAACATATAGTAATAAGTAGGAATACTCACATTGTTTCTGTGAATCCAGACGCACTGCCAAATCTCCCAGTGCTTTTTAAATCGAAGGTTTCAGAAACTCCACAAACAATACCACTCCACCATATTCACTCTGTCAAACGATGAGAATCATCATCAGAGAGATGCTCATCTTCATCTTCAACACAATGATCAGAGGCAACCTCACTATCCGAATCAGAGCCCTCGTCCTGTTCTTCACCACCATACACCCCAAATCTTGTTGGATCGCCTTCAACATATTCTTTCCTGATTCTTTCAACATCCTCATCTTCTCCGCGTCTCCTGTAGCTTACCAGCTGCTCATCAACAGGTGCCTTCCTAGGGCTCAACAAGATCAACTCAGCTAACCTTCTCCGTGCCAAGTACAAGTCGTTTGGCTCCACCAAATCCCCCTTCCAATATTCCTCCCTCAAGAAAACAGTATGGAGCTTCCCTTGATTCCCACGAGTTGAGATATAGAATATCCCTTGATGCTGAAGAAGAAAATCTTTAAGCTTATTTGGCAAGTCCATAGCCATTCTGAAATGTGCAATCCTCTCAAGGGTAATCTTTTTTTCAACTGTCAATGACAACAACTCGTGAATCATTGCAACCGCTCTTTTCTCCATTCGATTCTGAGCCTCAAGCGATCTCATGTCATATCCGGAGACATCTTCATAAGGAGACCAATAAGGCAGTCTTTGCCACTTCCACATTCCAATCTTGTAATACTTGCCAATCTTAAAACCAGGTGGGAAATTGACAATAAACGAAAACCTAATGTTCTCGGCATCAATTCCCTTCTCCCTATACTCTCGCTCCCGCGCACTTTCAATAGCACAAACAGCTAATCTAGGGTCTCTCTCCACAATTTCGATGTACTTATTTCTCGTTTCTTTTGCATCAAACAAATTGAAGTACTGAGGATACTTACATACCACCGAGGATTCGAAATCATCAGGAAATCCAAACTCCTTGCGAGCAATCCTCACATGCTCCAGCCTCAAACGGCCCCCTTTCGACATCATCAGCAGCTTTCGGAGGCGGGTAACAGCTTCAGGGATCTGTGCAATCAGGGCATCCTTTTCTTGCTGGATTTGGAGGTGGACTTTCCTTGTAAGCCTTAAATAGAGAATCCTCTGAACCGGGTGCTCGTAAATCTCGAAGATGTGGGGGAATTTGAGGACGAAACGCCCAGCTTCCAACTGCTTAAACCCTATCCGACGAGCAATTGTATCAAATCGGGAGACGGCAAGACAGTGGTTTGGTTGGGAGAGGATTAAATCCTCAAGTTTCAACACTTTCCTCATCTTTTTCTCGATTTCCATGTAATTGTCGAACCCATGGTCTCTAACCCGTAGCTGCTTTTTGGGTATGGAGGTCGATTTCGTTTTAGGTCTCGAAAAAATCAAATGCGCTTCAATAAGCGCGCCGTGGATCAAATCCGCAATGGGTGTCGCGGATTTGCAGTTGCAGTTGGTGAAAGGATTCAACCTTGTGAAAGAGAAGATTTTGTTCATCAAACCGATGTACCTATGGAATGCTAGGTTTAGTCTGTAACACTGGATTGGCGAATCGAAGGAAGGGAATGCGGCTCTCTTTGATTATATGCGGGATGCCCGGTGTATGTGATCACTCCAGCCTACTAACACCAATTTTGTTCTAGACCCTTCTTGAAAGAACTATAGAACCTCCATAGCAATATCCTACGGAGAATAAAATTCAAATGTTGATATTGTGAGTGAGAAAATCAATTATTGCTGCATATTTGCAGAAATATGAGAAAAAGGAATTAATCTATGATATAAAAAAGTTTTGGATGAAAATCAGCAATTCAAGAAACTTCAACTTGGATAGAAGCAATGTACCATAGATGATCACACTAAATATGATGTAAAATTCATCTACTCCATGGCCAAACAACTCCCACGGAACCAGCTGACCAAAGCAGCCCTTTGGGGACCAAAAGCAACCCATGAATGCTTCAATTGATCCTTTCCGGAGAATAACACATCACACTCCTAAGCTAAATTCAGACATCACAGTCCTAAGCTAAATTCAAAATCTTCAAAAATTAAGATCAAACATTCCTTGAGCGGCCCTTTGTAGACCAATAATGGTCCACAAATGCAGCAGAAACTCACACCCTATCCCGCAATGGAGATACCAACCAACCACTACCCAACTTAGGCAACCACCTAACACCCCTCAGCAATGCTTCGAATCGTCAAAGCAACAGCCAACGAAAATTTTGGTTGAAACCAACCTCCAATAAAAGCATAAAAACAACCACATAAAGCTGCGCAGCACAACTCCAGTCCAGCAGAAACCCAATGGTTCGATCAGAACATAAGACCAGAAAGAAAGAAAGGATCAACAAAGCAAACAGAATCATGAGCACAAAGCAAACTGATGAGTAACTGCTTCACTATTTAAGATAAAGTACACAGTTCAACACACCCTACAAATCCTAGCAGCACACAATCACACATAAACCAATTTGCAGATCAACATGTAAAATGGGTGCATTTTTTTCTATCAAAACTCTGGAATTCTTAACAAATAAACTACAGGAAAATTCAGGAAGAAGAGAGTGAGAAAATATGAAAAAACTCCTAAATGACACACAACCCTAAAAATTCAAATCATAAGCTAGTAAAAAAAAGTCACAAAACAAAATAATCTCAGCTAGCACAAGATAAACAGTAGCACAATTCACCATTTCACACACAAATGCTCTATTTTTTATAGGCATTTAATCAAACAGTTCAAAGGAATGAATGAAAGCCTTACACCTACACTCCCTATCTCAAATTCAATTTCCTCAACCACCATCAATGGCAAGATAAGAATTTCACATTCATAATGAAACCAGAACTTGAGTTAAGAATTAAGATCATTAGATGAAATGAGAAAAGCTACCCTTATTGTCATATGATAATTCTTGAGATAAATCGACTTTAAATGATGGTACTTTACTACCTGATTGAACTAAAAGACGTGAATATAAAGCTAAAGGATGTGCAATATCATCCGCACAGCTTTACATCAAACCCTAATTTTCAATTTCAAGATACTAATTTGCATTTTCAAAACCCTAATTTAAAATCTCATGGAGTCAATCCTCAATTCTGAGACCCTAATCCTCAATCTGAAGTCTGTAACCCTCAATTCGAAGTCCCCAATTTTCAGTTTGAAGGCCATAACCCTCAATTTCACAACACTGATCCTCAATTTAATGGCATTGATCCTCAATTTCAAGGCCATAACCTCAATCTCAAGATCTCAATCCTCAATTTCAAGGGCATAAACTTCCATTTCAAGGCACAAATCATTAATTTTAAGACCAATCCTCTCAATTTAATCACAAACAATTCCAACAACAAGTCTAACCCATAAAAAAGAAATGAATTACAAACCCAAATCTCAATAAATGAGCAGGGAGTGGCAGGGAAGAGACCACGAGGGAATAACAAAGCGGCGGATGAGATCAACCGGAATAAGAGCCGGGTGAAGGAAGATGCAGAATTGATTAACTGGAATTACAGAAAACCTTAGCAGATACGGAGTATAAAATAACAAGTATAAATTTCAGAAAATAGACACACAAGAAAAACAGCGGCAATCGGATATACCTTTGAGGAGAGCTGTTCAGAGGCGATGAATACCGTCCCAAGGAGAACAGTTCAGAGGCGGGGCCGTGAGAAGAGCAGTTCAGAGGCGGTGAATTCCGTCCAGATTAGGGGAGAGGAAGGTGAAAGTCGGTCCTCAAAGCTTGCATTTAAAAATGTCTTTTTTTTTAAAAAATAAAAATAAAATCGGGGTATATTGGGCCTTTCCGCCTCTGGGTCCTTCTTCTCCGACCGCCTCTCTGCGTTCTCCTTCTCCACCGACTTGCTTTCTAATTCTCTTTCTTCTGCTGCATCTCCTTCTCCAAGAGTGTACGCCAACGCCATCTCCATCTCCAGCCGTTCTCCATCTCGCTGCTTTGTCCAGGCGATGGAGTTCGTTCTTCGGATTCGAAATCGAATCGAAGAAATCAAGGTCAGGCTCTCTCTTCTCGTATGCGCCGTCTCTAGCCTTCTCCATCTCGCGCCTTCTCCAGCCGTTCTCAATCTCGCTCCTTTCTCGTTGGCCGTACTCCAATCTTCGGATTCGAAATTGAAAAACTCAAGGTCAGGGCTCTCTCTTCTGGTTGACCATACTCCAACCTTCAGGATTCTCATCTAGGTTATTGGTATTTCAACTTTTAAAAATTCAATTTTAGGTGATTATAATCTCCCATGCCACTCAAAAGCTGAATTTATGTATTAGAAGCACTTTGCATGCTCTGTATTATCTTCTGTAAAAATCCCATCTTCAATTTGTCTCTCGTGATCTTTCATCAGATGCATCTGTGGATTCCTGATGTGTGAGCCGGTAGAAAGTGAAATTAAGTTTAGGTAAATGTGTTAATTTACTCATTTTTTGCAAACTTTTCTTTTAGGCAAGAGAAACACGCTCACTCAACTACTCAAGTTCAATCTATCTATCTGTTTGCAAGCCATCCGCAGCATTTTTTTTATTACCAGGTAAGGAAATAGCTTCAGTGTTATCCTTTCAATCTGCAATGGCTTCATTATCCTGTTGTAGATATATGAACTATCCCTAATCCATTATCCATGCCTTACCAGTTGCAGTCCAGGGTTGTTAAAATAGAGGTACTACTGAACATTAGATAAACATGGTGTGCCGGGCAAAACTCTCTGTGTTTCTTGTTCATGTTATCAATTTGTACTGATGTACAAAATAGGCACAATCCTCTAATATTCCTCTCAGGAAAACCAAAGAGTATTTCATTGTAAAGTAGCTTGTTACAATAGAGGTACTACTGAATGTTAGATAAACATGGCATGCTGGCCAAACCTTTGAGTTTCTTGTTCATATGATCAATCTGTATTGATGTAGGAAATAGGCACAAACCTCTAATATTCCTTTCAGAAAAAACTGAAGAGTATGCAATTGTAAAGCATTAATATACCCTTTCTTTGTTTTCTCACTCCATTTTAAAGGATTTTCTTTAAACCGTTGATCCTTTGTTTTTTAAATAAAAAAGCCCTCTGAATGGATCTGGACATTCTTTTGATATAATAGGTTTGTGTCAGACTAATGAAAAGATAGAAAATACAACAACTATAAAAGAGACAGGCAAGAAGAAATCTGAAAAGTTTAGACTTGGAGAATTGGATCATAGGCTGAATAAGTTTGAAGGTGCAACTCTATCCAGCCTGACAAAGTTGTACACATATGGAGTAGTAATAAGAACAAAAAGAGATCATATAATATAGCAGGAGGGACAGAACTCAACAAACTTCAGGGTCCTTTGTGACCTGTTGAACCACAAATTGTTTTGTTGAATAGTTGATGCATGTATGCATTTATATCTGTACTCATTGGAATTGAGACACAGTGACATAGGTTTATCCATGTCCCCACTAGGGTCCACCCCTTGACTTTACCTGATAGTTGTGCTTCATGATGACAATGGTGTTGTTTTCTGTTGGTGATTCACCTTGATAGCTTATTATGCATCTCTTTTGAATTATATCTCATCTCAACTTATATTTTTTTGCGATGATACGTTCATGAAGCATAAAAAACATTGCAATTTCTTATCATTGTCTTTTTACCTTTGCTCCTTAGGGTTGTTCGATAGGTTTATATATTTTGTAGTTACCTATTTAATCCCCCTCCTCCCACACTTTTTTTTAAACATCCCAGTTTAGTGTGAAATGGAGCAAATTTTTACACCCATTGCAAAGCAGGCTTTAATATCCTCTTTTCTTGACATCGTTGCCGGTCAAACGACTGATAGTGCTGAGGCCTTTCTTCAGGTCATTAGGAAGTTCATTCTTTTTGTTTGAATTTTTAAAATTTATTTTGTTATTATTGATTTGTGGATAAAGTTTTTTATTTATTTTTACTTTGTTAGGCAAAGAGTTGGAGGCTTGAGGATGCACTTGATTTCTTTTTTGGGGGAGTAGAAGAGGAACCTGGTGGTTTTTACTCTTCTCGGGTACTGGTGTGGAATCGAGTAGTCAGACTACCCATACAAGTTCTTCATCTGTTTTAGAATTGAATTCAGTGCGAGTGAGTTATCATATCCACATTAAATACTTATGTTTATTACATACCTTATATGTCAATATTTTTTTATTGATATATATATTATCTAAAATAAGTTTTTGTGGTTGTCCATTCTATTATTTATGTACTTTGTGTATGTTGATGTTATTCGAAATCTGAAATGCCCAAAAAATATTTTTTTTGCAGTCACCTTCTGATTCAGTTTCATTGGCGGATACTTCATCTAAGCGTATCCACCGTCGAAAGCGAAGAGCGGTGGTGCTCCTATTTTAAGTGGTTATTATATCGGCATTATGTGTCTTCTTTCTGAAATCTTTTTTCTGCCCCGGTTCGTTTGATGCTGACGCTAAGAGTTTAGCGCCTCCACCCGTTTCTGTCCAGCACCGGCGTAAACGTACTCGGGCTGAGGTGGTTGTGTTGTACATGCATTTTCCACCTACATATTATATTCACTGAATATGTGTTCTTTTTTAATTATATTTATTTATTTATTTTAGATTGTTGCTGATGAGTTATCTACATATTATATTCACTGTCCAGCGCCGGTGTAGACGTACTCGGGCCTCAAAAGTTAGTGTTGTGTCGACGCAAGCGTTCTAAAATAGAGGTCTCTTTTAATATTTGCCTTGTAAGATTTGCTTCAATAATATAGGATTAGTATGTGAAGGTTTTTTATTTAAATTAACATATTTGGGTTCTTTTTTTTTTTTAGATGTCTAGGGATGCTTCAAGGAGTCCGTTGGAATCTATGACTTCAACATCTGGTTCTGTTAGTACATGTAGAGATAAAAGTCCCTACATTGAGGTATTATTTCTCCGGCCATTATTGTATTTTATAGAAGATTTGTAAAAATTAACGAGTTGTTTGTGTTTATGTTTGCTCGTGGTGTTTTACTTTTTCTTTTCAACGTATAATATTGAACTTTTGTTATAGGATATATTCTAGATTACATAAAATGGTGCTTAGGCCTAAGGGCATTATATAATACATTACAAGTTAATTTTGTTTATTAGACTTGTTTGAGGCATAACATATTTCTGAAACTAGGCATTCAACCTGAAACTGTAAATTATATGTGACATATTTTTGTGGTGCCGAATAATTTTTGTTGATTTGTGAATATTTTGGTTTCATGAATTATTCATACTTAGATTTTTGAGATTTTTTAGTTTTAATCTATGATGCCTGGTCTATATTGGTCGTATGAACAGTTTAAAAATATTAATCTACAGACAGCAGCTATCAGTTTAATATATAAATTCTTTTATGTAATATCATATATTCATTTTTTTATATGATTATTTACTTCACCACTTCTATTTTTTTTTAGGTTAATAATGAGATACCAATCGTAGGTGCTTGTTCAAGAAAGAAGCGAACTCGTGTAGAGGTTTTTACGCTAACCTTTTTAAATGCAATTTTTTTGCCATGTGTTTTTTTAGATCTTTTCTCCAAAGCCTTAATTGCTTTCTACTATCAGATGTCAGCATATTTCAAAAAATATTTGTAGTACTAATAAGGAAATTGGTTGCCTTTTATGACTGTTTCTCTTTTTTTCCAGATAGTTATCGAAGGCGATTTGGTGTGTACAACCCGACAAAGAAATACCCATGTTGATTTAAATTCAGTTTGCACCCTCAAAGGTTTAGGTATGTGCAGCTTATTATGCAATCCAGTGCCTTTAGCACTCCCATCAACATTTAAATATTGTGGAACAACAAATTTTGCTTTTGAATGCCCAACTTTTTGCCGTGCAAATGGAAGTATCAAACTTGTGAATATAGATTTTTGTGATGAATTATATGATCTATTTACCAAAGAAGATGCTATTGGGCAACATTTCTGTCGTTTTTCTAGAACTTATAATAATTTGTTTGCTTTTAGTTGTCTCGGTGGAAATTTCAATGAGAGTTGTAACAAAAAAGGTATTTACTCCTTCTTAGTAAAAGGGCAACTTTATCATTATCTTCCTAGTCTTATATCTAAAAAAATGACCAACCAAAATTCATGCAATTGTACTTTTATATGATGATGCTTCTGAATTTACCACACGCTAGTCATTTATAGGTATAAGATTAGGAAGGTAATCATAAAGTTGTCCTTTTACTAAGAATGTGTAAATACCTTTTTTGTTACAACTCTCCCTGAAATTTCCATCGAGACAACTAAAAGCAAACAAATTATTATAAGCTCTATAAAAACGACGGAAATGTTGCCCAATAGCATCTTCTTTGGTAAATAGATAATATAGTTCATCACATAAATCTATATTCACAAGTTTGATACTTTCATTTGCACGGCAAAAAGTTGGGCATTCAAAAGCAAATTTTGTTGCTCCATAATATTTACATGTTGATGGGAGTGCTAACGGCATTGGATTGCGTAATAAGTTGCACATACCTAAACCTTTGAGGGTGCAAACTGAATTTAAATCAACATGGGTATTTCTTTGTCGTGCTGGCATCGCCAGTGTCTGTCCAAGTTTTGCCGATCCCGGACTTCCAAGTCGGCATGACTCCGACATCCTAATTCGGCAGTAATTTAAGAGAATATGCGCTTTTGTTTTCAAATGTGAATGAAGTGTATGTAGAGAGTGTGAGAGATGATGTATGAGAATTTTATGAATGAAGATAAAGTGTCTGCATTTTAATATTTTATAGTCGACCAAGAAGAGATGAAGTGTGAGAGCTCGTCACAGGTGCACTTCAGGCTTCAGCTATGCCGATTAGGAAGCTGGGACCGGCTAGACTTGGGTGGCCAGTTTCGATGACATTTCTACCGCCTCCGGAGGACGACGTCGGGATCGTGTAGATGGTGAGAATTTGGCCGTCCGGATATCAGCTCCCTTTATAATTTTGACTTTAACCAGTCCACATTAACTATTTTGATCAACGTCCAGTTTTGATGTCAATTTTTCCAGTTGATAGTGACATTATTTCTGATGATAGTTATTGACAATTTTTTCAATAATTTTCTTTTATTTTTGTGATATTTGTTTTTGACATTAATTTTTTCTCAGAGTACATTATTTGTCACCAATAACATAACACTATCACCAAATATTATCATGAACTAGTGAAAACTGTCACCAACTATAGTCAATATTAATTCTCACAAACTACAAATTATTGTTACCAACTATAACACACTATAACTACTATTGTTACGAATTACCAACAATGGTACAAAATTATTTTCATCGACTAGTGAACACTAAAACACACCTATTATCATCAACTAAAGAGCATTGTCACCAATTATTTTCCCTAACTACATAAAATTGGCACTAACCTATTGTCACCAACTACGAAACACTTTCATCTTATTCTTTTCTCAAACATATTGTCACCAACAACAAAACATTGTCACCACACTATTGTCATCAACCACTTGTTAGTAGTATATTGTCACCTACTACAAAACATTATCAGCACCCTATTATCACCCTATTATCACCAACTACAGAACAATATCACCATATTATTTTCTCCAACGTATTGTCACCAACTACAAAACATTGTCATTACCCAGCCTATTGTTATCAACCTCTTGTCCTCTATTTTCATCAATGACAAAACAGTGTCACCAACCTATTTTCATCAACATCTTATCAGTATTGTAGTGTCACAAATGGCAAAATAATGTAACTAGCTTATTGTCACCGGCTATAAAACATTGTGACCATATTATTTTATCCATTGTATTGTCACCAACTACATAATACTATTTCATATTATTTTCTCAAATATATTGTCACAAACTACAAAACATTGTCACTACCTATTGCCACCAACCTCTTGTCGGTAATCTATTGACAGCAATGAAGAAATAGTGTCACCGCCCTATTTTCATCAACCTCTTATCAATAATCTATTAATTGTCATCAACTATAAAAAATTGTTACCAACATATCGTCAACCACCCCCTACAAAACATCAACCTCTTAAAGATATATAATATTACATTATATTATTTAATCTTATTTTATTAACTTAATTGTTTTACAGACCGGGTTCTCTTTCTTATATTCATAATCCCTACCTCGTTATATGTTAATTCCTTGTTCCTATTTGTTAGTTGTTTTTATCAAACTTAAGTAAAACATATACATCTATTATGTTTAATGAGAATATTAATTATTACAACTTGGACACCTACAACCTATTAAGTGTTATAGGTAACCCCCTAGCTAAATTATTCTCATGCCTAAAAGAAGTAAAATTCTTAACGATTAAAAGCATTTGAACAATGTTAATGTGTATAAACGCCTAGAACGGATATAGAAAACCTTAAAGGGATATGTTTTTCTTGATATCCGTGCTATGTGGGCCTCAAGGCCATAGATGTAGGAGCTTGATGGAAACATGTGGTTGATGCTCGTTATGTGTTTAGATTTGCTAGAAGAATATGGGTATGCCCTTCATACTCCTTGTTGTGGTTTCTAAAGACCCGAGGTAAGTCTTCTTGACTTACTCACTGCCCCCTTGTTTATATGCTTTTAAATTGGGGAGGCCCTATTAGTCGCACTAGTAGCATGCTAGAGACTCGCAGATACACTTAATTAGGAAATGCCTTAGGCAAGGGTTTTAGAATTTGATTCTTAAGTTGATATTGTATATGACTGGTTGTTGAGATGTATTGCTTGACATATTGATTACTATGCTTTGATTTGATATATGATGCAATTGCCTACGACATTGGTTATGTCTTGATATGATATATGATTGCATGAGACATGGTTATGTTATGTGATGTGTTTGCAATATTATTGTTTTAGGGGTACAAGAGGATGCATCCACATCCTCTCATGCAGAGGCGGATCTACGGGGGGCTTGGGGTGGCTGAAGCCCCCCTATCCTAAGAAACAAATGGAATAATGTGAAGTAAAGGGAATATCTGAACAAGTTGTATAATTGGCTCAAGCGGCAAAAGACTGAGTGTCCACATGGAGAGTCAGTAGATCCGTGTTCGACTCTCAAATCTCTTCATTTTTTTTAACCCTTTTCTCTCCTCCTTTTTTAAAAAAACTTTTCTGGGTCAAAATTCAGAAACGCCCAATTCACATTTTCATACACCCGCTTGCTTCACAGAGTCGGACAGAGTCAGAGAGAGGATTCCCCCCGAGTCCGCATCGAGTCCCGACCCACCCAGCGACCCACCGACGCACCATTGCACCAACCTGGCACTGGCGCACCGCACACACCTTGAGTTCGGTCGTTCTGACCTCCCGAGCCCCTCGACGTCGTTGGCGAACCCCGCAGACCTTCAACCGTTCTTCTTCAAATGTCCAACTCCGATTAGTTTTGTTCCTCTGCCTTTTAATTAGATTGTTTTTAAGTTCAATTCATTGACATGAGAACCAATTTAGATTAGAATTTGTGAATTTGAAAATCAATTTGGGTAAATTTCGGTTAGGGTTTGTGATTTTGCTAATAAATTGGTGGATTTGAGTATCAATTTGGGATAAATTTGTGGATTTGAGAATGAATTTGTGGATTGGGAGTAAGGAGTTTAAAGTTGAATTTTATGTATTGATAAAGTTTTATTTGAATGTTTTGTTGGATTTGGAAAATAACTTTAGTTCTAATGACTTATTTGGTTCATAGTGACTCTTTTTGGTGAAGTTGCTGGCTGTTCAAGATGCAAGCATGTATTGTGCTATTTTTCAAGCAATGTGAGTGTTCTACTATCATATATTTGTGCAAATCTGACTTCTTCTTGTACATTCAATATTAGGAGTCAATTAGGATTGGTAGCTAATGGGGTTTGTCGCCTTCTTCAATAATATATGTACCCTGGTATACATATAAAGCTTAATCAATTCTAAGACAATTTACCCTTGAAATTGCCCGTAAGATTAATAGAAAGCTAAATAATCGACCATATTTAGTCTCGAACGTAGCTTTGAAAAGTTTTGACGCTAAGTTTGATGAGAAGCATCGATCCTATTTAATGAGAAGCATCAATCCTATCTTCCTTTGTAGTTTTCAGCCCCCTCTAGTAAAAATCCTGGATCCGCCACTGCTCTCCTGGTTCTATATGCGAGCCTAGTGTACCCCATTTGCTAATTATCTTGATACGATGCAAAGATGAATGTGGTAAGTGTAAGTGTTTGGATAACCGAGTCATTGCCGGATCTCAGATGCCTACTCCTGTATATATATCAATGGGTAAAAACCCTGAGGGTACAACGGTCAATATACACGATATGAACAAATATAGAACAATGACTGCTAACATCCTCCCTTAGTCGCAACTAGAGGTGAGCGAATAGCAAGACTAGAACGAAAAGAAGTAAAAAGAGGAGTAGGTAATCCTTTTGTGAAAATGTCCGCATACTGATGTGCAGAAGGGACATGTAGTACCCGAACCTGGCCTAGGGCGACCTTCTCTCTGACGAAATGGATATCAATCTCGATGTGCTTGGTCCGCGGATGGTGAACCGGGTTCGATGAAAGATAGATGGCAGAGACATTGTCGCAGTAGACCAGGGTGGCTGCACGAAGCGGAACTCGAAGTTCGCAGAGGAGGTTGCGGAGCCAGGGGGTCTCGGCCACGCCGTTGGCTACACCACGGTACTCGGCCTCGACGCTGGAGTGTGAGATGGTGGCCTGACGTTTGGAGGACCACGAGACCAGGTTGTCGCCAAGGTACACTGCGAAACCAGAGGTGGAGCGGCGAGTTTCGGGACAACCCACCCAGTCAGCGTCGGAGTAGGCAGTCATGGTGTCGAAACAACTGCGGCAGAGATGCAAGCCCATGTCACTGGTGCCCTTGATGTACCGGATTATCCGCTTGAGCGCCTGAAGGTGATGCTCGTGGGGATCATGCATGTATAAACAAATCTGCTGAACGGCGAAGGAGATGTCTGGCCTAGTGAACGTCAGATACTAAAGGGCACCTGCCAGACTACGGTAGGCTGTAGGATCCTCAACCTTAGGACTGGAGACAACATCAAGCTTGGACTTGCAGTCGACAAGAGTGGTGGCGGGTTTACAGGACGTCATCCGGGCTTTGTCGACGATCTCAAGAGCATATTTTTTCTGATGAAGAAACAGTGCATCAAGAGTGCGAGTCACAGAGATGCCAAGGAAGTAACTCAATGAACCAAGATCATTCATAGCAAACTTCGAACGTAGCAATGCCATCAACCTAGATAGTAGCGATGAAGAGGATGCTGTGAGCACGATGTCATCGACGTACATTAGAAGATAGACAGTTTCAGACCCCGAATGAAACACAAAGAGGGAGTGATCAGACTGACTGCCCTGAAAGCCAATCCCAGTGAGGTACGTGGCGCATGTTTCAACCCATATAGAGACCTCCGGAGAAGGCAGACGTGGGAGGGGCGCGAGCGATCATAGAAGTCTGGAGGCTAATGCATATACACAGTCTCTTGAAGGTTACCGTGCAGGAAGGCATTCTTGACGTCGAGCTGGTGAATAGGCCAGTCATTGGTGAGGGCGATGCTCAGAACTGTGCGTATGGTAGCGGGTTTGACGACCGGGCTGA
This sequence comes from Persicaria tinctoria, assembly GCA_037127255.1. NCBI lineage: Eukaryota > Viridiplantae > Streptophyta > Magnoliopsida > Caryophyllales > Polygonaceae > Persicaria > Persicaria tinctoria. The sequence continues at coordinate 79,658,266 of JBANSL010000004.1, read as the reverse complement.
ATGTCTCGTCATAGTCCACTCTAACCTCCTGAGACTTGCCATTGACAACTAGGCGAGCCTTGTGACGCTCAAGAGTCCCATCAGACCTGTACTTATGTTTGAACGACCGCATGCAGTTAATGATATTAGAGTCCCGAGGCCTTAACCATTTTTAATTAAAGCACTAAACTCATCGACCATGGCAGCGTGCCAGTTCGGGTCCTGTAAGGCCTTTTGTGGTGATTTAGGGAGAGGAGATATGTCGGTGGAAGAGGTGAGGAGGTTGTACTTGGGGTTGGGTTTGAAGATCCCGGACTGGGACCGGGTCTTCATGGTTGGGACGGGGGGAGAAGGGAGAGGAGCGCCGGGGGCAGCCTGAGGCGGCGGAGGCGGCGCAAGGCCGGGTAAGGGGCCCTAGGGAGCGGCGACCGCAGCTTGCTGCTGCACCCGCGACATTGGGGGTAAGGGGTTGGGCGCAACAGCGGCAGGGGCTGTGGCCGCAGCATGATGCTGTGGTCGCGGCATACGGGGCTAGGGTGTGGCTGTTGCGCCGGTCGGGGTCTGTTGGAGGAGTAGGCGGAGGAGGAGTGGGAACCCGTCGGTATCGGGTGGTGTAGGGGGGGGGGGGTGGGGACAACAGAGGTGGGTGGTGAGGCGAGTGGGAAGGTTTGTTCGTCAAAAATCACATGGCGCGAAGTTACAACCCGATTGGTATCCAAGCGAAGACACCGATAGCCCCGATGGTGTGGAGAGATACCCAAGAAGACACATTTGGTGGATCGTGGGGAGAGCTTGTGAGGAGCGGTGGCACTCATGTTGGGAAAACAAAGACATCCAATTAACACTCGAATGTGATTATAGGAAGGGTAGCGACGGTAGAGTGTCAAGGTTGGGATGGAGTTGTCAATTGCTTTAGAGGGAAGTATATTGTGGAGGTAAGTGGCCATGTGAAGAGCCTCAACCCAAAAGGAGAGGGGGAGAGAGGCGTGATGTAGAAGGGTCCGAGTTTTGTCATTGAGAGTGCGGAGGCTACGTTCCGCTTTGCCATTTAGTGGGGAAGTTTGGGGACAAGAGAAGCGGAGGGCTATCCCATGTTGTTGACAAAAAGATCGGATGAAGGTGTTGTCGAACTCGCCTCCCATGTCACACTGAATAGACTTGATAGGCAAATTAAATTGAGTGCGGACAAATGTGTGAAAATTAGCAATATGACTTTGTGTTTCCGATTTGTGGCATAGGGGAAAGACCCAAACAAAATTGGTGAAATCATCAAGAATAACCAAATAATATCGAAAACCACTAGCACTCGGAATAGGAGATGTCCACAAGTCACAATGTATAATATCAAAAGGTACAAATGTAAGGGAATGAGAAAGGATAAAGGGAAGTCGCTTGCTCTTGGCGATTTCACATAAAGTGCAAACGCCCGAAGCTTTATTACATGAAATTAAATTGCTAGAGCGGAGACATTGAAGCACGTGATCGTCAGGGTGGCCAAGACGAGCGTGCCACAAGTCAGAACCAAGGGTGACGAGGGCGGTGGGTGCGACGGGGGGCGAATGACGGGCTGCGGTGAGAGGGTAGAGGTCACCAGAACTATTGCACCGCATGATTGGGGTCCCCGTAAGAAGATCCTTCACAAGAAAACCAAAAGGGTCAAATTGGACAACCACGTGATTATCGATGGTAAATTGACGAACAGATATGAGGTTTTTTACAAGGTCAGGGGCAAGTAGGACGTTGTTAAGGCGAAGGGGTGGGCCATTGGGGAGGGTTGTTTGACCCGAACCAACCATTGAAAGGGGTTCGCCGTTTCCGATATAGACAGACGGTAAAGTGCTAGAATTAAAAACAGTGTGCAGGTTACCTGATGCGTTCGTCATGTGAGAGGAGGCCCCGGTATCCATATACCATTTGTCGTCCGGCTGCTGAAGTCCCATGGAGGAGAAGGCAGCGGAGAGATTAGTGTGCATGAGGCTCGACGGATGCGGCTGAGATGCGTACAATGTTGGGGAAGGGGCCGACTGCGGTGGTTGGCGTTGTGGAAAGACCATGCCTGGCGGAGGGTAGCCCGCCCATGTCGGATAGGGGCAGGGCGGCGGGTTGGAGGTCCACTACTGCGGCTACTGCGGGTACCAAGGTTGCTGCGGTCGCGGCATGTTGCTGCGGCCTCTGCCGCGGCCGCGACGTCCGCTGTTGACGCCTCCTCTCTCGCGGCCTCCGCGCTGTTGGTTTGACCTAGGCTGGTTGGCAGACTGGGTTGGGGGGTAAGGATCCGTGGGCAGGAAGTCCTTGGAGGACAAAAGGACATGAGATGGTGCTTAAGGGCGGCCTTGACGGCTTTCCTCCTTGGAGAGCATGCTACGAGCCACCATAAACGTCGTTAATGGTGAGGTGTTGCTGATCATACTGCAGACGACGTCGAATTTGGTAGAGAGGCCATTGATGAGTTGAAGAACGAGTCGCTCTTCACTTACCTTGTGTCCGACGTCGCCAAGTTGATCGACGATGGCCTTGATGGCAAGGCAATAGTTGGAGACGGTTGAGAAACTTTCATGGCGGGTGTTGATGAACTTGCCCTCAAGATCCGCAACCCTAGCGGATTGGTTGACGTGAAAAAGGCCCTTAATACGGAGCCAAACATCACGAGCGGTGGAGCCGGGATGGAGGACGGTGATCAGGACATCCTCGGATATGGTAGCATAGATCCATCCTAGAACAATGGAATCAAGGCGGTTCCAGAGAGGCTCGGGGACAACATCCGGACGGCCAGAGCCGTCGATATGGGCGATGACATCATGACCCTTATAGGCGGTGTTGAAGAGTTCCGCCCAGGTGTGGTATTAAACCTTCTTGAGGTCGAGGGTTAGGAAAATTTGGTTTTTGATGTTGGTAAAGGATTGGGCGGAGTGAAAGGGGTTTTGTGGCGGCGGTGGGGGGTTAGGGTTAGTTGGGGGTGTAGGGGAGTTGTCATCAACGATAGACATCGTGTGGCGGCGGCAATTGGGTGCGGCGGGTAGGGAGCAGCGACGGCTTGGGAGCGGAGGCGGCTGAGCGGCGGCGGGTAGGGGCGGCGACGGCTTCGGAGCGACGACGGCTAGAGGGGCGGCGACTAGAGGATCGAATTTGTGAAAAGAAATTTTAGGGTTTCACAAAAAAGGCTGATACCATGTAAGTGTCTGGATAACTGATTCTTTGCCGGATCTCAGAGGCCTACTCCTGTATATATATATATATATCAATGGGTAAAACCCTAAGGGTACAACGGTCAATATACACAATATGGACAAATATAGAATAATGACTGCTAACAGTAAGTTGGATGAGAATCAGACATGCGCGCAGTGATGCACGATGCGCTGAGGCGCTTGGGGTGAGTCGATGAGAATTTTGGGTAGGAAGCTCGACCGGGTAAATGTGAACCTCCTAGGGACGAGGGCCTCCCACAGGAGAACGAGGGAACAAACCGGGTAAAGCTTAAACCTCTCGGGTATGTCCCCGTCCTGAGTCTGTTTGTCGAGAGTTGTCAAATGCAATTATGTCGCTTGGTTAAGGGTTTCTGGATTTATTATGAATATTTACTTAATGAGAACAGTACAAACTCTAGGTTAGCACCTTTAGTATGCCCTAGCCCCTAGATGCTAGATGGATATAGGATTCCAAAATAGCTTTAAGCAAATGGAATTAAACGTAGCAAATGGCATTAAGAGTTATATATATTTTTTTAACCGAAAAGAATTTGGCAGGAGCACACAACAGAACTCGTTAACCAAGAGCATTCTGAAGGATGAGAGAGCATAATTCTTGGTCGTCATGATAGGACGTAGAGGAACCTAAGTCATGATGCAAGAGGAAATCTGTTGCCTGGTTAGCTTCTCGGTATACATGGTGAACCATTGAGGAGCTGACACAACTCATGAAGAAAAGAGCGTCCTAGACGTTCATTTCAATTTCCTGGGGGGGGGGGGGAGGGAGGGGGGACCAGCAGCCTTTTAGGCTGTTTATTACAGTGAGTTATCACCTTCTATTATAATATTGGATATTTTTTCTTCTATAGCTGCATTTACTCCCTTCCACATGATGAAACCCTCAGCGTCTAAGACCGAATTAAAGGGTGAGGGGCCGAACCCATGTGAACCGGCGTGTTTGGGCATTAAGAGTTATATGTGAATTCTTCAATCAACAATATATATTTCCATTAACAAATTCCAAAATAGATACGTCTTTTACATGAAGAGTAAGTTTGAATAAAAGTCTAAAAATCAAAGAAGAGTTCCGGGAGATGGGAATTGGTAAGCTTGGTGATGCCAGGCTTCCTCTTTTTCGGTTTGTACATGGGAGCAATACTCTTCATTTTAGTTGCAACCCTCCTTTCAACGGTCTTCATGCAGTTTCTATTTCTAGGCTGGGGCAGACTATGAATGGAAGGATTTATCGTAGTGTGCTTAGCTATCGAATGGGTGTTACGTTATTCACGGTATCTATGCCATGTCCTGTTAGATTCTAGAATTGATGTAAAGTCCTCCTTGAGGGTTTTCATTCATTGATAAACATATATATAGATTACAAAGGTATTGGACCTTAACGGGCATTTAGCCCACTATACATGAGGAGACCTATGTAATCTATCAAACCCCCGTAGTCGAAACGGGAGGGGGCCGTACAGTGAGACTGGAACGAAAATCAATGAATATTTGTCTAGGTAAACCCTTGGTGAATATATCAGCGTACTGGTACGAGGACGGGACATGTAGAACGCGGACATGTCCAATGGAAACCTTGTCCCGGACGAAGTGGAGATCGAGCTCAATGTGCTTCGTGCGTTGATGCTGGACTGGGTTGCTAGCCAGATAGACGGCGGAGACGTTGTCAATGTAGACCAGAGTGACCTTCTGAAGAGGGCAACAGAGCTCAAGAAGGAGATTGCGGAGCCAAGAGCACTCGGAGACAACGGTGGCAACCCCCCTGTATTCGGCCTCAGCGCTGGAGCGAGACACGACAGACTGACGCTTGACCGACCACGACACAAGGGTATCCTTGAGGAAGACACAGTAACCAGACGTGGAGCGACGTGTGTCAGGACAATCACCCCAATCCGCATCAGTGTAAGCAACAAGGTCAAGCTTAAAGGAAGGAGTGATCGTGGTGCCTAGCTCGAGTGTGCCGCTGATGTACCGAATGATCCGCTTTAAGACATGAATGTGGTGTTCCTTGGGTGCATGCATGAACAAGCAGATCTGCTGAACGACGTAACTGATATCAGGTCTGGTGAAGGTGAGATACTGAAGAGCACCAGCAAGGCTCATGTACAATGTCGGGTCATCAACCAAAGGGCCAGAATGAGCGCTGAGCTTGTTGGATGTATCGACAGGGGTGGCGACAGGATTGCAGTTACTCATCTTATCCCGAGCAACGATCTCAGCAGCATACTTACTCTGTGAGAGAAATAGCCTAGACGCATGCTGCTGAACAGCAACTCCCAAGAAGTAAGACAACTGACCCAAATCTGACATGGTGAACTCAGCACTCAGCTGTGAAATAATCGACGTCCGAAGAGCATCAGAAGAGGCGGTGAGAATGATGTCGTCGACATACAGTAACAGAAATGCCATGTCGGAGCCTCTGCGATAGATGAACAGGGACGAATCCGAGCGGCTGCCAATGAAACCCAAGCGGAGGAGATGAGAAGCAAAGCGTTGGAACCAAGCTCGCGGAGCCTATTTCAGACCATATAGAGAGCGCTTCAGGAGACAGACGTGCTTGGGACGATCAGCATCAGCAAACCCCGGCGGCTGAAACATGTAGACGGTCTCATTCAGGTGACCATGCAGAAAAGCGTTCTTGACATCCAGCTGATGAATGGCCCAGTTGCGTGACAGATCTAAGCTCAACATCACTCGGATAGTGGCAGACTTGACCACGGGGCTGAAGGTCTCATCACAATCAATACCTACCCGCTGAGATCGACCGTTGACCACAAGACGTGCTTTGTATCGCTCCAACGTCCCATCAAAGCGGAACTTGTGACGGAAGAGCCACATACAGCGAACGACGTTCGCCGCTGGAGGGCGAGGGACAAGAACCCAAGTACCATTCTTTGTAAGGGCCCTGTATCCGTCGAGCATAGCCGCCTGCCAATTCGGGTTGAGAAAGGATGTTTTGTGGGAGGTGGGGATGGGGGACAGGGAGGGCGAGGTGGAGGAAGGGGTTGATTGGGAGTCGAGAGGGGCGGGGGCAAGGGGGGGCGAAGCTTTGTTGATTGGCTGCGGGCGCCGCCAGTGAGTGGAACGTAGGGTGGGAGTGGTTTGGTTGATTGGCTGCGGTCGCAGCGTCTTGCTGCGGGCTCATCATCACAACATGGCGATCTGATGGAGGGGTGTAGGCATGGTGTTGAGCGGCGGGGTGATGTGTGGTGTTCATGGAGATGATCTGACGGGGTCGGAAGACACCGGAGACACTGCGGGTGTGCGGTCTGGTGGTAGGGGTGGTGGTGCTGGGGGAGGGGGAGAGGCAGGAGCATCGGGAGCACTCTAGGGAAGAAGAAAGTGAGGGAACGATGACTCTGACTCAGACTGAAACACAGGAGGTGTAGAAGAGGGGAGGGGAGGAGAAGCAAAAAGGGAAACGAGAGTCATCAAATGTGACGTGATGAGACACAATGAGCTTATGGGTCTTGATATCGAGACAGATGTAACCGCGATGATCAGACGGATAGCCTAGGAAGACACAAGGAGTGGAGAGCGGGTGAAGCTTGTGTGGGGAGGTGGAGGACTGGTTTGGGAAGCACAAGCACCCGAAGGTACGAAGATGATCATACCTAGGCAAAGTGAAATAGAGGGCCTGACCTGGCGAGCGATGTTGAAGGGTAGTAGACGGTAGAATGTTGAGGAGATAGCATGTGGTTGTTAAGGCGTGAGGCTAATAGGAGAGGGGAATGGGTGAGTGGAAGAGGAGAGAACGCATCATGTTGGTAATGGTTCTGATGATTCGTTCGGCCTTACCATTCTGCTGAGAAGTATAGGGGCAAGACAAGAGATAGGAGATCCCGTTTGCGGCAAAGAAAGAGTGAAAGTCTTTGATGTCAAATTCACGGCCATTGTCACATTGGAAACATTTGATGGATGTGTGAAATTGTGTTTTGATGTAGGCATGGAATCTGGCAAAGACAGGAAACACTTGGGACTTGAAATGCAACGGGAAGACCCATAAATAATGAGTGTAATCATCAAGAAACAAGAGGTAGTACTTGTGACCCTCCTTGCTAGGCACATGAGAGGTCCAAATGTCACTATGAATGATATCAAAGGGGGCAAGGGTAGAGGTCAAAGACCGTTGGAACGACAGTCTGACATGTTTGCCTAGTTGGCAGGAAGAGCATAAGCCAGAGCGTGGGTCTTTAGGACAGATGACAAGACTCTGGGAACGGAGGACATCTAGAACGGAAGCACTGGGATGGCCCAAGCGTGCATGCCACAGGCTGGACGACGATGCCGAGAGGACGACCGGGAACGACTGGCTGGACGCAAGAGGTGGTGTGACAGGATAGAGCTCCCTAGTGCTGTTACATCTCATGCGAGTAACCCCTGTAGTAAGATCGTTCACAGAGAAACCATAGGGATCAAACACAAGGGAAACGTTGTTGTCAGTAGTGAACCGACGGACAGAGATAAGGTTTTTGACAATCTTTGGGGCAATGAGGACATTGTTGAGGTGTAGTGGGTGGGTTGGGGTCTGTAATTTGGCGTGGCCAATCCCTGAAGTAGCAAGACGACCACCATTTCCGACGATAATAGAGTGTGCAGGGACCTTAAAAGAACTAGATGAGAGGTTACCTGAGGAGTGTGACATGACAAAATCGTTGTGTTTCCTATCAAAATAAAACTCAAACCTACAAACTAGTATAGTGAGCAAGTAAGAGGTCGATCCCAGAGAGAATCAAGTATTCCTATGTATTATGTATTTACCAATTTGTAGAAGAGAGGGGTTTTTAGAGGTTGAGAATGAGAAATATTAACAAGTTAGGAGAATCAATAATTAAGAGATAGTTTCACCTACAATTCTCAAGATGTATAAAGCTTATAAGCAATATCAATCCCCTAAAGAACTAATATTTAACCTATAGTCAACTTCCTACACATTCAAGCTTTCTAACGAAGTCCACTAGAACATGTTTGCTACGAAAGATTAAGAATCATAACGAACAATTCAAAACCCTAGCGATGATGAGGTCCTAGCAAGGTGATCAATCAAGATAGCATCAAACATCTTAAAGCATTCAAGCACAAAGAAGATGAAACATGTGATGGAAATTAGAACAAAAATAGAAAACTCACAATTCAACCAAACGGAGTCTCAAATCGTAGGCAAACCAAAATAGTTTAGCACTCCATTGTCAAACGATTGTCAAAAGATTAGATGAGATCCCTAAAACAACCTAAAACAAGCCTTTAAATAGGCCTAAGTACCGTCATAAAACCCTCGAAAGTATTTCCCAAAGATAGGCCCAACTTAAGAGGCATAGAAAATCGGCGCTGAATCCGGTCCAGAAAAACCGCGGGTGCTGCCTCCTAGGCTGCGGGTGCTGCCCAGAATTGGTGTTCTGCTGGAATGGCCGCGGGTGCTGCCTCTGTGGCCGCGGGTGCGGTTTCTGGCTTCCCTTGCTCCTCTGGCCGCGGGTGTCGTTTTCTCTCTTGTATGCCCTTTGCCTCTTACTTGTGCATTCCAACTTGGCTTCTCTAGCTCGTTCTTGCCTCCATATGATCGATATGACTCTAATGAATGACCTCCTCCATTCTTCGAATCCAAAATCTGCAATTACTTGCTAAACTTGTGTAGATTCCTCACTTAAGTACCAAATGAGCAAACAAGTAAACTAACCCTTTAAAATGCAATATATACATCTAAATGACCCTAAAACTACTCTATAATACCTATCTAAATATGCATTATCAGAGTGCCTCATGTGGGAGGTGGCACCAGTGTCCATATACTAAGAAGAGTCGGGAGATGTCGGTTGCATAGAGGAGAAGGCGTGATGATGGTGTTGAGAGGGCCCAAAGAGTCCCTGTTGGCTCGGGTATGGCCTCGTTGGAGAGGCCTGGTAGCCCTGTGGATGAGCTCCAATGGGGGAATACCCCCTCTGTAAATGACTTGGAGGGGCAATCATTCCGACGAGAGGCCGTTTGTGATCGTAGAAGGCCATAGTAAGGTGAATTAATAAATGATTAACTCAGGGCCAAAAGGGAGAATATGATAAAACAAGGGAAGGCCGGTTATGCTATTTTTACCAAAAGGGATTGAAATTCCGATTTGTTTCAATCGGACCTTTCACATACAGGGAAGAAGATGAAGGCGCAGAGTGAAGCGACGAGGCTCGGCGCGGCTCTCTTCCAGCGTCGATAGCTAGCGGTTCAGGCGACGATCTGAGGCGGCGGCTCGGGCGGTGAATGGCGATGGCAATCAGAGTCGATAGCTAGCAATCGAAGACGAAGGCGGCGATGTGCAACGACGGTAATCAGAGGCGGCGTCGAACAGGGCTGCACTGCAGTGATTCTCGACGGTGGATGTGGGTTGAATTAGGAGATGAGGAGAGAGAGATCGGCGGCGAGGGGACGACGCCGACGGCGGAAGATGAGGGGTGGGGTGGGAGGATCAAATTAGGATTCTGTGAAGAAGAAAAGGATGTGATACCATGTTAGATTCTAGAATTGATGTAAAGTCCTCCTTGAGGGTTTCCATTCATTGATAAACATATATATAGATTACAGAAGTATTGGGCCTTAACGGGCTTTTAGCCCACTATACATGAGGAGACCTATGTAATCTATCATGTCCGACTTGTTATCAGGTCTTTGATGGTAATGTCTATGGAAATAATGTTGTGTCCTGCGCTGGTACCGTGAGCATTAAACAACGACATAACCTCGTGCGCGACACCTTATTAGATATCTATTACAGGGATGAGATTTCTGCCAGTAAGGAAGTTGATATCGATTTGGTTTATGGGCATGATAAGCCTCTTCGTCTGACATATTTGCTTTTTTATTCACGGGACAGGGGGCGAGATGTGTGTGCTGATATGACAGGATCCTCCCCCTTGACATAGTCGGGGGTGTTTGACTTTGTCCCCGGTCGTGTTGTTGTTGATGTTGTTCAACGAAGTGTGTCAAGTATCAAGATTTGTGCACGACATCTGGTATGGTTTACTACCATTCTCCTTCTCTTCGTTGAGGGAGTTGGATACATATGTTGTTGCCTTGCTGAAGCGGATTTAGAAATTCTTAGTATCTCAGGATGTCGGGGCTCGTGTTGCAACTTATATTTCAGGATGTCAAAAATCATCCATTCCGATTCCTTTTTTTTTTTTATTCCGGTGAATGCATAGCAATGGGGCCCTAAGTTGCTAAATGGGGTCGAGGATAATCAGGATATATAGCAAGGCCAAACTTGTCGAACCATAGTTTCATAGATAGGATTTGTAGTCCAAATATTCTATTCCCTTATTGCACACACAATAGACAAGCCGTGGTTATAATAATAGTACGATAATTAAAGTGGTAAAAAAAATTCATATAATTATGGTTGATTAAAATAATTGTATATAAATTAGCTAGGAAAGTAGAAGATATGAATGAAATTGACACTTGGTTTATTAAATAATAAATATAAATGGTTGATTAGGTAATTGAGGGAGATTTAGATGAAAATATTTAGTTAAATTAGGAAAATAAATAGAAGATAGAAGAGTACGTTATATGATGTATGCTTTATTTGTTAAATAATAAAAATAAATGGGTGATTAGGATAATTAATAGATATTTGGATTAAAAATAATTAGTTAAATTACAATAATTGTTGTTAATTAAATGAAAAGAAACCTTTAATTAATTCCTTTTTGAATAATGATAATAGGTACATATTATTCTATTATTATTATTAATATGTAATTAATAAAAATAGATAGATAGATAGATAGATAAATGGAAGTAGATATATAGAATCTGGACCGACAAACTTAGGAAAGTTGAAGAGATAAATAGAGGGTAAGGGAACCTAAATTGTTCCATTAACTCTAAATATTTACAGAGCGCAAGAAAGAAAGGCGAAGAGAAGTCGATCGTAAGTGAGTTTTTGGATCGGTGATTTTGTTGCTACAATATTCAATTGTACGTGTTGGCAGTGATTTGTTTGGATGATTGTGTACCTCGATCAAATTTAAAATCAATTATATATGATAATGGACTAATAAAATTAAATACTGCGGACTAAAAGAGGGGTTTAATTAGGTTAGAACAATTTTCAAGGGGCAAACTCTTACCAACTTTGAATTTTGAATGTGAATTAGACAATTAATCAATATAGCGCACTTGCAATTTGGTCATCTCTTCAATTCGATCGATCATATTTGCTTACTATGTGATTCTTAATTAATTCATTACCAGACTTAATTAATTTAACTCTCCGCGCCGGTAATTAACCTTGATCGAATTTTAATTAATTCTTTGATGGTTAATTAGAGCGATGGATGTAAAAGGAAAGTTGAAGATTGGGCAACAGAAATGTGAATCAACAGTACTAATGGCTGCGGAACAGTCAAGGAGGAGGGCAGCAGCAAAGGCTCCTGTGGGTGCTCAGATCAAACGAGTCATTGATCTTTTGTTCCAGGTATATATATATGATCTATCCATCGATCGAGATTGTACATGTGTCTTTTAATTTAATTTGTTTACAATATTTAATTTGAATAAGTTGTTAATCTATATATATCATTAATTGCTGGCTGCAGACGAGGAAAGCTTTAACTCCAGACCAAATCAACGAAGCCTGCTATGTTGATCTCAAAGCAAACAAAGTCGTCTCGGATAGTTTGAAGAATAACTTGAAAGTTGATTATGATGGGAAGCTATTCTCCTACAAGGTACTCCATCCATCAACTCCTCCTGAATCCTGATCCATCCTTCTTTTTGGATTCTTTAATTAATTAATTTAGGTGTTGAAACTTACACTGATCCATACAATTGCAACTTAATTTTTGCAGCCAAAACATGATGTCAAGGACAAAATTGGATTACTTAACCTAATAGACACATGTTCAGATGGCATCTCTGTCGATGATCTCAAAGACGCATACCCAAATGCCATGGAGGACTTGCAGGCCGGTCATCTATCAATCCTCCTTTGATTCATTTTATATATATGGCATGGGCTGATTTGTACCATCTATCTGTACCTACAAACTATTAACTATGTATGTTGTGTGAATTATAACCAATTAAAATGTTTAATACCCACCTTCCTTTCCTTGCAGAGTTTAAAGGCCGAGGGACAAATTACGTTGCTCTCCAACTCTCACTCCCGGGAATATATCGCTTACAGCCTAAACTCTAGAGGCATCAACCTCAATGTGGATGATGACCTCAAACTCTTGTTTCGAAGCATTGACCTCCCATCTGAGATAGCGACAAAGACCGTTGAACGGAGGGTTGCAACTAAAACTAAGAGTATGGCTCCCAAGTCCAAACCGAAGAAGAGGAAGCTCGACATCACCAAGCTCACCAACGCCCATCTCCCGGAACTCTTCTCTGATTTTTAGACTTTTATCAAATTAAACTACTCGATCTTCATGTAAAAGACGTACTTAAATCTACTGTATTTTGGAATTTGTTAATGGAAATATTGATGATTCAAGAATTAATTCACATATAATATATTCTTAATGCCGTTTGCCACGTTTAATTTCATTTGCTAGCTTGACGCTATTTTGGAATCCCATATCAATCTAGCATCTAGGGCATACTAAATGTGCTAACCTAGCCTAGAGTATGTACGTACTGTTCTCATTAAGTAAATATTCATAATCAATCCAAAAAGCCTTAACCAAGCCACATCATTGCATTTGACAAATCAAGTAATTATCGCAAGCAAGACTCGTTGTTAAGTTGAGACTGTCTAAGTCCCAACAAACAAACTCAGGACGGGGATATACCCGAGAGGTTCAAGCTTTACCTGGTTTGTTCCGTCGCCCCGTGGGAGGCCCTTGTCCCTAGCTAGGAGGTTCACATTTACCTGGTCCTGCAGCTTCCCACCCAAAATTCTCATCGACTCAGCCCAAGCGCTTCAACGCATCGTGCATCACTGCACGCGTGTCTGATTCTGATCCAACTCACCACATTCATTTTTGCATCATAAACGGCGTACACTAGGCTCGCATGTAGAACCAGGAGAGGATGTGGATGCATCATCTCATACCCCTAAAACAATCATACCCCAAACACATCACACAACATGACCATGTCTCATGCAATCACATTATATATCAGGTCAAAGCAGAGCAATATATATGTCTCAGCCAGTCATATATCAGATCGATCAAGGCATAACCATTGTCTTAGCCAATTGCATCATATATCAACTCAAAGCATAGTAATCCACATGTCAAGCAATAAGTTGCGTCGACTACAAGGACATCTCAACAACAAGCCATATATCAGCTCAAGAATCAAATCTCAAACCCTTGCCTAAAACATTTACTAAGTGTGTGTGGGGGTCTCCAGCATGCTACTATTGCGACTAATAGGGCCTTCCCAATGTAAAAGCATATAAACAAGGGGGTAGTGAGTAAGTCAAGAAGACTTACATCGGGTCTTTAGAAACCGGCCACAACAAGGAGTATGAAGGGCATTGATAGCATGCATTTAGGTAGGCATATTGGGTTGTATTTAGCATGATTTAGATGTGCATAATGCATGGTTTAAGCTAGATTTGCATTTATACTCGTTTTGTTGGTGGAGTCGGAATCAACAAAGTCAACCAGGAGAGGGTGTTGAAAGGAGGGCTGCAACTAAAATTAAGAGTATTGCTCCTAAGTCCAAACCGAAGAAGAGGAAGCCTGACATCTCCAAGCTTGCCAATTCCCATCTCTCGGAACTCTTCTTTGATTTTTAGACTTTTATTCAAATTACTCGATCTTCATGTAAAAGACGTACTTAATCTATTTTGGAATTTGTACGTTGATTGAAATATTGATGATTCAAGAATTCACATATATTTCTTAATGCCGTTTGCTACGTTTAATTTCATTTGCTTAAAGATATTTTGGAATCCCATATCAAAATCTAGCATCTAGGACATACTAAAGGTGCTAACCTAGAGTGTCTAATAATAAATCCAGAAACCCTTAACCAAGGTCCAAGCGACATAATTGCATTTGACAAGTCTCGACAAACAAACTCAAGACAGGGACATAACCGAGAGGTTCAAGCTTTACCCGGTCTTTTCCCTCGTCCCCGGTCCCCTTGGGAGGCCCTCGTCCCTAGGAGGTTCACATTTACCCGGTCCAGCTTCCCAACCAAAATTCTCATCGACTCATCCCCAAGTGCGTCAATGGATCGTGCATCACTGCACTCATATACCTGATTCTCATCCAACTCACCACATTCATTTTTGCATCATAGCATGATAATTAGTAAACGAGGTACACTAGGCTAGCATGTAGAACCTGCAGGAGGGGTTATGAATATAAGAAAGAGCACACGTTCTGTAAAACAATTAAGTTAACATTAAATAATATAATGTAATATTATCTTTAAGAGGTTGATGCTTTGTAGGGGTGGTTGACGAACAATAGGTTGGTAACAATGTTTTGTAGTTGGTGACAATTATTAAATTATTGATAAGAGGTCGATGAAAATAGGGTGATGACACTATTTTGTCGTTGGTAATAATAGATGACTGACAAAAGGTTGATGACAATAGGGTAGTGACAATGTTTTGTAGTTGATGACAATATTTTTGAGAAAATAATATGAAAACACTGTTATGTAGTTGGTGACAATAGGGTGGTGACAATGTTTAATTTGTAGTTGGTGACAATACAATGGATAAAATAATATGGTCACAATACGTTTGAGAAAAGAATAAGATGAAAGTGTTCCATAGTTGGAGACAATAGGTTTGTGACGGTTTTATGTAGTTGGGGAAAATATATGGTGACGATGTTATTTAGTTGGTGATAATAGGTATGTTTTAGTGTTCACTAGTTGGTGAAAATAATTTTTGTACCAGTGTTTGCTAATTGTTAACATTAGGTGGTTATAGTGTGTTATAGTAGGTGACAATAATTTATAGTTTGTGACAATTGATATTGACTATAGTTGGTGACAGTTTTCACTAGTTCGTGATAATATTTGGTGATAGTGTTATGTAATTGGTGATAACAGTTGATGACAATTAATGTTAGTCTGAGAAAAAAAATAACGTCAAAAGTACAACTTTCACCAAAATAAAAAATTTATTATTAAAAAAATTGTCAATAACAACTCTCTCTAAAAAGAAAAAAATATGTCACTGTTACCTATCACCATTAAAAGTTATCACCAGAAAAACTGTCATCAAAACTGGACGTTGACCAGAATGGTCAATATTGACTGGCACTACAAAAAAAAATTAATTTTGCCTCGGAAAAATACCGTGGCAACAGGGCTGTTTGTGGTGGCAAAAGGGGTGTAGCTTCGGCACAGCGACGGTAAATGCGGGGTGGCGAACCGGGCGGTGGTAAAATTTGGTAGCTTCGGCAAATAGCCGTCGCAAAACAATTAGCCACGGCTAAGCGACGGCAAAGCGACCCCTGTTAAAAACGTCCCACATTTGCCACGGCAACTAGCCGTAGCTAAAGTGTGGGTAGAAAATTAAAAAAAATCCAGCTTTTTAGCTCGGATTCTTCAGACCCGGGCTAAAAAGTACAATTTTTTTTTTAAAAAAATAAAAATAATACACACAATTTATATATATATATAAAATAAAATTTCATTAATTCATTAATTATACAAAATTTACATATATAATAAAATGTCAAAGCTACATAATTTATATACAATAAATATATAAAACTCACATATAAAATAAAAGGTCAAAAACTACATAATTTATATACTAAAAAAATGTCCAAACCAAATTTTGAGCATGGAAGATTTTTCATTATAAGATTTTCACATGAAAACCCAACCTTCACTCAAAATTGTCCAGCAATGTCGACCAAGACAAGTAGCCTACCGTGACTTTGACTCCCTTGTTGACACCTTGTGGATGTTGGGCATTTCCTGAACTTGGTTTTCCTGGTGACAAGTAAAACATAAATGCAAGACTTACATACTGTTGATCAAGACAAATTCAAGACACTCAATAAATCAGAAAAGAGAGAACTTGGTTTGGCCTTTAGATGCAGATGAAGCAAATGAAACTATCAGATTATGAGTAAGAGTGAAAATGGATGTGTACCATCAGATTATCATATTATGAGTAAGTGGTGCAGATATTAGTAATTATAATGGATGTGTACCAAGTGACTTGAGAGCTTGAGATCAAGCTGTGCAAAACTGATGGGGAAACAAAGGAAGGATTTCAGTAGAAGATGAAGGTGTTTAAGGCCAAATTAGGATTCAATAATTAAAAGACCTAACCATTGGCTAGCTAGAAAATAGAAGATTGACAATGAAAATCAGTGCCACAGCCAAAAAGAATAGAATGCCAGCAAAACTACAAACAAGTACCTGTAAATCATTTGAAAGGTCTTTCATATTGGCTTCTGAGAGCATTTTCTCCTATCAAGGGGAAAAAAAGTTGAGTTATTACTATTCGCAAACCAGAAAAATCTAATCACATTTCAAAAATAAATCCAAAAAGATAATAATACATGTTCCAATACTTAAGGGAGAACTGTATCTCTATACATGTCAAGGTTGACACCCTCTATTTGACTTGAAACATGAAGATTCTTCCTAACCTGAGAACGAAATATATAAAGCAAAGTACAAGTCTCGTAAGTGTACTAGCCACCATAGCTGAGTGATTTATCAGTTTCAGGATAGTGATATTATCAAACACTAAAACATAAAACCGCAATACAATAACGATAGAAAGGTATAAAGTTGCCAAACAAGAGACGCAACAACATCTCCATTCTTCTAGGTTTCTTATGAAATCTCCACACTCCACACAAAACCAAATTGCAATATTGATACAAATCTATAGAGTCCCAATAAAAGGAATAAAAATCAGCAAAAGAATCAATAAAAGAGGCGCTTGGAACTGAAACCCTAAATTGAGACAGAAGATCAATTAAAAAAACTCAAACTAATAAGGAAGAGGGGCACATGGAAACAAAAACCATATCTACATGAAAAAAACAACAAATTTGAAACTAATACAATAAGTGGACTCCTAAAAGTTAAAACACGCATCATTTTCCAAAATCTCAAAACAAGACTCCTAAAAGTTAAAACTAGTTACTCAAGAGGAAAAGCCTGGCAGTGAAACTAATACATTGATGAAATGTATATCTCAAATAGTAACCAAGAAAGCAAAGGTGTTGACTAATCACATCGGCGGTGAAAGCAGGTGCAACAGAGTCAATAATCCTCAAGGCAAAGCATTCCATTGGCTTAACTCAATTTTCATCTCCTCCCTATAATACTTGAGTTTCCAGTAGGTTTGCTTAGGAGCTTTCCCTCCATTGAGTGGTTTATCTTATTTTGAGTGCATCGACTTGGCAGATTCCAATAACTTGGTTTAAACTTCCTAAGGCCATATGAATATCTAACAAATTAAAGAGAATGCAAGGTCTGATAACCTTTGTTTTCTCAACAAAAAGAATAATTGAACAGGGTATAAAATTGTCAAATGCCAAGGACTTGCAGCACTAAAAGTGAACTAAAAGAAGGATTTTACCTGCTAAAGGATTAACCTCTGCCTGTTTGTATAGACGTGCTATTTCAAGCTATATTCTATCCTAGAAAATAATAACAAATGCAATAAGTGGACTATCCAGTATAAATGCATAATAATCCAAATGTCACAACTTACTACTATATCAAGTGATAAATTTATCACTTAATATATCTTATAAGAGTAAGATGGTCCTTTCTTAAGTGCTATTGGAGATGAATGATTTGGATAATACAAGTTTCAAGTCATGAAAATAAGGCTCAAGCTACTAATTTTTTCAAACCAAGAGAGGATTCAACAAACACAACCATAAATCACACCAAATGCAATATAAATGCCTTACCTCACCCAATGTTTTCAAAGTATATGCGAAAGTACGTAGTGCAACAACTTTCATTGTAGGACTGGCATCAGGGGACTGAAGCTGCAATTTCCAAAGTCAAGCCAACTCTGAAGACCCTTGATTTAGAGCCAGTAGTTGCAGTATGAACAATGTATAACAAATAACCCTTAGACATAACAAAGCAAATTAGTTCTGAAAGAACCGAAGAAGAAGAACTGGAAGCAAAAAAAAAACATAACTCAATGAAATTCTAGAAGAATATCAGATAGCATTTAGAAGCAATATATGAATGAAGGAGAGCTCATAGTCTACATGAATTTGAAGTTTGAACAGACAACTGAACCACATAGAGCACAAGACAAGTAGTTAAAGTGGGACAACTTAACCACATGACCTTTTTCTTTTCTAGACTATACCTTAAAACACAAAATGAAATAGCATTCAAGAAATCCAAATCCTTAAATCAAATCTCTTAGAATTGCGGTACAAGTGAATACTTATCAACGAGTAGGTAAGATTTGTCAAGTCATTAAGTATATTTAAAAGATAAGATTTTAACACATACATGTAATAGACTAGATAGTAATATAAAGGTCTGCATCATTACTAGTTCAAACAAATAAAAAAGACATCGAGTTAACAACATAAACATCGACATTGAATAAGAGACTTTAGATGTTTTTCCTATCATCTATTAATCTACTATGCATAAGGTTAACTAATAAGGAGCTGCTCAGGTAATTTAAAGCATTAACAGAAATGATAAAGGCTTGTTCAAGTACTCCAGCCACATCACTTCAATATTTTGAAATCTAAGAGGCCAAATGAAACACTTAATTCATTATAAAGAACTCACATGTCTGTCAAAAACAATGTAGACTGGTGGTATAGGCAATTAGCAGCACCTGGGCCTTCCCACCTGAGCAATATCTATTCAATGAAGAATTCCTTATCGTCCATGTCCTACACACAACATACATCCATATTATCAGGTCTTAAAAGCGTAAGACATATATATATATATATATATCCAGGAAACATATCAGGAAAACATAATAATTACACATAGCTGCACTAATCAAAGTCAAACATCACAGGAATTGAATGCAATACCAGCACACTTAACATTATGAACCAGTGCATGAATAAAATTCAGTTAAAGTGATGTCGTGACTCATTACTGAAAAAGGAATTGGAATTTATCTTGCTTTATTGCTTTGGGTGCACAAAACAGAATGTTATGATGTATGACACATGAGCAATGCATATTAAAAAAAAAGTAAATATGCATGTCAATCATGTTTAACAACACAAAATACTCACGCTTGAGGTATGCATCAAAGAGATTCCCAATAACTCCCTCAATAGTGTTTCAGTATGACAAGATAGCTCTCAAATTCTCCCTTTTCTCTTCAATCCGCACATCAAACTCTTCTCTATCCTTCATCTTCCATATGGACTCATCAGTTCAATTCAATTCCGAACCATATGTAGACTTTGTTATTAGTGGTCTACAAAAAATATGTGCACAGATGGTTAGGGTCTTCCTAAACTGTTCTCATTAGTCCTACTTGAATTATTTTGTTTGATCTTCCTTGCTTGTAACAGACAATTCAATTCAACAAGAAGGGAGAAATATCCAAATAAAAACTAGGTCAGAAATTCAAATTCTCACAGGACACATAGCCGATTCAATCACCTAAACTAAACCAAATGTCAAAATAAATCGAGTTTTAATGGCTTAGAAATTGTCTTTGCTACTTAAATCAAATAAAAATGAGCAACATTGAAAAATTAGGGTTTTCCCCCCAAATTATACCCAAGAAACTAGAGCAGGAAAAATAACATGATATGAGCAAACCGTAGACGAATTAGAAGAAGAAGAAGAAGAAGAAGAAGAAAACGAGACAGAAAACCTACAAAATGCAGGAGCAAGAACCTTGAAGAAATTTTCTCGAGCAGCAGCAAAAGGGCGAAGTACGTCGGTGTCGCCGAAACGAGAGAGCTCTGGGTGCCGTGGGTTGGAGCACGACCGCACGAGTGCTAAGCAAGAGTTCGGATCTGAGATGGATGAAGAAGAGATGTGTGGGTTCAGATCTGAGATGGATGGAGAAGAGATGCCTTTTCAATTTTCACCTTGGGTTGGGATGTAGAAGAAGAATGAGATAGGGGTCTTAGATCTGAGAAGGAAGAGGGATAACGAAAGACGGAGGTCGGGAGCGTGAGATTGAGATGAAGCGAGCAAGAGAGAGAGGGAGAACAGGAAAGAGATGAGAACAAAAGAGCTTGGTTAGGGTTGTGGTGGATAGGGAGAGAGCATCCAGAAGAGTATCTGCTAAAGAAATTGGGTCTTTTAGCTTTTTTTATTTTTTAATTAATTTTTCATTCGCCACGGCAAACCCTAGCCGTCGCTACCATAAATGGAAAAGTGAACTCAATAGCCACGGGAACCCTTACCGAAGCTATCATCCATGGTTATTTTCTCTTTTCCACGCCTGTCGTGGCTAATGTCGTGGCAAAAGGGCACCGATTGCCACGCCAAGTGCCTGCCGAAGCTAGCGAGGGTGGCCAATTTAATTTTTTTTTGTAGTGTGGTTAAGGACAAAATTATAATTAGTCAAAGAGAAGGGAGGGAAAGGAGAAAAAGGGGATAAAAGGAAGGAAGGGTACAATTGTCAACTATGAAAAATTACTTAAATTGTCTATAACGTGGATATTTACTTAATTATGTTCATTTTTTTGGACAATCAATAAATTAAGCCAAAAATAATATACAAAAGTGCGGGCAACAGAGAAAACTCAGGGTGTGGTATGTGTATCAAAACTTGGAGATCAGTAACTTGGCCCTAACTCGATGGTCAATGCTTTAGGTGAATGAGATGAAAATGTGCGTTCTCATCCCACATCGATTATATGAGAGATGTTATTAGTAATTTATAAGTGAATCAAACACTACTCATATTATAAGATCTCTTCCTTTTTCAAGCTCCAAAGAAGAAAACAAACTCTAAAATAGATTGGTGGCCTAGATTGGTCTCATAATGTCTTGCACTTAATTCTTAATAATTGCACTTCAATTGTGCTTTCGAAGCATCGAGCTTCTAGTGACATGCTCAACCTCGAGTAGTACGATCTCCATAAGAATGGGATGAAACTAGCCACAAACACTACTCAAACGAGGCAGGCATTTATACAAACTATGTTGTGCGAATTATATATAACCAATTAATGTCAAATACACCCTACTTACAAAGTTTAAAAGCCGTTGGACAAATTAGGCC
The DNA here is from genome assembly GCA_037127255.1 of Persicaria tinctoria. Taxonomy (NCBI): domain Eukaryota; kingdom Viridiplantae; phylum Streptophyta; class Magnoliopsida; order Caryophyllales; family Polygonaceae; genus Persicaria; species Persicaria tinctoria. The sequence continues at coordinate 79,636,942 of JBANSL010000004.1, read as the reverse complement.
GCTGTCAAACTTCGACTCCCAAGGAGATGTTGGTTACTCAAACTCTAGTTGTCTGACCGTCAATGTGTATGATGAGCTTAAAATGCTGTTTCGAAGCATCGAGCTTCCATGTGACATGCTTGATGTCGAGAAGGATCTCCATAGGAACGGGCTCGAACGAGTCACAAAAATCGATAAAAGGAGGATCGAGACAAAATAAACTCTAGTTGTCTGATCGTCAATGTGGATGATGAGCTTAAAATGTCGTTTCGAAACATCGAGCTTCCACGTGACATGCTTGATGTCGAGAAGGATCTCCATAGGAATGGGCTCAAACCAATCACAAATATCGATAAAAAGGAGGATCGAGACAAAATAAACTCTAGTTGTGTGACCGTCAATGTGGATGATGAGCTTAAAATATTGTTTCGAAGAATCGAGCTTCCACGTGACATGCTTGATGTCGAGAAGGATCTCCATAGGAATGGGCTCAAACAGTCACAAAAACCAATAAACCGAGGGTCGCGACAAAATGAAATGTACGTATTGCTCCCAAGTCCAAACCAAAGAAGAGAAAGTATGAGATCATCAAGCTTACCAATGCTCACCTTCTAGAGCCCTTCTTTGATTTTTTAGAATTTTATTCAAAGTACACTTCCTATAAAGACTTAATTTTTAGAATTGATTTCAATTAATAAAACCGGGTTTTTGAGAACTTATATATCTTAATTGTGGATTTATATCAAACATTAGGATGATTTGTTTGTGTGGTGTGCTAGCTTGTAATTGTATGTTGGATTTGGTGTTTGATCCTCTGCAACCTCTACAACTACAATGGAGAAGGAGGAGATGAAGTTGCTCTTCCTTCGCCGATATCCTTCCGCCCTCTACGCTTCAAACCCTAATCAACATGGTCCTCTCCAAACACCACCTTCTCCCTCCGCTTCATCCCCGCCTCCGCCGCTTACTCCCTTGTCATTGTCTACAACGCCTCCGTCGCACACATCCCCATCTGGATCCTCGGCGGCCACACTGCCCTTGCTGACGGTGGCAGTACTCCTTCAAGCTTCTCCCCCGGCGACAACCTTCGCAGTGTCAACTGCTCCGACGCCATGCTATGACGCTCCAACAACCCCGACCGGGGCGCCTCCCGTGCAAACCACAACCAATCCGACAACTGCATCCTGAAGAAGGGCTCAGTGTCGGTGTGGACTTCATTCGAGGTCAATCCCGATGGAAATTTGATCGAATTTGTTGTGGATTAATGACATTGGTTCTGCGAAGAGGGTTGAGATGGAAGGTTGCAGTGGAAATTTGGGGAGGGTGGGGGAGAGGGCATTTTGTGTGGATTTATAAAACTTTAGACTATTTTGTAATTAAAATCCAGGGATGAAATTGTGTTGCATTGTTTTTGGTATATAAGTTAATAGTTAGGCTATTAATTGGTTATTTTAAAAGATGAGATTATTTTTGGTTGAATGGTGATAGTTGGGATTATTTTGGGTTATTTTTCCTAAAAAAATCATCATTTTCAGTAGTGATACCAAAACAACAATCATGAGACATCATCAATACAGTTTTTTGTTGACTTTGTTGAATACTAGAAGGCGTACAATACGGGTTGATGCGAGACCATCCAAGACACACCCGTACACATCTATCATACTTGGGGATGGACCTATGACTCGAGCTCGTGCTAAGAAGCTTCAAAGGGATTCATTCATGTTCGTGAGTCATGTTCTATCATCAAGTGCATCCCAACTTCAAAAAGAGCCTTTGAAGACCTATGTGTGGACTAGCATTGAAGATACTTGAAGATCAAGCCCAACCGATGCCAAACCGAAGCCATGTCGACCCATCCTTGTTTGGCCGGTTTCATCTTACACTTAGGCCGGTTTTATTAAGTGTTTAAAAGACTATTTTAGTAAGCTCCCTGGAGAGCAAGTTTACTTAAGTTATTTTAGGTATTTTATGGTTTTATTTTAAAAACTATTTTATTTAATTATTTCTTTTAATTTAAGCCTCCTAGGGTTATAAGGAGACTTGAACGCTTTGTAGAGAACCACGTCTTCTTTATTATTGAATCAAACCAGATTTGTGTGAAACACAATTTGAGAGAAATTGAATCGATCAAGCTTGAGCCTTGTCGATTGTAAGTTTTTGCTTGGTTTGCCTTGTGGTTGTCAATCTCGCAAAGCTTGGCGATCCTAGGTATCCACAAGCCCCCTTCTTGTGCCTCCAAGCAGTCCACTTGGTTGTGTAAGGTTGTAGAGCTGGGTTATATAGTCATTGATATTGGTTCTTGGTCATCGAATCAAGGGTCCTTATCTGGTTCTATATAGATCACCTCACCCCCTATCGAGTCTTTCAATTTTGAGTCTTTTGTTGATCATTACAGCCGCACCATATTCATCTTCAATTTGCATTGTTCTTGCATCATTCTTGCTTCTTTTCTTGAGTTTGAGCCTTGTTGTCGAAGATCGGGACATCCTACAACTTACCCCGTATCAAATTGGTATCAGAGCATATGTTATCGACTTCAAGCATTTGCATCTTCTTTCATCATCATAAAAACACAAAAACAAAAAAAAAATGCAAAGAAAGAGTCCCCATAGAGTCTTGCATTCAATTTTTGGTCTTTTACTTCTATTTCTTTAATTGATTATTGCTAACCTTTGTTTGTGATTGTTGTTGCCTGCGATTTAGCCCAAACACATAGCCAGACCAGACGTGACCTACTTCAAGCATTGCCGAACCACCTTGTGCACTTTCCTTTGGTGCAATCTGCAAATCGGCAAGGAAGAAACCCTAACCCTAGTGAATCAAACACTACTCATATTACAAGATCTCTTCCTTTTTCAAGCTCCAAAGGAGAAAACAAACTCTAAAATAGATTGGTGGCCTAGATTAGTCTCATAATGTCTTGCACTTAATTCTTAATAATTGCACTTCAATTGTGCTTTCGAAGAATCGAGCTTCTAGTGACATGCTCAACCTCGAGTAGTACGATCTCCATAAGAATGGGATGAAACTAGCCACAAACACTACTCAAACGAGGTAGGCATTTATACAAACTATGTTGTGCGAATTATATATAACCAATTAATGTCAAATACACCCTACTTACAAAGTTTAAAAGCCGTTGGACAAATTAGGCCTGTTTCAAACTTCGACTCCCAAGGAGATGTTGCTTACTCAAACTCTAGTTGTCTGACCGTCAATGTGTATGATGAGCTTAAAATGCTGTTTCGAAGCATCGAGCTTCCACGTGACATGCTTGATGTCGAGAAGGATCTCCAAAGGAACGGGCTCAAACGAGTCACAAAAATCGATAAAAGGAGGATCGAGACAAAATAAACTCTAGTTGTCTGATCGTCAATGTGAATAATGAGCTTAAAATGTTGTTTCAAAACATCGAGTTTCCACGTGACATGCTTGATGTCGAGAAGGATCTCCATAGGAATGGGCTCAAACCAGTCACAAATATCGATAAAAGGAGGATCGAGACAAAATAAACTCTAGTTGTGTGACCGTCAATGTGGATGATGAGCTTAAAATGTTGTTTTGAAGCATCGAGCTTCCACGTGACATGCTTGATGTCGAGAAGGATCTCCATAGGAATGGGCTGAAACAGTCACAAAAACCAATAAACTGAGGGTAGCGACAAAATAAACTCTAGTTGTGTGACCGTCAATGTGGATGATTAGCTTAAAATGTTGTTTCGAAGCATCGAGCTTCCACGTGACATGCTTGATGTCGAGAAGGATCTCCATAGGAATGGGCTCAAATAGTCACAAAAACCAAAAAACTGAGGGTCGCGACAAAATGAAATGTACGTATTGCTCCCAAGTCCAAACCAAAGAAGAGGAAGTATGAGATCATCAAGCTTACCAATGCTCACCTTCTAGAGCTCTTCTTTGATTTTTTAGAATTTTATTCAAAGTACACTTCCTATAAAGACTTAATTTTTAGAATTGATTTCAATTAATAAAACCGGGTTTTTGAGAACTTATATATCTTAATTGTGGATTTATATCAAACATTAGGATGATTTGTTTGTGTGGTGTGCTAGCTTGTAATTGTATGTTGGATTGGGTGTTTGATTCGTGATATCGGTAGCGACTGTTTTTAATATTGGGTGATTTTTTTTTAATCAAGACACATGCTTGCGATACTTGGATTGAGTTTTTGTCAGATATGTTAGTGCATATTGTCGGTGTTGTAGACAATATGCACTTAGAAGTCATGTTTGCAAATGTAACAACACAACATAATAATTAAAAAAAATCATCATTTTCAGTAGTGATACCAAAACAACAATCATGAGACATAATCAATATAGGTTTTTGTTGACTTTGTTGAATACTAGAAGGCGTACAATACGGGTTGATGCGAGACCATCCAAGACATATCCGGACACACCTATCATACGTGGGGATGGACCTATGACTCGAGCTCGTGCTAAGAAGCTTAAAAGGGATTCATTCATGTTCGTGAGTCATGTTCTATCATCAAGTGCAGCCCAACTTCAAAAAGAGCCTTTGAAGACCTATGTGTGGACTAGCATTGAAGATACTTGAAGATCAAGCCCAACCGATGCCAAACCGAAGCCATGTCGACCCATCCTTGCTTGGCCGGTTTCATCATACACTTAGGCCGATTTTATTAAGTGTTTAGAAGACTATTTTAGTAAGCTCCCTGGAGAGCAAGTTTACTTAAGTTATTTTAGGTATTTTATGGTTTTATTTTAAAAACTATTTTATTTAATTATTTCTTTTAATTTAAGCCTCCTAGGATTATAAGGAGACTTGAACGCTTTGTAGAGAACCACGTCTTCTTTATTATTGAATCAAACCAGATTTGTGTGAAACACAATTTGAGAGAAAGTCAATCGATCAAGCTTGAACCACCTTGTGCACCCTCCTTTGGTGCAATCTCCAAATCGGCAAGGAAGAAACCCTAACCCTAGTTCTATCTTTTATATTTTATCGATCTATTGGTATATCTTTGATCTTATTTTTATCTATCTTGCCTATATCAAATTCTGAAATTACCAAAGAAAAGGAGTAGATATATAGAATCACTTTTATCTATCTTAGATCGCAAGAGAATAGATAGAAAGCAACTTGCCAAATTTAGCCCAAACCCTAACCTATTTCTATCTTCTAGGGTTGATTTTATATTTTTCACATTTTTCCCATTATTTCCAATTTTTTCCTTTATTATTTCAGTTCTAGCACTTAATTAGTTACTGCATATATATTAAAAAATATCGAAAGTCAAAACAAAAAAAAAAGAGAAAAAGAAGATAGTTGATCTTGTTGATCAAGTGCAAGAAATCATCAAGGTGTGGTGAAGATCAGCCCCTAGTCGACCCCTTTTGTTGCCTCAAACCATACCTTGAAACCCTACCATTGCAAGCAACAACATCCTTAATTGGGTTACAAATCAAAAGAGGTAAATTATTAAAGGTTGATTCTTCTTTTCTTTCATTCCACAAAAAAATCAGTACACTTGTTTCTTTGTTTGCTTGTGTCGAGTCATATTCAGCCTTGATTCACTCATTGCTACTTTTGATCTCATATTTTTATTATTGTGATACCTTGTGTTTGCTAAGTCCTAGCTTGAGCATTGTCTTGCCCAAGGCGGATTGAAATAACAAGAATAACTTTACCAATAAGAGATGGAGTGTCGAGTGATACAGTTGCGAGGTTGTTTTAGACTTTTAACTAACCTTTAATATCTTTCATTGTTGATTTAGTTGTGATGTCTAACTCAGGAAACAAGACTCCTACTCCCAAACCCACTCCTCCGGAGTTGTTCACTCTCTTGAACACCATGAATGAGAACATTGGGAGGTTGATGGAGAGGATATCGGCATTGGAATCTCAGCCCTTAGGGTCTAACACGGTTCCAGGCCAAACTATACCACCTACGGGTGAAGTGCCGCCAAATGGCAGGGAAGAAACTCACCCTATTCCTCTTCGTGTTAACACACAACAAAATATTCCTCCTCGTAGAGAGAGGCATGGTAGGAATAATGTGTTTGTACGTTGGTGCGCAGTGACGATGAGGTCGAAGGAATTCTACCCTTCGGAGAATGACTATGACTTTCAAGAAGAGGACCATTGGCAGCAACGTCTTAGAAGGAATGATAGGGGTCGGCACCAAAGAGCACCTAGGGAGCCTGAGCAAGATGGTGTGGGCAAGGTGAAGGTGAAGATCCCATCATTTGAAGGTAAGTGCGATCCGAATGCTTACATGGATTGGGAAACCAGGATGGAGCAAATTTGGAATTGTCACAACTTCTCTGATAAAAAAAGGTACAACTTTCCACCCTAGAATTTCAAGGTTATGCTTTAATTTGATGGGATAATATTGTGAAAGAAAGGAGAAGAGCATTGGATGCGTCTATCACTAGTTGGGAGCAAATGAAGACATTGATGAGAAGGCGATTTATACCTCAACACTACTCCCAGGAGCTTAAACAACGACTGGAAAATCTCAAACAAGGAGGTAAGAGTGTTGAAGAGACATTCAATGCCTTGCAAGAAGCAATGGTAAGGGCCAATGTGATCAAGGAGGAAGAAGATACCATGGCAAGGTTTCTTAGGATTTCGCATCATTCCTTAGCTCATGAAATTGATTGTTATCCTTATACTACTATGACTGATCTTTTACATTTAGCTATGAAAGTAGAAAGGAATGCCAAGTATAGGAGCCAAGGAGGACAAGCCATGAGTGGACAACCCCAACCATGGAGGCAAGGCCGATCACAATAGCCCCAAAGCCGAGGTAAGGGTATATCCAAGGAGAAAGGTGGCCAAGGCCGAGTCTTAGGTGATCTAGTTGATCGAGGCAAAGCACCTATGGCTGCAAAATGAACGTTTGGGGCGTACTCTGGCCCTGAAGCGAGCAATTCTAACCCCTCTACTAGAGTTGGTTAAATTGTGTGTTTTAAATGTCAAGGTAGAAGTCATGTCATGAAGGATTGCCCTAATAGAAAGACTCTCATGATTAATCACTCAGGCAAATATGAATCTGAAAATTGTTGTGATGAGCAAGATGAGCATGAAACTAATGATCATGATTTGAATTTACTTTCCTATGCTGATGATGATTGCATTGAGTATGAGCATGGTGATTCATTGATAGTTAGGAGAGTTTTAAGTGTTCAACCCACCCCTTGTGATGATAATCAAAGGGAAAACTTATTCCATACTCGATGTTTAGTTAAAGGCAAGGTTTGTAATATGATCATAGATGGTGGGAGTTGTTGTAACATTGCTAGCTTAGAAATGGTTGAGAAATTGCAACTTCACACTATCCAACACCCTAGACCTTATCGATTACATTGGATGAACGATTGTGGAGCTTAAAAAGTGCATAAACAAGTTAGAGTGAATATTAAACTAGGACACTATGAAGATGAAGTTCTTTGTGATATAGTTCCTATGCAAGCTTTTCATATTCTTTTAGGTCGTCTATGGCAATTTGATCATAAGGTTTTACATGGTGGCCTCACTAACCATTATTCTTTTGTGTTTAATGGTAAAAACGTTGTCCTCAAACTGATGACACCATCACAAGTGACAGACGAGATCGAGAAGAAGAAGGTAAGTGGAGGTAAGTTATCCAAGGAGGCTTAGCCGAGCCCAAATACCACTAATCGACCATCAAATGTCCTCTTAACCTCTAAGAGAGACTTTGTGGACGAATATGTAGACGGGGAAACTACACTCGTGCTCTTATGCAAAGAGTTGAGATTGTTGAGCGGGGAGCTTAGAGCTACCCTCCCTCCTCACATCATATCTCTTATTGAAGAGTATAAGGATGTATTTCCCGATGATATACCACCCGGCCTACCCCTTATTCGAGGCATTGAGCATCAAACTCTCATTCCGGGGGTTACATTTCCTAATAGGCCGACTTATCGATCGTATGCATCCCACTGAAACCCATGAGGTTAAATCCCAAGTTCAAGAGTTGTTGGACAAGGGATACATTAGGGAAAGTTTAACTCCTTGTGTTGTACCGGTTTTGTTAGTGCCTAAGAAAGATGGTTCACGGAGAATGTGTGTAGATTGTAGGGCCATTAATAACATAACCGTTAAATATCGTCATCCTATTCCTCGCTTAGATGATATGTTAGATGAATTGCATGGTGTTTCTATATTTTCTAAAATTGATTTAAAAAGTGGGTACCATCAAATTAGAATGAAGGAAGGGGATAAATGGAAAACAACATATATTTAAGACTAAGTTTGTATTATATGAGTGGCTTGTTATGCCTTTTGGTTTGACTAATGCCTTAACCAAGCGACATAATTGCATGCATTTGACAAATCAAGTAATTATCGCAAGCAAGACTCGTTGTTGAAGTTGAGACTGTCCAAGTCTCGGCAAACAAACTCAGGACAGGGACATACCCGAGAGGTTCAAGCTTTACCTGGTCTGTTCCCTCACCCCGCGGGAGGCCCTTATCCCTAGGAGGTTCACATTTACCTGGTCTTGTAGCTTCCCACCCAAAATTTTCATCGACTCACCCCAAGCGCTTCATCGCATCGTGTATCACTGCACGCATGTTTGATTCTGATCCAACTCACCACATTCATTTTTGCATCGTATCAAGCTAATTAGTAAACGGGGTACACTAGGCTCGTATGTAGTGCCTCCAGGAGAGGATGTGGATGCATCAACTCGTGCCCCTAAAAAAATCATACCTCACAACATGAGCATGTCTCATGCAATCACATTATATATCAGGTCAAAGTAGAGCAATGTCTAAGACAATCATATATCAGATCAAGACATAACCAATGTCTTAGGAAACTACATCATATATCAAATCAAAGTATAGTAATCCATGTGTCAAGCAATATGTTGCATCGAGTACAATCACATCTTAACACCAAGTCATATATCAACTCAAGAATCAAAATCTCAAACCCTTGCCTAAGACATTTACTAAGTGTGTGTACGAGTCTCTAGCATGCTACTAGTGAGACTAATAGGGCATTTCCAATGTAAAAACATATAAATAAGGGGGTAGTGAGTAAGTCAAGAAGACTTACATCAGGTCTTTAGAAACTGGTCACAACCACATGTTTCCATCAAGCTCCTATGTCTATGGCCTTGAGGCCCCACAACACGGTTATCAAGAAAAAACATATCTCTTTAAGGTTTCCTATATCCGTTCTAGGCAATTATACACATGAATATTGTTCAAATGCTTTTAATCATTAAGAATTTAACTTATCTTAAGCATGGATAATTTAGGGGGTTAGCTATAACACTTAATAGGTTGTAGGTGTCCAGGTTTTAATAATTAATAGTATCATTAAACATAATAGATGTATATGTTTTACATAGGTTGATAAAACAACTACCAAATAGGAACAAGGAATTAGCATATAACGAGGTCGGGATTATGAATGTAAGAAAGAGCACACAGTCTGTAAAACAATTAAGTTAATAAAATAAGATTAAATAATATAATGTAATATTATCTTTAACATGTTGATATTTTGTAGAGGGTGGTTGACAATAGGTTGGTAACAATGTTTTGTAGTTGGTGACAATTAATAGATTATTGATAAGAGGTTGATGAAAATAGGGAGATGACACTATTTTGTCATTGGTGATAATAGATTACTGATAAGAGGTTGATGACAATAGGGTAGTGACAATGTTTTGTAGTTGGTGACAATATATTTGAGAAAATAATATGAAAACAGTGTTCTGTATAGTTGGTGACAGTAGGGTAGTGACAATGTTTAATTTGTAGTTGGTGACAATATATACAATGGATAAAATAATATGGTCACAATACGTTTGAGAAAAGATCAATAAGATGAAAGTGTTCCGTAGTTGGAGACAATAGGTTTGTGACAGTTTTCTGTAGTTAGGGAAAATATATGGTGACGATGTTATTTAGTTGGTGATAATAGGTATGTTTTAGTGTTCACTAGTCGGTGAAAATAATTTTGTACTTGTGTTTGGTAATTGTTAATAATAGGTGGTTATAGTGTGTTATAGTAGGTGACAATAATTTATAGTTTGCGACAATTGATATTGACTATAGTTGGTGACAATTTTTACTAGTTCGTGATAGTATTTGGTAATAGTGTTATGTTATTGGTGACAACAGTTGATGACAATTAATATAGTCTGAGAAAAAAATAACGTCAATAGTACAACTTTCACCAAAATAAAAAATTTATTATTAAAAAAAATTATCAATAACAACTCTCTCCAAAAAAAATGTCAATGTTACCTGTCACCATAAAAAGTTATCACTAGAAAAACGGTCATTAAAACTGGACGTTGACCATAATAGTTAATATTGACCGGTTAAGGTCAAAATTATAAATAGTCAAAGAGGAAGGAGGGAAAGGAGAAAAAGGGGATAACAGGAAGGAAGGGTACAATTGTCAACTATGGAAAATTACTTAAATTGTCTATAACGTGGACATTTACTTAATTATGTTCATTTTTTTTTGGACAATCACTAAATTAAACCAAAAATAATGTACAAAAGTGCGGGCAACAGAGAAAACTCAGGGTGTGGTATGTGTATCAAAACTTGGAGATTAGTAACTTGGCCCTAACTCGATGGTCAATGCTTTAAGTGAATGAGATGAAAATGTGTGTTCTCATCCCACATCGATTATATGAGAGATGTTATTAGTAATTTATAAGTGAATCAAACACTACTCATATTACAAGATCTCTTCCTTTTTCAAGCTCCAAAGGAGGAAACAAACTCTAAAATAGATTGGTGGCATGGGTGGGTCTCGTAATGTCTTGCACTTAATTCTTAATAATTGCACTTCAATTGTGCTTTCGAAGCATCAAGCTTCCAGTGACATGCTCAATCTCGAGTAGTACGATCTCCATAAGAATGGGATGAAACTAGCCACAAACACTGCTCAAACGAGGCAGGCATTTATACAAACTATCTTGTGCGAATTATATATAACCAATTAATGTCAAATACACCCTACTTATAGGCTTTAAAGGTCACTAGACAAATTAGGCCGCTGTCAAACTTCGACTCCCAAGGAGATGATGCTTACTCAAACTCGGCAAACAAACTCAGGACGGGGATATACCCGATAGGTTCAAGCTTTACCTGGTATGTTCCCTGGCCTCGTGGGAAGCCCTTGTCCCTAGGAGGTTCACATTTACCTGGTCCTGCAGCTTCCCACCCAAAATTCTTATCGACTCACCCCAAGCGATTCAGCACATCGTGCATCACTGCACGTGTGGGGTACACTAGGCTCTCATATAGCAACAAAATCACGGATCGAGAAACTCACTTCCGATCGAGTTCTCTTCGTCTGCCAACATTTTCTTGCGCTCTGTAAATATTTAGGTTTAGGTTTGTAACAAATCGCATCTGGAATTAATGGAACAATTTAGGTCGATCCCCTTACCCTCTATTTATCTGTTTAACTTTCCTAATTTAGTCCCTCCAGATTCTATATATCTATATCTACCTCCATCTCCATTTATCTTCTATATCTATATATTTTTATTAATTTCGTATTGATAATAATAATTAATAATAGAAATAATATATACAAATTATCATTATTCTAAAAGGAATTAAGGTTATTCTTTTCATTTAATTAACAACAATTGTAATTTAACTAAATATTTTTAATCCAAATATCTATTATTTATCCTAATCACCCATTTATTTTTATTATTTAATAAAAAAGCTTACGTCATATAAATCTTCTGTCTTCTATTTGATTTTCCTAATTTAACTACTTTTTTTCATCTAAATCTCTATGAATTCCCTAATCACGCAACCATTTATATTTATTATTTAATAAACCAAGTGTCAATTTCATATCTTCTATTTTCCTAATTTATATACAATTATTTTAATCAACCATAATTATATGATTTTATTTACCACTTTATCGTACTATTATCACTAGAAAGAATTTAACTAGAAAGAATTTAGTGAAATGTCCATTTAGAATGCTTAATTAAGTAAATTTTCATTTTTATTTAGCAATTAAGAAAGCGTGCATAATATTTTCATAATACCCACAATACCCTCATTAAATTTTACCCATTCCCTCTCCTCTCCCATACCCTCATTATAATTAAAACCCTCTTTTTCGTCTCTTCTTCGACCAAGCTTGTGGATACCTAGGATCACCGAGCTTCGCGAGATTGACAAACACAAGGCAAACCAAGCGGAAACAATACCAATTGCAATCGACAAGGCTCAAGCTTGATCGATTGGCTTTCTCTCAAATTGTGTTTCACACAAATCTGATTTCATTCAATAATGAAGAAGACGTGGTTCTCTACAAAGCGTTCAAGTTTCCTTATAACCCTACAAGGCTGAAATTAAAAGAAATAATTAAATAAAATAGGTTTTAAAATAAAACTCTAAAATACCTAAAATAACTTAAGTAAACTTGCTCTCCAAGGAGCTTACTAAAATAGTCTAAAATAGTCTTTTAAACACTCAATAAAACTGGCCTAAGTGTAAGATGAAACCGGTCAAACAAGGATGGGTCGACATGGCTTCGTTTGGCATTGGTTGGGCTTGATCTTCAAGTATCTTCAATGCTAGTCCACACATAGGTCTTCAAAGGCTCTTCTTGAAGTTGGGCTGCACTTGATGATAGAACATGACTCACGAACATGAACGAATTCCTTTGAAGCTTCTTAGAACGAGCTCGAGTCATAGGTCCATCCCCAAGTATGATAGGTGTGTTTGGAGGTGTCTTGGATGGTCCCGCATCAACCTCCCCTTCTTGGAAAGGATTCGACCATGAATCCAAGTCCGGCCTCGTCAACGGCAAGATAAGGAATGAGATCCACGACGTTGAATGTAGCGCTCACACCATATTCTTCTGGAAGCTCCAACTTGTAAGCGTTCTCTCCAATCCATTGAAGCACCTTGAAAGATCAATCTTCTCTTGGCGAGAGCTTGCTCTTTCGTTGCTCTAGGAATTGAACCTATCATTTCTTAAATGCACCCACACAAGATCTTCGGGATTGAAGACAACATGTCGCCGCCCTTTGCTGGCCTTATTGGCATTGTACTCGGCTTTCTCCTCTAGCTTTAGCCATGTACGCTCATGCAACTCCTTGATGAATTCGACATGTTTGCATGCAGGCTGCATCAAAAGACTCCTTTTCCCTTATTGTAGGCAAACTCCACATGAGGTAAGATCTAGTGGGGTTAGTGGGTTAGTGTCATAAACACATTCAAATGGAGTTAATTTAGTAGATGAATGCATAGTCTTATTGTAGGCAAACTCCACATGAGGTAAGGCTTATTCCCAAAGTTTCAAATTCTTCCTAATCATGGCTCTAAGGATGGTGGTTATGGTTCTATTGGTCACCTTAGTTTGACCATCGGTTTGAGGGTGGCTAGAGGTAGAAAACAATAACCCAGTTCCTAGTTTATTCCATAAAGAAGTCCTCCAAAAATGACTAAGGAACTTAACATCCCGATCACTCACAATTGTCTTAGGCACACCATGCAATCTAACTAGCTACTTCCTTAAAGAATAGATTTGCAACATTAGAAGCATCATCAGTCTTATGACAGGTAATAAAATGAGTCATCTTAGAGAATCTATCTACAACCACAAATATGGTCGGAATCTCTCCCCTTCTTAGTTATAGGTAACCCTATTATAAAATCCATAGAAATATCATCCCAAGGGGTTGTAGGGTCGGCAAAGAGGTATACAATCCATGGGGCATTAATCTTGATTTGGCCTTTAAACACTCGATAAATCTCTTAAGGCAATGCTCTACGTTCCTAAGCATATGAGGCAAATAAAAATGTGTCCTAAGTGTATGATAAGTCTTATCTCTCCCAAAATGACCCATTAATCCTTCACTATGGGCTCCATTCACAAGTAATAATCTTAGAGAACGCCTAGGTATACACACTTGATCCATCCTAAATAAAAATCCTTCAAAAATATAGTATTTTTCGGCAGCCCCTTTAGCTTCACAATTTCAAAAGATCTCCCCAAAATCTTCATCATTCCTATACAATTCCTTAATGTAGATAAAGCCTAGAACTATAGAATCCATAGTGGTTATCAAAGTATATGTCTCCTAGATAAAGCATCAGCAACCACATTGTCTTTCCCTTTCTTATACTTAATCACATTAGGAAATGTCTCAATGAATTTCATCCACCTACCATGTCTCCTATCTAGTTTATCTTGACTCTTAAAATGCCTTAAAGATTCATGATCAATCCTCAAAATAAACTCTCTAGGTCATAGGTAGTGGGACCATGTCTTAAGAACTCTAAACAATGAATATAACTCTTTATCATGAGGAGAGTAGTTAAGACACGCACCTTTCAATTTCTACGAAAAGAAGGCAATAGGTTTACCTTCTTGCATGAGAACACCTCCAATAGAAACTCCGCTAGCATCGCATTCCACCTCGAAAGGTCGAGTGAAATCTCGCAATGCAAGCAAAGGTGCCTGCATGAGCTTCACCTTAAGGGTGCGGAAGGCATTCTCTTGTGCTGAGCCCCACTTGAACTCGCTTCTCTTCTTGGTAATTTCCATGAGTGGGGCTGTGATGGAGCTAAAATCGCGCACAAAACGCCTTAGGTGTGCTTCATGATCTTTAGGAGATTTGCTATAAATAAGAATATCATCAAAATAAACAACAACAAATTTCCCTATGAAATTCCTAAGCACATGATTCATTAATCGCATGAAAGTACTTGGGGCATTAGTCAAACCAAAAGGAATAACAAGCCACTCATATAATACAAACTTAGTCTTAAATATATATTGTTTTCCATTCATCTCCTTCCTTCATTCTAATTTGATGGTACCCACTTTTTAAATCAATTTTAGAAAATATAGAAACACCATGCAATTCATCTAACATATCATCTAAGCGAGGAATAGGATGACGATATTTAACGGTTATGTTATTAATGGCCCTACAATCTACACACATTCTCCAGGAACCATCTTTCTTAGGCACTAACAAAATCGGTACAACACAAGGAGTTAAACTTTCCCTAATGTATCCCTTGTGTAACAACTCTTGAACTTGGGATTTAACCTCATGGGTTTCAGTGGGATTCATACGATCGATAAGTCGGCCTATTAGGTAATGCAACCCCCGGAATGAGAATTTGATGCTCAATGCCTCGAATAAGGGGTAGGTCGGGTGGTATATCATCGGGAAATACATCCTTATACTCTTCAATAAGAGATAGGATGTGAGGAGGGAGGGTAGCTCTAAGCTCCCCACTCAACAATCTCAACTCTTTGCATAAGAGCACGAGTGTAGTTTCCCCGTCTACATATTCGCCCACAAAGTCTCTCTTAGAGGTTAAGAGGACATTTGATGGTCGATTAGTGGTATTTGGGCTCGGCTAAGCCTCCCTGGATAACTTACCTTCACTTACCTTCTTCTTCTCGATCTCGTCTGCCACTTGTGATGGTGTCATCGGTTTGAGGACAACGTTTTTACCCTTAAACACAAAAGAATAACGGTTTCAGGTCAATGGATAGAACCAAGTCAAACTCGGTCAGGAGGTGCTCCATTCGATATTTAGAGAAATCTGCACATCTGTCTTGTGAGTTTCTATCTTTACCTTTACCCTTGTTTTTATACAGTGAGGTGATAACATGCATTTAGGTAGGCATATTAGGTTGCATTTAGCATGATTTAGATGTGCATAATGCATAGTTTAAGCTAGATTTGCATTTATACTCGTTTTGTTGGTGGAGTCGGAATCTATACGCTTTTATGGTTAATTTCAGGTAAATGTGGATCCGACGAGCAATGAGGAGACTCTTGGATGAAGAAAGATTCAAGTTGAGGAAGAAAAGTGAAGAGCACGGGAGCGGAGTCGAATTTTGAGAGCCTAAGTGAATAACAAATCAGCAAAAGTTGTCGCCAGACATGCTGAACTTGTTTCGCACTTTCTGGAGGCCTCGGTGATCCGATTGACTATTATAACCATGCGTTGGAAAGCTCTCTTCGAGATCTACAACTTTTGTGTTGACATCGAGACCAAATTCGAAACGGAAAAATTGCTGTGAACAGTAAAAGCCGCCCCGCGTCCAAGATAGCCGCCCCGCGGCCCGAACCTCTGACGAGCGATTTCGCTGATCGTCGGCCGCCCCGCGGCCTTGGTTGGCTGCCCCGCGGACCTCGCAGAAACACGCCGTTCAGAATTGGACTTTAATTAGGGTTTTTGTTTTATTCTTTGGCCGACTTGTTAAAGGCTTTATAAGACTTTTCTAGTTTATTACCTTATGCACTTTATTCCATTGTTGAGAGCGTCGTTGAGCATGAGCAACTAAACTCTCAAGGTTTCGCCTACAGTTTGGATCTTTGATTGTTGAATTGTGAGTTTCTTAATCTAATTCTTATTCCTATTGCAATGTTTTGACTTCCTTGTGCTTAATTGCTTGAATGTGTTTTATTCTCTCTGGCCTGATCAACTAGTTAGAGTAGATTCATTCAATTGCTAGGGTTTTGCAGATTCCTCGTAGCGAACCTTAACCCAAGTGGCAATCATATCCCTTTAGGACTCGTAGGACTAATTAGATGTGTAGGAAGTTGAATACATGTTGAATATCGACTCGTAGCTTGATATTATGTGTACCTTGGTTAATTCATAATCTTAATGCTATCTCTAGGTTGAATCTTAACCGTGTTAGGGTTATTTAGAGATAAGGGTTGCTAGGACTCGTAGGACTAGTAATTTACCTAAGATCTGGACAAGGACATTGATAGGAAAATACAAGAACTAGAGGCTGAAATAAGGATCGAATTCATCAATCGAACTGATAAATTGTAGGTGAACCTATTTCTCTCCACTGCATTCTAAAACTAATTTCCTTTGTTTGTTTGCTTCCGCTTTGATAAAAGGCGGATCTTTTTCATACCCAAAAACCCCCATATTCTTACTAGAGATTAGAATTGACACTTGAATTTATTAGATTTCCCTGTGGATCGACCTCTTGCTTACACACTATACTAGTTGTGAGTTTGAGTATTCTTTGGCAAGGACAACGACAGGTTTTCCTCTTGTCATGAGGACACTGTAATGTTTAAGTATGGGGTGGAGGAAGGGCTTACATTATGCATATTTTTCATATTTGACATTATTGGTGCATTATTTCTTAGAATTGCTACATGGCTATTTTGGAATGCATTATTTATTTATGTGCGTCCAAAAGTTTGAAAAAAATGACCCCCATTTGAAAATTTTGATAAATGTCATGGAAGCTTTATATTGAACTCGACGATGCAAAATTCGATTCATTAGAGATATAGCACGAAATTGCCTAGTAAAGGGAAGTCACAATGAAGTGCATTATTTCTTGAAAACCATGAAAGGATGAAAAATTTGAAGTTGCTTTTGACATGTTGCATGATAAAATGATGGAGGACTTTATATTTCCATATAATGCTCATATGTTTATAATCCTAGCCATACATATGCTTATGCATCACAAAAGCCATAATATGCCTTGTTTCATATATTGTTCCACATGATCTAAATATTGCCATTCTTTACCTTATCCGGGGATTATGTTGAGAGTGATGTTACATTATGGAGATTGTTATATGGTGTTTGTGTTGTTGTTATCATTATTTGGAGTTTGGAAGGAAATTGTTAGAAATATATAGAAAATTTAATGAGTGAAAGAAAATCCAATCACCTCAGGAGATAAAGGTAGATTGACCCTGCTCTCTGAGATAATAGTTTGGAGAGATGGGACACATTGTAAGGAGTCCAAAGCACTAAGTATCCGGGGCCATTCATGACACCCATGTTTGCGACTCGCGAGAAGGCAGTGCTAAGGTTAGAGAGGTAAAAGCATTATTATTGATAAAAGCATTATGAAAGGTGATGAATCAAATGGAGAAAGGATGTGGTATAAAATCCAGTTTGGAAACGATCCATTTCCCCGGATCATTAGCACCACATTGCCAAAAATTGCCCACCTTTAGCCTTTTACCAATCTACTCCTTATTTGAGCTTAAATTAAAGTCTTCTTGATTATCAATGCTTTGTCATATAAATTGTTTATGCATAACCCTCCTTTTGTGAGTAGATGTTGCTTTTACATATTTGCACATGCATGACTCTATGACACTAGTACCTTTTCGAGGATGGTAATTGATTGCAGGGTTATATGAGAATGAATCTAAGATGTTGAGAGTTTTGATTTCTTCCCCTGAATGACAAATAAAAGTATTGCTTGAGGACAAGCAAGCTGAAGTATGAGGTGTTTGTTGTGAGCTGAATCTGCCATGTTTTACAATAACTTTTATATCGATTTCTGCTTACATTGCATTCATTTGGGCTAAGATAATACAGAACCTATGTAGTTTTTGTTTATTTGCCAAATTATGGAATCTACACCAGTTTCTGTTTAATTCGCAGAAATCGACGCATTTTACAGCAATTCTACAGAAGGTCGGAAAAGCTCAGAAAACCACTACAGAAGTCCAAGGTCAAAGAAGCAACGGAACCAGTCGAATCGAGCCGAGGAACCAGACTACTCGATCTCGAGTAGACCTTACTCGATCTAGACGAACATGTCCGAGCACAGCCTTGGTCGACAGAGCCTGATCGAGAAAGCCAGACCAACCCGACTTCCGGAAGCCACTCGATCTCGACAAGACCCTAGTCGAGATCGACGAAGACCAGCGCCACACCCGGAGTCGACAAGGAGAGAAGCCGAGGCCGAGGACGCAGAGCAACCCTACTCGATCTCGACGAACCCTTGTCGAGATCGACAAACCACCCAGTGCCAGTCCGAGTCCTTGCCGAGGAAGAGTTGCTCGACCAAGAAGACCACACCTCTACTCGATCTCGATGAACCCTTATCGAGATCGATGAGCCAGAGTCCAGATCCGAGCTTGCCGAGTAGAGCCCCCTGAGGAGACCTAGTCGACGGATCAAGCCTACTCGAGGTTGACTAGGGCTGCTCGAGGTCGACGAGCGCCAGGAACCCAGATCCGAGCCACATCGAGCAGAGCTAGCCAGGAAGTCCAGTCGACGATGAACCCTACTCGAGGTCGACAAGGCTTTGTCGAGGTCGAGTAAACCCGAGTCCAAAAACGCGTCGACGAGTGCCTGTCCGAGTAGAATTGGGAATCCTTGGGCACGAAGGAAGTCGAGCTGACCGGAGATCTATCCGATTTCATCAAGTCTATCTATGGGAGACAAGATCTATCAACATCATGAAGACTTACCTACTTTAGAACTATCCTTTCCTTGTTGATTTATTTCCTTAAAACAATTTATTTATCTTTAAAGCTTTAGATATAATTTTAGATAAAGATAGAAGATTCTATCCTTGATTAGCAAGGGTTAGAAGACTATAAATAAGGCCCTAGGGGCTCAGTTTCATTCATTCCAATTTCAGAGACAATTAGTTAGTTCCACAGAGAAGTTTAGGAGTTCTAAGGTTTTTAGGGTTTTGGTTTTCTGCGAAAGTTGATTGCCGGGATTGTAAAAGCTTTTGAATATAGTTTTATGCAAGTTATTTCTTTTTTCAATGTCTGTTATTGTGATGAGGCGTGAGTAGTCCACCCACTTCTGGGGCTGGGGTGAGCCCGACGGTGGCCATGTGAGGCGATGCGATAAAGGTCAGATCTTTTTGTGCAATTCATCTTCTATCCCTATAAGCATGATTCTTTTGCGAGAGTTGAAGGTGATCCTTGTTTGTGTTATTGAAGCGAAAGTGATCTTAATGCAACTTGGATTAATTATGTGAAAAGGGTTAGTAACAATTAGGGTGTATGCGAAAGCCACTATTTGCCTATTTGTTAACGACGAAAGTTATTTGATGGAAAGCATGATCTTTTATGCCTTTATGTGTTACTTTGCATGGTTACCGTTGTGGTGTTGATACCCTGGCTTTGGAAGTCTTTTAGCATATTGATTTATTTTCATCAAAAATCTGAGTTCTGTGTTTAATTATGCAAATTATAGTTTTTGTTTCTTGTCGACATATAGGAAGCCTTGTCGAGATCGAGTAGCTTGTGGTCGATCTCGAGTAGGACTGGTCTAGGTCGAGTTGGTTTTCTTCTGTTTCCATCGATTTTCACTTTCTGTCTTTGCATGACTTTGTCGATCTCGAGTTGACTCTTGTCGAGATCGACGAGCCCTTTGCTTTGCTTTTAGTTTCTGCTTTACTTTGCCTTTTCTGTTTTGCTTTGTTCTTTGCATTTTATTTTCTGCTTTTATTTCTGTTTCTTTCCTTTCTGTATTTCTGTCTTTCTGCTGCTCTACCTGTGAGAATTTACAGCTACCTGAGAATTGCTGACGTGCTTCCTCGTGGATTCGATCCTGACTTTCTGTTACTACATTGGAGGAGTCTTGTATTTATTTGCTGGGGCCTAAGTCTGGTTTCATCTATTTCGTTATATTTCATACTTGATTCACTCCTTTAACAACAATGCGAAATCCTAAGAAACCTTGCCATGGTATCTTCCTCCTCCTTGTCACATTGGCCCTTACCATTTCTTCTTGCAAGGCATTGAATGTCTCTTTAACACTCTTACCTCCTTGTTTGAGATTTTCCAGTCGTTGTTTAAGCTCCCGGGATTAGTGTTGAGGTATAAATCGCCTTCTCATCAACGTCTTCATTTGCTCCCAACTAGTGATGGACGCATACAATGCTCTTCTCCTTTCTTTCACAATATTATCCCACCAAATTAAAGCATAACCTTGAAATTCTAGGGTGGAAAGTTGTACCTTTTTTTTATCAGAGAAGTTGTGACAATTCCAAATTTGCTCCATCCTGGTTTCCTAATCCATGTAAGCATTCGGATCGCACTTACCTTCAAATGATGGGATCTTCACCTTCACCTTGCCCACACCATCTTGCTCAGGCTCCCTAGGTGCTCTTTGGTGCCGGCCCCTATCATTCCTTCTAAGACGTTGCTGCCAATGGTCCTCTTCTTGAAAGTCATAGTCATTCTCCGAAGGGTAGAATTCCTTCGACCTCATCGTCACTGCGCACCAACAAACACATTATTCCTACCATGTCTCTCTCTACGAGGAGGAATATTTTGTTGTGTGTTAAAACGAAGAGGAATAGGGTGAGTTTCTTCCCTGCCATTTGGCGGAACTTCACCCGTAGGTGGTATAGTTTGGCCTGGAACCGTGTTAGACCCTAAGGGCTGAGATTCCAATGCCGATATCCTCTCCATCAACCTCCCAATGTTCTCATTCATGGTGTTCAAGAGAGTGAACAACTCCGGAGGAGTGGGTTCGGGAGCACGAGTCTTGTTTCCTGAGTTAGACATCACAACTAAATCAACAATGAAAGATATTAAAGGTTAGTTAAAAGTCTAAAACAACCTCGCAAGTGTATCACTCGACACTCCATCTCTTATTGGTAAAGTTATTCTTGTTATTTCAATCAGCCTTGGGCGAGACAATGCTCAAGCTAGGACTTAGAAAACACAAGTTATCACAATAAAAAAAAATGAGATCAAAAGTAGCAATGAGTGAATCAAGGCTGAATATGACTCGACTCAATCAAAAAAAGAAACAAGTGGACTGATTTTTTTGTGGAATGAAAGAAAAGAAGAATCAACCTTTGATAATTTACCTCTTTTGATTTGTAACCCAATTAAGGATGTTGTTGCTTGCATGGTAGGGTTTCAAGGTATGGTTTGAGGCAACAAAAGGGGTCGACTAGGGGCTAATCTTCACCACAATGAAGTCCCTTGATGATTTCTTGCACTTGATCAACAAGATCAACTATCTTCTTTTTCTCTTTTTTTTTTTACTTTTGATTGTTTTTTTAATATATATGCAGTAACTAATTAAGTGCTAGAACTGAAATAATAAAGGAAAAAAATTGGAAATAATGGGAAAAATATGAAAAATATAAAATCAACCCTAGAAGATAGAAATAGGTTAGGGTTTGGTCTAAATTTGGCAAGTTGCTTTCTATCTATTCTCTTGCGATCTAAGATAGATAAAAGTGATTCTATATATCTACTCCTTTTCTTTGGTAATTTCAGAATTTGATATAGGCAAGATAGATAAAAATAAGATCAAAGATAGACCAATAGATAAAAGATAAAAGATAGAACTAGGGTTAGGGTTTCTTCCTTGCCGATTTGCAGATTGCACCAAAGAGGGTGCACAAGGTGGTTCGGCAATGCTTGAAGTAGGTCACGTCTGGTCTGGCTATGTGTTTGGGCTAAATCGCAGGCAACAACAATCACAAACAAAGGTTAGCAATAATCAATTAAAGAAATAGAAGTAAAAGACCAAAAATTGAATGCAAGACTCTATGGGGACTCTTTCTTTGCATTTTTTTTTTGTTTTTGTGTTTTTATGATGATGAAAGAAGATGCAAATGCTTGAAGTCGATAACATATGCTCTGATACCAATTTGATACGGGGTAAGTTGTAGGATGTCCCGATCTTCGACGACAAGGCTCAAACTCAAGAAAAGAAGCAAGAATGATGCAAGAACAATTCAAATTGAAGATGAATATGGTGCGGCTGTAATGATCAACAAAAGACTCAAAATTGAAAGACTCGATAGGGGGTGAGGTGAAAACTGTCACCAAATATTATCACCAAATATTATCACGAACTAGTGAAAACTGTCACCAACTGTAGTTAAAAATAAATCGTCACAAACTATAAATTATTGTCACCTACTATAACACACTATAACCACCTAATGTTAAAAATTAGCAAACACTGGTACAAAATTATTTTCACCAACTAGTGAACACTAAAACATACCTATTATCACCAACTAAATAACATCGTCACCATATATTTTCCCCAACTACATAAAACCGTCACAAACCTATTGTCTCCAACTACGGAACACTTTCATCTTATTCTTTTCTCAAACGTATTGTGACCATATTATTTTATCCATTGTATTGTCACCAACTACAAATTAAACATTGTCACCACCCTATTGTCACCAACTACATAACAGTGTTTTCATATTATTTTCTCAAAAATATTATCATCAACTACAAAACATTGTCACTACCCTATTGTCATCAACCTTTTGTGAGTCATCTATTATCACCAACGACAAAATAGTGTCATCACCCTATTTTCATCGACCTCTTATCAATAATTTAATAATTGTCACCAACTACAAAACATTGTTACCAACCTATTGTTCGTCAACCACCCCTACAAAGCATCAACCTCTTAAAGATAATATTACATTATATTATTTAATGTTAACTTAATTGTTTTACAGAACGTGTGCTCTTTCTTATATTCATAACCCCTCCTGCAGGTTCTACATGCTAGCCTAGTGTACCTCGTTTACTAATTATCATGCTATGATGCAAAAATGAATGTGGTGAGTTGGATGAGAATCAGGTATATGAGTGCAGTGATGCACGATCCATTGACGCACTTGGGGATGAGTCGATGAGAATTTTGGTTGGGAAGCTGGACCGGGTAAATGTGAACCTCCTAGGGACGAGGGCCTCCCAAGGGGACCGGGGACGAGGGAAAAGACCGGGTAAAGCTTGAACCTCTCGGTTATGTCCCTGTCTTGAGTCTGTTTGTCGAGACTTGTCAAATGCAATTATGTCGCTTGGACCTTGGTTAAGGGTTTCTGGATTTATTATTAGACACTCTAGGTTAGCACCTTTAGTATGTCCTAGATGCTAGATTTTGATATGGGATTCCAAAATATCTTTAAGCAAATGAAATTAAACGTAGCAAACGGCATTAAGAAATATATGTGAATTCTTGAATCATCAATATTTCAATCAACGTACAAATTCCAAAATAGATTAAGTACGTCTTTTACATGAAGATCGAGTAATTTGAATAAAAGTCTAAAAATCAAAGAAGAGTTCCGAGAGATGGGAATTGGCAAGCTTGGAGATGTCAGGCTTCCTCTTCTTCGGTTTGGACTTAGGAGCAATACTCTTAATTTTAGTTGCAGCCCTCCTTTCAACACCCTCTCCTGGTTGACTTTGTTGATTCCGACTCCACCAACAAAACGAGTATAAATGCAAATCTAGCTTAAACCATGCATTATGCACATCTAAATCATGCTAAATACAACCCAATATGCCTACCTAAATGCATGCTATCAATGCCCTTCATACTCCTTGTTGTGGCCGGTTTCTAAAGACCCGATGTAAGTCTTCTTGACTTACTCACTACCCCCTTGTTTATATGCTTTTACATTGGGAAGGCCCTATTAGTCGCAATAGTAGCATGCTGGAGACCCCCACACACACTTAGTAAATGTTTTAGGCAAGGGTTTGAGATTTGATTCTTGAGCTGATATATGGCTTGTTGTTGAGATGTCCTTGTAGTCGACGCAACTTATTGCTTGACATGTGGATTACTATGCTTTGAGTTGATATATGATGCAATTGGCTAAGACAATGGTTATGCCTTGATCGATCTGATATATGACTGGCTGAGACATATATATTGCTCTGCTTTGACCTGATATATAATGTGATTGCATGAGACATGGTCATGTTGTGTGATGTGTTTGGGGTATGATTGTTTTAGGGGTATGAGATGATGCATCCACATCCTCTCCTGGTTCTACATGCGAGCCTAGTGTACGCCGTTTATGATGCAAAAATGAATGTGGTGAGTTGGATCAGAATCAGACACGCGTGCAGTGATGCACGATGCGTTGAAGCGCTTGGGCTGAGTCGATGAGAATTTTGGGTGGGAAGCTGCAGGACCAGGTAAATGTGAACCTCCTAGCTAGGGACAAGGGCCTCCCACGGGGCGACGGAACAAACCAGGTAAAGCTTGAACCTCTCGGGTATATCCCCGTCCTGAGTTTGTTTGTTGGGACTTAGACAGTCTCAACTTAACAACGAGTCTTGCTTGCGATAATTACTTGATTTGTCAAATGCAATGATGTGGCTTGGTTAAGGCTTTTTGGATTGATTATGAATATTTACTTAATGAGAACAGTACGTACATACTCTAGGCTAGGTTAGCACATTTAGTATGCCCTAGATGCTAGATTGATATGGGATTCCAAAATAGCGTCAAGCTAGCAAATGAAATTAAACGTGGCAAACGGCATTAAGAATATATTATATGTGAATTAATTCTTGAATCATCAATATTTCCATTAACAAATTCCAAAATACAGTAGATTTAAGTACGTCTTTTACATGAAGATCGAGTAGTTTAATTTGATAAAAGTCTAAAAATCAGAGAAGAGTTCCGGGAGATGGGCGTTGGTGAGCTTGGTGATGTCGAGCTTCCTCTTCTTCGGTTTGGACTTGGGAGCCATACTCTTAGTTTTAGTTGCAACCCTCCGTTCAACGGTCTTTGTCGCTATCTCAGATGGGAGGTCAATGCTTCGAAACAAGAGTTTGAGGTCATCATCCACATTGAGGTTGATGCCTCTAGAGTTTAGGCTGTAAGCGATATATTCCCGGGAGTGAGAGTTGGAGAGCAACGTAATTTGTCCCTCGGCCTTTAAACTCTGCAAGGAAAGGAAGGTGGGTATTAAACATTTTAATTGGTTATAATTCACACAACATACATAGTTAATAGTTTGTAGGTACAGATAGATGGTACAAATCAGCCCATGCCATATATATAAAATGAATCAAAGGAGGATTGATAGATGACCGGCCTGCAAGTCCTCCATGGCATTTGGGTATGCGTCTTTGAGATCATCGACAGAGATGCCATCTGAACATGTGTCTATTAGGTTAAGTAATCCAATTTTGTCCTTGACATCATGTTTTGGCTGCAAAAATTAAGTTGCAATTGTATGGATCAGTGTAAGTTTCAACACCTAAATTAATTAATTAAAGAATCCAAAAAGAAGGATGGATCAGGATTCAGGAGGAGTTGATGGATGGAGTACCTTGTAGGAGAATAGCTTCCCATCATAATCAACTTTCAAGTTATTCTTCAAACTATCCGAGACGACTTTGTTTGCTTTGAGATCAACATAGCAGGCTTCGTTGATTTGGTCTGGAGTTAAAGCTTTCCTCGTCTGCAGCCAGCAATTAATGATATATATAGATTAACAACTTATTCAAATTAAATATTGTAAACAAATTAAATTAAAAGACACATGTACAATCTCGATCGATGGATAGATCATATATATATACCTGGAACAAAAGATCAATGACTCGTTTGATCTGAGCACCCACAGGAGCCTTTGCTGCTGCCCTCCTCCTTGACTGTTCCGCAGCCATTAGTACTGTTGATTCACATTTCTGTTGCCCAATCTTCAACTTTCCTTTTACATCCATCGCTCTAATTAACCATCAAAGAATTAATTAAAATTCGATCAAGGTTAATTACCGGCGCGGAGAGTTAAATTAATTAAGTCTGGTAATGAATTAATTAAGAATCACATAGTAAGCAAATATGATCGATCGAATTGAAGAGATGACCAAATTGCAAGTGCGCTATATTGATTAATTGTCTAATTCACATTCAAAATTCAAAGTTGGTAAGAGTTTGCCCCTTGAAAATTGTTCTAACCTAATTAAACCCCTCTTTTAGTCCGCAGTATTTAATTTTATTAGTCCATTATCATATATAATTGATTTTAAATTTGATCGAGGTACACAATCATCCAAACAAATCACTGCCAACACGTACAATTGAATATTGTAGCAACAAAATCACCGATCCAAAAACTCACTTACGATCGACTTCTCTTCGCCTTTCTTTCTTGCGCTCTGTAAATATTTAGAGTTAATGGAACAATTTAGGTTCCCTTACCCTCTATTTATCTCTTCAACTTTCCTAAGTTTGTCGGTCCAGATTCTATATATCTACTTCCATTTATCTATCTATCTATCTATCTATTTTTATTAATTACATATTAATAATAATAATAGAATAATATGTACCTATTATCATTATTCAAAAAGGAATTAATTAAAGGTTTCTTTTCATTTAATTAACAACAATTATTGTAATTTAACTAATTATTTTTAATCCAAATATCTATTAATTATCCTAATCACCCATTTATTTTTATTATTTAACAAATAAAGCATACATCATATAACGTACTCTTCTATCTTCTATTTATTTTCCTAATTTAACTAAATATTTTCATCTAAATCTCCCTCAATTACCTAATCAACCATTTATATTTATTATTTAATAAACCAAGTGTCAATTTCATTCATATCTTCTACTTTCCTAGCTAATTTATATACAATTATTTTAATCAACCATAATTATATGAATTTTTTTTACCACTTTAATTATCGTACTATTATTATAACCACGGCTTGTCTATTGTGTGTGCAATAAGGGAATAGAATATTTGGACTACAAATCCTATCTATGAAACTATGGTTCGACAAGTTTGGCCTTGCTATATATCCTGATTATCCTCGACCCCATTTAGCAACTTAGGGCCCCATTGCTATGCATTCACCGGAATAAAAAAAAAAAGGAATCGGAATGGATGATTTTTGACATCCTGAAATATAAGTTGCAACACGAGCCCCGACATCCTGAGATACTAAGAATTTCTAAATCCGCTTCAGCAAGGCAACAACATATGTATCCAACTCCCTCAACGAAGAGAAGGAGAATGGTAGTAAACCATACCAGATGTCGTGCACAAATCTCGATACTTGACACACTTCGTTGAACAACATCAACAACAACACGACCGGGGACAAAGTCAAACACCCCCGACTATGTCAAGGGGGAGGATCCTGTCATATCAGCACACACATCTCGCCCCCTGTCCCGTGAATAAAAAAGCAAATATGTCAGACGAAGAGGCTTATCATGCCCATAAACCAAATCGATATCAACTTCCTTACTGGCAGAAATCTCATCCCTGTAATAGATATCTAATAAGGTGTCGCGCACGAGGTTATGTCGTTGTTTAATGCTCACGGTACCAGCGCAGGACACAACATTATTTCCATAGACATTACCATCAAAGACCTGATAACAAGTCGGACATGATAGATTACATAGGTCTCCTCATGTATAGTGGGCTAAAAGCCCGTTAAGGCCCAATACTTCTGTAATCTATATATATGTTTATCAATGAATGGAAACCCTCAAGGAGGACTTTACATCAATTCTAGAATCTAACATGGTATCACATCCTTTTCTTCTTCACAGAATCCTAATTTGATCCTCCCACCCCACCCCTCATCTTCCGCCGTCGGCGTCGTCCCCTCGCCGCCGATCTCTCTCTCCTCATCTCCTAATTCAACCCACATCCACCGTCGAGAATCATTGCAGTGCAGCCCTGTTCGACGCCGCCTCTGATTACCGTCGTTGCACATCGCCGCCTTCGTCTTCGATTGCTAGCTATCGACTCTGATTGCCATCGCCATTCACCGCCCGAGCCGCCACCTCAGATCGTCGCCTGAACCGCTAGCTATCGACGCTGGAAGAGAGCCGCGCCGAGCCTCGTCGCTTCACTCTGCGCATTCATCTTCTTCCCTGTACGTGAAAGGTCTGATTGAAACAAATCGGAATTTCAATCCCTTTTGGTAAAAATAGCATAACCGGCCTTCCCTTGTTTTATCATATTCTCCCTTTTGGCCCTGAGTTAATCATTTATTAATTCACCTTACTATGGCCTTCTACGATCACAAACGGCCTCTCGTCGGAATGATTGCCCCTCCAAGTCATTTACAGAGGGGGTATTCCCCCATTGGAGCTCATCCACAGGGCTACCAGGCCTCTCCAACGAGGCCATACCCGAGCCAACAGGGACTCTTTGGGCCCTCTCCACACCATCATCACGCCTTCTCCTCTATGCAACCGACATCTCCCGACTCTTCTTAGTATATGGACACTGGTGCCACCTCCCACATGACGCACTCTGATAATGCATATTTAGATAGGTATTATAGAGTAGTTTTAAGGTCATTTAGATGTATATATTGCATTTTAAAGGGTTAGTTTACTTGTTTGCTCATTTGGTACTTAAGTGAGGAATCTACACAAGTTTAGCAAGTAATTGCAGATTTTGGATTCGAAGAATGGAGGAGGTCATTCATTAGAGTCATATCGATCATATGGAGGCAAGAACGAGCTAGAGAAGCCAAGTTGGAATGCACAAGTAAGAGGCAAAGGGCATACAAGAGAGAAAACGACACCCGCGGCCAGAGGAGCAAGGGAAGCCAGAAACCGCACCCGCGGCCACAGAGGCAGCACCCGCGGCCATTCCAGCAGAACACCAATTCTGGGCAGCACCCGCAGCCTAGGAGGCAGCACCCGCGGTTTTTCTGGACCGGATTCAGCGCCGATTTTCTATGCCTCTTAAGTTGGGCCTATCTTTGGGAAATACTTTCGAGGGTTTTATGACGGTACTTAGGCCTATTTAAAGGCTTGTTTTAGGTTGTTTTAGGGATCTCATCTAATCTTTTGACAATCGTTTGACAATGGAGTGCTAAACTATTTTGGTTTGCCTACGATTTGAGACTCCGTTTGGTTGAATTGTGAGTTTTCTATTTTTGTTCTAATTTCCATCACATGTTTCATCTTCTTTGTGCTTGAATGCTTTAAGATGTTTGATGCTATCTTGATTGATCACCTTGCTAGGACCTCATCATCGCTAGGGTTTTGAATTGTTCGTTATGATTCTTAATCTTTCGTAGCAAACATGTTCTAGTGGACTTCGTTAGAAAGCTTGAATGTGTAGGAAGTTGACTATAGGTTAAATATTAGTTCTTTAGGGGATTGATATTGCTTATAAGCTTTATACATCTTGAGAATTGTAGGTGAAACTATCTCTTAATTATTGATTCTCCTAACTTGTTAATATTTCTCATTCTCAACCTCTAAAAACCCCTCTCTTCTACAAATTGGTAAATACATAATACATAGGAATACTTGATTCTCTCTGGGATCGACCTCTTACTTGCTCACTATACTAGTTTGTAGGTTTGAGTTTTATTTTGATAGGAAACACAACGATTTTGTCATGTCACACTCCTCAGGTAACCTCTCATCTAGTTCTTTTAAGGTCCCTGCACACTCTATTATCGTCGGAAATGGTGGTCGTCTTGCTACTTCAGGGATTGGCCACGCCAAATTACAGACCCCAACCCACCCACTACACCTCAACAATGTCCTCATTGCCCCAAAGATTGTCAAAAACCTTATCTCTGTCCGTCGGTTCACTACTGACAACAACGTTTCCCTTGTGTTTGATCCCTATGGTTTCTCTGTGAACGATCTTACTACAGGGGTTACTCGCATGAGATGTAACAGCACTAGGGAGCTCTATCCTGTCACACCACCTCTTGCGTCCAGTCAGTCGTTCCCGGTCGCCCTCTCGGCATCGTCGTCCAGCCTGTGGCATGCACGCTTGGGCCATCCCAGTGCTTCCGTTCTAGATGTCCTCCGTTCCCAGAGTCTTGTCATCTGTCCTAAAGACCCACGCTCTGGCTTATGCTCTTCCTGCCAACTAGGCAAACATGTCAGACTGTCGTTCCAACGGTCTTTGACCTCTACCCTTGCCCCCTTTGATATCATTCATAGTGACATTTGGACCTCTCATGTGCCTAGCAAGGAGGGTCACAAGTACTACCTCTTGTTTCTTGATGATTACACTCATTATTTATGGGTCTTCCCGTTGCATTTCAAGTCCCAAGTGTTTCCTGTCTTTGCCAGATTCCATGCCTACAACCATGATGAATTTTGAAAAATATTGAAAGAAAATTATAATTTTTTTTAAAAAAGAATATGTCATTTGCAATGGGAAAAAATTGATAGGATTGAAAAGTATGGCATATGAATACTCTTATGAAAAATATTAAAAGAAAACTATAAAATTTAATTTAAATATGACATTTATAATAGAAAAAATTTAGTAGGGCTAAAAAGTAAACAATGAGGTTTGAACACATGACTTGTTGCATTATATACGCTTCCTTTCTTTTCTTTACCAACTAACCTAGGCAATATTTGCATTCTTTTTCACAGTTTTTTTATTTTTTACCTTAATTTTTTTTTTAAAAAAAATACTAAAATTTCCACCACGAAGAGAGGGAAGACTCCCTCCTATGCCCCTTGAGGCGAATCCTGACCGTTGATGCTCTAAGAGTTGTCAAGTCATAAATAAAAACATGAATCCTATTTACCGAACTTAGACATGGCCACAAGTTGAACTCACTTGTTCGAGTCAAATAATGGGCTCATAAGAGCTGCCAACTCATAAGAAAAAAGAAGAAAAAAGTAAGAATCCCATTCACCGGATTTAGACATGGTCATGGGTTGGACCCGCCAAGTTGTCCGGTATGAAGATTACTACACACCTTATTTGTCTGTTTCACAGTTCTATTTTGTACATAACAATAAAATTATTCATCTATACGCGTAGAAACAAGTGTAATTATTCGTATTTCACAACATAATTATTCCTATATATTTATATACGAATAATCATCTAGTATCAATGAATAATTTCTTAATAAATTTACTAAGGTACTTTTGAACAATCATTTAGTACTAACCAGGGGTGTGCAGATCCGAGTATCCGACACGACATGGTTAACCGTGTCAGATACCCGAAACCGTTAACGATAAAACCCCCGATCCGAACACGACACGCCTAATATCGAGTATCCGACACGAAAATACAAAACGGTTCCGTGTCGGATACCGGATTACCCGACACGAACCATTTGGCCAAACAGTGCAATTGGAGACTTGGGTTTTGTTCCTAAATTAACTATTGCACTAATACATGTCTTTTTTTCTTATTAGGTAAAAATTCGAAGGTCAAACATGCCTGACTCATCGAAAGGCCGACAAAGTCGGCAGACGGCGAACCGTCTAACAGAACAACCTAAAAACATGAATACAAATAATAAGCGAAATGAAACAAACAGAAATAAACTCTACAACAAAACGTTTCAAGAAGACCAAACACCCAAAAAGCTGAGGAAGTTGCCGAAGAACGCAGCCAAGCACCACCGAACAGTAGCACCGCGGGCCAGTAGTACAGCAGGACACTAACTCCTGTGGGTAGTGCAGACGAACTCCAAGGAAACTCTATCCCGAATACAGAGTCGCCCTGAGCGCACCACCTCAACCCCAGCCAGACCCGACTACAGACTCCAACCCCCCCCCCCCCCAACCAAGCAGAAGATCTCCTAGAAACATCGGAAGTAGAGCCGCAAACTGCTCGAACAAAACGCCATCAATCTTTCACCTACAAAAATACCGACAAGCCCTTGCGGGATTTTCTCAAACCCTTTCGGGTGGTTATACTCAAAACCCTTTCGGGACAATATCAAGAACAAATTAAGATGTTTGATCCTGCAAGTCGAAATTATACGCAATATATTTAAAACAAATTAAGATGCACTAATTAAACCCTTGGGCCCGAAGGACTAAAAACTTGGACCCGCGGGAAAAGACTTGGGCCCGAAGGAACACAAGCTTGGGCCCGAAGGACCGCAAGCTTGGGCCCGAAGGATCACACAAGCTTGGGCCCAAAGGATCTAGAACGTCGGGAGAGACAGACGCAAAGCAACAGAGACTCCGTTTGATTGGAAGAAGCAAAGCCGATGATGGAACATGGCGGTGACTCCGGAAAGATGTCGGGGACAGGAGGATGATGATGCCCCGCTGAGAGAACGCCACCATAGGGAGGCGAAACCAACGACGAGGAGGAGGACAACGGGAGGTAGCGGAGCGGGTGTGGCCACAGCAAAGCCAGGGGGTGAGACCATGAGTTGATCGGGGGTGGTCGAACCGGCGTATCGAGCCGAATCGAAACGACGGGGACACCAGAAAAAGACTGGATTATCGAAACAAAATGAATCGAAAACCAGAAACTTGAAATTGGGGATATTAGGGATTGGACACAAAAGCCCTAAATCAAAGTAAGATATGGGACTCTCACACCAAAACAGGAGGAATCAGGATAGAGATGCACACCGGATGCAACTTCATAGGAGATTTGAGATAGGGGTTATGGAAGGGTAGACCAACAATGGATTTGAAGTTCACTGAGATCCCCAAATTGTGATAGACTGGAAAGGGTTGCCCAAATATGGGGTACACAAAATTTCTAGAGAGAAGGGCCCTTCTCTCTAGAAATACCCTGCACTAATACATGTCTATAAAATCACAAATTACACGTCTTTGATGTGCTGTAGCAATTAGCAAACATCAAACTCACTGGAAAGAGCAGAATGAAGAGAAGATAATGGAAATTTAAAGAAGGGATGGCGTACAATTGTTGCTCCGAAAGAAAATAGAAAGGAGAGGAAGAAGATTTAAAGAAAGGAAGACAGTCGCCTCTCACCGCCTTGTGAGACCGTCGCCGCGCCGCACCGCTCGTCGCCTAAGAGATTTAAAGAAGAGGAGACATTCCTCGCTCACTGCCTCGTCGAACCACGGGAGATGGAGACCAACTCGTCACCATCGCAGTCATACGAGGAGCCGAAGATGGAGAATAACCTCCATTGGAGAAGCCGGAGATGGAGATTTGAATCTGGAGATGATTTAATTTTGACCAAATCCGAAATTAGGTCACCGAATCTAATTGAAATAAGGAACATAGAGAACAGAAATACACCTGCTATTGAAGCCATTGTTGAGGGTTTGAGTAGAGAGGATATTGATTTCTCCACAAATTGTTGCTTCAACATGGAGAATTTCATAGTTTTACTTTTGTAATTCAGTGGGAGACAAAAGAAGATAGAGGTTCAAGCACAAAATTCAGACTTGTCACCATATCGAATTGAAGCGGAAGAAGTCGGGGGGAAAGAACTAGCAATGGGAAGAATCGAATTGAAGGCGCCAAGGGTTGAATACCGAACATATATACGAAACAGAGAAGAAGAAGATTGTTACCTGGCAATGGAAGGATGAAGAACGCATTGAGGCGGTGAATCACCAACCAAGACAAGACAAAGATGAAGAGGATAAGAGAGGGGAAAGGCGACCACGAGGAGCATCAGTCAGGCAGGAGGACAAAGGCCCTACCAAAGGGTCCCCCAAAAATGTGTTGAGCTTATAAAAACACCCCTCTAATCTCAACAAACACACACACACCAAATAAGGAACTAAACCATGGATACTGAAATGATGATCTACTCCTTGATGGGTGCAATCACAGTACTCATCATCTTCTTCTACAAAAGGCAACCGATTGATACCACCAAGAAACACCTCCCACCCACCCCACCGAGTCTCCCCATAGTGGGTCATCTCCACCTCCTCAAACAGCCCCTCCACCGCGCCCTCCAGTCGTTCTCCTACCGCTACGGCCCGGTCTTCCGCCTCCGCCTCGGCTACTGCCCCATCCTCGTCATCTCCTCCCCTGAGGCCGTCGAGGACTGCTTCTCCCGAAACAACGTCGTATTTGCCAGCCGTCCGGATTTACTCATCGGCGAGATCATCGGCTACGACTTCACCAATATTGCCTGGGCCCCCTACGGCGACCTTTGGCGCAACCTCCGTCGAGTCGCCACCATCCATGCCCTCTCCGCTAACCGGCTTCAAGAATCCACCTCCATCCGCACGGAGGAGATACGCTCCGTCGCCCGGAAGTTCTTACTAGCCAGCGGCGGATTGGGTGGGAAGGTGGACCTACACGAAACTTGTTTCCGGTTGACGAGGGACGTGGTGATGAGGACGGTGAGCGGGAGCAGCTGGAGAAGCAGTCCCGACCAAGAGATGTTCAATTCGCCAAAGATTTTGTCGGCGTGCGATTTCTTTCCGGTGTTGAGGTGGATGGGGTTCAACCGAATGGAGAAGCAGCTGCATCAAGTTTGGGCGGCCAGGGATCGGGTTGCCATCCGTTTGTTAGAGGAGGCAAGGAAGGAGGAGAAAGCGAACACCATCGACATCGACCAAGGGAGGATGAAGAAGTCGATGGTGGAGGAGTTGCTGGCTTTGCAGAAGGCCGAGCCCGACTACTATACTGACCATATCCTCCGAGGCATCATAACGGTCCGTTTTTTCTATATATCTTAACTAAATAAATTTAATAATGGTAATGATTTATAAACATTACTTTTCCCATCTCAAATAAACACGGCGTGATATTTTTTAAAAAAAAAATCACAATAATATAACATTATAAATTAAATAAAATATGCATAAACGTTAGTATCAGATTAAAAATGTAATTATTTTACCTTCAAATTAAAATTAAAAAAATTTAAAAAAATATATTTACCTTTTACAGTATATACTTATTATAACATATTTGAAAAAAACTTAAAAAATCGAATTGTAATTTTTATAAAAATCTATAGTAAAATCACATCTTTTTAAAACTTTAAATAGTTTTTATATCTCTTTTGAATTATTATAATTTTTGTACGTTGATTTTTTTAAGTTTTTTTTTCAAATATGTTATAATAAGCATGTAGAAGCTAAATATATTTTTCAAAATTTTTTAAATTTTAATTTGAAGATAAAATAATTATATAGGATAGGGTGTTGGGACACAAAAGTGGGACAGAGGATTTGCTCCAGTTCCCTATCCGTGATACACAGTCTTCGTTCAATTTTTGCAGGAAGAAAGGAATATATAATAATAATAATAATAATAATAATAATAAAGAAAGGCGAGAGAGATGAAGGAGAGATGTTGAATCAGCATCTCATGCATCAGCATTGTTGATGCATGAGAGAGCACAAAACATAATTATTCACTTGGGAATCACAAAGAAGCATCAAACCATCTTTCTCCTCCTTTGGTGAGCTGGATGGGAATGTTGTTGTGCTGCTGGGACGGATCCGCTCTTTCTCTTTAGCCTTAGATTCTAGTTCTCGCCTAGCTGCTCATATTTTTACCAGAGTTTGTTTTTCTATTGCTAGGGGGGTTGGCGCGCAACATGTTTCTCGGTTGTCTACTAACTTCTTGTAAACATTTGATTGTTTGATTTTTATACTATTTGGAGTTTTAAAAAAATAATAAAAATAATAACGATAATAATAAACACTATAATAATAATAATAATAATAATAATAATAATAATAATAATAATAGTAATTGGTTAATAATATATATATATATATATAGTGTAATTGTTAAAGATAAATAATTAAAAATAATAATAATAATAATAATAATAATCGTTGTTTATTTGAAGGAAAAAGAAAATAGATAAAAAAAAAGAGTAAGTTAAAAGTCCGAGACGGGGTTGGAGCTCATAAGTTAATATGGCAGTTAAAAATTAAGTTATGAGTCCGGGACGAGATTCACTGATAAATATGCTCTAATATATATAAATTGGCTTGCAATATTTTATCAGCTAATGCTGATAGCCGGAAGCGACACCTCCGCCCGCACCATGGAGTGGGCGATGTCAGCCCTCCTGAACCACCCGGCCATCCTTCAAAAGGCCCGGGACGAAATCGACGCTCAAGTGGGCACAGCCCGCCTGGTGGAGGACTCGGATTTTCCGAACTTCCCCTTCCTCCGGTGCATCGTGAACGAGACTCTTCGGCTGTTCCCCCCGGCCCCGCTCCTGGTGCCGCACTTGTCGTCAGAAGATGCAACGGTGGCAGGGTACCATGCCCCAAAGGGCACCATATTGCTAGTAAACGCGTGGGGCCTACAGAGAGACCCAGGGGCGTGGAAGGAGCCTCTAGTGTTCAGGCCAGAGCGGTTCCTTGGTGGGGATTCCATTGGGTTCAAGTTCATACCGTTTGGGGTGGGAAGAAGAGTGTGCCCGGGATTGAACTTGGCGATGAGGATGATGGTGTTGGCTTTGGCGACGTGGATTCAGTGCTTCGAGTGGGAGAGTGTGGACGGGGAAGCGGTGGACATGGAAGAGCAGTCCGGTGGGGCGTTTGCTATGGGGAAAACCCAGAACCTGGTTGCTATTTGCAGGCCTCGTGCTTGTATGCTTCATTTGCTATCTCATATATGATCGCCATGCCATCATGATTCATGATATCACTATTCACAATCATGTATTAATTAATTAATAAATTGATGTACTATTTTAAATTTAGTTTTACTTGTTGTTGTTGGCACGTTAAGGTAGTTTACGTATGCACCTTGTTCTAGTGGCTGCCGCAGGATCATCCAAAAGGTGGGGCGAAATTTCTAGTGTGTACTGAGATATTGGCCTTGAATAAACTCCTTTACTTAAACTATGACTTTCAACTTAGCAGTGGATTGTAGAAAAGTAGACTTACATTTGCTTGGTTGCTATGGTATTGGTTTCTCATAATTCAATGGAAATTCAAGCATTTGTCATATTTAAGAGTGTAAACTTATCGAAATTCAATCATGCTAAATTCAAGGCTTTTGCATATTAGCTAGGATTGTAAACTCATCGACTTTATAATATCTTTTGATTCCCAAAGACATGATAGAAATTGTGATATGAACATGTAGGGTACGAAAATACAAATATTACATAAACCTTCACAAATTCAATTCACAAACCCCAAATTCAATTCATAAATTTCATTCTCAAAATCACATATACACAATAATTAAAACACAAAATTTATTCTCAAAATCACAAACTCTAATGAAAATTTCACAAAATTTATTCTCATAATCAAACCCTAATTTCACCAATTTTATGGGGTTTAATTAGTTTATACTTTATAGGTAGATAATTTGTATATAATAGGGAGCTCGGGAAGTGGGAATATAATTAAATAAGGAGCCGAGGTAGAAACATAGAAAGTGGGTGCAAGTTTTTTTGTTTTTTTTATTAGGAAAGAATTCGGGCGAGCGAGCTCTACCCGATGGCATCCTTGCGGATGAGATCTAGAAGACCATGATCGTTGTTAATATCGACACCCCAGACAGAGTGGAAAAGGTGTGCACCCTTATCAGCCACTCTATTGCCTAATCGGGGAACATGAAAAAAGGAAACTTCTTTCAAAATCGATAGTAGAAATTTAACATCTGATAAAATCAGTTCGATTTCCCAAGGACACGTTGATGTTTTATTTAGGTGGTTTATGATTATCATGGAGTCACCTTCAATGTGGAGTTTATTGATACAGAGTTGTAGAGCCTTTTGGCTTGATTCCCAGTTTAAGAGCAAGAGCTTCCGCTTTCAAAGGACTTTGAATTGTTTGCCAAGTTTTTTATAACAGATGTGTATCGGATGTCCTTCCCAGTCCCAGATTACGGCTCCGGCCGAGCTATCATTGTTTGATGAGATTGTGGATCCATCAAAATTTAACTTGAAAGTACCCCTAGGGGGTTTTCGCCAAGTAATGTTGCCATGCTTTCTTTTCGTCCTTGGATGCTTGGATATTCGTGTGCGTAAGGGGAAGTCCTCATCCAAGCAATACTCAAAGAGAGTTGTTTTACTCCAATTATCCTTATGGGTTTTAATGATACGTAATGAACTTTCTCTATGAGGTATGGGGACCTGTCTAAAAATAAATTGGTTTCGAATGTACCAAGCCGTCCACCAAGAAAAGGCAAGCTCCGCCTTGGCAACGGAAGAAAGCTTGTTTCCGATGAATGAAAAGATATGTTTTATCTCCCGTGAATGATTTATCATACTGGATATAGTTGAGTTTACGTGTGTAGGTAAGCGAAAGAGAGAGCGCACATATGGGCATTCTAGTAAAAAGTGAAAAAGTGGGTGCAAGTTGAACAAAGAATAAAAAAAGCTTTTTTGAGGGAGGTGAATTTTTTTTTTTTTTTTTTTTTTAAAAAAAAGGTTAATTTCACCAATTTTATGGGGTTTAATTTAATTAGTTATAGTTAGATAATTTGTATATAATAGGGAGACCGATAAGTGGGAATATAATTAAATAAGGGGGTAGAAACATAGAGAGAGGGGTGGAAGTTGAACAAAGAATAAAAACACTTATTTGGTGGAGGTGAATATTTTTTAAAATAATGAGCATAGAAGGAATTGAACCCCCAACCTATAGTCTCATTCTACTTTCTTTCTTTCCCACCAACCAACTAAGTAAAGTAGACAAATTAATTATATATTCATCTTATAATTACTTATTACAACACTGTCATATATAAATACATTTTTTTTTCAAAACTCCGGGGTCCACCCTGGGGCCGCCCTGCCTTGTTCCCACCTATCAAAGTCCGACTCAGACTGATAACTAGGGGTCGTGTACACAGGCGCACATGCGCTAGTAGCCTATTACACAAGCCGAGTGAGATTCCATTTTAAAATCAATTGGGAGTAGAAGGAGTAGCCAACCAAATCATATACTAGGGCTTGATATCTCTAACACCACCTACTATGGTTAATTATAACACTTGCACTCTGATCTCAGTGTAGGAGTCCGCACTTATATTTGGTCAAAATTTGGACCCAATTGTTCCCATTTGTCTGTTGTTTTTTATTCAATTTTTTTAATTATGTCTATTATTAATAAATAAAAAATTCGAGATCAGACAAGTTTGATTCTTAAGAGTTCGGTAAAACCGGAAAACAAAAATACTCTAATATATATCCTCTTTAATATATATAATTTTGTTTGTTCCATCAATTGATCATTGTATATAAAATTCTCTAATATTTGTTTATTGTTTAGTTGCGAGAAGATAATAAAATATTGTAAGGATAATTTTATAACTGGTGTCCCTAGAGAATTTTTTTAAGGGAAAGTTTGTAAAATATCAAAAAAGTTGTCTCAATTGGTGAAATATCTAAACTTTGGGACAAATTGGTGGAATGTCCGATCCAGATTCGCTCTCGCCACCGCAGGCGGCTCGCTTCGGTCTCGTTCGATCCGACCTTCTTCGCTCCGGCCTCGCTCGCTCGCTCCCTCCCTCCGGCATCCGCCTCCGCCTCATCGCTGCCTCGCTCGCTCCCTCCCTCCCTCCGGCATCCGCCTCATCGATGCCTCGCTCGCTCGCTCCCTCTGGCTGCTCTCTCGCTTTGCCGAACTCGATTGCAAATGCAGGAGATCGACCAAAATCAGTCGATTTGCTGGAAGCCGAAACCGAGGAGATCCAGACGATCTCCCTATCTCGGGCTCTTCGATCCGTCCTGACTGCTCGACCTCGTCTTCCGGTGGCGAGGCTCACAACCATGGTTGTTGGCAGATGAAGAAGATGAAGAATGCAACCGATCCCCAATTTTGTCTAATTTATGGTTATGGACATTTCTCCAATTTGTCTCAAAACTAGGATAATTCACCAATTTAGTCAAAAAAAGGTGCTTATTTACCAAAAAAAAAAAATTAAATGGAAAGAATAATACCGGTTATTTAATAAAATCGATATTAAAAATATCTGTTCAAAATTTAATATCGATTTTCATGAAATAACCGATAACCGATAAAATGAATACTAATTTCACGTACAAAAAGTAGTATCAAACAAGTTAACACCGTCGCCATCAATACCGGTATTGGGTTTAGTAAATGACCGGTGGTGTATTAACCGACAATTCTGTACTAGTGCGACTACATTAGTTAGGTTAGATTCATATTCTTTGCTAGATAAATGGGACTGAAAATAACTTATCAAGATAGGTTCAGATCCGTTGATAGGTAAACATAGCTGAAAATAACTCATCAAGAGCTCTCATGCTTAGGAATTAAAGGAGCATATATATGATGTATGGAATGAAAACATGACGATTCATGTGAGTTTAATTAGCTGGTCCTCATTGTTGGAAGATCATCACTCAAAGTTGTGGATGCACACAAGAAAAACTAATTAATTCCATAGAAGGATTGAGATGAGGTTTAGTACAAGAAGTTGGCGAGAAATAAAAAAGCGCTGATGTTAATCAATCATGGTCTATCTCTTGGATATATATAAAAGAAAGGTTCTTTCTACCAACACAACTACCAAAGCCAAGTGGGATGCATTGAAGAATCTTAATGAAAGAAGTTCAGATATGAAAGCGAATGACATGCAGAATTGCTGCCCTATATCAAGATTATGAGAACCTCGAGATGAAAGAGAATGAAGATCGATTTAGTTGATTTTCATACAAGATTTACCACTCTCATCAACCCTTTATAAAAAGGAAAAGAAAATAAATTCATCACTAAGAATAATTTGTGAAAAGGGAATGGATTTTCAAAAGTCGAGGTAGAGTTTATGAGCTTATTTGATTATGTAATGTGGTTGTTGTGAGAAATTTGGTATGTGTGTTGAAAAAAGAAGATGAATTATGATTGAAATTTATGAAGTAGTTCTATTTCCCAGATTTCACACCACGTGGCCAAAGAATTCAGACATTTTGTTTCTTACCTTGGCCCCGTTAAAAACCATGAAAAAACCTCATATTTATATTTATGTGCATAGTCCAAGTGGTGGAGAGTTAAGACACTAATTCAAGCTTATGCTAGATGAGTATTCAAGATTTGAGCTCGAGCGATATGTATACCCTAAATACATGAGCGAGAGTGTTTCACAAATTATCCTATGTGAGGTCTTGTAATTGATGTCTTGAATTATATATCTCTTGTATGATTTTCTTGTTGTTGTTTTTAACCCGATGTCTAGATCTAAATAGGCAAACACATTGTTTCGATAGAAGCCGAAATCTTTCTTGTGAAAAAACACACACACACGCTCTTACTTGGGGACAAGCAAGGTTCAAGCATGGGGTGACTTCATAACATCGATTTTAGACTTATTTAATTTAGGCATACATATATTTGCATATTAGTTTAGGTCATTTTCATGCATATTTATCATATTTGATGCTTTATTTATTTTATTTTCCATTTTTGGAGTCTACACCTGTTTTTTATTTGTTTCAGGAATTTTGAGGCTAATATTGAGGAAAATCAAGCTCTAATAAAAGTCGTGAGCATATGGCATCAGACTCGAGGAGCTAAAATATCAAGTAAGGATCAAAATTGCAAAAATTTGGGAGTTGTTTGGTGGAGTTAAATTTATAATTGGAAGCCGGGCTGGTTTTTAATTATTTAATTTTATAGGTTGAGCTTATAATTTTAATAAATTTAAAAAATATATACTCTGTACAATTGTTAGGAGGGAGATGCTTTTGTTTTTTCAGAATTGGGACGGGTTCGACACTTCAACCTATTTGTTTTAGGTTTTGTTCTTGCTTTGACGATATTAAGTTTTGGATCGAAGATGAAGATTTTGGCTTGCCTTATATTCTAAACTTTGATATATTTCTGTATATAATCTATTTATTTTATTATGGTTTTCTAATCTCTCTGTTCTAGGTTTTGGGTGATGATCCCGACTATGATTTGGTAGAGTTGATATTGATATTTGTTTGTCTGCTAATTTGTGATTTAATCCTATTGCGCTAGCCCTAATTGACGAAAAATTGGTTAGAACTGATTTAGGGTTTGAAACCGAATGACAAAAACCCTAAATTGAAATTTAGATGGTGAATTGAGGCCAGAAGGCGACTAGAATACATCGGAACTATGAGATTGAATCCGAAGTTTAGTTGATCGAAATAGAAAATTGAACTTCTTGAGCTAGAATTCATAGATTGTCATAGATATTTTAGATGATTTGATATTGATTGGAACAGAAAGAAGACGCTAGTATGACCATAACCTAGAATTCTAAGAACTTAAAGGGTCTGAGTTGATTGCTTGAGTCCGGCAGGAGATTGTTAACCAATTTAGATAATTCGCTTTGAGACCGAAAGAAGATTTGCGATTACCTTAGACAATCAACCTTCAACAAACTCACACAAGGTGCCCCGGATATTAATATTAATCTACTAAAATGTCGTTGTGATTATTCTTTAACCTAGATTTGCCTCATATCCATTGTTTTAATATACCAATTTTGTATAGTTGTTTCTTATTAGTTAGCTACTTTCTTGAATCACTTATAAATAGTTCTCTCACATTTTTCATGGCTTAGTTAAATCGGTTTAAAGTTACAACCGATATTACATAGTACATTTGATTTGACATTCGGTATATTATAACCGATCCCATACGCTTGTGGGTGTAGATTTTAGCCTATCAATATCACACCAAAGATAACCACACAAATTAATACGGTTACCAACATCGATGGTTACCGCGATTGATGATTGGTACATATTACAAATTCGACGTATCATGTATAATTGATTATCACCATTTATTAGTACGTGGTTATTGTATAATGTCAATCCTAATAATAATATCCTTGTTGTGCATTATGATCAATTCAAAACCATACTGTAGTTGGTATGATCTCTGTGTTAACTCGAGTTATTGATAATATCTCTTGTTGGAATAAAGGTCAGGTTAAATCGAAATTACCTAAACGTGTTAGGCCTCCTCATAAAATGATGTAGAAATGTCCTCCAATAGATGTAGTTAAGATCAATGTAGATGCTTCGATAAAAAGTAATACT
This sequence comes from Persicaria tinctoria, assembly GCA_037127255.1. Classification (NCBI taxonomy): domain Eukaryota; kingdom Viridiplantae; phylum Streptophyta; class Magnoliopsida; order Caryophyllales; family Polygonaceae; genus Persicaria; species Persicaria tinctoria. The sequence goes on along the minus strand of JBANSL010000004.1, from coordinate 79,593,712 downwards.
CAACCACAAGTTGGTTGTGTTGTGAGGAATAATGACGGTCAAGTTATTCGGATACATAAATGTAACGTTAGGATGAGTTCTGTCATTTTGCCAGAAGTTTTTGCTGTATATACAGGTATAAGACTGGCATCAGAGATGAGGATCCGAAGATTGATAGTTGAGAGTGATTGTGCTATTATCATCGACGCCATCAATCATGCAAAAAATATCCCATGGGAGGTCATTCAAATAGTCCAAAGAGATCCATTCATTAAGAAGAGATTTTGAGAGCATCGCTTTTCAGCATTGCTATAGAGAGGCCAATGGAGCAACTGATTTTATTGTTAAATCTCAGTTCAATTGTAATTTTATTTTGAGTGCTTGTTGTTGTAAGTTCCAAAACATCATCTTGCGAGATGATCATGGATGTCGGTAATACATCCAATCTTTTCCCTAATATAAAAAAACATATTGTAGTATGTATATAGTATTTATGCGGTTCATCAGTGTATTGAATAAGTAATTTTGTATCAATGTTCGACTCGGACCGATTACTAGGGGCCGTGTGCACGGGCGCACATGCGCTAGTAGCCTAGCACACAAGTCGAGTGAGGTTTCATTCTAAAATCAATTGGAAATAGAACGAGTAGCCCACTGAATCATATACTAGGACTTCTTATGTTCAACTTTTGATGGTGGGACTTATTTTGGTCTCATTCACATCTCTCAACACGCATCCGCAAGTGCAACTAGGAATGACTAATCTAGTTTAACTATCGATGTGGGACTTTTTTGGTGTTATTCGCACCTCTCAATATGGCCCCGCAAGTGCAACTAGGAATGACTCATCTAGTTGACACTTGGACAATCGGGCCATTAAGCTAACCGCTCTTATATCGCGTGAGGTTCTATTCTAAAATCAATTGGCAATAGAAGAAGTAGTCCACCACCTCATATACTAGGACTTGATATGTTCAACTTTGGATGTGGAACTCTTTTGATCTCATTGACATCTCTCAGTCTACTTCCATCATAAAGAGCAAATTAAACCATCAAAATATATCAAATCGCGCGATATAGCACGTATCAAATCTCAATGATTAAACAACATTAAATGTATGGGTTCCCTGGAAAAAAAAAGATATTATAAAAATCGATACAGTGCTACTAAAACGAGAGAGCTGCAATTGTTTTTTGTTTTTGTTTTTTAATACAAGAGTTGCAATTTTAATACACGGCATAAAGCTTCCAAATGGAGGAAATCTTCGCTTGGCTCAGTTAAACTAAATTTTAGTGGATCTATACTCGACCATAATGACAGTTTCTTTGGCTATATTATTCTTGACTGGAATGATAGAACGATCCATATTGAATACAGAAGATTGGGTAACTATACTCTAGGCGTGGCCACGGGTCGGACCCGTCGGGTCAAGGGTCAGGGTTGGCCGACCCGAACCCTAACCCGTAAATCTCACGGGTTGACGGGTTCGGGTCGACCCGTTGACCCGTCGGGTCGACCCGTACGACCCGGCGGGTTACATTATTTTTAAAAAAAATCTTTTTTTTTTAAAATGACTATTAAAAATAAATAAATAAATAATATGTAAAGATTTTATCTTCACAACACATTTTAATGTAGGAAGATTATATCTCCATATTAATTCTTTCATCCACAATAATTTCATTGTGTGATGTAAGAGAAAAATATGAGAATATATTTCTCAAACTTCATTTCCAACTTAATTTCCAATGTAGGAAATGTAGGAAACAAGTGAAGTGGAAGAAATGTGGTAATGAGATACATATATATAGCTCCATGTCTTCTCATTCTAACTCCATATTTTCGATGTGGGACAAAACCTTTGTCCCACATTGGAAATGAGGGGATTGAAGGAAGACTTCCAAGTCTATAAAAAGAGAAGGATGGGGTTTATTTGTTTTACATTGCATATTAGTTTATGTATTATTGTGAGTTATTTTAAGAATAATTTACATAATTTACATAATATTATAAATTTATTTTATTAAAAATAAATTTTTCAAAAAAAAAATATTTTTGAAAAAGCGGGTTGACCCGCCGGGTCACGGGTCACGGATTCTCCGACCCTAATCCTAACTCGCCACCCGTCCCCACCCGCCAACCCGGCAACCCGGACCCGGCGGGTCACGGGTTGACCCGTACCCCGTGGCCACGCCTACTATACCCTATTAAAGGTCAGGGCCCTGACTTTAATGCATGGAGTGATCCAATTCCTGCCACTGGATATAAACAAATGTCATAGTGAAGGGGACTCTCTCATAATCATAAACCATTTAAAAACAAAATCTACATACCCTTAAGAGATTGAATTAGAAAGGTCCGAATCAAACCATTATTGGTGAGGGTGAGGGAAGTCTCTTTCTCTCACGTGCCCCGTAATGGCAACATAGTGTCTGATAAGATTGCACATATATTGCCACTCTGTCAGGGGCCTCGACACTTATATTGATTGAGGTCTTCAACACCTCATCCGTAAGGATGCTATCGGGTAGGATCAGTCCACCCGAATTATTATCTTTTTTTTTTTGATAAGGTAAAGATTTGAGTGGGGTCAGGCCCTGCTGGACCACCATCCAAGGGCATCCTTGCGGATGAGGACACGCAAAGCCGAGTCGGCGAGGAGGTCCTGTGTGGATGTTGTATGGAGGAGACTCGCAATCCTGTCGGCAGTCGAGTTGATCTCCCGGAAGACGTGGCCGAATTGAACCCTTTCAAATTGTTGGAGAAGGACCAGAGTGTCAGCAATCAGCATCTCAATCTCCCATGGGCAGCTCCATCCTTTTTGCAAGCAGTTGATGATGGTTAGACTATCACCCTCAATCATGATACTCGACAGGCCAAGTGCTTTCGCCTTGGCGACGCCACCTCTGAGGGCAAGACCCTCAACTGCTAAAGCGGAAATGTGCCCACATTTGAATCCGCCGCAATCGATAACTGAGCCGTGGTGGTCCCTGATAATGTAACCTGCAGAAGTTTCTCCTGATGGTAGTTTGGATCCATCAAAATTGATTTTGAATGATCCATCGACCGGTTTGCACCATCTCAGATTTCTTCTTTTCCTTGGTTCATTTGTTCGTAGTTTCTGATGGTGTTGAGGCTCATCTTCAAAGGTTAACTTAGAAGCGGACCAGTTCTTTAGTTGTTGAGTGGTATAATTTTCCATATTATGGATGGATGTTGTGTTTTGGTTATCGAATATATTTCGGTTCCTGCTTGTCCATAAGCACCACCATGTCATCGCTAGTTTCCCTTTTTGCTCAGGATTGAGTTTGCTGAATATTTCGCAGACAATGTTTTTGATTGATTTATTTCTGGTGTCGATGCTTCGAATCACTATTTCAATTTTCGGGTCAATTTTGTGGACCAGTTGTAGCGTGTGGTTGCATTCTGAAAATAGATGGGATGGGCTTTCATCCGCCCGATCACACAATGAGAACGTTAGAGGAACATGAATGCCTTTGTTGGCTAGTCTAGTCTTAGTTGGGATTCCATCTTGTGCAAGCTTCCAAATAAAATTTTTAACTTTTGGAAACGTGTCTAGATTCCATATCCATGCCGTACTGCTAGTTTCTTCTGCGTTTTGCCTTTTGATGTGCTCTAAGGCACTTGCCGTAGTAAACCATCCGTTTTTACTTGGTTTCCAATAGAGCCTGTCTTCTATGTCATGTTCTGGTATGTAGATGTTCTTGATTTTGTTAACCATATCCATCGGAAGGATATTGGATAGTTCATCAATATCCCATTTCTTGTTGTTGTTGATGTATTTTTCCGCTTTGTCATTTTCATTGATTGTGAAGTTGGGATGTTGTCTCCCCTTTATTGGCTTGTCGTCTAGCCAGATGTCCTTTCAAAAATTGATCGTTTTTCCATTTCCTATTTGCCATATTAGTCCTTTGCAGAATTCTTCTTTCAGTTCCATTAGTTTTGTCCATTGCCAGGAGGCATTACCTTTTCTTCGGTATTCAAGGAGTGGGGTTTCTTTCAAATATTTTTCGGTAACCAGTTGGACCCAAGGGTTGTAAGGTTCAGCTAAGATTTTCCATAGCAATTTCATTTGTAGTGCCTGGTTCATGTCCTTTGTTTTATGTATTCCTGTTCCTCCTAATCGTTTCTGCTTGCAAACCTTGTCCCAACCAATAAGGGGTGAAAAAGATTGTTCTTTGTTCCAAAAGAAACATCTATTTATTTGGTCAAGTTCTTTATGGATTTTGGTAGGGAGCATGAAGTTTTGCATGATGTAATTCGGCTTGGCCGTCAGGTTTGATCTTATTAGGGTTGCCCGTCCCTCTTGTGATAGACTGTTCGCTTTCCATTTCGTGAGTTTTTGTCTGGTTTTGCATACTGTCTCTTCAAATGTGGTTTTGTTGACCCGACCATTGATAATGGGGCATCCAAGGTATTTATCAAGTGTTGTCTGGTTATTTATATGGATCGTACTTTGTATCAACCGTTTTTGATTATTTGAGACTTTCGGGGTGGTTTGGAAGGCCGATTTATGGAAATTGACCTTTTGGCCTGATATGGCACAGTAGTCGTCAATGATATTTTTCACCACCCGACACGAGTCCTGGTTTGCCTTTGCGAAAATCATCATATCGTCCGCAAAGGAGAGAAAGGGGATTTTGATTCCCGATCTAGATATTCTGAATCCAATGGATTTGTCTGTCTGATTGCAAGTATCTTGGAGTTTTCTTGCTAAAATTTCTGCTCCTATGATGAATAGATAAGGAGAGAGTGGGTCTCCTTGTCTGATGCCTCTCCCTGGTATGAAAGGGACAGTAGGTCCGTCATTAACCAAGACTGAGAAGGAGACAGTCTTAACACATTGTTCAATCCATCTCCGAAATTTTTGGCAGAAGCCAAATTTTTCCAGAACTTTGAATAGGAACTCCCATTCCACTCTATCATATGCCTTTTCCATATCTAGTTTGACGGCAATCCATCCTTCTTTTCCGCGTCTACTTTTGAACGAGTGAAAAATCTCATGGGCTATTAGGACGTTGTCTTGGATAGCCCTTTCCGATACAAAGGCCCCTTGGAGGGGGTGAATAATCTTTTTTAGAATCGGTTTCATCCTTTCTGCAATGATCTTGGCTATAGCTTTGTAGATCGTTGAGCATAAGCTTATTGGTCTAAAGTGGTTAGTAGTCGTCGGGTTGTCACCTTTTGGGATCAATGTGATAAAGGTATGGTTGATTTGTCTTAGGATTCTTCCAGAGTGAAAGAACCCTTTGATTGCCTTTATGATTGATGGGCCTACGATATCCCAGTATGTCTGGTAGAATTCTGCTGTCATTCCATCAGGACCTGGGGATTTATCTTTTCCAATCGAGAAAACGGCATCTTTTATTTCCTGGTTCGATATCTGTTCCGTTAGCTTCGAATTGTCATCAACAGTGATTTCCGTGTTGATGAGTGAGAGGTATTCATCTAAAAGGTTTTGATTGATGGGTTGCATCTTAAACCTTTTTTCGAAGTCATTTTTTATTTCTCTTCTAATATTTTCTTCTCCTGTGACTAGTGTGCCATCCGTTGTTTGAATTTCTTTTATGATTTTCCTATTTCTCCTTCCTGATGCCATTCGGTGGAAATAGCCCGAGTTTGTGTCAGCCAGTTTGAGGTGTTTTGTTTTACCCGAATTATTATCTGATCACCTGATAAAAAAAGGTAAAACTAAATTTGCCTTTTTTTAGTTTTATTTTTCTTTTTAAATTATAAATTATCAAAGTCCGACTCGAACCGATGCTTGTGTGCACGGGCGCACATACGCTAGTAGTCTAGCACACAAAAAAAAGGTAAGACTAAATTCGTCTTTTTTTAGTTTTATTTTCTTTTTAAATTACAAATTATCAAAGTCTGAGCCTAGACTAGTAGCCTAGCACACAAGCCGAGTGAACTGACGGTCGAATGCACGGGCGCACATGCGCGCTAGTATATAGTCTAACACACAAGCCAGGTGAACTGGGGGTCGTGTGCACGGGTGCACATTCACTACACACAAGCCGAGTGAGATTATATCCTAAAATCAATTGACAATAAAAAGAGTAACCCACTGATTAATATATTAAGACTTGTTATGTTCAACTTTTGATTTGAAACTTATTTCGGTCTCATTCTCGTAGTGCAACTTTGAATCAAGCAAGGTATGTTAGATTTGGTGATGATATGGTCAATTCATAAAATTAATTTGATGATATAATATGTACTCCCTCCGTTCAAAATTATAAGTCATTTTAGACTTTTGCACACATATTAAGAAAAGTCTAAAAATATTACTTTTATATCCTGCATTAATTATCCACTACCATTATCAACCAATAATATTTCATAAAACAACTAAAAAGTTACTTTTCTCTTATCTCAATGGCTCGAAAACTAAAAGAACTTATATTTCTAAATAAAATTCTAAGCCTAAAAATACCTATATTTTTAAACGGAGGGAGTATTCAGTGACCTCCCGCTGTTCTACTCACTCTCCTCGATCAGACTCAATTCGTGGAATCATATCTCTACCGGACGGACATCTCGCATCAAAATCTGCAAACAACAGAAGAAGCAGCTAATGGACGTTTTTGTCATCACAAATCCTCATCGTATCTTTATGATGCATCCTGCAAGAGCTAGTTGCCCCCTTATCGATGGATTGATGTGTGTGTCAGGGCCAAACGCCAAAGCAAGGCTGAAACATCCACATGCATCCGCCCCACATAATTATCTTATCATTAAATTAATGTTAAAAAAATTTAAAAAAATATATTTAGCTTCTACATACTTAATATAACATATTTGAAAAAAAAATCTTAAAAAACTAACTTACAAAAATTATAATAATTCAGAAAAGATAGAAATATTTTTTAAAGTTTTAAAAAGATGTTGTTTTACTATATATTTTTTTAAAAAAAAATATAATTCGTTTTTTTAAGATTTTTTTTTCAAATATATTATCCTAAGTATGTAGAAGCTAAATATAATTTTTAAAAAATTTTAACATTAATTTAATGACAAAATAATTATGTGGGCGCGGGGTTGTGGGGCTGGAAATCGGGGCAAAGGATTTACACTGCTTTTTCACCCCATTCATGTATTCGATCTACCTCATAACTTACTTTTTTTTATTTACCTTTTTTTATGAAATCAAAAGTCTATATATTAAATTCATACTATAATTCACTATCATTAAATTTATTAATAATACTATTAATTAGTAAGTTTTAATATTAAATATTAAAAATTATAATCAGTATAACTGCCAGATTTTATTATTATTAATTATTATAATTAAGTTTAAATATTATAAATTATTTAATTTTAATAATAATAATAATAATTTTTTATTATTAAACATAATAATTAGTCTATATATCGGATAATAAATTGCTTGGGCGTCATAGGAAATAGCGTAATATCATGTTTTTTTTTTGGCTCGAAACATATGCAAAGTGAATGTTTATATTGAGATAAAATTAAATTACATTAAAAATATAATTTTTATTTTTTTTATAATGTCAAAATGGTTAAAAAGCCTTTTTAACAATTTAATTACTAGCTCTAACCCCCTTATGTTTTCTAGTGGACAGTTGGCCATATGAACCTTGCTTTTTTGAACCCTTGCAGATGAACTCCCATAGTGGGATTTATCTTTTTCCTTTTTCCCACAATTTTTTCCAGGTGGCAAGCTATGAGCTCAACGGTTTAGCGCTGCTAGAGCTGTCAAAACCCGACCCGACCCGTACACTTGGAAAATTCTGGGTCAAGATCCGGAAATTTTAATCCGAAATTTTTTTTCGACTAGAACTCGAAAGCGCGGTAATTTTTCGGGTCATTTGGGTTTAGACCCGGTGACCCGGTAATTTTGACCCGATTCACCCGACTGACCCGTGATGTGCGCCTAATTTGCCATGTTTTGCATTTACTTTCATATCGATTTTTGTACACATTTTATATTTCTGGGTTTGATTTATACATAATTTGTGTAGTTTATGTTTGTTTGCCAATTATGGAGATCTACATTAGTTCTTGTTTAATATTGCAGAAATCAAGACATTTTCGGAACAATTCAGAGAGATGGAATTCAAGATGGAAACCCACTAGACGTCTACTGAGAGTCACTCGAGTCTACCAAGTGACTCGACGTCGAGTGGAAATTGGAGGCTAATATCGAGCAGAAGCAAGGAAGACACACCACTCGACACTTGAAGTTGACGTCGAGTAACCTACTCGATATCGAGTATGCCAAGAGTCGTGATCGAATGAAGAAGACGTGATCGAGTGAAGATGAGCCGAGACACCACACATGGAATCTTTTTCTATTTAATTTCTTATCCATTTGGACATAGGATATAAATACCATATATAAATTGGCTTGCAATATTTTATCAGCTAATGCTGAGAGCTGGAAGCGATACCTCCGCTCGCACCATGGAGTGGGCGATGTCAGCCCTCCTGAACCACCCGACCATCCTTCAAAAGGCCCGGGACGAAATCGACGCCCAAGTGGCACTACAACAAAAATGATTATTAGTGACAAAAGTTTCAGTGCCAAATTATTTTTCCTCGGCAAATATGGTCTTTGGCGACGAACATATACGTTCCTCATAAAAAGGGTCGTGAACTTTAGAGAGAGACTTATATTCCTCGCTAAAAGTGATATTCAGCGACAAACTTTTCGGTTCGTCGTTAATTGGTAGGATGATATGGTCGCCTAAACCATAAGGAAAATAGCGACAAATTTGGAGTTTTTAGCGAGGAATGAATTCGTCACTAAAATTACATTCGTTGAGGAATTTACATTTTTGTCGCTATATGTTAGGTGAGAATTATGTAAAATTCGACAAGTATATTAGCAACAAAAAATGCAATTTCTCGCTAAAGTATGTGTTTTCCGAGAAAATAATTTGTCACTAAACGTCTTTGTTGGCGAGGAAATTCCATTTTCGTCGTTATTGCTTGGGTAAAAATAGAGAACATCACTCAAAGTCGTTAACGAGAAAAGTTTAAATTCCTCGCCATATGTTCATCTTTTATGAAGAATATTTTTGTCGTTAAAACAACCATTTAGAGAGGAATATATCAATTTCGTCGCTACTTGTGTAAGGGAAAACCATGACAAATTTTATACGTTTGGGGAAATTATGTCAAACATGTCAAATTTGTTGGCGACAAATATTTTAATTTCTTGCCAAAAGTATGTATTTCTTGATGAAAGAAATTATCGCTAAACATATTACTAGCGAGGTAATACCATTTTTATCATTATTGGCTTGGGCGAAAATAATGAAAAATGACTCAAATTCCTTAACGAGAAAAGTTTAAATTTATCGCCATATGTTCTATTAACCGATGTTAATACATCAAATAGACATTGATTATTTATGATGTTTTTTTTTGTGTATATATATAATATTAAAATCAGTTTTCATATAAGAAATGTTGTGTAAATACATCAAAACATTGTTTTCTTTGTAATTATAGATAATTTTTTTTTTCCATAACTCCTAATACACTTTGGTTAGAAACTAAATTATTGTAGTAGCCTATGCGGGATTTGAACCCGCCTCTTTGTGCTTGAGCACATCGCTCACCATCTAAGCTAATAGACTTAAAAAGAAAAGAAAATTGACCTAAAATAAATACTTGCTTGCACTGTTTCGATCCTTGTGAATTTTCTCAAGTAAGATTTTTTTTAATATGACAGCAAAAGCAAGGGAAAAGATCAACAGATTTCCAGGTATATTAATTGATGCAGGAGCATTTTTATCTTTAGTTAGGATATTTATCTTTTAATTATGATTATCTATTTTATAGGGTTTTTAAGATAAATTAGGAATTTATCTATTTATTTCATATATTTTTATTGATAGAATTTCATTTTGCCTTAGGGCCCAAGTTGAGAAGTAGGGTTTTCTTAGGAGTATTCTCTATATAAACTCGTTGTAGTCTTTATTTTCAATGAATCTGAATAATGAATTTTTAGAGAGTTTCTCTTTTATCCCCTTGGTGGATTCCAAGTTAGCTAGATATTGCCCGGGGACAAGCAAGATCTAAGTTATATATTCTAAAATAAACAGTATATATAAATCTCGATCAAGAGATAAAACACACGTCCTAATAGAATTAGACGTATTCCACATAAGGGACTTGGAAATCGACCCAGAAGTTAGCTATGACATTCCGAATTAGACGTATTCCGACTCGAAACGGTAAAATACCAACCCGAAAGTTAGATACAACATTCCCAATTAGACGTATTCTGACCCAAAACGATGAAATACTGACCCGGAACTTCGTGACCTTGAAATTTCCATTATTTCGGGTCGGAATATTGAGTTGACATCAACTTCTTGGCTCGATTTCGCTATATTTCAATCCGAATTTGCAAAAGTGTTAAACATAAAAGTTTTAGATCTTTGAATTAGCTTTCTAAAAAATTCGAAAGTCTCGATCAGAAATTTTTGGAGCTCAAACGACTTATTTTACCGAGACGTTTCCAAGGAAGAATTGTCTAGAAGTTGTCGTGTTGACAATAAGCTCTTTTTAGTTTGATTATTAGCACCTATAACCATTATGCAACGCTCTTCCCACGTTCATGGGTATCTCGAACTTGACTTCAATGAATGTTATTCCATCATGATTCCAAAATGATATCGAACAAACTCTGAATCATATTTTTTTTTTTAGTGGGACTTTGAATCATATTAGAACACTTAAAACACGAATGCAGACATCTATTCTAAAAAGAAACTATACAACTATATAAAAGATATGCAAAATATATAAGAATGACATAAAACCGACTTTAAATTATATCATATGAAACGTAAAGTACGATGATATCAAATATGAAAAAGGTAAATAAGTGATGGACGGATCAAATGGAGTAGAATAATAAACAAATTGGTCGATGAATTATAGATCTATGTATCAATCCATAACCCATTTTCATCCCTACATATTTAACACTTTAAATAACATGAATAACTTTATTGATTTGTTTTAATAGTGATAATTTTGATATATTCGTTTACTTCATTTGATTTTAGTATCATGTATGAATATATGATCACTTGGTAATTAACTATAAATTATTCTAAAAATAAAATTTGGTAATTAACTTATATTAATATTACTACACAGTACAAATATACATCATTATAATATATATTGATTAAGAATCGATAAGATATTAAATGACTTTATAATATTAGGATTTATTTTTGCGATTTAAATAAAAAAATATATAAATATCATTCTTATCAAAAGATGTTAAATACAATAGGAGTAATATTTTTTCAAAAAACTTAAAACAACGCTGAATTCTTGCCCGCACTGAAAAGTACCCCCCCAACTCCTAAGAAAACCCTTGCCAGTTGCCACCATTTTCAGATCCGAGTTCCTCTCGTCACGTCTCGCTCTCGCCTCCTTCTCTAGTATCTCTTCCTCTTCTCGTCGCTTCCTCGTCGTAACCCTAACCGCGTGGCCTCTTCTCGCCTATCGGAAATCGCTATGGGGACCCGAGATGCTGCCCATCCCATCTCGCTCTCTTCCGGGAGGGAGCACCGACATCACCCGCCGCCTAATTGCCATCGTTGCACCGCTGCTCGTAGGCGTCGTTTGACACCTTGTTGCTGGCCTTATCCTTCCATCTGACCACGGAGCCACTACATCGCCTCCGTTCGCCGCACTTGATGCCACTTTTCTCTCTTCTCAGGGGTAGGCCTTCGCTTTACTGCTTCCGATTGGATTTGATTCAGAATGAACATCAATGGTTTCTTACCTCTATGATAGATTCTTGTTTACGTTTTATTTTACTCATGTCAATTTTGAAATAGTCAGATCATTGTTAAATTTATTCGCCCAGATGTTCAGATGCTGAATTTTGCATTTGGATTTGAAATCTAGGACTTTCTGCTTCACAATTAGGTTTGGCAATTGAATTTTCTCTATTTTGCCCTTAAATAGACTATGGCAGTAAAAAAATTTAGTTCAATTTTGGGGTTCTCTTTTCTTAGTGATGGAATATATTAACTAGGTTACAAACTTGTAGTTGAATACTCAAAGTGGTGTTCTGATTTGATTCCCACTGAATGGTATATTCTACATTCTTGAAAGAGAGTAGCAGATTATGTAAGTTCATAAAGAATTTTTTGTCTTTTTTTTTTTTCCCACTCTATACGGTTGTTGTCAATTTAATGATGATCAGTTATAAAATGCAAGTGAGGCCTCTCAATGAACCACAAGGGGGGCCTTGGGAATAATGTATGAGGCATTGTACCACTTAATTTTCTAAGAGAATCACCATCTCCATCTTTAGGTGCTAAACCAAAGTGAATGATTTTCCAAGGTGATTTCTATTTTTGTGAATGAGATTTGCAGCTTGTTGTGGGGTAGGATTTGTTTGTTGATTTCGTTAAGATCCACAGAGTTAACTGAGAAAAATCCAAGGCAATTGGTTCGATGTTTACATACAAGTCATACAACTATTTTTTATCACCAAATGTAACTCAGATTTTCACAACACTTCTCAACATGTTAGTTTTTTTTTCCTTCCTGTTATCTTCTGTTTAATTTAGTTATAAAATGATTATTCACTATGGTAGCTGTCCCTAAGAATGGATTTGTTATGAATTGGGTTATCAACTAGAACCTTATCAATTATTTGCACAAAATTCTTTAGATGTCCTTCCTCATAGTTATCCTTTTCAATTGTCATTCAATATTCTTAAATTAGATATTGATGCAATGCAAGAATGCATGACTTATTTGACCTTTCCTAGAATTAGCTACAAGATGGGATTTTCAAGATCAAAATGATTGTTTGCATTGAGAAGATTAGGGGGATTGTTTGCATTAAGACTTAAGAAGATTAGATTTTATAAAGCTGCTCATATTTTTTTTGTTTTTTGTTTTTGCTGCATATCTGTTGTCGGATTTGGCTGTTGAATCATTATCCTCTTTTGAGATTGAGTAGAATCTGCTACGATGGCACTTGCTCTTTTAACCGCTAAATCAGTATTTTGTCAAATGTGGTCATTCATGTGTACTTGCTTGAATTGAGTCTATTTAGGGAATCTGCTAATTTTGGTTGGTCTAGGGCTGAAATATGCTTCTGATTTGTTGAGCTTTATTGGTGATATTGGTTTGAATATGGTCTTACTATCCTTGACTTTTGCATTAAATTTAGAAGTGGAACTTGATTGAGGCTCTCTTTCGATGAATTGATTTAACAAAAACTAGTTGGAGTGAGCACACCTTGCCCTGCTTATTCAATTCATGCAACATTCTCTTCCATCATCTTGGGTAGGTTCCTCATTCTCGATATATTCTGAATATGAATACGTATTTTTGATATGTCTAATTACATATTTCTTAATATTGGCTTTTTTTTGCAGCTTTACTGACATTTTAAGCTGGGCAATGCTCCTGGAAATTCAGGTTTAGTAATTGATTATTTGGTTTGTGCACTTTTTGCAGCTTCATATCTGTTGTTTCATATTTGGGTTTGATCTATTTAGGCATTTCCTTCTTGTACAAGAGCTTCAGATGCAGGTACACATGTCTTCTCTCTTTAGCTTTGGCAGTTTATTTAAGTAACATTGTTATTATTGTTATTATAGTTATCACTGGCACTAGGGTAGTGTCACATTACCTAACAAAGATGTATAAAATTGGGTAGTTGGCAGCTATGTTGTTTGCTTTGGCACATTGTGGGGGGTCCTTTACTGTTTGGAAGGTTGTCAAGCTGGGGAAGTCTCCTTTACTGGTTGGAAGGTAGTTTATTTAAGTGCTGCATTTGTAGTTCCTCACTCGCTTTTTTGCGCTTCAAGATGAAATTGATTAGCTTAATGCTCAACTTAGGGATCAAGATGAGTATATTGAAAGGATTCAGGCTAGTGTAGCCGCATTAGAAGACAACATTAAGTAGATCAATGACAGATACGAAAAGAACAAGTTGCGGGACAAACGCAAGTGAGTGGTTCTTTTGTCTATTTCCCTCAAACTTATTTTTTTTTTGTTTCCATCCCCTTCTACCTTTATATTATCTGTGATAAATTTATATTTTGATGATTAATTTCCTTCCTTTAAGTTTTTATGGTCTCAGGAGAATAAACTTTCTTCTTAAATTGATAAGCTGAATCAGAAAAACCAAAGGCGCAGAAGAACCTTGATCAATGTACCCCTGGGGTGAGTGTTCTTTTTATTCTATTCTACCGTTCTTTCCTCGGACTTTTGCTCTTAGTTGACTATGTCATTATTTTGTTGACTCTCTATCTTTAATTTTTATAAGATGTTGTTTTAATTTTATAAAATGCATTAGGCTTTGCGAGTAACTTGATCTTAGATGTCCTACTTGAAATATGCCCTTTTTATTACATTTTCTACTCTTAAGCAATCTTTCTTCTACTTGACTATTTTGTGCTTCTCTCAAGTTGAGAGTCTTGAGGATATGTAATTTTCCTTTGGTTTGTGTTCATGGAAGGATGCCTGCTTTAGGGCTGTAAGGGTAGTGCCAAGTAGTCATTGTAATATTTGTATCATTGTATCTTGCTTATGTCAAAACTTTTTCTGTTTTGTTTTGTTTCGTTGCTGCTACATTTCAATAATATCAGAGAGACACGACATATAATATCTCAGAGGCTAACATACTTGGGCGTGGTGGATTTGGTGCAGTTTGCAAGGTAGTTCGGAAATCTGAACAATTCTTAAAATGAAAGTTTTGAAACATGCACAAGTTAAGTCAATAAATTGTTTTTGCTTTTGTTTTTGCAGAATGCTAGCAAGCAATTCAAGGCAAGGCAAATCCGAATTCAAGAATGAGTTTCTACCTAGTGGCCAAACTTCACCACATGAGTCTCATTAGAATTTTTAATGTGTAAAAGGCGAACAGAGACATGTGAGTTTGTCTCTAATAGAAACTTGGATTGTAATCTCATTTGAGGTATTTATTTATTATCGATGTATGCATACATTGACCTATATAGTAAAATTATTTTTGTCACAGGGTGACAAACCCAATTTTCGTCACCAAAAGTCTATTAATGTGAAGTCATTTTTTGTCGCCATAATTTTGGGTGATGCTGCTAGTGCGACGAACATGTGATAAAAATTTTCGTCACAAATATGTTTGGCGATGAAATACAGGCTTTGGGCAATGAAATCATTTATCACTAAAAGCTATTTTTCTTGTACTTGCGAGGAATCTACTATTATCAGCAATGAATTTTATATCATCACTAAATACATTTACCAACTATTATCGATTCTTTTAATATTTTTGCCGATAAAATTATTAATTTTTTGTGACAAAAATATATGTCGCGAAATAATATCGGATCAGTTTGATATCATCATTAGCGAGGAAATATACAATTTTGCGAGGAATTAAAGTTTCTCACTATCTACATTCTACGACTACTATAGAATCCTTGACTTTTTTCGCGACAAATATAATTACCTTTTACGGTGAATTTAATAGTCGCTAAAGACTTACAACGACAAAATTGAATTCATCGCCAAATGTTTTTTTTGCGACGATTTCATTTTTCGACATTAGACTCTTTTGTGAGGAGCTTTCTGTGACCATTTAAAAAGGAAGCGTATTTCCTCGCTAAATATCATTAGCGACGAAATATCAATTTTCAGCGAGGAAAAAATTCCTCGCTAAAAGCGACTTCTGTTGTAGTGTGGGCACAGCCCGCCTAGTGGAGGACTCGGATTTCCCGAACCTTCCCTCCCTCCGGTGCATCGTGAACGAGACTCTCCGGTTGTTCCCCCCTCCTGGTGCCGCACTTGTCGTCAGAAGATGCAACAGTGGCGGGGTACCATGACCCAAAGAGCACCATATTGCTAGTGAGTACGTGGGGCATACAGAGAGACCTAGGGGCGTGGGAGGAGCCGCTAGCATTCAGGCCGGAGCGGTTCCTTGGTGGGGATTCCATTGGGTTCAAGTTCATACTGTTTGGGGTGGGGAGAAGAGTGTGCCCGTGATTGAACTTGGCGATGAGGATGATGGTGTTGGCTTTGGCGACGTGGATTCAGTGCTTCGAGTGGGAGAGTGTGGACGGGGAAGCGGTGGACATGGAAGAGCAGTCCGGTGGGGCGTTTGCTATGGGGAAAACCCAGAACCTGGTTGCCATTTGCAAGCCTTGTGCTTGTATGCTTCATTTGTTATCTCATATATGTAGACATGGCCACGGGTCACGGGTCGACCCGTGACCCGACGGGTCAGGGTCCACGGGTCCTAGGGTCAGCACGGGTTGAGGGTCAGAGTTAGGGTCAGGGAAAAGATAACCCATGACCCGGCAGGTCCGACTCGGTTCGACCCAGCGGGTCAACCCGCCATTTTGAAATATTTTTTTTTTGAAAAATTTATTTTTAATAAAATAAATTTATAATTATTATGTAAATTATATAAATTATTCTTAAAATAATTCATAATATTATATAAACTAATATGCAATGGCAATGTGAGACAAATGAACCCCCATGCTTCTTCTTTTATAGACTTAGCACCCCCATTTCATCTAGTTTTCAATGTGGGACAAGAACAAGGGTAGAAACTACATCATGTCTTCAATCTCTACCATTCGGTTTTTTCATGTCAATCCATACTTATAAATTTTTATCATATGCAAACACTAGTACTACACTTTATATAAATATTATTTTTTAAAAAAAATTACCTATCAATTATGAAAGATTAAAATAACGAACGGGTAACAAGAAAGTGTGAAGTTCAACAAAATAGCTTAAACATTTGTGCTATTTGGTGGATCCACTATTAAATCATTATATATCATTCTATATGATACTAAGTTAGGAGTCTTTATGATATAATTTCAAATAATACAAATATTGTTATTGATAAAGCCGTTACACTTGTATAGTATCCTTAATGTCGAGTTTTCGTTTATTTTCAAAATGATGTATATAGAACTTCGGATTTTCAAACACAAGAATGAAATATAATATTGGCAATACTTTTTCAATGTGTCTTTTCATGTCATAACAAGCAACCCAAGTATGTAATTCTAATAACATCATCTTTAAGTGTATACACAACATGTGGCTAATTCAACTTTAAACGAGAAAGTTTAACATATCTATATGAAGATGTACCTAGATTTGAAATCATTGATCAAGAAATTAACATAATAATGCAAGTAAAATAAAATAGTTATGATTGATTAATGGATCAACACAACTATCAATTAAATGAAATAGAAAGATTAATCCAACATAACTTGATATATTGTATCATGATGTTTCATCACCATATGTTATTCATTTCATTAAATCCTAAGAGGTAAACACTTTAATTATATTATATGTTACATCATATAATCCAAATACTTAAATTACATTATATTCCACCATATAATCCAAAGACTTTAATTACATTACATTTTACATCATATAATTTGATTCGTCGAAACATCAATTTCTCACATTTTCTTTCATATCTCATATTTCTGTCCCACATCGAAAGTGGGCTATATACCTCTATTTTCTCTATATATATATCCTCATACCCTACTTGTCATTCCCACAATCCAACCTTTTCTTTCCCACATCTAAAGTATGATGAAATGATGGGAGTGGAATGAAGAGGATGGGTATATATATATATAAGAGGATGGGTATTTTGTGCACACCCCTTAGGGTGTATCTTGTGCACGGATCTAGACCGTTAATTGAGGGATGATGGAGGGCCAAGATTAATTGGGGTTTTTTTTAATTTGTTTAATTAAAAAGGTGGGTCCCACGTTAAAAAAACCTAAGAATTATGCGCGCCTGCGCGTGTTCAACAATTGAAATTGTTTACCCCCCATCAATTGAAATTGTTTAGCAGTAACGAGAGAGAGAGAGAGAGAGAGAGAGAGAGAGAGAGAGAGAGAGAGAGAGAGAGAGAGAGAGAGAGAGAGAGAGAGAGAGAGAGAGATTCGCGGCCATGGAGGAAGCACAAAACGAAGAGGAAGGCGGCCATAGATAGGGGCGAAGAGGAAGGCGCAAGTGAAGGATGGTGGCGGCGACGGGGAAGGCACAATGTTGAAAGTCGAAACAATCGGTGGCGCAGGTGAGATCCGATGGCGATCGGCGGCGACGACCGCTTCTGTGAGCGTAGCTGTGGGCGGCCGCTTGCCCAATCCATTTGGCACACAAACCATCTGGCACACAGATCCCGACGACCACCATGTCGTCCTCGCCACCAGATCTCCAGCGTTCCCTCCTCACAGCCAAAGCCCTGCTCTCCCTCGCGCAGGCGACTCTCGCTGCCAACAACACTTTTCGCCGCCACCTATTCACCGGCCCTCGATCTGCTCCAATCCAACTCCAGGCGGCTGCGTTCAGGCGGATGCGATCAGGGCTAATCGATCAGAGTCTTCTTTCTTCGGGCTAATCGGGGTAATCAGATATGAAGGTGAGTGTGTGGGTGTTTGGGTTTCCGATCGATTTGCCCCAATTTGGGTTGAATTTGATTAGCAATTTGTGTGATTTCGAAGCTTCAATTTGTTTGATTTGCCCCAATTTCGAAGCTTCAATTTGCTTATTATTCTTTTTTGTTTTAAAAATTATTCATTGCTTTTTGGTAGATTATTCGGAAATATAAGGGTATTATTTTTGAGTTTGATACGTATAAAGTTTTTTTATAGCCATTGATGCAATATTCGGTGTTGGAATTCATCTCGAGAAAAGAGTCTCTCATATATTATTAATTGGAATACAAGTATTATTCGGTGAATCTCTGAAGATTATTCACGACAATTGTCAATTTTTGTAAGGAAATATGAGATGGTTAATTTTATTCGTTATCCATGAAACATTTTTCGGTGGAATACAAGCATTATTCGGTGAATTTGTAATGATTATTTGCGACAATTGTCAATTTTTGTAAGGAAATATGAGATGGTTAATTTTATTCGTTACCATGAAATATTATTCGGTGGAATACAAGCATTATTCAGTGAATTTCTAATGATTATTCGTTTATAGAAGACATTTTTTTTAATTGCAACCTATCAACTATGAGATGTTTAGGTGAAATGTGAAACTAATGTTAAACATTTTCGGTGAAATATGAAGCATTATTTGGTAGCATGTAACAAAAAAAAACATTATTCAGTAGGATGTAACAAATTATGGAGTTGAATTGATAAATTTTTACATGAACTGGATGGAAAAAAAATAACATAACATTATTTGGTAGGATGTGAAACAATATTCAGTTAATTGATAAATTTAGAAAACAAAGGAAACATATTTTTCACAAAAATTTTAAAAATTTACAACAAAAAAAATAAAAAAAGGAAAAAGAAGAAGAAAGAATGAGTTTTAAAAACAAACGAAAAAAAATAAAAATAAAAAAGCAACGTGCGTATAAAAGAGAGAGATAATGAGGGTTGGGGGTGATGCACGCACCAAAAGGGAATGGGGAGGGAGAGTGGTTGTTTTTAGGCAAATTTGCAAAACTATACCAATTTTTTTTTACTTTTGAAAAAGGCCAATTTGCATGGATATACCAAAACCTTGCCAACTTTGTGAAAATGATCCCGGCCTAAAAAATTTGCAAAGGAATGACATTATGTCATTCTTGCAAATTATTGGGCAAAGGTTAGAAAGGGTTGCCGGTTACACATTGGAAAAGGAGGGAAAAAATTGGGCAGGTGTCGATTGTATAGAGGGAGGGAGGTAATCATTTTGGCCAAAAAAAAAACAAAAGGAATGGCTGCAGAGGAACAGTGATGTATGTGAGAAAGGGAGGAGAGAGGGTGTGGAAGCATGGAATGACAAGCATTAAATGCTAGGAGAGAGGGTGCCGCATTTTCACAAAAACAATTCTCGCCAAAACCACAAGGAGGGAAAACACATGGGGGATTTCAGAGGGAGTATAAAAGGAGATGGGGGAGCTCGCCAGGTGGACACAAAAAGTGCAAAACATCTGCTTCTTCTCTATGGCTGCCATTAACGTCTAGTTGGAAGGATAAAACCCAGAAATTCTGTTACTAGCCAGGCAAAAAGAATTCCTAGTCATCAACAGAATATATGTAGCCATAGACAGGGATACACGTGACATCTGCAAAATCCAGACCTTAACGAAAATGGGTAAGTACGGTTTATGTTTTGTATTCACATGTAGTAAATTTTCCCCATCCTTCTCTTACCTCTAATATATACTGAGAGGACCATCTTAACCTCATAATTTCGCAGGGGAGAAAGGGGTGGTATTACTTACTCTCGTTTGCAATGGTCGATGGGAGCATCTCGAAGGAGGATGGGTGTATCAAGGTCAAAACGCCCACAAAATAATGCTCATAGAGGAGACCATGTCGTTTGGGTCCGTCAAGAGTAAGATAATGGAGAAGCTCGCGGTTGGCCCAAGGTGCTCTGAGTTGGAGTTGAAATATCTACTCGATACGAAGACGGAGGGATGTTATCCGATTCAAGTGAATGATGAAAGTGATTAGGATGCTTTCAGTACTGCAACTCAAGGGATGGCGATGGCACATGACCCCTTCCTTTGTACGCATCGGTGAACGAAGGTCACAACCAACATGGAAGTCTGTCCATGTGTGGGAACATGGAACAACGCAGCAAATCACCAGGCGGAGACAACAGAACACTCGTGGTAGAAGAGGGTGGTTTGGTTGATATGACAGTTGATGGGTTCAACTCGCATCTTCTTCTGAATTCGGATAACGGCTCGGATAGCACTATTGATGGCAAGGAAAATACTGCATCTGGCAAGGAAAACCACACTGATGGCAAGGTCATCCAGACAGCTAGGGCAGAACCAACAACCGCCACGGAGGAGACGAGAGGTAAAGTGCTGGACGTGGACTGGGGGAAACAAATTGTATGTCTGAGTAGTGATGAGGAGAATAATATAAATGTGGGAGGGCATAAAGGGAGTGTTGTGGCAGTCAGCTTGGCGATCTCGCCGGAGGAGGAGTATGGAAACATCGGAGTACTAAAATTGGAGCCGATAGAGGAAACTTCATCAATGGGTTGTATATCATCCGATGATGAGATGTACGAGGCCGAAGACAAGCAGGTATCATCTCGTGGGGAGTTCCTTCACCGGAAGCGTTAGAGGACATACGGATGCGTGGCGTGTAAAGACAATGATATGAATGTCTAGTGGGTGTGGAATGCCTCTTCTTTTGGGTAGACGAAGGTAGTATTTTGGTAGCTTGCATGTAATTAATCAGGGAAACTTTGGGGTTTTGGTCGTTTATTTTGCAGATAAATGGTCGTCTAGTTTACTGACGATGCAAAAGACATATGTACGGGGTTTTTTGCTTACTAGCCAATACATGATTTCCCCTAACCAATAACATAAAAAACTAAGCCAATAAAAGGCAATCCCCTACCATATTTTATATATCTCAGAAACTTCCCAACATAAGAACAACGACTATTAAACCCAAACGAAATGCGTCATAACGCAACATTCGCAACAACCATCCATAATAAATAGAACCAAGTGTCCACAACATACCTATTCATTCATCAAACACAAGGATCTAAAAGGTGGAAATGATTACACGTTTAGCAGGTGAATCAGACACTACGAATAACTACATTTCCTAACCAACATAAGTCCACAAAACGTTCAGTTCAAAACAACATCAACTAATAACGTTCTCAAAGTCCCGATTCCTTTCGGCACATTTTAGGCCGATGACGAGGCAAAATTCATTGATGGAGAACCGGAGGAGTCACCCCTGAATCTCGTACCATGTCTCTCACTTCTTCAATGTCTTCAGTTGCCTCTCTAGGAAGTAATGGATAAGGGCGCAACAATACGGCACATTGGATTCGATCATTACAATGCCCCCTAGTTTGTTATCCTTCAATATTTTCAAATCAGCCGCAGCCCGCAGATAGGACGTCGTCCATTCCTTTCAGCAAGCCCCTCTTTGAGAAGTGACTCGACCTCCCTCTGAAATACTTTTCCGAAGGAAGGGCTAGTGTTGACTGCACAAATATCACACGACACGACACAGTTAACATCACCAAGACAAAAAGAAGGCCCTTAATATGTCGGAAAAGTGATTACAGTTAATACCTTGTTGTTCGACTGAATCGCGACTTTTTTTCCTTTCATTTTTCTCATTGTTTCCTTAATCTGTCATACATGTGTTCAAATCATACACATGTTAGCAATAATCCTTGCCAATATATACATATATCTAGTCAGTCCAAATAATTTTTCTGCCAAAACATATAACATTATACAAATGACACAACTACACAAATGTCATGAATACAAATGTTCACATATTCATATGTCCCATAAATACATATGTTGATCAAATAATCTCAAAATGGCAACTGACACAAGTAAAGAATGAAACAAACATCACACGTACACAACTACTCAATAGTGTTAACCATCAAAAAACTTATGTAATACACATAAGACAACCCTAGAAACAAACCTACATTACTCTTAAATGACATCGTCCAGTGTAACATTAATGGTTTCAATCACAACATATTTCAACACATAGAAACAAACTTACAATGATGTACAAAGAATTCAACAAATGCTCAAAGGCTCAACTCACGTGAATAAAGAATGTAACAAATGACACAACTATACAATAGTCTCAAATATCACAACCTTATATAATACACATATCACAAACTTACAATACTCTCAAATGGTATCGAAGTGATGTAGTGTATTTTTACAACGTTTGAATCACAACATACTTCAACACTAGCAAAAACTTGCAATGATGTACAACTATCACTAAATGTGAACATTATATTTAGTTGTCACTATTTACAAATCAACCCCAATCTCCAAATTCTCCCAAAGTTCTCAATTTTCAAACTCATAAGCACAAATTCCACATTCTCCCCAAATTCCCCTTTACCATATCCAACATCATTTGACACCAAACTCTTCCCAACTTTCGTAATTCGAAAAGCAAAACACAAATTACTAAATCTAGCCACCCAAACGTTTCACTAAGCCAGACGAACAAATCTGCCTGCCCTTCTCAAGTTTCTCGAATCCGACCAGATTCGAAACAGTAATGGAGGTTTTCAAGTTTTCCGAATCCAGATTCGAAACAATAATGGAGGTTTTCAATTCTTTTCTACCCTATTTGGACCTTCAATTTCATCATCAACTTTCCATCAATGGTGATTTCTCAACGATATCTCAAACTTCCCAACACCAATAAGGTTAGGGTTTGTATATCATTTCACTCCATTCTCCCCAAAGTCCCAAATTCCATATTCAAGACATTAAACCCTCGAAATAACTTTTTTCAAGAGAAGAGAGAGAGGATGAGAACTTACTTTTCGCATGGGGTTCTTCTTCTTCGACTGTTATCGACCCAGAAGATCCCTTCGCACTCGTCGTCCTCCCTTTTCGACTTGCCTAGTCCCTCGCTCCTTCCCCTCCCCCCCCCCTCTCTCTCTCTCTCTTGCGGTTCCAGTGTCGCCCTCGATTGCTTCTTCAATGGTGTTCTCTCTCTCCTCTCTTGAAGGTCCTTCAATGGCGGTCGATTCCCTCATTTCTAACCCTCGATTGCTTCTTCAATGGTGTTCTCTCTCTCCTCTCTTGAAGGTCCTTCAATGGTGTTCTCTCTCTCCTCTCTTGAACTTCCAATTGAAATAAAAGGAGTGTTTTTTACCCTTGATTTGATGGCTCCCTCCTCTCTAACCAACTACCACGGGTTTTGGTTACTGGTTGTTTTTGCAATTTTTTGAGTCATTTTGACATTTTTGCAATTTTGGGCAAGGGGGGGTTATTTTTGCAATGGCCCGATCAAAGTGGTATATCCACTACCATTTACTCTTTGAAAAAATAGCAATGACATGTGAAAAATAGCAAGCAAAGGAAAATGTGCTACTTTTGCAAAATAGTTGGTGACTTTTAATATTTTGGTATATCCAATACCATATTCTCTTGTGGCAAATTTGCAAAACTATACCAATTTTTTTTTACTTTTGCAAAAATAGCAATGACATGTGAAAAATAGCAAGCAAAGGAAAATGTGCTACTTTTGCAAAATAGTTGGTGACTTGTAGCACCGGTGGAAGGTAAGTCATGAGAGACAAGGTAAAAAAAAATTAATCATGAAAAGTGGAAAAAGGTGGAGGGAGAGAGAGAGGAATTCAATCATTTTAAACTAATTTTCACCAATTTTTATTTGTTAAAATTAAAAAATATATTTATTTTTAAACTTAGTTTAATTTTATCTATCTATAGACACCCACTTTATATATGTTTATAGAAAAAAATATTTCGAAGTGAGATTATTTTCTGGACAGAGAGAGAAACAAGACTTACGTGCCAACCAATATGTTCTTCTTGCCACTAACGCCTATTTATATGCCAATATAGGTATATCCCGTGTCAACTCTCACGAATCCGACCGAGACACATAGTAAAAATAGAACAAGCAAGGGCAGATTTGTACGAGTCCTAAAATCAGCTAAAGACAACATACTCTTGTAGTTATAAAACAACAATAAGGGGTTTCTTACGTGTCTTAAAACCATAAAAAAAAAACGAGCAAGTGTACAAGTCCTAACACAACTAAAAGAATGTAGTCCTAAAACAAACAACAAACAAGCACATTCCTCCCAGTGGGGCTATCCAGGAGCCTCTTTCAATTTGCAGCGACAAGTAAGTAGTCCATATGGCGAAGGAGCCCTGTCTTGGAGAAATGATTATGTCTTCTGAAGTTTATGATAATTTATTATGTGCCAGTTTCGACATTATTTGTGCCAATAACTTGTATTTACTTGCCAGTACGTAAAGGTGTATACTTTGCCAACACATAGGAATCGGACAGATAAAACCAAGCTTTACAATAACAATAAACTCAGGAAGTAAATGTATATAACAAAATCAACCAAATGTACGAGTCCTACAACCATAAAAAAAACGACCAAATGTACGAGTTTTACAACGACAAAAGCAATCAAATGTACGAGTCCTACATTAATCTTAAAAAGAGAGCAACTTTTGGTGGCAGCCACGAGAAGGCAGAAGCCTCTTCCAATTTGCAGCAACAGCAAGGGTGTCGTCCATATGGAGAAGGAGTCCCATCTTTGAGAAATGGTTGGCCCTCCCGATCTTGGATAAATGGCTGGCCCTTCCAAAAAATCATGAAGTCCACGAATGATACAATGGGGAATCTTAAGTTGCTGACACGGTTTAGTGTTCGGTTGGCACACAATATTAAGTTTCTGGCACGTACTTTTTATTGATTGGCATTCAACTGATTACTAGGTTGTCCATGTTTCCGGTCCTTCTCCAATAGCACCACTTCCACTTTCATTCTCTCCTCTACATCTCTCATCTGCGAAAAGCTGAACTTCCCCCTCTCTCTTATGCATTTAATACTCCTTTTTCTTTCTTTTTCATTTAATGTCCCCCCCCCCCTCTCTCTATCTCTCTCTCTCCCTCTCTCCTTTCCCATCACATTTAATGCTATCATTCTCTCTTCTTTTTTACTTGAATGGAAGGTTTTAAAAACCGGTTAGTTATGCCATTTTGTGGGTCAAAATGCTATTTATGCAAAATTTCCTAGGGGGGAGCTACTTTTGCAAAGTGTACAATATTTTGGTATATCCAATACCATATTCTCTTGTTGTTTTTATCCATGTGGGTTCCACAATTAAAATTGTAAAAGAAAAAGGAAATCCTTTTAATCTTGGCTTTTCATTGCTTCTCCATCAATGGTCCATAGTTGTGCACAAGATATATCTTAAGGGGTGTGTACAAGGGAACCACTCCATATATATATATATATATATATATATATATATATATATATATAGGGGGAGGTTCAAGTGGAAACACCCCTTCCCATAGAAACCAAATTAGGGTGGAAACTTTTAATCTCGGCCCTTCATTCTGAATCAAAGGCTAATAGTGAGGCGGTGGCAATTTTGAAATATTTATGAACTTTGAGTCTCTTTTGTCAAAATTAATAAAGAGAATTTAGACTGGAAACACGTTCACTCGTTTAGGTCAAATCCTCTCCTCCACCACCAGATCTGCTCCGCCGACTCTCCCTTCTTCAAAGAGCTCTGGCGCCGCCTCCCCTTCCTTCCGGTCACTGCTGCCGGCGCCGCTCCTCTTCCTTCCGGTCACTACAGCAGGCGCCGCTTCCTTTTCCTTCCAGTCACTGCAGCCGCCTCTCTCTTCCTCACTGAGCGCCAACCCCGCATCCTTGGCCTCCCCCTCGCCGGTCACTGCAGACGGGATGCCGCCTTCCCCTCGCCGGTCGTTTCCGCCTCCCCTCGCCGGTCGTTGCCGCCTCCCCCTCGCCGGCCCTTATCTCCGAGGAATTGAGAGGTGAAACCCTCTCCCTTCTCTTCTTCTGTCAGACGGTGCACTGGTTTTGGAATTCAGATCATCTCCGACACTTGTGAGTTGTTATGTGCGTTGGTTTTGGAATTTGTTATAGTTGTAGGGTGTTAAAATTGATGCTTTATTAGAACTTAGAAATGATTTGAGATTTTGAGTTTTGATCTGAGTTGCTGCGGTTTATTTGGGTTAGATGATCCAATTGTGTTCAGTTTTGGATGGAAATTAAGGTGATTAAAATCCTTTTAGAGGATGAAGACAATTTTGCAATGTTAGCAGACAATTGAGCTACGTGGGTTAAAGGATTGTACCGAATTGTCCGTCGTTTAGCATCCTTTTGACTAGAATTTGTGATGGTGATCACGAATCCCCCTTCCTCCATCTCTTTTCTATCATAAACTTCATAATCCATACAAGCACACCATAACTGTTTTTGAAATATGTCAAAGTTGGCGCAACTATAAAGTATACCTGCATGAAGGGATTATCGTTAGATATATATGCGAAAAAAGGTCATAAAGTATACCTGCATGAAGGGATTATCGTTAGATATATATGCGAAAAAAGGTCACAAAAATAATAAGCAAACTATGTGAAAAGTGTGTACCTGCATGTCTCTCTAAACCTCTGTTTGTCTTTAACTGAGGCACCGAAGAGAAGGATTTATGGTCTAATAAGGATTGCCGATGCCTCTGTATCTCAACTGCACCTTCATATCGCATCCAGAACTCCACTAAACTGAGATGAGGATTCGTGAAGTTGCAAAAGAAGTTATTCTCACTTTCAGATCTCGAAGTTGTCCTCATCACTCTCCCTAGACACAAATCCTTCAAAAACGCCGGTATCCACATGCTCCTAATTTTGTATAGGCCTCCCAACCAATCATTCTTTTCCAAGTGATACTCAACAATGATAGAATTCCAGCTGGACTCAAACTCCTCTATCGTTTCTGAATTGTATACACATGCCTTGAATTTGGAATTAAAACCAACATCACTCCACAAGGACACCCCTACCTTTTCTGAAAGCTTTCTCATTATATGCCAAAGACAGAATCTGTGAGAGGTAGTGTCAAAAACAAGTGGAATTGCATTCTTCATAGCAGGATCCTGATCTGTGATTAAGCACATAGGTTTATGGCCTCCCATCGCTTCTAGAAACTTCTCAAACAACCAAACAAAGCTCTCTATTTTTTCCGACACAAGGAGTGCAGCTCCAAATGTGATGCACCCCCTATGGTTATCAATTCCGGTGAAAGGCGCAAAGATCATCTTATACCTATTGGTATCATATGTTGTATCGCTTCTAGAAACTTCTCAAACAACCAAACAAAGCTCTCTATTTTTTCCGACACAAGGAGTGCATCTCCAAATGTGATGCACCCCCTATGGTTATCAATTCCGGTGAAAGGCGCAAAGATCATCTTATACCTATTGGTATCATACGTTGTATCAAATGACACTGCATCACCATATACTGCATAATTTCTTCTCGACACACTATCACACCAAAACACATTCTCCAATCTACCATCATCATCGACTTCATATGCAAAATAAAAGGAAGCATTCACTTCTTTCTTCCTTCTCAGATTATCAATAAACATTTGAGCATCAGAATCCTTGATGAAAGTCTTCAAATCCCTTTGAAAATTCTTCAAATCTTGTTGGCTACATCCAACATTTTGAAAACCACCAACTTGTTCCTTTATAATGCGATGAGATTTACTAGCGCCAACATTTGAAACACTCAATGACTTAAACAAGGTACGATGGACACTAGTTATACCCCTATTTGATCTTAACATGTGCTTTTTGGAAGGAGTTGTAAGCATATGTGTATGAGCTTCATGGAATTTGTACACAACATATTTATCATCATCGGTTCTTCTAAATCCCACTAAAGCATTACACCCTTCCCTTGTCAATTTTCGATTTCGTTTCTTTCCATTCTCTTGTTTTTCTTTTCCCTTGGACTTATTAGTATCTTCCTTAAAGCCTTCTTTCGAACAACGCAAGTATCTATACTTAACATCACCAACTTTATCTTTTCTAGCAATGGATTTCCTCATACTAAAGCCAACATGATGAGCATAAGATTTGTAGAATTCCTCACATTGGGCCAATGTTTCAAACTCCATTCCTTCTTTAGGCTTCAACTCTTCATCGCATTCCGGAATCCATTCTTTCATTACAATTATCGCCCCTTTGTCGGTTTTTTTTGGTGTTTGATCTCTCACTCCTTCAACATCGACATTAGCATTATAATCTATCACAATAAGGAAAAAAACGTCGTTAGTTTAAGAATATCTTTGTCAATCACAAATATGAGAAGCTTATGTATATGAAATAGACACTGTGTTTCTAAATCCTAAATAGACACTGTGTTTCTTCAACCATTAAACCCTAAATAGACACTGTGTTTCTAAATCTATTAAAGCCTCAACAAACACTAATAAATGAAAAATGTGGAAATCTTACCTGATTGAATTACAACACAACCAACCGAATCGTTTCCCGACATATGTAATTCGCTCCCCGACATTGAAAGTATTCCCAGATTTAGGAAAAACAACAACAAGATGAGGAGGGAGAGAGGGGGCGAGGTCGTACCGGAGAAGTGGGGCGGGTAGGGACAGAGGTGTTGTCGACAATGGCCGGAGATTCGACGGAGGCCGGAGGGAGGGAGGGAGCCAGGGAGGAAGGAGGCAACTGGAGAAGATGGGTCAGAAGGGAAAGAACGATGCTTGGGGTTTTGCAAATTTATTTTGCTTTAATTTTTTTTATCTTTAATGAATGAAATTTTAATAGCCTTTGATTCAGAATGAAGGGCCGAGATTAAAAGTTTCCACCCTAATTTGGTTTCTATGGGAAGGGGTGTTTCCACTTGAACCTCCCCATATATATATATATATATATTTATTTATTTATCTTCCCACATACCATTTTTTTGTCAACCTTAAATCTTTCCATTTCGAAAGTATGGTGAAAGACTTGAGTTGAGTTTTATTTTGGGTTTAAAACAAATTTTTTTTAAATAAAAAATGGTTGACCCGGTAGGTCGAACCGTAAAACCCGTTGGGTACCCGATTTGGTGCCACATGGCCGACCCGATAGTCCGACCCGCCGGGTCACCTAACCTGTCGACCCGTCCGAATCACGGGTCAGGGTTAGGGTCACCCTCTCTGGGTTGTCGACTCGGCGGGTCCGAGCCGTCGACCCAGCGGGTCGGATCCGTGGCCATGTCTAGCCTCACCTGATGCCCTCCTTGCTGATTGAAAGGTTCTTGGTAGTTGCCATAACCATAGCTCTGCTGATAGCCTCCATTGTAATTATTATTGTTGAAGTGTCCAGGATTACCAAAGTTGCCTTGCCTAGGCCTTTGTGGAGTAAAATTCCCAATTGCATTCAACTCAACACTGGGTTCTTGCAAAGTTGAGTACATATCCATAGGGTGGGATGGATCGTTGTGGGATTCACATGCTTTTAACTGCTGAGATGCTCTGTCAACTACCAGCTTCTTGATCATCTCTTTCATTTATGCCATATCAGTCTGTAATGCAGCTACTGGGGCATCAATAGCAAGTACACCTCTAGCACGAGTGCTCTTGTTGAACTGCCTAGAGCCCTCAGAGAGCTCCTTAAACACTTCCCAAGCTGCAGCAAGCGTCTTATTTAGCATGTTTCCCCCCACAACAGGAATTCACCGTGTTGCGCTCTCCATTAGTAAGCCCATTGAATAAGAAGAGAACAGATCCTTCTGAGAGTACCCATGGCATGGGCAGCTAGCGCAGAGTTTCTTGAAACGCTCAAAGTACTCATTAATAAACTCTGTCGCGTACTACTCAATGCTTCTGATTGACCTTTTTAAGGCATTGAGCTTTGTAGCAGGGAAGTACATCTCTAGGAAGACTCTCTTCATCTCACCCCAAGTAGTAATAAATCCAGGTTGTAGATAGAAGAACCACTCATTCGCAACATCCTTTAAAGAGAAGGGAAAAGCTCTCAACTTGATTTGCTCTGCAGTGACGTTCTCAGGTTTCATCCCAACTACCACAGTATGGAACTCAGACAGATGCTTGTGGGGGTCATCCCCACTCAACCCATGGAACTTGGGTAACAGATGAATTACCCCAGATTTCAGCTCAAAGTTTACTCCTTCCCCAAGTGCAGGGAATTGGATTGCTAAGGGTTGTTGTACCAGATCAGGAGCAGTAAGCTCCTTTAGAGTACGATTTGCGTCGTTAGCCATCTCTTCAGTGCTTTCTCCTTGATCAAAAGGTAGCTCGCGAAAGCGATCATGAGTTTTTCGTCTTAAGGCAGAAAGGGTTCTTTCGATCTCTGAATCAAACGGCAACAAAGAAGAATTAATAGCACGGGTATGGACCATATAAGATGGTCCACACCAAAAAAGCAGCACTAAAACACACAAGAATTAATAACTTTCCCCGGCAATGGCGCCAAATTTGACAGATGGAAAACATGTCGTTGATCCATCAACATAAACTCAAACTTATAACTAGTATAGCAATAAGCAAGAGGTCGATCCCACAGCGAAATTCGCTATTCAAGTATGATTTAGATGCCAATCAAGTAACCAAATTGGGGGAGGTTTTTAAGTATGAAAGTTCCGCCTTTTATCAAAGCGGATTGAAGAAAGAAAGAGTAAATGATTTTGGTTTAGACAATTATGAGAAGCAATTCTACCTACAATTTTCCCCTTTATTTGGTTGAAGCGATCCTTGTAACTTATTCTCGTCCTATTAAGTTTCCTATGAATGCCCTTGTCTCGACCTAATATAGTTACTAGTCCAACCAGTCCTAGCAACCCTTATCAATCGAACAATCCCTAAAGAAGGATTTAACCCAATTGATAGCTTTAAGTTCAGAGATTAGCGAAGGTATTTGCAGTCCCTAAAGAGGAATTTAACAACACATTCAACTTCCTACTCATTCAATTAGTTCAACCATCCCTAAATGAACAAGTTTGCCACTTAGGTTAAGGTTCACAACCAGGAATCTACAAAACCTTAGCGATTAAATTGATCTAACTAGTTGATCATGCAAGATAGAACAAATCAATAAATAATCAAGCACGAAGAAGTTGAAGCATTCAAATATAGGAAACAAGGAACGAGAATTAGAAACTCACAATCAATCCAAATAAAGCTTCAAATTGTACGCAGAACAGATGAGTTTAGTTCCTCATGGAAGACATTGCTCAAATCTCTAAATTGTCTTATGAACGTAAGAATAGAATAGAAGTGTCTCAAAAATAATACAAATCGGCCTTTTAAACAATCCAAGTCGGCCATTGGAACAAAACAACAAACTAGGGTTTCATTAAACAAAACAATGCAGCGCTACTGAACAATGTTGCGGCTGCGGCATCAACATCTTTTTTCCATCTCGCGGCATTTGCTCTGCTGCGGCCGGGTCACACATGTTGCGGCCTCTGCATCGGTCTTTCACGGAAAATCTGTCTTGAATTTGCTTTTCTTGTCAACATGAAAGTTGTAGATCTTTGAAAGAGCTTTCCAACGCATGGTCATAATAGTCAATCAGACAACCGAGGCCTTCAGAAAGTGCAAAACAAGTTCAGCATGTCTGGCGACAGCTTCTGCAGACTTGTTCTTCCTTTAGGTTCGCTTCTTCTTCTTAGGACCTCTTGAGGTCTTCATGTAAGCTTCTTCGATCAACTAGACATTCTCATATAATGCATTATCAACTCCTGTCTCATCATCGGATCCACGATTACCTAAAATAATCAATAAAAGTGTGTAGATTCCGACTCCTTCCAGAATACTCACAAGATGCAAATTAACTACAGATTGTGAACGAAGTGCAACCTAACTAGCCTAAAAATACCTATAATGCTTATCTAAGATATGCATTATCATAAGGCATCATTTTCTTGCATTTTTGTTTCTTGCTTTAGTGCTTGGAAAGCAAATTACTGATTTTGCTGGTGAACTTTTATATACACTTTGATTGCATAATTTATGCCTTTCAACTTTATAGGTGAATCTCAAAGGGACATTCCTTTTGCTATAATGACTTCTGATGACACTCATTCACGCATATTGGCGCTTTTAGAGTCAAATGCTTATTTTGGAATGAAGCCTACACAAGTGACACTTCTAAAACAGGTACCATATTTGGTCTTTAATACTTCCCTGGTGTGATTTAGTGGACCGGGTTTCCTAAAATAATTATGGATTTTTTTTTCCATTTTTAAGGAGAAAGCTGCCTGCCTAGAGGACAATGATGCAATACTGGCTTTGGATCCAAAGACTAAATACAGAGTCTAGGTATGTTTCCTTGCACGGTTAGTGTTTGGAGTCTTTGGGCGATTATTTCATTCTGATGTCATTAGCGTCCAAAAGAAATTTTATTTCTGGATATTAAAATTTATTAAGTTACTTCTCACATAATCCATTCTCTTAAATGTGTTGAATCTTTGCACGTTTCTGTTTATCATAGACAAAACCTCATGGACATGGTGATGTGCACTCACTCACTATTTATAAGGTATGAATCTACCTTGCACATCCTTAATTTTGAAAGTTGGTCTCTCGATTGAAATAAAGGAATAAAGGAAAGTAATAAGCTCAAGCTATTAGCTTTCGTAACAATGTCTTTCTGATTTTTATTTTAGGTGAGCTACAAGTTGTCTCCAGTTCATGTACTCATTGAGAGATGACTTTCATTTGGTGAGATCGAGCATATATCAAGATATGTACCCGGATGTGGCCATGCACTTACTTTCGTTTGACTTTATCAGGGACTACTTTTGTTTTAGCATGTTTGCATTTTAGTTCTAAGGTTGATATATCTATATGATGTACCCCAGATGTGATGTTGGTGGTTCAACTTGAACAATGGATTTGTAGTGGTTGTTGCTATGGTTTGGATGGTATTTATGTATGTCTTTGATGACATTTAACAGGGGGTTTATATTGATATTCGAAAAGCGCTCTTGCAAAATGACATTAAACTATATACCTCAAAAAACTGTCTGTTATATAAGGTCATATTATATCGGCCAGAATAAAAAAAAAAAACATGAGTATTTATGCCGGATGTAAATTCTCCAGGTCTGGCATAAATAGCGTGAGCTTTTTTTATAACAACTTCATTTATGCCTGACTTGTGTTAAAAATATCCGGCATAAATAACTGTATGTTAAAAAACACTCTATTATTTATGTTGTGCGTGTGGTTTTTTATATCCGGCATAAATAACTATATGTTAAAAAAACACCCCATTATTTATGTTGGGCGTGTGTTTTTTATATACGGCATAAATAGCTGTGTGTATTTGGAATGTAAAAAAACACACAATTATTTATGTCGAGCGTGTCATTTTTATATCCGGCATAAATAAAACGCCCCCTTTTTATCCCATTTACCTGAAGCCCGGAGATATATTTTCGAATATTTGGTATAAATAACCCAAACGCCCGGCATAAAAACTAGTTTTTGTAGTAGTGCATGAGAGTTGTATTTGACAATTTTGTCGATAATTAATTTTTTTAGTTTGGTAAAAGTTGTTTTTGACATTTTTTTCTCAGAGTACATTAATTGTCACCAACTGTTATCAACAATAACATAACATTATCACCAAATATTATCACGAACCAGTGAAAATTGTCGCCAACTATAGTCAATATCAATTGTCACAAATTACAAATTATTGTCGCATACTATAACACATTACAGCCACCTATTGTTAACAATTACCAAAAACTTGTACAACATGATTTTCACCGATCAATGAACACTAAAACACACCTATTATCATCGATCAACTAAAGAACATCGCCACCAATTATTTTCCCTAACTTTACATAAAACTGTCACTAACCTATTGTGAGTGTTGTACAAAAAATGCCCGAATAATCGTACAACACATTTTATTTGATTTTTAATATTTGAGTTCGACCTCTTTTGGTTATCCTCTTGATTCGAAGTCATATCGATACCAAGATTTGAGTGGTTTTGGTGATTCGGGTTGCACCCGAAATTTAGCGGGTTGCCTACGTATCTCTTGGAAGAGAATCAAGCCTCACGTAATTCATAGTGTTTTGGATTTTGTGTTTGGTTTGGTTTTGATTTGGTTTCGTTTTCTTGTATGCATCATAGGATGAAGTTCAAGCCCACCTTCTAGGAAGGGTAGCTCGAACAACACTCTACCCGAGTAACCCGAGCCCACCTTCTCAGAAGGGTAACTCAAGTAACCCGCCTATCATTTGCATAGAAAACGATTTAATGTGCTGTTTGATTTGACTTGATGTTTGACTTAAAGGTCAATTTGGGGATGGTGAAATTTAATTTTGATTGTTGGTTGTGACCAAACTCGACGAGCGGAAGCTTTGTATCGAGTTAGAGTGGGCACTTTGATTTTCATGGAAAATTTGACATTTGGGACGACTAGAGTCAACAAATGAATTTGGAAAGATTTGTTTGAAAGTTTAGGTGTGACTAGACTCGGTGAGAATGTAATTTACACCGAGTTTCCTACGTTTCCACTTGTTTGGTAAAATCAAGTCGCCGTAGTTCGGAACAAGAAATGAATTTTGTATTTGGCTTTGATCATAAGATCATTTGAGGATGAGATTTAACCTCATATTCATTTAAGAGTGAATTTAGAGGTTGACGAATTTACCCAATATATATTTAGAATTTAATATCGGGTTACCTACGTAGCTGATAAGAGGCATCAAGTCATTACGTAGTTCTAAACGAACCAATTTGATTTTTTGGATTGGCGATTGTACCCGACAATCTTAAGCTTTATGTCGAGTTACCTACGTACCCGTTTGGACGAGATCAAATCACCCGTAGTTCTTTTTAGGGACAAATTTGATTTAATTTGGTACGGGCGACTGAATCCGATATATATTAAATTTGATATCAAGTTTCCTACGTAACTCGTGAAAGAGTATCAAGTCTTTACGTAGTTCTTTTTGAAGGAGCAATTTGATTTGGTTTGATGATTGAACCCGACGAGCTTTAGCTTTGTATCGGGTTTCCTACATATCCGACAAGGCGGAATCAAATCTTATGTAGTTCTTAAGAGAATCATTTGAATTTGGGAAATTTTGGTTTTAGATTTTGACTCCGTTTTTGTTTAAGAGCCGACTTGAGATTGGCCCACTAGAATTAATTAACAAAGAATTTTGCATACCCAATTTGTGCTTGCATTTTTCCTGATGTTTTTGATGGAGTTCAATTTGATGTTGCTTTGCCTTTATGGCTGTTTGTTTGGGTCCCTTGAAATTTGAGGGCCTCTCTACTAAAATTTCTGTCTGAAGAGATGAGATTTCAACTGGCATGATTTTTTGCTGTTACCTTGGACATTTGTCCCATATTCAGTTCATTTTTTACAGTCCCTGAAATTCGGCAGTTCATTGCTTGTGAGTTCCAGGCGAAATTCAGCAGCACTTTGACCCAATAAATCGATCCACGCCGGGATCGAGTGTAGCGGCAAAAAAGAATTTCGAGCCGACTACGAGAGAGTACCCTCCACCTATTATAAAGTTGATCCCTAGGCAAAAGTAATCTTATATTTAAGCCTATTATCGGGATCAACCGCTTAGGCGAGAATACTTATAACCAAGCCCTTGGTCTTCCATTCTTCCTTTCCATGTGCCTGCAAAACAAAACATAGAGAAATTGTATACCTATTTTAGTTTTGCAGATGTTGGACCCTCAACAAAAGAACCCCAAGGTTTCTCCCTTTGTGACGTGCTCGGATCCGGGCTCGAGCAAAAGGACCGGCGACGAGAGTTCCGAGAAGTCGGGAAGTTGTTGGCAGTTCTGGAGCAGCAGATCAGTCGGAAAATAATGCCGATTTCC
Source organism: Persicaria tinctoria (assembly GCA_037127255.1). Lineage (NCBI taxonomy): Eukaryota > Viridiplantae > Streptophyta > Magnoliopsida > Caryophyllales > Polygonaceae > Persicaria > Persicaria tinctoria. The sequence goes on along the minus strand of JBANSL010000004.1, from coordinate 79,557,493 downwards.
TGTCGATTGGCTAGGCTTCTGGAAACGTGCGAGTACTACTTTTGTATATCTTGAAGTCGCGGTCGCGGATTGGGGCAGATCTCGTCAATCGGATGTCAGAGGAAACGGGAAATCGCGTTTTACCGAGATGTCGCCTGTGCAAAGACGATTCCGAAATTGGGTTCGTCTGAAAGGTATTGAGGGTTGTTTTGGGAGTGACGTTTTGGGTATGATTGTGGGTGATAATGGGGATGTGGAAGGCCTTAGAATGGTGGTAAAGAAGAGGAATGGGGTTGAGGGATATGTGATGCAAGATCGCTCTCGGCCTCGCACTCCGAGCTCTCTCCAACACTCGATCTTCCACACTCTCGGCCTCGCACTCCGAGTGTTTACGACCCTTTGATTTCGTCGTCTCTCACTAAGGAATCTCCTTCAGCCTCTCACCGAAGGTTTTGTTCCCGGCCTCTCACCTAAGAACGAGATTCTTGACCCGAATCACTGGAAGCTAAAGGGCTTAACTTTTCTCAAATTTCAACTTCTCCAAATGAAGTTCTTACATCCCTTTATATAGAAAAACATTGAATCTATGAAAAATAAAAGAAATTAAAATAAATCGATAAACTAATGACGGATAAAACGAAAGGGTTTCCGAGATTTATGACGAAGAGCTGGACAACCATAATGGTGGAAAATGAATGGTCTTGTCTTCCATCATTCCTTGAATGAAGAATCTCTAAAGTTCCGTCATTTAATCCGACTTTATTGAATGCTTTCCGTCTTCATTTATTGCATTTCCGACAAGTTGCCAGATTTTCGGACTACTGTAAAGATCCCCAATTTCGGCCATCTTCCAAGCTGAATTGACGATTGCATCCTTCATTAAAGTTGTAGCCACTTAAAATATCTTTCCAACAAGTGTTCATTGGCTTCAGTCGGAATTTTATACAGCCAGAACGAGCCAAAATACTGAGGTGTCGCCAAACAGTCTTCATAAATGAAAGTTGATGTTCTGCTCTGAAGACAAACCTTTGTAGGAAAAAAGAAGCGAGCTCATGGGCGACTACGGTCACAACACTTTGTTCTCTTTCTTTCGCAACATGAATTTTCTCTTTGCAAGGTTTGCTGATGGTGTTTGTGTGTATGTGTTTCCAGGTTTCTCCAGAGCAGGAAAAGCCAGGAGGGCAATAAAATTTGTGCTTGATGTTTCTCCAGCCATCAGGGAAAGAGAAGAAGATGTGTTTGTTGCTTTGTTGATGTTGGGAACGAGAGAAAGCCAGCAAAAGGGGAAGATGTGTTTACTGCTTTTTGTTGGTTTTGCAGTTGAACAGCCCCAAGAGGAAGAAATAGGAAGAACCAGTTGGAAGAAAACTGCCCCCTACCTCATTTTCCCCTTTTATTATTTTCCTTGAGAGTCAAGAAGAGGTTCCCATGTACAGAGGAGTTGAGGAGCAGTTTAAAGCTCTTGTGCAACTGCAATGTACAGTTCTCTTGTATCCCTCATGTTCTTTTCTCTTTTTTTTTTTTAATAAAATGGGCTTGTATAAGATGGGTTTACAATGAGTTTTATTTTTAGGCCCAATTTTGGACTTGTATTTAATTTGAAGGCAATTTATCACATTGTTTGGCATTTGATGAATGTGAGAAGTTGTAATCATGAATCGAGGAAAGAAGAAAAAAAAATTCCCTCCAACAGTCACTAACTACGGAACACTTTCATCATATTATTTTTTCAAACGTATTGTCGCCATATTATTTTATCCACTGTATTGTCAGCAACTACAAATTAAACATTGTCACCACCTTATTATCACCAACTACAGAACATTGTTTTCATACTCCTTCCGTTCGGCAAAACTTGTCGTTTTAGAGTTTTGTTTTTGTTCGGAAAAACTTGTCATTTTAGGTATTTTTGCTTCTACTTTACTAAAATGCCCTTGATTTGATTGATGTGTTGTGAATTGTATTTTTTGATAAAGTAAAAAGTAGAGTAATAATTGAGGGCCAACTAGTAAAAAAGAAGTGTAATTATTAGTTTTATTAAAAGTTGTGTGGAGAGTTAAATCACAAAGGAGTAATGGAACGAAGGGCACCAATAGGCCGGCCAGTCGGCGGCGCCGTCGTCTAATTCGATGGCAGTGGTACTGGACCATGGCAGCCGGTTTCCTCTCCTCGACTTCCTCTGCTCCGACCTCTCCGAAGGCTTGTTCTCCCATGGCAACCGCTGACCGGCACTGGACCAAAGGCGTCGTCCTCCGTAACGTCCCCGTTGGCAGGCTTCCTCAACTGGCCGACTCCCCTTTCCTCAACTGGCCGGCGCCCTCCGTAACGTCCATCTGATTCCCCTTTCCTCGACCGCAAATCGTGAATGACGATCTGCTCGACTTCCTCGCCATCCAAATTGGGCTTCCTCAACTGCAAATCGGCTTCATCGCCTTCCGAATTGACCTTCAATTTCTGAATTGGTCGGTGAATTCAACATTTGCAGATCCGGATTAACGCCTCCGAATTGGCCGGTGAATTCAACATCTGCAGATCCGGTGATTTGGGCTTCATCTGTAGATCCGGATTTCTGAATTGGGCTTCATCGGCGAAGTCATTGGCGGCGTCGGCTTCCTCTGCTCCTCCAAACATATTTCCGACGAAGGGGAAGGTCCTCTCCTGTTCGATCTCTCTGCCTCATATTCCTCCTCCTGTTCGATGCCACTTCGGCTTCTCTCCTGTTCGATTGCTATGCCTCGTATTTGCCTTCCTATTCGATGCTACTTCGGATTCCTCTGTATTTCCGGCGAGGGATATATATATATATATATATATATATATATATATATATATATATATATATATATATATATATATATATATATTTGGGTTTTTTCTTTGGTTTTCTATTTAAAATATTAAAAAAAATAGTAAGTCGCTGTTTTAAACAACGACTTAATTGTTTTACAGACCGTGTGCTCTTTCTTATATTCATAATCCCTAGCTCGTTATATGATAATTCTTTGTTCCTATTTGTTAGTTGTTTTATCAACCTAAGTAAAACATATACATCTATTATGTTTAATGAGACCCGCACACACACTTAAGGCGTGCTTGGCAAAGGGTTATTTCTTAAGGGATGGAGGTAGACCTGTCAAACGGGTCGTTCGGGTCGGGTTCGGGTCGGGTTCGGGTCGGGTCGCTTCGGGTCCCGGGTAAAACGGGTTCCGGGTTCTTCGAGTTGACTAGAACCCGGGTTTCGGGCGGGTTCGGGTCGATTTCGGGTTTGTCAATTTTTTATTTTTTAAATTAAAAAAATCATAATTTGATAATTTTGCGATAAATTTTAATTAAATATAAAAAAAATTTAATTATAAATCAACCGGGTCACCGGGTCAATCGGGTAAATCTGGTCAAAATTACCGGGTCAATCGGGTCACCGGGTCGAAACCCTGATTGCCAGGAAAATTTTCGGGTTTTCGGGTTCGGGTCGAAAAAAATTACAGGGTCAAAATTTCCGGGTCTTAACCCAAAAAATTTCGGATTATCGGGTCGAGTTTTCGGGTCGGGTCCTGTTTTGACAGGTCTAGATGGAGGTTATTTTTAAGGGGTTATATGTGATGGAGATTATTGTATGGGTTATGGGGATGGAAGATGTTGAGTTTTTTTTTAAAAATAATCCCGGTAAGGTGTTTGGTGAGTATAAGGTTATTTTTTTCTTTTACCCATAAAAAGACCAATATACCCCCATCCTCATCCCTTGTCTTCCTCTTCCTTCTTCCCTGCACCCCACCACCAGTCTCGCATTCTCCACCCTTGTGCCCTCTATCTCCGATCCTCTCCACCCCTCTGTCTCCAGTCCTCTCGCCCCCTTTGTCTCCGGCGTCGGATCCTCTCCACCCCTCTGTTTCCAGCCCTCTCCCCTCTCAGCAAGCTTCCGCCGCCGGATCTTCTCCGCCCCTCTGTCTCCAGCCATCTGCCAGGTGCCGGAGCCTCGCCGCCTCACCACCAGCGCTTCCATGGCCGATCGTGGACGGGTATGTGGAGAAGAAGCGAGGAGGGGCATCAATGTCATAGTTGGGGTTGTTGATTTCAACAATCTCCACAACCATCATGGATGAGGGTTGGATTTTCGGGCTCAATAACCCCCAAATAACCTCAATCCCATAAATAGTCAACCCATCACCACCCCTTGCCAAACACCAGCATCAGGGTTGTTGTTTTAAAAAAAACTCCGACAATCCTCGAGAAGCCGTTGCCGAGCACGCCCTTAGTAAATGTTTTAGGCAAGGGTTTGAGATTTTGATTCTTGAGTTGATATATGACTTGTTGAGATGTCCTTGTAATCGATGCAACTTATTGCTTGACATGTGGATTTCTATGCTTTGAGTTGATATGTGATGCAATTGGATAAGACATTGATTATGCCTTGATCTGATATATGAATGGCTCAGACGTATATTGTTCTGCTTTAACCTGATATATAATGTGATTGCATTAGACATGGTCATACATGGTCATTTTGTGTGATGTGTTTGAGGTATGATTGTTTTAGGGGTACGAGAGGATACATCCAAATCGTCTATTCCTCTCCTGCAGGTTCTACAAGCGAGCCTAGTATAGCCTGTTTACTAATTATCTTGATACGATGCAAAAATGAATGTGGTGAGTTTGATCAGAATCAGGCATGCATGCAGTGATGCACGATGCGCTGAAGCGCTTGGGGTGAACCTCCTAGGGATAAGGGCCTCCCATGGGGCGAGGGAATGGACCGGATAAAGCTTGAACCTCTCGGGTATGTCCCTGTCCTGAGTCTGTTTGCCGAGACTTGACAAATGCAATTATATATATGTCGCTTGGTTAAGGCTTTATGGATTTATTATGAATATTTACTTGATGATAATACTACACACTCTATATAGGTTAGCACCTTTAATTTAGTATGCCCTAGATGCTTAGATTGATATGGGATTCCAAAATAGCTTAAAGCAAAAACGGCATTAAGAAATATATTTATATATGTGATCAATTCTTGAATCATCAATATTTCCATCAACGTACAAATTCCAAAATAGATTAATTAAGTCAGAGGTACGAAGGCCGATGGTTACATAGAATAGCCATGGATGGATGGCCTGAAGAAGGGGGTAAAAAATCTAGAGATGATGAGTTTCTTCATGAGTAGTATCTGCTCCTTAGCTCCCAGGCTCACCTGTAGGCCGTAGTCGACTAGCTAGCTAGTTAACTTGTAAAGGACATCTGCTGTCATGTAGGTTGTTATGATTAAAGTACTTTTAGTGTGTTAGTGAATGATTAGAGAAGTTGGAGGACTACATTTCAATGTAATCATACTCCTTTGAATGATCATGTTAGAGGATCCACATCTCTTGATTCTGGATTCTTGTTTGGATGCAGTCCTAGAGGGTTTCCTCTCCCATTCTGGAAGACGTCGAGGATGTAGTACCAAACATTTGTTCTTCCGCTGAAGGCGTATGCCATCCTGTTGGAACTTGTTTGGAGTCATCGAAAGTACACAGTCTCTGAAAGGTAGAAGCACCAACACCTAAAGCCTCCGTGGTCGACCCAAAGCCCCGAGGCATTTGACCTTGTGCCTTGTAGGTTGTGTTAACCATTCCTGTTAATCGATGCTTTGCTTGCTGATCCAGATTCGGCTCTGATTATTTCCACTTTCCATCTGGATTGGAAGGTTGCCCCTGTGAATAAAGACCAAACCTTTGGCTGCTTTCCTGAGACATTGAAGCTGCAATGTCAAATAACATCAAAATGAATAGGAACCATTGACCAACAAACATTTACGGTAAATATAATTATCTGATTATAATAATAATAATAATAATAATAATGTCAATTTGGAGGATAAGATATAAATATAGAAAAAGATAAAAGATAAAGAAATATATATAGAAAGAAAGAATTATCTATCTGATTTATGTAGAGGCCAAGTTAATTGAGTCTATAAATAGAGATCTAAATTACATAATCAGCAATGAATTTTCAAGTTGCCTAAATTAGAATTATGAGGATATGATATAGATAAAGATAAAAGATAAACATATATATATATATAGAAAGAATTATCTATCTGATTTGTGTTATGTAGAGGCCAAGTAATTATATCTATAAATAGAGATCCAAATAACACAATCAGCAACACATTCTCAAGTTGCGTAAAAACCTAATTAGCTCTCATCCAAACTCCAAACTCCAAACTCCATCCATCATCCTTGCATAATATTCAATTCCTAGTTCATCATTCATCCATCATCCTTGTATCGATCGATCATGTTGTTGCGCTACTCGGTGGTTGTTATTTTGGTTTTGGCAAGTTTAACGGCATGTTCCGCAAGAACCTTCCATCCGGGAGTACCTTTACCTGAGGGGGCGATCGGTCCCGAATCTGTTGCTTTTGATGCATACGGTGGAGGCCCTTATGTCGGCGTCTCCGATGGACGCATACTCCGCTACGATCCTCAAACTCGACATTGGACTCCCTTTGCTGTAATGCCCAATTGGTATGTTTTTATTTTCTTGACTATATATACTCTCATTACATATGTTTCATAATTTTTATATTTTGTGATTACTGGAGATCGATTAATTAGTACAATTTTTAAATCAAGGCTTCTTTTTAAAAGAAAAAATCTAGTCTAGTACTAAATCAAAGAAAACATTGTTTTAATTCAAGTGATAAAAAATTAGCTATTGAGTATTATACATACTAATCAATGTTTTTATAATAAATATTTATAGGGATGTAAGTTGTTTGGGGTCAGACAGTGACACTCCAGCATCAGAACGCTATTGTGGAAGGCCTCTAGGTCTCAAATTCCACCCCATCACACATTCATTATTCGTCGCGGATTCATATTATGGATTAGTTGAAGTTAGCCCGCAAGGTGGTCGAGGGGTTTCTGTTGTACAAGTTGCCAATGGGATTCCATTCAGATTCACAAATTCCCTCGACATTAACCCACTCAACGGATTCATCTACTTTACTGACTCAAGCGCACAATTTGAGCGATGGTACGTTGACTATTCATTCAATCTCGAATAACCAATGTGTAATTGTACGTTGTTTTCTCTAATATTTAATTATCTCCTAATTATATATATGCGCAGGGAGTTCTCAAGATTAATAGATTCCAAGGATAGTACGGGGAGGTTGATGGTATACAATCCATTGGACCACACAGTGAGAGTCCTAAGCGGCCAGTTATCCTTCCCCAATGGAGTAGCATTAAGTCTAAACAACGACTTTTTGTTGTTTTCCGAGACAACGACGGGCCAGATATGGAAGTATTGGCTAACCGGTCCAAGATCTCACAGAAGGGATTTGCTGCTTACAGTCGGAGGGCGTCCAGACAACATTAACAGAGACTCCAACGGCAACTTCTGGATAGCTCAAGTAAAAAGACCCGGTTCAGTAGGAGACGTGGGTATGCCCATAAAAGTTGATATGGCAGGACGTGTTTTGGAGCGACTAGATCTTCAAACTGGAGACTTGATTACAACTGCAAGTGACGTCAAAGAACACAACGGCCTCCTATATATTGGATCCGTTGTCAGCCCTTTTGTTTTAATATCAAACAATATTTAGAGCTATAGGATTATATATATGTATGTATACATTTATATTATCTCATGAAATCAATGCAAACAAGTTTTTATCACATAAATGTATATAAATGTTAGTTTTTTTTTAGGAATAAGGCTTCGCTACAAGCATCACTGCCATTGAGGGACAACATATTCTTAAGCCTTACATCCAGAATGTTGGATATCCAGAGCTCTTTAACAGAAACTAAAATGGTGAACTTTCAACAAATCATTTTAGCTTTTATGAAGATGAAGATGATGAAAATCCAGAGCTCTTGTGATTTAGGAAGCCATAAATGAAAATGCTAATTAATTCTGAATGTAGTTACGGTATCAATCAAAATTCAAAGGAACTCAAAGTCATATGTTCAAGGCCGGTCACAACAATGGTGCATTAGGATCCATTATTAGATATTTGGAGTTGAACGTACTAGCAATACTTAATTGATTACGAACTGGGTATGAGGAGTACCCTGGCCTCTCTGATGTAGCTGTGTGCAAATTGATAAGGATCATTGCCACTGGTTACTGGTGCTTGCAACTGATGTTGCTGCATGAGTTTTGAGATTGCAATTGCGATTGAGATTAGGTACAGGTTGTGATTCACATGCCATCTGAATATGCTTATGAGAAGGCAACTCACCTTTGATTGCGTCTGCACAACTGCCATTTTCAGCTTCACCTGGCCAACTATCTGCCCAGAAACATATGGCTCCAGATCCAATTCAGTTGAATGCTTAGCCTGTCGATCCGGATTCATTAAATCCGTCTGGCTCTGATTATTTCCATTTCCGACTTGATCGAAAGGTTGCCACCATGAATAAAGACCAGACATTTGGTTGCTTCCTTGAGGCATTAAAGCTGCTATGTTAACTAACGAACAAAAAAAATGTAGTGTCACCGCCCTATTTTCATCAACCTCTTATCAATAATATACTAATTGTCACCGACTACAAAATATTGTTACCAACTTATTGTCAACCCCCTGCAAAGCATCAACCTCTTAAAGATAATATTATATTATACTCCCTCTGTTAATTAAAACTTGTCGTTTACTATTCATGCACGCTTTTTTAGAACGATAAAAACTATATAAAATATTAACTTTTTTTTAAATTTGTTTTTATAAATTCATACTTAATAGTAATAAGTATGATATTATTTAAAAAAATTATTAAAAAAGTTAATATTTTATATAGTTTTTAACACCTAAAAATGCGTGCGTGAATAGTAAAACGTCAAGTTTTAATTAACGGAGGGAGTATTATTTAATGTTAACTTAATTGTTTTACAGACCTTGTGATCTTTCTTATATTCATAATCCCTACTGGCTCGTTATATGTTAATTCCTTGTTCGTTGTTTTATCAAGCTAAGTAAAACATATACATCTATTATGTTTTAATGATACTATTAATAATTACAACTTGGACACCTACAACCTATTAAGTGTGATAGTTAGCCCCCTAAATTATCCATGCCTAAAAGAAGTTAAAGTATTAGTACTACCTCCGTTCGAAAAAACTTGACACTTTACTATTAATGTACGCTTTTTTAGGAGATAAAAACTATATAAAATATCTAGTTTTTTTAATAATTTTTTTAACAACTTCGTAGTTATTATTAATAAGTACAAACTTGTTAAAAAAAATTTATAAAAAAATGAATATTTTATATAGTTTTTATCGTTGTAAAAAAACGTGCATGAATAGTAAACGACAAGTTTTGCCGAACGGAGGGAGTATTGATTAAAACCATTTGAATTCAAATGCTCATGTGTATAACCGCCTAGATCGAATATAGGAAGTCATAAAGGGATATGTTCTTCTTGATATCCGTGTTGTGTGGGTCTTAGGGTCATAGATATGGGAGCTTGTTGAAAACATGTGGTTGATGCTTGTTCTGTATTTAGGGCCTGTTTGGTATCCAGTGAAATTGGGAATGGGAATGGGAATGGGAATGGGAATGGTTGATTACCATTTTGGTGTTTGGTATGTCAAAATCGGGAATAGAAATCATTCCCGGTAATCTCTTCATCCCCATTTTCTATCCATTTTCATTCCTCCCACAATACCTGGGTAATCGTTGATTACCAATTTCCACAAACCTACCACCGTCTCCTTCTTGCATATTCGCCTCCACCAGAGTCCCTTACGCCGTCCAGTGCTGCCACCGCCGTCTCCACCGTCGCCAGTCGCCACCGCCGCAACCACCGTCGTCCAGATCTAATGGCACCACCGTCGCCGCTGCTACCGTCGCCGTCGTCCTCCCCGGTCGAATCCAAACCCGCGTTCTCTCTCTCTCTCTCCCCTCCGTCACGGCCTTCTTCCACCGTTGTCGGCGTCGTCCATTGTCGGCCATCACCGACCTGGAACACCTTCGAATCCAGATCTGGTCATCTCTCTCTCTCCCCGACCAGATCTCCCCCGTCCTCCGTTGTCGTCGTCCCAAGATCTCCCCCGTCCTCCATTGTCGTCGTCCCCGGATCTCTTCCGTCCTCCGCCGTCGACGTCCCCAGATCTCCCCCGTCCTTTGTTGTTGTCGTCCCTCTGGCTGATGGTAGATGGGAATTGGTGGATTAGGGTTTCTGAAATGGTATGTTCAGCCCCCATTTGATTGTAATTTGTTCAAATTTGTTCATTTTTGTGATGAATTTCAAAAATTGTTTGCTGATTTGATGTATTTTCGTTCTTAATTTGTGAGATTGAATTGATTTGTTCTTCAATTTCATACTTTGAATTTTTTGACGTTTAGATTGAATTTTTGAGTTTCTCATTCCGATAGCATACCAAACAACATGGCTCGGTAATGGTTTATTCCGGATTTTGATTCCCATTCCCATTCCGATTCCCATTCCGATTACTACACTCATACCAAACGGGCCCTTACATTTTCTATGTTAATTGTGTGTGCCCTTCGTAGTTCGTCCTTCTTGCTGTGGCCAGTTTCTAAAGACCTGATTTAAGTCTTCTTGTCTTACTCCTACCCCCTTTTTATACTCCCTCCATTCCATAACACATGTTCTTTTCCTTTTTGACACGTTTTTTAATGAGCGAAAAACTCTATAAAATATTATTTTTTAATTAATTTTTTTATATAATATGATACTCATTAGTAATAAGTATCATATCATATAAAAAAATCAATTAAAAAAATTATATTTTATAGAGTTTTCCGCTTATTAAAAAGCGTGCCTAAAAGGAAAGGGACATGTATTATGGAATGGAGGGAGTATGCTTTTACATTGGAGAGGCCTTGTTAGTCGCACTAGTAGCATGCTATGCTAGAGAGTAGAGACCCGCACATACACTTAGTAAATGCCTTAGGCAAGGGTTTCAGAATTTGATTCTTAAGTTGATATTGTATATGACTTGTGATGCGGGACCATCTTCTACACCGTCATCTACACCTCCGGACGCACCGATCATACTCGAAGATGGACCTATGACTCGAGCCCGAGCCAAAAAGTTGCAACGCGACTCATTTCTGTTTGTGAGTCACTCCTTGTTCTCGAGCGCGGTCCAACTCCAGGAGCCACCGATGAAGGCGTACATGTGCATTGGAACCCAGGTTGCTGACGCCGGAAGCCAACAGCGAAGCACATGAGGGCAGCAACGACGTGCGCGGGCGTGCAGGAGGTCGCGCGGGTGCAGGCGTCCAGGCGCGTGGGCGTGCGGGTGAGGCCTGTTGGCGCTGATCATTCCCTCCTTGTGCCGGCTTGAGATCTCTTCAATTATTAAGCTATGAGACTTAATTAGTTACGTAACTTAATTAGTCACATTATTTAAGTTATTTAGGTGTTTTTATTAATTCATTTTAATTACTTTTATTTATTATCTTTATTAGTAAATCAGCCCTAGGTTATACATTGACGGCTGATCATTGTTGAAGAAACACGTTGAAATTTTATGAAAAGTTCTCTTTTTGTGTGAAACACATAGAGCGTAAGTCAATCGATTCGAGGCGTTGCTCATCGATTGCAAATTGGTTCTTGATCTACCTTGGTTTGCTTTGAGTTCGTCAACCTCGCGAGAGCTTGGTGATCCTGATAATCACAAGTCCCCTCCTTGTGCCTCCAAGTTGTCCGCTTGGTTGTGTAAGGTTGTAGAGACGGGCTTTATAGTCATTGGTATTTGGTTCCTACCCTCTTAGGAGGTCTGGTTCTTTGCCTCGTTCTATTTTACTTCGATTTAGTCCTTATCGATCGTGTCTTGCTTTTCAATTTCGAGTCTTTATTCTTGTTCATCGAGTCTTTGCTTCCGTTCTTGTTATTTCTAGTTTGATTGTCGAAGATCGGGCTATCCTACAGCTTACCCCGTATCAACTTGTTGTTGAGATGTATTGCTTGACATATTGATTATTATGCTTTGATTTGATATATGATGCAATATACAAATATACAAATATGGAGGCCATATTAGCCTAATATACACGATTTTGGGAATTTTGCCAAAATATACACAACATTACACGGGACACGCGCAACCTCCCCCCCCCCCCCGATCTCTCCGACGCTGACGCGAGACCTCCCTCCGATTTACGATCGCGGTAGCCTGTAGGTATTGATCGCGGTAGACCTCCCTCCGATTTTCGGTACTACATCTATCACTCCATCTATCTAATATCAAAGCATTACTGAATTGTGGTTTTGATGTCAGCATTCGTATAATTGGTAGATCTGTCGTTCATAGATCTGTGAAAAAAACTTCAATTCGTTTGTAAATTTTGTTTTATATCCAATAGATGAACTCGTATAGTGTAGATCTTGTAATTTTGACTTCAGTTGTTACTGTTTCGATACAAATCAGAGTAAGTCGTCAACAATATATAGAGTTTCAAGTTCTTCGTCGATCTGCTCGATCTGTCAACATCACGATCCTTAAAATATCTCTGTTGGATGAATTCGAAATGTTGTGCTTGAATGAATTGAAAGGAATTAATTGTATGAATTGTTCTACATACATCTGTTTTGATTTCTAGCCTTGTTGTATAATGCTGACACTGTCTGAGATTTCGTAAATAAATGCCATGTATCTAACTTATTTCTATCATGCTGACACGGAATCAAATGCAATACATTGTACTTGTATACATATTGCCTGTATCTAACTTATATCTATCATGCTGACATGGAATCAGAGTAAACTCATTGTGACACTGCTTGTTTGCATATTGTATCTAATTAATTGATAGGTCAATCATAAATGGAACCTCATGTGATTACAATAGTATTTGGTGGATCGTGGGTGTTTGCTGACACAGGCCTGGAATTTGTTGGAAATACAACATCAAAGGTGTTTTTGCTATATGATTCAACCACACTACAAGACTTGAAGAGAAAGGTGTGCACTAGATTCAATGTAGACAGTGTGCTTGAATTGCAATTTAGTCATTTGCACCCATGCAAAAAGCTGAAAGCCCCACTTATAGTTGATTGTGACACTGATTTGAAAGCATTCCTCGATATATCAGCACTAGATGGTGTAGACTATGCTGTTGAGTTGTGTGTCAGCATACAGGCACAAACACTTGCAATGGTTGACACAGCTGACAGGGAGAGTGGGGAATCAGTTGGATTGATTGAGTATGACAGGGAGCAAAATCATATGATTGCTGACACTCAAATGCAGACGGTGGGGTCAGATGACATGAATGATGATATGGATGATGATATGGAGGATGATAATGACATTGATTGTGATGCTGACACCTGGAGGAGACTGTACTCCTCCATGCGCAGTAGAGATAAAACAGTTGAAGATTGCAAGGATGACAGCTCCAGCATGGGTAGTTTCAACAATACCTCATCCAGCACAATGTACATTGGGAGAACCTTTGAATCAAAGAAGGAAATGAAGGATGCTTTACGTATATTATCGGTGACATAAATATTTGGGTAGCGAGTAATGAGATCTGAACCCAAGTATTTTAGGGCGCATTGCTTGGATACTAGCTGCAGATGGAAGTTACACGTAAATACTGTTTCTCAGAATTGCTACGAGGTGTGAGCGTACAATGGTTTGCACACATGCACATGGGATGTGAGAACAAGCAATTGCAGGCAAGCACCTTCCTCAGTGGTGGCAAGCATAATCCAGCCAGTGTAAGTGTCTATATGTCATCATCAAAGTAACACTCAATTCAAGTATCACATCATTCATTCTAATGTATACATTATTACAGTGTCAGCAGCGGCTACAATCCAAAGCAGATAATGGATAAAATGAGGACTGAAAAAAGAATTCCCATTAGTTATTGGACAGCATGGAGGTCAGGAAGAATTGCACAAGAAAGGGACAGAGGGACACCGGAATCAAATTTTGCTGACTTGCCATTATTTTGTCACATGATTATGGAGAAAAATGATGGAACTGTTTCATTGATGTCAACAGATGATGATGACAGGTTTAAATACTTGTTTTTATCATTTGGGCAGTGCATTCGGGCCTTCCCTGCATTGAAAAAGGTATAAAATTCTCAGTGTCAGCACATATCACTTTTGAATATTTCTTTGTCATCACACAACTTATAATCATTATTTTACAGGTTGTTGTTATTGATGGAACATTTTTAACTGGGAAATACAAAGGGACTTTGCTTGGAGCAGTAGCGCAAGATGCAAACAGAAATATTTTCCCGCTTGCATTTGCCATTGCTGACACAGAAAACAACAGCTCTTGGGAGTGGTTTCTTCGCCAGCTGAGGAAGGTTGTTCCTTCGTCAAATGATCTAGTGTTTGTGTCTGATAGACATGTCAGCATTTCAAGAGCAATTGGCTTGGTTTACCCCGGTGCACATCACTGCCTTTGTAGATGGCACATGGAACAAAACATTAGAAGCACGTTCAAGAAAAGATACTTGGGGAATTGGTTCAAGAAAGCAGCGGATAGTTATAGTACTGGGGAGTTCGACAAATATTTTAACCGCATAAAGGAAAGCTGCCCGAAGATGGCGACCTATTTAGTGTCAGCAGGAGTACATAGGTGGGCTAGAGCACATTCACCAATCACCAGATACAACATGATGACATCTAATAATGCAGAGAGCTTAAATTCCATCTTCAAGGGGAAGAAAAATTATCCTATTGTTGCACTGTTGAATTTTGCTAGAGAGAAACTCGGGGCATGGTTCCAAGAGCGTAGAGAAAATGCATCCAAACATGAGGACACGCTGACACCAGCAATACTTGATTTGATTAGGAACCTACAAGATCAAGCTAGAGAATACAAGGTTCAGAGGCTGGATGAATATAAATTTGAAATAAAAGGGCCAGGGTCTCATGCAATAGTGGACCTGTCAGCAAAAACATGCACTTGCAAGTTTTTCGATATAGAGAAGATCCCATGTGTTCATGCTCTTTCAGCCATCATGAAGATTAAGGCAAATGTATCAGACTTTGTTGCCAGATTTTACACAACTGATGCTTGGAAATTAGCTTATGCTGAAACAATATACCCAGTGCTGACAGACGATGAATCAGGCGTCCCTGAAGCAATAAGATCTATAAAGTGTTACCCCCCTGTTGTTAAGAGGGGACCAGGAAGACCTCCCTCTAGGAGACTGTTGCCTGCGTATGAGCTAAAGAGAAGACTGAAGTACTCCAGAAAATGATGGTGTCAGCATTGCTTGAGACCGGCTCGCTTTATATCATATACTTCTAGGATACAATCACTTAGAAACACCCCCCCAGTTATATATATTGCATATCATAAACCTGTTTCTGTTTGGAAATTACTTTTTTCATAGTTTACATAACCCCATGTCAGCATTATGGGCAATGCTGACACTGATACATTCCCATATGTTTTCAAGAAGATTCAATGCACTTTCTTTTCAGCATTGCTGTATGTCATATTGGATTTTTTACATTGTATGTGATTGGAGACTATATCAAATTCGATCTAATGTAAAAAACCAGATGCTTAGTTCCGAATAAGTACGTTAAACACAACAAAATACATACATTCAATATACGCGAACGATGTTCAATGGAAGTAGTTAATATCCAAACCCAGAATAATGATGTCAACAAAATACATACAGTTAATATCCACCTTCATATCCAACTACAATGTCACTTAAACTAAGAACTCAGAATGATAGTGTCAGCATTGCTCAAATTATGAAGCTCCAAGACTCCTTGATCAAGTCTGAGCAAATAAGCTCTCTGTAGTAGCGGGATAGCTTCTCATATGTGATTGTGGTGACATCTCCGCCAAATACAACAGCCTCGATTGCTTTCACTGTAAACACCCCGCAAGCACTTCTGCACACACTCACAAACGCAGACAAATAGGGGTGTGTCAACAACAGATAAATAGAAAGTAAATGTATGTCAACAATTAATATAAAAGTTAGGTAAGAGTACAAACCCAGATTTATCATGGACCATGTCAGGGACCTTCCTTATCTCAAATGGTGTGGAGCTAAATTTTTCATATATTCCGCACTTCTCCAAGTGTATAGGAAGCCAGTGAGCAATAGGCTGCAGTTCTGCATATACTACACCCTTGCCGACACCGTAGACATTGCAGTCATAGACATTGATCACCTTCTGATCAATTATGATCTCTAAGGCAACCCAGTGTTTGTTGATGACGTTAAAGGGTGTGTAAATCTTGTTTGCAGACGCCCATGGTTTGCCATACTGGTCAGGGAAAAGACCCAGGAAATAGCTCCCAATCATGTCTGACACAGGCAAATCTGCTTTGTACGCTTTAGCACAAGCTGGCAGGTAGTTCTGATAGAAAAGCCAATCAAGGACAATGAACTCTGCATACTTATCGGCTTCCTCATGGATCCTCTTCCTCAAATAATACAACCCTGCTTCAATATGCTACAACACACAGTAACAAGCTACTGTCAGCACTAGGTATACAACGACAAATATCAATAAACAAAAACCAAAAGACAAACAATATGAAATATAATTGCTGCCAGATCGTTTACCGAACACTCCAGCCACATGTCCTTGTTAAGAATTGGTTTAAAAAAGGATTTATCAACTCTTCCGGAAGCAACAACGACAGAAAAATCCCTGAAAACAAGCAAAAATTATGAATTAAACACATAATCATAAGAGGTAGAGGTGTCAGCACAAGACAGTTAATGATTATATAACGAGTAAAAAGATAAAAAAAATACCGATTACTCCTCATAGTTTTGTACAAGAACTCATGATCGTCTTCACTTAAAAGCGACTTCTTCACATTGTGCTTGGGCCACCTTCCTTTCTTTTCTTGCTGCTCAAATGGACTCGTCAGAAAAGTACTCGCTTTTGGGATACGCTTGGATCGCCTGAGTTCTTCAATCTCTTCGACTACTTTAGGGTGCTTGCTGAAGGCAACCCAGTCAGTCACTACAGGCAATGGAAGCGTGTCAGCATTTTCATCGCCTTCAGGAGAATCAAGGTTGATAGTCCCTGGTGGTGCAATGGTAGGAGGTGGAGTTACTGCAATGTCAGCCTTCTCGTCCCCGTCAACCTAGCCACCTAATGGGGTACCAACATCCTTACACTCCTCACTACTTGGCTTCACTGGCAGGTCAGCTCCTACATCCTCACTGGTGCTCTGCAGTCCCCTGTCAGCATCTTCATGAGCTCCATCTTTGCTGTCCTTACACTCGTCACCTCTTGGCTCCATGGACATCAAATCAGAATCACGACCTAGATCAACAACATATTGAACTGAATCTGACTCTATTGTCCTCTGTCCTTCAACCAATGTGACAGGAATGATAGACTCTGGAACCACAACATCACCTGTAATTCTTTGGGCTTCATCTCTCTCATCACCACAGGAAGATGTCTTCATTTGATTACAATCTTTGGGTGAATCCAACTCAGCTTCCTGCTCAGCAATAGCATCCTCAACGATAACACCCATCTTCATGTCAGCATTCACCACTTTGGTACTTGATTGATCAATGTTGACAGATGACTGTGACCTTGCAACAGTAGATTCATGCAATGTTACCCTGTTCTCATTTTGCAGTTTCAGTGTATCATGTATGGTTTTTTATGTTCTATTGAATTTAATTTAGAGTTTCTGATTTAAAGTTTCTGGCTTGCTGCTGCTGGATGTTGCTACTGTAAGCTGTTGGATGTTGATGTGTGTGTGGGATGTTGCTGCTGCTGTTGGATGTTGCTGCTGTAAGCTGCTGGATGTTGCTGTTGTAAGTTGTTGGGTGCTGCTGCTGTAAGCTGTGTGGAATGTTGTTGTTGATGGATTGCTGTTGATGGATTGATGCTGCTGGATTGCTGGATTCTCTCTAGCTCATTCTATTTATTCTCTCTAGTTAGTTTGAACTTCAATTTTAATTGAATTGTTGGATTGTTGAGCTTTAATTTCAATTCCAAGTGATTTATTATTCATTAGGTTGCTAATGTATGTTTGTTCAATGTTCACTTTAATTTCAATTCCAAGTGAATTGTTGTTCATTAGGTTGATGTTGTGTTCATTCATTTATGTTTTGTTTGCTACTGAGTTCATTCGAGCCCTAACGAGCTCATCGAGCCCGAGTTCGAGCTCGTAACGAGCCCAATCGAGCTTATCTAGCTCGAGGACAAACGAGCTCGAGTTCTACACTAAGCTCGCGAGCCGAGCTTGAGCACATATATATACTCGAATAGAATTTGAGCTTGAGCTTGAACAACTAGTACTCGAGCTCGTAGGCTCGTATATCAGCCCTACCAGGAGGGCAATAAAAGTTATGCTTGCTGTTTCTCCATCCAGCAGGGAAAGAGAAGAAGATGTGTTTATTGCTTTGCTGATGTTGGGAACAAGAGAAAGCCATCAAAAGGGGAAGATGTGTTTACTGCTTTTTGTTGGTTTTGCAGTTGAACAGCCCCAAGAGGAAGAAATAGGAAGAACCAGTTGGAAGAAAAAGCCCCTCGGAAGGAGCCAGGATGGAGACTTACTTATAGGTAGTACATAGTAGCAGTTACTAGGCTTTAGATAACTGCCCACTACCTCATTTTCCCCTTTTATTATTTTCCTTGAGAGTCAAGAAGAGGTTCCCACGTACAGAGGAGTTGAGGAGCAGTTTAAAGCTCTTGTGTAACTGCCATGTACAGTTCTCCTGCATCCCTCATGTTCTTTTCTCTTTTTTTTTTAATAAAATGGGCTTGTATAAGATGGGTTTACAATGAGTTTTATTTTTAGGCCCAATTTTGGACTTGTATTTAATTTGAAGGCAATTTATCACATTGTTTGACATTTGATGAATGTGAGAAGTTGTAATCATGAATCGAGGAAAGAAAAAAAAACATTCCCTCCAACAGTCACTAACTACGGAACACTTTTATCATATTCTTTTTTCAAACGTATTGTGGCCATATTATTTTATCCATTGTATTGTCACCAACAACAAATTGAACATTGTCCCCACCCTATTATCATTAACTACAGAACATTGTTTTCATATTATTTTCTCAAATATATTCTCACAAACTACATAACATTGTCACTACCCTTTTGTCATCAACTTCTTGTCAATAATCTATTGTCACCAACGACAAAATAGTGTCACCACCCTATTTTCATCAACCTCTTATCAATAATGTACTAATTGCCACCAACTGCACAACATTGTTACCAACCTATTGTCAACCACCCCTAAGCATCAACCTCGTGAATTTTTTTTCGAAATAGCCAAAAAAAAAAAAAATATTAGAAGAATAGCGAAAAGTTGAAAGATTTTAGGGAAATAGCCAAAATAGGGTAAAGTCGTTGTTTAAAACTCAGCGACTTTACCCAAGGTTTTTTTTTTTAAAAAAATATGTAAGTCGGCTTACCTTATTTTGTTTTTGTTTTCAAAATTTTGGATTATAAGAAATTGATTTATCTTAAAACTAAAAAAAATACATTCTTTAATTTTTTTTTAACCTAAACAAAGGGAGTAATGGAACGAAGGGCACCAACAGGCCGGCCGGTCGGCGGCGCCGTCGTCTAATTCGATGGCGGATGGCAAATGCGGAGGGTTGGGTCTGGTTACCTTCGATTCCATGGTTAGGGCGGTGGTACTGGACCATGGTAGCCGGCTTCCTCTGCTCGACTCCCTCTGATCCGACCTCTCCGAAGGCTTGTTCTCAAATGGCAACCGCTGACCGGTACTGGACCAAGGGCGGCGTCCTCCGTAACGTCCCCGTTGGTAGGCTTCCTCAACTGGCTGACTCCCCTTTCCTCAACTGGTTGGCGTCCTCCGTAACGTCCATCTGATTCCCCTTTCCTCGACCGCAAATCGTGAATGACGATCTGCTCGACTTCCTCGCCATCCGAATTGGGCTTCCTCAACTGCAAATCGGCTTCATCGCCTTCCGAATTGACCTTCAATTTCTGAATTGGTCAATGAATTCAACATCTACAGATCCGGATTAACGCCTCCGAATTGGCCGGTGAATTCAACATCTGCAGATCCGGTGATTTGGGCTTCATCTGCATTTCCGGATTTCTGAATTGGGCTTCATCGGCGAAGTCATTGGCGGCGTCGGCTTCCTCTGCTCCTCCAAACATATTTCCGACGAAGGGGAAGGTCCTCTCCTGTTCGATCTCTCCTCCCCGTATTCCTCCTCCTGTTCGATGCCACTTCGGCTTCTCTCCTGTTCGATCGCTACGCCTCGTATTTGCCTTCCTATTCGATGCTACTTCTGATTCCTCTAAATGTATTTCCGGCGAGGGGGAGGTCTTGTTTTTGCTAGAAATCAAACAACGACTCTCCCATATTTTTTTTTTTTGGGTTTTTTCTTTGTTTTTCAATTTAAAATATTTTTAAAAAAAAGTAAGTCGCTGTTTTAAACAACGACTTTACCCTGTTTTGTCTATTTTCCTAAAATCTTTCAACTTTTGGCTATTCTCCTAATATTTTTTCTTTTTTTGGCTATTTCGATAAAAAAAATTCCAACCTCGTAAAGATAATATTGGATTATGTTATTTAATCTTATTTTCTTAACTTAATTGTTTTACAGATCGTGTGCTCTTTCTTATATTCATAATCCCTGGCTCGTTATATGCTAATTCCTTGTTCCTATTTGTTAGTTGTTTTATCAACCTAAGTAAAACATATACATCTATTATGTTTAATGAGACTATTAATTATTACAACTTGGACACCTACAACCTGAAGGTTCGATAATGTAAAACAAAGTAATATAGAAATACTCTAGAAGGGGGGTTGAATAGAGTATGCCGGTTTTTCGCAGATAGTCTCAAGACTTTTGAAGCTCGTGCAAAACCCTTTGAGATTAGACTTAGTCTTTTCTCTGAAAATCTGAATCGCAAAGTTAAACAATCGAACCAAGAGCGGAAATAAGGTAAAACAGTAAATAAAGGACACAACGAATTGTTAACGAGGTTCGGCACGAACTTGGCCTACGTCCCCGCCTAGGGTTCTTCCACAACCCTAGTATTCAACCGGCTTTATTGATTCACAAGACTTAGGATCCTAATAGCTCACCGAGAAGCCTCTCTCCTATACAATTGCAATCTAGTCAACTCACGTTCCCTTGGAGTCCTAGACCAATCTAAAAGAACCCCACCTCTCTCAGCTATCTAATACAATACTCTTACACTTCGTGAATCAATCGCCTAGTGCTCACTTCCTGAGTTATAAACTCTCGAGTATAACACTCTCTCTGAATATATCCTATAAGCTCACTGTGTAACTCTCAAATGCTTTGAAACAAAATATAAGACTCTTAAGAACAAGCAGAGAGAACACGCTGAAGAGAGATCGTAAACTTGAGGGCTGATTGTGCAATGATCTTCGTGAATGTACGTCGGTCCTCTCTCTCTTCTTCATCTCCTTTATATAGTGAAGATCATCGGTGCCACTTAAGGAAGGGATCTTCTCCAACGGCTGGGCTGATTATGGCCATCTTCGAGATCTTCTAAACTTGGAAACTTTGAAGCCATGATCTCCGATTATGTCCTTCTTAGCTTTTCGAATTTGGGAGATAATATTTGAAAACCTTCCTGAAAAGTTAGTATAAAATATCTGGAAGCATATAATAATATATAATAATATTCGGACATAATATAATAAAGTACAGGTTTTGTGTTTCATCAACACAGACGTAGGTTCAAGACCTTTGATACAAACAGTGTATCAAAGCCTTTGAAACTTAATCCGATTTTCACCAAGGGAGTGGAGTTATCACAACCTATATTAAGTGTTATAGCTAACCCCCTAAAGTATCCATGCCTAAAATAGGTTCCTTAGTGCTGTAATTCCGAAAATGCCCTTACAGAAATTACAAAGGTATATGATCAAAGTTATAGAACTTATGATCATATATCCTACATTCCCTCCTCAAGCTTGGCCTGTACTAGGAAGAACAAGACCAAGCTTGGACATCAAAAATTGGTGTTGATGAGAGCCCAATGCCTTTTTTAGAATATATGATATCTGATTTGAGGAAGAAATATGAGAGGTGGCAATGAACTTTGCTTGAACCATTTCCCTAATAAAGTGAGCATCAAGTCTGACATGCTTTGTTCTCTCATGAAACAAAGGGTTTCCTGCAAGTGCCTGAGCAGATTTATTATCACAGTGTAAGGGAATAGGAAGAGCAACATTGATGCAAAGATCACTCAACAGGCCCTGCAACCAGACCAGCTCACTGTATACTGAAGACATAGCTCTATACTCACTCTCTGTGGAAGATTTGGAAACCACCTTTTGCTTCTTGGTTTTCCAAGAGATAAGAGATCCTCCAAGAAACACACAGTAGCCAGTTAGTGACATCCCTGTATCCCTACAATTTCCCCAATCAGCATCACTGAAGGCTGTTAAATGGAATGAAGATACAGCAGGGAATGACAGAGCAATGTTGAATGTCCCCTTCAAGTATCTGAGTAAGTACATATATAGCAGCATTCCAATGAGGTTGGAGAGGATTCTGAAAAAACTGGCTTAATTGTTGCACAGTGAATGAAATACCAGGACGAGTGAGTGTGAGATATAGGAGCCTACCAACAATTCTTCTGTAATTCTCAGGATGCTCAATAGGTTGTCCTTTAGTGGAAGATAACTTTGTCCCATGCTTCATAGGAAAAGTATTGGCTTTGCAAGCTTCCATTTTAGCATCAGTAAGGATGTCTAGGATGTATTTTCTTTGGTTGAGCAGGATGCCTGAGGATGATCTAGCAATTTCCATACCTAAGAAGTACCTAGCCACTCCCAAATCCTTGATGGTGAAGGCAGCATGAAGGCTTTCTTTAGTGAGTTGAATGTCTGCTGAAGAATTGCCAAGGAGAAGCATGTCATCCACATAAACAAGAGCAACAGTCAGAGAGGACCCTGTACTCTTGACAAAGAGGGAGTAGTCATGTTTAGACTGAGAATAGCCAAGGTTGATTAGGAACTGAGTTAACTCATGGTTCCATTGTCTGCTGGCTTGTTTAAGCCCGTACAATGATCTGTGTAGCTTGCAGACATGACCATCAGGGACCTTGTAACCCAATGGAGGGACCATGTATACTTCCTCTTCCAAAAAACCATGCAGGAAAGCATTATTTACATCAAGTTGATGTAATACCTAGCCTTTGACAGCAGCTAAAGCAAGAATCACTCTAACCGTTGAGAGTTTAGCCACAGGAGAAAAAGTTTGCTTGTAATCCTTGTCTTTCACCTGATTATATACTTTTGCAACAAGCCTTGCCTTGTACCTCTCAACCAACCCATCTGGCCTATACTTGATTTTAAAAATCCATTTTGAACCTATTGCATTCTTGCCTTGAGGAAGAGGTGTAATAGACCAAGTCTGGTTCTTTTCTAAGGCATCAATCTTAGTTTTCATAGCAGTCTCCCACTCATCTATGCCTTTGGCCTGAGAGTAGCTGTTTGGTTCAAACACAACACACACATTCACCAATGACTGAACATAGGCACTAGACAAATGAGCAACGTTTTAAAGACTGAACACAACAAAAGATTGAGAAATGGACTCTTCTGGCACTGACTGATGTCTGGAAGGCAAACCTGAATAGATGTAGTCCTGTAGCCTAGTAGGAGCCCTGACAGCTCTCTTAGGCATAGGAGGAGAAGGGACAGTAACACTCTCAGGAGAAGATGCAAATACTGGAGATGGAGAGTGGGAAGAGGGAAGAGAAGTATCAAGGGAATCAGCAATGTCCTGCACTGGGCTACTAGTGACAGGAGTTGGAATCGATGCAGGTCCTGGGGATGGAGGAAACATCCTAAGCTGGGAAGGAAGAAGCTCATCATCATCAGATGGAAAGGAGTTCTTTGGGAAAGCTGAAGTAGGAGGAGATATGTGATCACCTTTGAAAGGAAACACAGATTCCTCAAACTTCACATGTCTGCTTATTATAATGGTTTTCCTATCCCAGTCATACAGCTTATAGGCCTTCTGGCCTGGGGGATAGCCCAAGAACACACACCTTCTAGCAATGGTTCCAAGCTTATCTCTTCTATCATTTGGTTGTAGTGCATAACATAAACACCCAACCACTCTAAGCACGTCATAAGTAGGTGACATATGAAACAACATCTCAAAAGGTGATTTCCATCCTAATACTGCAGATGGCATTTTATTCACAAGATAAGTAGCACTCAAAACACAGTCTCCCCGGAATTTGATGGGTAGGCCAGCATGCAATCTAATGGCTCTGGTAGTTTCAAGCAAATGCCTATGTTTTCTCTCAACACGACCATTTTGCTCATGAACACCAGGAGCAGACTTCTGGTGAACAATCCCATGAGCATCAAACAGTTCAACACAACCTCTTTATGTGAATCTTAGCTTGCAAGGCTTCTCGATGCTCGGACTTCTCCTCGATCTCGGCTACTGGAGTCCTCGATATGTCTCCTCGACATCGACAAATCTTGTCGACGTCGAGTAAAATCTTCGTCTTCGGCTCAGCAACTCGTACTCGACGTCCAGTGCACATGTCGAGTAGAAACTTGTCGATGTCGACAAATCTTGTCGATATCGAGTAGACTTCTCAGCTTCCAGCTCTGTTCGTAAAACGCACTTTCCTGCTGCCTCGTTCGTCGGATTGACGCATATGACCATGCGTTGGAAAGCTCTTTCCGAGGCCTACAACTCTCATGAAGACATTACAGCCTGATTCAGAATGATGAAAGCCAGAAATTGGCCTTCTCTCCAGCTGCACCATTCATGGCTTCTCCATGACTTTCCTTTAAGCTCCAAAATGCGTTCGATTTCTGCGAAATATGACAAAAACTTGTGTAGACCTCCATATATTGCAAATAAGTATAAACTACACATATTCTATATCATTTAAACCCAAATGTATGAAATTCATGCAGAAATCGGTATAAAAGTAAGTATAAAACATGGCAAATTAGGCTCACAACAAGCAGCAACAGAAAAATTACCAGTCTTTTCATCTGAAAGCAAAGTCTGAATTCTGTATAATCCTCCATCTTCATGCCCTTTGACCAGCAAACACTTAGTTATAGGGTCCTGTAGGTAACAATATGCTTCATCAAACTGGAACAAAAGTTTCTGATCCTTAAGAACTTTAGAAACTGAAAGGAGATTATGACAAAATTGAGGAACATATAGCTCATTTCTGATGATAAATGTGTCATATAAGATCACAGTGCCACACCATTTCACTGAGATATGAGTACCATCAGGTGATCCCAAGGAAATGGAAGTGGGTAAAGGAGCAATCTCAGAAAATATCCCTTTGTCAAAGGCAATATGGTATGTTGCTCCTGAATCCACTATCAAGGTGTGTTTATCTCCCTTATGTACACCAACAAGAAAGGACATGCTCAAGGTACCTGCAAAATGAACCATGGCCTAGTTCACAAAGCTCTCTGAGTGATCAGCAGGCCCTTTCCCTTTCATCAATCTCACCACTTCATTGTATATTGCATTGACCATAGCTGGATCTGGCCTCATCTCTTGATTTCCATGATCAAAAGGATTATCAATTTGAGCACCTTCAAATTGAGCTACAAACTTCCCATGTGTTTTTCCTTTGTCATCTTCCTTAGGGCTCTTGAAGCATTCTGGATATCCTACTAGTTTAAAACAGTAATCCTTAGTGTGACCCCTCTCATTGCAATAGTCACACTTGCGTTCAAGCTTAGCTTTCTTATAGTCTCTTTTAGCCTGCTCAAACCTCATTTGTTGATCAGTTTGCTTACCATATCCTTGCTGCTCTTCTTGTTTCCCATAGCCAAATCTGTTCACATCATTGGCTTCAGCTTCAGTTTGTTGAACCTTGCTAACACTCAAGGCATTTATGTCACCGGGAATCACTGAGGTGACACCCTTTGATCTTTCCAGTTGAACTGCCATCTGGAAAACCTTCAGTAAACCTGACATAGGGTCCTTGGAAAGGACATTCCCACGCAGTGGCTCATAAACATCATTGAGCCCCATCATAAATTGCATAACCTTTGCCTTTTCTTCCCTGTAAATGATCCTTTTTAAAAATCCACAACTGCAATTCCCAATTACCCCACAGTTACAGTTAGGCACAAAATCTAGTAGTTGTAGCTCATCCCAACACTTCTTTAATTTTCCATAGTATGCACCTACAGACAAATTTTCTTGACGAATGTTCCCTAAATCCCGACGCAATTGGTGAATCAAGGGATCATTTGATTCACAAAATCGCTCACGAATGTCATTCCACAATTCAACAACAGATTCTACATACATGAGTGTTTCAGCAATTTCACTCACCATTGAATTAATCATCCAACACCTAACCATGAAATAAGCTCTTTCCCATTTTTCAAAATCCTCACTGTTCGGAGGCGGTTTCATACAGCTATCTGTGATAAAGTCGAGCTTGGCTTTGGCTCCAAGCGCCATTCTAATTCCTCTACTCCAGGTTGCGAAATTCATACCATTGAACACCGTATTCACCAGATGCATCCCTGGATGGTCTGAATTGGACAAAAATAGAGAATTATAGTGCATGTTATTCATACCTTGATTCAGATCTCCAAATTGGATTCCATTGAATCCACCATTGCCGCCTCTCCCAAATCCATGAGCAGGGGGAGTCATTGCGACAAACGTTCCTCGACCAGCGCCTCCTCCATTGACAGCATCAGCATAGGTTTGTCCATTCGGATTCGGCGATCCTCTTCCATCCATGATCAATTTCAACGAGCAATAAAAAAATGCGAAATCAACAAAAACAAATCTGACCACACAATCTGATCTCAGCGTTTCCGGTCTAGATCGAACAAGCTCTAATACCATTTGAATAAAAGAGATCAAGTGAATATTGTGAACAAAATGTCAATTGACAGAATTTGGATTGAGAGCTTCCATGGAGCTCTAGAATGTGGTTGTTACAACTGCAAGTTCTCAACTGACAGTGGGCGGGAAAACCAGCTCAAATACAGCTTGGCACAATAGGTTCCTTAGTGCTGTAATTCCGAAAAATGCCCTTACAGAAATTACAAAGGTATATGATCAAAGTTATAGAACTTATGATCATATATCCTACAGATATATATGATGCAATTGGATAAGACATTGGTTATGCCTTGATCTGATATATGAATGGTTGAGACATATATTGTTCTGCTTTGACTTGATATATAATGTGATTGCATGAGACATGGTCATACATGGTCATGTTGTGTGATGTGTTTGGGGTATGATTGTTTTAGGGGTACAAGAGGATACATCCACATCCTCTATTCCTCTCTTGCAGGTTCTACAAGCGAGCCTAGTATAGCCTGTTTACTAATTATCTTGATACGATGAAAAAATGAATGTGGTGAGTTTGATCAGAATCAGGCATGCGTGCAGTGATGCACGATGCGTTGAAGCGCTTGGGGTGAACCTCCTAGGGATAAGGGCCTCCCATGGGGCAAGGGAATGGACCGGATAAAGCTTGAACCTCTCGGGTATGTCCCTGTCCCGAGTCTGTTTGCTGAGACTTGTCAAATGCAATTATATATATGTCGCTTGGTTAAGGCTTTCTGGATTTATTATGAATACTTACTTGATGATAATACTACACACTCTATATAGGTTAGCACCTTTAATTTAGTATGCCCTAGACGCTTAGATTGATATGTGTAGAAAACGATTTGATCCTAAAATGCTAGCACAGAAGCGAGGTCGAAAGTAAACATGCAAGCGGAAGCGAAAAAGATAACACACAGATTGGTGACGCGGTTCGGTTTCCCTACTATGCGGAGCCTCAAGAGGGAGAGACTCAAACCCTAGAATCCACTAAGTATGAACGAGTTACAGATCATGGATACAAGTAGTGACGAGCTCAAGGTAACAGATCTAGGTCAAGCAACTCAGAAAACACAGACAGACAAGGAGAAGAAGAACAGAAGAGGAACAGATACTCCCTTCACTTCGAAGAAGATCGAAGTCGGATGAGAGCAGGTGAAGGCGGTGCTAAGGCGGTTGGAAAACCGGGCCGGAAGCTCGCCTTCTTCCTCTTCAGTGTGGGATCTCCGTCGGCGGCGCTTGGGAACCTAGGGTTTCCTCTCTTCTCTCTCTCTTTCTCTCTTCAGGTGGGAGAACAGTGACTGAGCTCGTAATTAGGGTTTCCAAGAAAGAGGCCTCTTATAGGGAGCGTCTTAAGGCAAAACGCAGCGTTTGGAACAAAGCCAGCAAAGTGCCGTTGGAAGCTCTTCAGAGTTGGGCTAGGAGAATTGGGTTGGGCTTGAAAATGGACTGGGCCGACGTCCAAAGATGAAGAGCTTCATCTTTAATATCAATCCAACAATCCAGTAAGGGAAGGACTCCAACCAAGCTCACCAAGTGCCACCGGCTAGGCCCTCTTGAGCCACCCTTGGTCCAATGTCATGAGCCACCTGTGACCTAGTCCTAACCTTGAGCTTCTAGCCATTATTTGTACATAATCACTAATACATACATCTGGATTACAGACATTACAATTTGCCCTCCTAATCCAGCCACTATGTATTACAACTCGTTCATTTAAATAGGGATCTGGGTTGTGTCTTCAATCCGTCCGTCCTCGGCTCATGTACCTGCAAGTTAGTTCACATCAAGAATATGAAGAAAGTTCCTGCAAAAATAGAATTTGCTAGAAGGAACAATCTTCGTGCCAAAGTCAGCTGGATTCAGCTCTTCTTTGATCTTCAAGAGGCTCAAGGTCTTGTCCTCAAAAATAGAATTTGCCAGAAGGAACAATCTTCGTGCCAAAGTGAGCTTGGTTGGAGTCCTTCCCTTACTGGATTGTTGGATTGATATTAAAGATGAAGCTCTTCATCTTTGGACGTCGGCCCAGTCCAGTTTCAAGCCCAACCCAATTCTCCTAGCCCAACTCTGAAGAGCTTCCAACGGCACTTTGCTGGCTTTGTTCCAAACGCTGCGTTTTGCCTTAAGACGCTCCCTATAAGAGGCCTCTTTCTTGGAAACCCTAATTACGAGCTCAGTCACTGTTCTCCCACCTGAAGAGAGAAAGAGAGAGAGAAGAGAGGAAACCCTAGGTTACCAAGCGCCGCCGACGGAGATCCCACACTGAAGAGGAAGAAGGCGAGCTTCCGGCCCGGTTTTCCAACCGCCTTAGCACCGCCTTCACCTGCTCTCATCCGACTTCGATCTTCTTCGAAGTGAAGGGAGTATCTGTTCCTCTTCTGTTCTTCTTCTCCTTGTCTGTCTGTGTTTTCTGAGTTGCTTGACCTAGATCTGTTACCTTGAACTCGTCACTACTTGTATCCATGATCTGTAACTCGTTCATACTTAGTGGATTCTAGGGTTTGAGTCTCTCCCTCTTGAGGCTCCGCATAGTAGGGAAACCGAACCGCGTCACCAATCTGTGTGTTATCTTTTTCGCTTCCGCTTGCATGTTTACTTTCGACCTCGCTTCTGTGCTAGCATTTTAGGATCAAATCGTTTTCTACACATATCAATCTAAGCATCTAGGGCATACTAAATTAAAGGTGCTAACCTATATAGAGTGTGTAGTATTATCATCAAGTAAATATTCATAATAAATCCAGAAAGCCTTAACCAAGCGACATATATATAATTGCATTTGACAAGTCTCAGCAAACAGACTCGGGGCAGGGACATACCCGAGAGGTTCAAGCTTTATCCGGTCCATTCCCTTGCCCCATGGGAGGCCCTTATCCCTAGGAGGTTCACCCCAAGCGCTTCAACGCATCGTGCATCACTGCACGCATGCCTGATTCTGATCAAACTCACCACATTCATTTTTTCATCGTATCAAGATAATTAGTAAACAGGCTATACTAGGCTCGCTTGTAGAACCTGCAAGAGAGGAATAGAGGATGTGGATGTATCCTCTTGTACCCCTAAAACAATCATACCCCAAACACATCACACAACATGACCATGTATGACCATGTCTCATGCAATCACATTATATATCAAGTCAAAGCAGAACAATATATGTCTCAACCATTCATATATCAGATCAAGGCATAACCAATGTCTTATCCAATTGCATCATATATATCTGTAGGATATATGATCATAAGTTCTATAACTTTGATCATATACCTTTGTAATTTCTGTAAGGGCATTTTTCGGAATTACGGCACTAAGGAACCTATTGTGCCAAGCTGTATTTGAGCTGGTTTTCCCGCCCACTGTCAGTTGAGAACTTGCAGTTGTAACAACCACATTCTAGAGCTCCATGGAAGCTCTCAATCCAAATTCTGTCAATTGACATTTTGTTCACAATATTCACTTGATCTCTTTTATTCAAATGGTATTAGAGCTTGTTCGATCTAGACCGGAAACGCTGAGATCAGATTGTGTGGTCAGATTTGTTTTTGTTGATTTCGCATTTTTTTATTGCTCGTTGAAATTGATCATGGATGGAAGAGGATCGCCGAATCCGAATGGACAAACCTATGCTGATGCTGTCAATGGAGGAGGCGCTGGTCGAGGAACGTTTGTCGCAATGACTCCCCCTGCTCATGGATTTGGGAGAGGCGGCAATGGTGGATTCAATGGAATCCAATTTGGAGATCTGAATCAAGGTATGAATAACATGCACTATAATTCTCTATTTTTGTCCAATTCAGACCATCCAGGGATGCATCTGGTGAATACGGTGTTCAATGGTATGAATTTCGCAACCTGGAGTAGAGGAATTAGAATGGCGCTTGGAGCCAAAGCCAAGCTCGACTTTATCACAGATAGCTGTATGAAACCGCCTCCGAACAGTGAGGATTTTGAAAAATGGGAAAGAGCTTATTTCATGGTTAGGTGTTGGATGATTAATTCAATGGTGAGTGAAATTGCTGAAACACTCATGTATGTAGAATCTGTTGTTGAATTGTGGAATGACATTCGTGAGCGATTTTGTGAATCAAATGATCCCTTGATTCACCAATTGCGTCGGGATTTAGGGAACATTCGTCAAGAAAATTTGTCTGTAGGTGCATACTATGGAAAATTAAAGAAGTGTTGGGATGAGCTACAACTACTAGATTTTGTGCCTAACTGTAACTGTGGGGTAATTGGGAATTGCAGTTGTGGATTTTTAAAAAGGATCATTGACAGGGAAGAAAAGGCAAAGGTTATGCAATTTATGATGGGGCTCAATGATGTTTATGAGCCACTGCGTGGGAATGTCCTTTCCAAGGACCCTATGTCAGGTTTACTGAAGGTTTTCCAGATGGCAGTTCAACTGGAAAGATCAAAGGGTGTCACCTCAGTGATTCCCGGTGACATAAATGCCTTGAGTGTTAGCAAGGTTCAACAAACTGAAGCTGAAGCCAATGATGTGAACAGATTTGGCTATGGGAAACAAGAAGAGCAGCAAGGATATGGTAAGCAAACTGATCAACAAATGAGGTTTGAGCAGGCTAAAAGAGACTATAAGAAAGCTAAGCTTGAACGCAAGTGTGACTATTGCAATGAGAGGGGTCACACTAAGGATTACTGTTTTAAACTAGTAGGATATCCAGAATGCTTCAAGAGCCCTAAGGAAGATGACAAAGGAAAAACACATGGGAAGTTTGTAGCTCAATTTGAAGGTGCTCAAATTGATAATCCTTTTGATCATGGAAATCAAGAGATGAGGCCAGATCCAGCTATGGTCAATGCAATATACAATGAAGTGGTGAGATTGATGAAAGGGAAAGGGCCTGCTGATCACTCAGAGAGCTTTGTGAACTAGGCCATGGTTCATTTTGCAGGTACCTTGAGCATGTCCTTTCTTGTTGGTGTACATAAGGGAGATAAACACACCTTGATAGTGGATTCAGGAGCAACATACCATATTGCCTTTGACAAAGGGATATTTTCTGAGATTGCTCCTTTACCCACTTCCATTTCCTTGGGATCACCTGATGGTACTCATATCTCAGTGAAATGGTGTGGCACTGTGATCTTATATGACACATTTATCATCAGAAATGAGCTATATGTTCCTCAATTTTGTCATAATCTCCTTTCAGTTTCTAAAGTTCTTAAGGATCAGAAACTTTTGTTCCAGTTTGATGAAGCATATTGTTACCTACAGGACCCTATAACTAAGTGTTTGCTGGTCAAAGGGCATGAAGATGGAGGATTATACAGAATTCAGACTTTGCTTTCAGATGAAAAGACTGGTAATTTTTCTGTTGCTGCTTGTTGTGAGCCTAATTTGCCATGTTTTATACTTACTTTTATACCGATTTCTGCATGAATTTCATACATTTGGGTTTAAATGATATAGAATATGTGTAGTTTATACTTATTTGCAATATATGGAGGTCTACACAAGTTTTTGTCATATTTCGCAGAAATCGAACGCATTTTGGAGCTTAAAGGAAAGTCATGGAGAAGCCATGAATGGTGCAGCTGGAGAGAAGGCCAATTTCTGGCTTTCATCATTCTGAATCAGGCTGTGATGTCTTCATGAGAGTTGTAGGCCTCGGAAAGAGCTTTCCAACGCATGGTCATATGCGTCAATCCGACGAACGAGGCAGCAGGAAAGTGCGTTTTACGAACAGAGCTGGAAGCTGAGAAGTCTACTCGATATCGACAAGATTTGTCGACATCGACAAGTTTCTACTCGACATGTGCACTGGACGTCGAGTACGAGTTGCTGAGCCGAAGACGAAGATTTTACTCGACGTCGACAAGATTTGTCGATGTCGAGGAGACATATCGAGGACTCCAGTAGCCGAGATCGAGGAGAAGTCCGAGCATCGAGAAGCCTTGCAAGCTAAGATTCATCATTCTATCAAAGTCTATCAAGATCTATCCAAGAAGATGTCCACACATTAGATAAAATCCTAGTCTATCTAAGTTTATTTCATTACATTATGTTATTTATCTTTTATTTATCATTAAGCTTTAGATATAGTTTTAGATATAGATATAGATGTTCTATCCTAGATTAGCGGGATCTGAACACTATAAATAAAGCCTTAGGGGCTGATTTCTATTCATTCAATTTCAGAGAAAAACAAGTAGTTCCACAGAGACGGTTTAGGGAGTTCGAAGGTTTTAGGGTTTTGGCATTCGACGAGAGTTGGATTGCCGGGATTGTAAAGTCTTGGAATTTAGTTTAATGCAAGTTGTTTTCTTTCAATCAATGACGTCTGAGTTTGCAATGAAGAGCGAGTAGTCCACCCACTTCTGGGGCTGGGGTGAGCCCGACGGTGGCCATGTAAGGTAAAGCGATAAGAGGTAAAATCTTGTGATTGCAATCCGTCTTCTATCCCTATGAGCATGATTCTTTTGCGAGAGTTGAAGGTGATCCTTGTTTGTGTTATTGAAACGAAAGTGATCTTAATACAACTTGGATTAATTATGTGAAAAGGGTTAGTAACAATTAGGATTTATGCGAAAGCCTCTATATTCCTATTTGTTAATAACGAAAGTTATTTAGATGGAAAGCATGATCTTTTATGCCTTTATGTGTTACTTTGCATGGTTATCGTTGTGGTGTTGAAACCCTAGCCTTGGAAGTCTTTTAGTTTATTGAAGTTTATTTCGTGTTTACATTCGTTCCGTGTTCGAAAAGCTTTTGCATCTTTAAATTTCTGTTCTTATCGATTTCGAAGAGTTGTCGATATCGACATATCTTGTCGACGTCGAGTTCTTTTGTCGAGATCTTCGCTTTGCTGTTTTTTTTTGTCGATTTACTTTCTGTGTCGACAAGTTTGTGTCGAGAAGTTGTCAACATCGACAACTTGTGTCGACAATCTCGGTCGAGTTCTTCAGTCGAGTTTCTTACTGTTGTCTTAGTGATGCATAAGCATATGAGCATTATATGTGGAGCAATATTGAAATAAGGCATATTATGGCTTTTGTGATGCATAAGCATAGGTATGGCTAGGATTATAAACATATGAGCATTATATGGAAATATAAAGTCCTCCATCATCTTATCATGCAACATGTCAAAAGCAACTTCAAATTTTACCTCCTTTCATGGTTTTCAAGAAAATATGCACTTCATCGTGACTTCCCTTTACTAGGCAATTTCATGCTATATCTCTAATGAATCCAATTTTGCATCGTCGAGTTCAATATAAAGCTTCCATGAAATTATTCAAAATTTTCAATGGGGGTCATTTTTCAAGATTTTTGGAAAACATGCATATAAGCACATAAATTAATATTGAATTCCAAAATAGCCATGTATAAGTAATTCAAGGACATAATGTACACCTAATGTCAAATAAATCAAATATGCATAAAGTAAGCCCTTCCCCCACCCCATACTTAAACCTTACAGTGTCCTCACTGTATAAAAACAAGGGTAAAGAAAGAAACTCACAAGACGGGTGTGCAGATCGTCGGAAATCGAGGGAAGAAGGGCTGCAGAACTTGTCGATAGGACTGGTCGATCTCGAGAACTTGTCGATATCGACAAGTTTACTCGATAGTGGGCGATCTTCGACAATGGACGATCTTCTCGACAATGGACTTTTCGATATGGTTCTTCTCGATGTCGAGAACTTTCCTCCATGTCGACAAGACTGTAGCTTTTTTATACCTGCAAGATTCGATAGACAGAAAATATCCACACTAGAATAATCCTAAAAATAATGTCTAAAACCTAAACAAAGCAAAACAATGTCCAAAAAGTCCCAAAATAAAATGTCTATTTACAAGCTCTAGATTTTATAGTCGCTAGGCCGACTTTCTCCATTAAGCTCAAGGTGGCATCTTTAGAGCCCATGTAGCTTGGGCTTCAAACAAGACTCCATTTTTGTCTTTCAGCTGGATTCCTCCTGAATGGATCTTGTTCACCGTGAATGGTCCCATCTTCTTCTTATTGAATTTGTTAGGAAACCAATGATCCTTTGATTTAGAGACATAGACCATGTCTCCTACTTCGT
Source organism: Persicaria tinctoria (assembly GCA_037127255.1). Classification (NCBI taxonomy): domain Eukaryota; kingdom Viridiplantae; phylum Streptophyta; class Magnoliopsida; order Caryophyllales; family Polygonaceae; genus Persicaria; species Persicaria tinctoria. Next base: position 79,522,650 of record JBANSL010000004.1, on the reverse strand, counting down.
AATCCCTTGGATCGTCATCGGAAATCCTGCATAGACGCACATACCCAGGCAAACCTCTTCCATGTATAGATAAATCGTTAATTGAAATAGGAGAAGAAAGATTCATACCTTGGCTTACCTTCGCGGAATCGCATTCGGGAACCACTGGATCTTGTCGACATCGAGTAACATTACCCGATATCGATGAGTTTTCTGCTTCTGGTGGTGGTGTGCTCGATGAGGGAGAAATCGAGGAAACCCCAATCTTGTCGACATCGACAAGAGTTGTCGATGTCGAGGAGTTACTGCCATTAGGTGGAGCTCTCGTCGAGGAAGGCGGTGTCGAGGACCCCAGGATCTTGTCGATATCGACAAGATTTGTCGATGTCGAGTTGTCCTCAATTCCCTGTGGCTTGCTCGCCGATGAAGTGGTGGTCGAGGAGATCAGGATCTTGTTGACATCGACAAGATTTGTCGATGTCGAGGACATCTTCTCGATTTCTAAGTGATTGCTCGACGATGTTGGTGGAGATTTCTGATCTTTGTCGATGTCGACTAGAGTTCTCGATGTCAAGGAGTTTTTGTCGACTTCAACCCCATACTTGCATCATGTCAAGGCATCCGCAAAATAGTTAGTCCATAATGACGTACCTTGGTCTGTGTCGAATGGATTTTCTGTTTCTTCTTTTAGGATTGCCATGATCTTCTCCACCTGTGCTTCCATATCCCTTTTTTCTATTTCTTCGGGAGTCATATTTCTTACCTTTGGCTCCCCGCAAGTGATGTATCGTGCTGATATGGATTTTATTTCTTCCATGGGACCTGTATGCTTTTCAGTTTTATTGAAGGAATACTCAATTACCTCATCGCTGATGTTGAAAGTGAGCACACCTTTCCTTACGCTTATATTGGCATCCACTGTCGCCAAGAAGGGCCTTCCTAGAATAATTGGACAAGCAGGGTCTTCCGCCATATCAATAACTAAAAAATCAGCAGGGACGAAGAACTTACCTACTTGTACTGGTACATTATCCACCATGCCTGTCGGGATGACTACCGTGTTGTTTGCCATGTATAACTTAGCATCCACAGGCTCTAGGGCACCTATCTTAATCTTGGACCATATTGATAGAGGCATAATACTCACACTGGCTCCAAGATCACACAAGGCATTAAATTTATATTGACCAAATCCAATGGTTATAGCAAACTTACCTGGATCTGGTCTTTTCTCTAGCACGTCCATCTGATTGCACTCCTCTGCGATCTCAGCCATTGACCGTTTTTTGCTCAGAATCTCTTTGAGGAACTTGACATATGATGGCATTTCATTAAGAGCTTCTGTGAAAGGTATTGTGACGTTGAGCCTTTGAAGCATCTTAATGAAACGTTGAAATTTCTTTTCTGCTGGATTCTTTGGAGATTTTGTGGGGAAAGGCAGCTTCTTTTTCTGATTCGGAGCCAGAACAGACGTCGGAGGTGTTGCAGACTTCTCGACATTGATGTTGGACTCGTCGACATCGACAACTTTCCTCGATGTCGAGTTGTCGTTCTGCACAGAGGTTGGTCGATCAGGGGAGTTGTCGATATCGACAAGATGTCGATCAGAGGAGTTCTCGATATCGACAAGATTCTTGTCGACATCGAGTTGCTGTTCGGCGCTGTCCTGCTGTTTTCCGTCCTCTGGCTCGCGTAGTTGATGTCCGCTCCTGAGTTTTACAGCTGCAACATGTCCTGTAGATTTACCTTTAGGATTAGGTTCAGAAGATCCAGGGAGCGTACCTGATTGTCTAGGGACGCCGGCTGCTAGCTGTCCTATCTGTGTGCCAATCGATTTTCTCCATATATCGATTTCCCCAAGCCTAGAATTGACTCCTTGTAGCTGAGTGTGGATGGAATTGATAGATTGCCTTGTGTCTGAATGATTCCTCCGCATCTCCTCAAGAATTGTCTGCAGGTCATCTTTCTTACCTTCTCTGTCAGGGTGACCAGGAGCTCTGTAAGGTGGGGGATTCTGGTGCTGAGGCGGGCGATAATAGCTCCAGTTTTGGTTCTGGTGTGGCCCTGAGTAATGTCCCCCTGCATATCTTACCTCTTCGTGGGTTTCTGCTTGTTGTACTTGCTCTACGTGTGGGCAAGCAGTAGTATTGTGCCTAACAGATCCACATTCCAAACAAGGCTGATCTTTAGATAGGAATTTAACTTGTTTGGTTAGTCTACGTACCTGGTCGTTGTGGAATTGCGCCCTAACGTCTGGATCAATTTCCTTTGATGGCACGTACAACGGCATAGATGGGGCAGGCCTTTCATACCTTTCATCAGAAGCGGCCGCAGAAGTCCCATAGGTGTTGTCGTAGTTGGCCAGTGTCTCAAATACCTCCCAAGCTCTGCGTGGAGTGTATCCGAGATACTCATAGTTGGTGTAGTTGTTGATCCTATCCTTTGTAGGTGCATCCAGGAATTGAAGATGATTTCCTGGATGACGTAGGGCGGTTGTCCATGTGTAGGACAGGATTTCAGAAGCCTTTTGTAGCGCTCCCAGACCTGTGCTAATGGTTCACCTGGCTTTTGTCTGAAAGCCGTTATTTGTTGTCTGAGGGCAGCTGTCTTTGCAGGAGGAAAGAACTTGTTGAGGAATAGTTCTTGTAGTTCGTTCCAAGTGCGAATTGATCGTGCAGGCAATCCTTCCAGCCATTGTTGGGCCATTCCTGCAAGGGACCAACGAAAAGCCTTTAGTTTTAAATATTCACGATTGGCACCATCAGTTATAGCTTCACATAAATCTACAAATGTGGTGATATGCTCTAAAGGACATTCATGGATGCTTCCCCTAAATTGACTTCTCCTATATTCAGTAATAAAAGAAGGACGAATTTCATAATTAATATCGGGAACAAAGGGTTTCCTGCAAGTGCCTGAGCAGATTTATTATCACAGTGTAAGGGAATAGGAAGAGCAACATTGATGCAAAGATCACTCAACAGGCCCTGCAACCAGACCAGCTCACTGTATACTGAAGACATAGCTCTATACTCACTCTCTGTGGAAGATTTGGAAACCACCTTTTGCTTCTTGGTTTTCCAAGAGATAAGAGATCCTCCAAGAAACACACAGTAGCCAGTTAGTGACATCCCTGTATCCCTACAATTTCCCCAATCAGCATCACTGAAGGCTGTTAAATGGAATGAAGATACAGCAGGGAATGACAGAGCAATGTTGAATGTCCCCTTCAAGTATCTGAGTAAGTACATATATAGCAGCATTCCAATGAGGTTGGAGAGGATTCTGAAAAAACTGGCTTAATTGTTGCACAGTGAATGAAATACCAGGACGAGTGAGTGTGAGATATAGGAGCCTACCAACAATTCTTCTGTAATTCTCAGGATGCTCAATAGGTTGTCCTTTAGTGGAAGATAACTTTGTCCCATGCTTCATAGGAAAAGTATTGGCTTTGCAAGCTTCCATTTTAGCATCAGTAAGGATGTCTAGGATGTATTTTCTTTGGTTGAGCAGGATGCCTGAGGATGATCTAGCAATTTCCATACCTAAGAAGTACCTAGCCACTCCCAAATCCTTGATGGTGAAGGCAGCATGAAGGCTTTCTTTAGTGAGTTGAATGTCTGCTGAAGAATTGCCAAGGAGAAGCATGTCATCCACATAAACAAGAGCAACAGTCAGAGAGGACCCTGTACTCTTGACAAAGAGGGAGTAGTCATGTTTAGACTGAGAATAGCCAAGGTTGATTAGGAACTGAGTTAACTCATGGTTCCATTGTCTGCTGGCTTGTTTAAGCCCGTACAATGATCTGTGTAGCTTGCAGACATGACCATCAGGGACCTTGTAACCCAATGGAGGGACCATGTATACTTCCTCTTCCAAAAAACCATGCAGGAAAGCATTATTTACATCAAGTTGATGTAATACCTAGCCTTTGACAGCAGCTAAAGCAAGAATCACTCTAACCGTTGAGAGTTTAGCCACAGGAGAAAAAGTTTGCTTGTAATCCTTGTCTTTCACCTGATTATATACTTTTGCAACAAGCCTTGCCTTGTACCTCTCAACCAACCCATCTGGCCTATACTTGATTTTAAAAATCCATTTTGAACCTATTGCATTCTTGCCTTGAGGAAGAGGTGTAATAGACCAAGTCTGGTTCTTTTCTAAGGCATCAATCTTAGTTTTCATAGCAGTCTCCCACTCATCTATGCCTTTGGCCTGAGAGTAGCTGTTTGGTTCAAACACAACACACACATTCACCAATGACTGAACATAGGCACTAGACAAATGAGCAACGTTTTAAAGACTGAACACAACAAAAGATTGAGAAATGGACTCTTCTGGCACTGACTGATGTCTGGAAGGCAAACCTGAATAGATGTAGTCCTGTAGCCTAGTAGGAGCCCTGACAGCTCTCTTAGGCATAGGAGGAGAAGGGACAGTAACACTCTCAGGAGAAGATGCAAATACTGGAGATGGAGAGTGGGAAGAGGGAAGAGAAGTATCAAGGGAATCAGCAATGTCCTGCACTGGGCTACTAGTGACAGGAGTTGGAATCGATGCAGGTCCTGGGGATGGAGGAAACATCCTAAGCTGGGAAGGAAGAAGCTCATCATCATCAGATGGAAAGGAGTTCTTTGGGAAAGCTGAAGTAGGAGGAGATATGTGATCACCTTTGAAAGGAAACACAGATTCCTCAAACTTCACATGTCTGCTTATTATAATGGTTTTCCTATCCCAGTCATACAGCTTATAGGCCTTCTGGCCTGGGGGATAGCCCAAGAACACACACCTTCTAGCAATGGTTCCAAGCTTATCTCTTCTATCATTTGGTTGTAGTGCATAACATAAACACCCAACCACTCTAAGCACGTCATAAGTAGGTGACATATGAAACAACATCTCAAAAGGTGATTTCCATCCTAATACTGCAGATGGCATTTTATTCACAAGATAAGTAGCACTCAAAACACAGTCTCCCCGGAATTTGATGGGTAGGCCAGCATGCAATCTAATGGCTCTGGTAGTTTCAAGCAAATGCCTATGTTTTCTCTCAACACGACCATTTTGCTCATGAACACCAGGAGCAGACTTCTGGTGAACAATCCCATGAGCATCAAACAGTTCAACACAACCTCTTTATGTGAATCTTAGCTTGCAAGGCTTCTCGATGCTCGGACTTCTCCTCGATCTCGGCTACTGGAGTCCTCGATATGTCTCCTCGACATCGACAAATCTTGTCGACGTCGAGTAAAATCTTCGTCTTCAGCTCAGCAACTCGTACTCGACGTCCAGTGCACATGTCGAGTAGAAACTTGTCGATGTCGACAAATCTTGTCGATATCGAGTAGACTTCTCAGCTTCCAGCTCTGTTCGTAAAACGCACTTTCCTGCTGCCTCGTTCGTCGGATTGACGCATATGACCATGCGTTGGAAAGCTCTTTCCGAGGCCTACAACTCTCATGAAGACATCACAGCCTGATTCAGAATGATGAAAGCCAGAAATTGGCCTTCTCTCCAGCTGCACCATTCATGGCTTCTCCATGACTTTCCTTTAAGCTCCAAAATGCGTTCGATTTCTGCGAAATATGACAAAAACTTGTGTAGACCTCCATATATTGCAAATAAGTATAAACTACACATATTCTATATCATTTAAACCCAAATGTATGAAATTCATGCAGAAATCGGTATAAAAGTAAGTATAAAACATGGCAAATTAGGCTCACAACAAGCAGCAACAGAAAAATTACCAGTCTTTTCATCTGAAAGCAAAGTCTGAATTCTGTATAATCCTCCATCTTCATGCCCTTTGACCAGCAAACACTTAGTTATAGGGTCCTGTAGGTAACAATATGCTTCATCAAACTGGAACAAAAGTTTCTGATCCTTAAGAACTTTAGAAACTGAAAGGAGATTATGACAAAATTGAGGAACATATAGCTCATTTCTGATGATAAATGTGTCATATAAGATCACAGTGCCACACCATTTCACTGAGATATGAGTACCATCAGGTGATCCCAAGGAAATGGAAGTGGGTAAAGGAGCAATCTCAGAAAATATCCCTTTGTCAAAGGCAATATGGTATGTTGCTCCTGAATCCACTATCAAGGTGTGTTTATCTCCCTTATGTACACCAACAAGAAAGGACATGCTCAAGGTACCTGCAAAATGAACCATGGCCTAGTTCACAAAGCTCTCTGAGTGATCAGCAGGCCCTTTCCCTTTCATCAATCTCACCACTTCATTGTATATTGCATTGACCATAGCTGGATCTGGCCTCATCTCTTGATTTCCATGATCAAAAGGATTATCAATTTGAGCACCTTCAAATTGAGCTACAAACTTCCCATGTGTTTTTCCTTTGTCATCTTCCTTAGGGCTCTTGAAGCATTCTGGATATCCTACTAGTTTAAAACAGTAATCCTTAGTGTGACCCCTCTCATTGCAATAGTCACACTTGCGTTCAAGCTTAGCTTTCTTATAGTCTCTTTTAGCCTGCTCAAACCTCATTTGTTGATCAGTTTGCTTACCATATCCTTGCTGCTCTTCTTGTTTCCCATAGCCAAATCTGTTCACATCATTGGCTTCAGCTTCAGTTTGTTGAACCTTGCTAACACTCAAGGCATTTATGTCACCGGGAATCACTGAGGTGACACCCTTTGATCTTTCCAGTTGAACTGCCATCTGGAAAACCTTCAGTAAACCTGACATAGGGTCCTTGGAAAGGACATTCCCACGCAGTGGCTCATAAACATCATTGAGCCCCATCATAAATTGCATAACCTTTGCCTTTTCTTCCCTGTCAATGATCCTTTTTAAAAATCCACAACTGCAATTCCCAATTACCCCACAGTTACAGTTAGGCACAAAATCTAGTAGTTGTAGCTCATCCCAACACTTCTTTAATTTTCCATAGTATGCACCTACAGACAAATTTTCTTGACGAATGTTCCCTAAATCCCGACGCAATTGGTGAATCAAGGGATCATTTGATTCACAAAATCGCTCACGAATGTCATTCCACAATTCAACAACAGATTCTACATACATGAGTGTTTCAGCAATTTCACTCACCATTGAATTAATCATCCAACACCTAACCATGAAATAAGCTCTTTCCCATTTTTCAAAATCCTCACTGTTCGGAGGCGGTTTCATACAGCTATCTGTGATAAAGTCGAGCTTGGCTTTGGCTCCAAGCGCCATTCTAATTCCTCTACTCCAGGTTGCGAAATTCATACCATTGAACACCGTATTCACCAGATCCATCCCTGGATGGTCTGAATTGGACAAAAATAGAGAATTATAGTGCATGTTATTCATACCTTGATTCAGATCTCCAAATTGGATTCCATTGAATCCACCATTGCCGCCTCTCCCAAATCCATGAGCAGGGGGAGTCATTGCGACAAACGTTCCTCGACCAGCGCCTCCTCCATTGACAGCATCAGCATAGGTTTGTCCATTCGGATTCGGCGATCCTCTTCCATCCATGATCAATTTCAACGAGCAATAAAAAAATGCGAAATCAACAAAAACAAATCTGACCACACAATCTGATCTCAGCGTTTCCGGTCTAGATCGAACAAGCTCTAATACCATTTGAATAAAAGAGATCAAGTGAATATTGTGAACAAAATGTCAATTGACAGAATTTGGATTGAGAGCTTCCATGGAGCTCTAGAATGTGGTTGTTACAACTGCAAGTTCTCAACTGACAGTGGGCGGGAAAACCAGCTCAAATACAGCTTGGCACAATAGGTTCCTTAGTGCCGTAATTCCGAAAAATGCCCTTACAGAAATTACAAAGGTATATGATCAAAGTTATAGAACTTATGATCATATATCCTACAGATATATATGATGCAATTGGATAAGACATTGGTTATGCCTTGATCTGATATATGAATGGTTGAGACATATATTGTTCTGCTTTGACTTGATATATAATGTGATTGCATGAGACATGGTCATACATGGTCATGTTGTGTGATGTGTTTGGGGTATGATTGTTTTAGGGGTACAAGAGGATACATCCACATCCTCTATTCCTCTCTTGCAGGTTCTACAAGCGAGCCTAGTATAGCCTGTTTACTAATTATCTTGATACGATGAAAAAATGAATGTGGTGAGTTTGATCAGAATCAGGCATGCGTGCAGTGATGCACGATGCGTTGAAGCGCTTGGGGTGAATCTCCTAGGGATAACGGCCTCCCATGGGGCAAGGGAATGGACCGGATAAAGCTTGAACCTCTCGGGTATGTCCCTGTCCCGAGTCTGTTTGCTGAGACTTGTCAAATGCAATTATATATATGTCGCTTGGTTAAGGCTTTCTGGATTTATTATGAATATTTACTTGATGATAATACTACACACTCTATATAGGTTAGCACCTTTAATTTAGTATGCCCTAGATGCTTAGATTGATATGTGTAGCAAACGATTTGATCCTAAAATGCTAGCACAGAAGCGAGGTCGAAAGTAAACATGCAAGCGGAAGCGAAAAAGATAACACACAGATTGGTGACGCAGTTCGGTTTCCCTACTATGCGGAGCCTCAAGAGGGAGAGACTCAAACCCTAGAATCCACTAAGTATGAACGAGTTACAGATCATGGATACAAGTAGTAACGAGCTCAAGGTAACAGATCTAGGTCAAGCAACTCAGAAAACACAGACAGACAAGGAGAAGAAGAACAGAAGAGGAACAGATACTCCCTTCACTTCGAAGAAGATCGAAGTCGGATGAGAGCAGGTGAAGGCGGTGCTAAGGCGGTTGGAAAACCGGGCCGGAAGCTCGCCTTCTTCCTCTTCAGTGTGGGATCTCCGTCGGCGGCGCTTGGGAACCTAGGGTTTCCTCTCTTCTCTCTCTCTTTCTCTCTTCAGGTGGGAGAACAGTGACTGAGCTCGTAATTAGGGTTTCCAAGAAAGAGGCCTCTTATACGGAGCGTCTTAAGGCAAAACGCAGCGTTTGGAACAAAGCCAGCAAAGTGCCGTTGGAAGCTCTTCAGAGTTGGGCTAGGAGAATTGGGTTGGGCTTGAAACTGGACTGGGCCGACGTCCAAAGATGAAGAGCTTCATCTTTAATATCAATCCAACAATCCAGCAAGGGAAGGACTCCAACCAAGCTCACCAAGTGCCACCGGCTAGGCCCTCTTGAGCCACCCTTGGTCCAATGTCATGAGCCACCTGTGACCTAGTCCTAACCTTGAGCTTCTAGCCATTATTTGTACATAATCACTAATACATACATCTGGATTACAGACATTACAATTTGCCCTCCTAATCCAGCCACTATGTATTACAACTCGTTCATTTAAATAGGGATCTGGGTTGTGTCTTCAATCCGTCCATCCTCGGCTCATGTACCTGCAAGTTAGTTCACATCAAGAATATGAAGAAAGTTCCTGCAAAAATAGAATTTGCCACAAGGAACAATCTTCGTGCCAAAGTCAGCTGGATTCAGCTCTTCTTTGATCTTCAAGAGGCTCAAGGTCTTGTCCTCAACCCTATGTCTGATGAAGTGAGACCTAACATCAATGTGTTTGGTCTTCTCATGGTACATTGGGTCTTTGCACAAATACATAGCACTTTGGCTATCCATGTTGATCACAGGTACAAACTTTCTTCTGAAAATCTCACCAAGTATGCCTTTCAGCCAAATGGCTTCCTTAGCAGCTTCAGTAGCTGCAATGTACTCAGCCTCTGTGGATGACAAGGCCACCACATATTGTTGTTGAGACTTCCAGGAGATGCAATTGCCAGCCCAGGTGAAATAGTATGCAGTTGTGGACTTCCTTGTGTCCTTGTTGCTTGCATAATCAGAGTCTACATATCCTTGGAGATCACTTGCAGGGGAGTAGCTGGAATAGATCAAACCCAAGTGTTTAGAACCATTCAAATATCTCAGTAAATATTTCATAGCATTCCAATGAGGTGATCCAGGATTAGACATATATCTACTTAGAACACTTATAGCAAAGGCTAAGTCAAGTCTGGTGCAAAGCATTGCATACATGATAGAACCAACAGCCACATCATAGGGAACATCAGCCATTTCCTTTTTCTCATGATCAGTCTTAGGGCATTGTTTTTTGCTCAAAGCAAGATGCCCTCCTAAGGGTATAGGTGAAGACTTAGAGTCAAGCATGCAGAATTTCTCAAGAACTTTTTCAATATAGTCAACCTGGGATAACATGAGAGTTTTCTTAGCTCTATTTCTAATGATTTTAATTCCCAGAATTCTCTTGGCATTGCCAAGATCCTTCATATCAAAATGTTGCATTAAGTTCCTTTTAGTATCAGAGATGACTCTCATAGAAGCACAGACAAGGAGAATGTCATCCACATACAGAAGAATAAACAGAGGAAACTTGGTGGTAACACCTTTGATATATAAGCAGGAATCATAATCACTTCTAATAAAGCCTAAAGATCTCATGCAAGAATCAAATTTTCTGATCCATTGTCTGGGAGACTGTTTTAGACCATAAATTGATTTTTTAAGAAGGCAGACATGATCAGGTTTCTTCTTATCAGTGAATCCTTTAGGTTGCTTCATGAAAATAGTTTCATCAAGATCTCCATGCAGAAAGGCTGTTTTAACATCCATTTGTTCAAGTTCCCAGTCAAAGACAGTAGCAATAGCAAGAAGTAATCTCAGAGTTTTATATTTTACAACTTGAGCAAATATGTCATTATAATCCAGCCCTTCTCTTTGACTAAATCCTTTAGCTACAAGTCTGGCTTTGAATTTAGGTGGCTCATTAGCTTTAACCCCTTCTTTAATCTTAAAGACCCATTTACAGTCAATGGCTTTAGCATGAGCAGGCTTAGGAACAAGAACCCAGGTGTTGTTTATTTTCATAGATTCAAGTTCTTCAAGCATGGCTTTGTACCATTTTACTGAGTCAGAGGATCTCATAGCAGATTCAAAGGTTTCAGGAGGATTACTTTTAATGATTTCAGATGCAACAAAAGCAAACTCACCAATATCAATGTCATCAGTGTATCTTCTATTAGGAATCCTAGTTCTAGGACTCCTATCCCTAACAAGTTGATAATCGTTTAAGGGCACAGAAGAATTCACAGAAGGAGAGGAAGCATGCTCAGACACAGAGGGCCCAGAAGAAGTAGAACTGGGAGAATCAGAAGAAGACTGGGGGTTTAGAGGTACTCCCTGAGCTGTGTCATCTTCATTTTCTTCATCTTCTTCAGGTTGTTGCTCTTCGTCATTTCCTCCTCCTAATTGTTGAGGTTGCTGAATTGGTGTGACAGGAGAAGTTCTTTGAGCAGGGAAGAAGGTTGGAACATGACCAGTGTCAAATTCATCTTCTTCACCTAGCTCAGTTACAGAATCCCTGAGTTGGTCATCAGGGACAAAGAACTTGGAGGGCTCATCAGTGTTGCTTGCATTCTCATTTCTAGGGGTGAGGATATTCTTAAAATGAAAGTCAGTTTCATTAAATGTAACATTTCTAGCAACAATAACTTTATATCCACCAAGTTGAATGAGAAGAATTTTGTAGCCCTTCACACCTTCAGGGTAACCCAACATCACACCCTTTAGTGCTCTAGGCTGTAACTTACCTTGAGAAACCTGAGCATAAGCAGTACAACCAAAGGGTTTAAGGTATGAAAGATTGGGTACCTTACCAATCGACAGTTCTTGTGGAGTTTTGAAGCCTGTTACAGAGGAGGGGCTCCTGTTGATCAGGTAGGAGGCTGTGACCACAACCTCTCCCCATAGGATGTGCTTCATTCCTGCAGTGAAGAGAAGGCATCTGGCCTTCTCTAACAGTGTCCTGTTCATCCTCTCAGCAGTGCCATTCTGCTGAGGGGTTCCAGGCACTGTGAGTTGCCTTTGGATCCCATTCTCCCTGCAGAAATCATTGAAGGCAGTATTGCAAAACTCAAGCCCATTGTCAGTCTTAAAGCAAACAAGTTTATAACCAGATTGAAGCTCTACCTTTGATTTCCAAGCCTTGAAGGCCTTGAAGGCCCGGAAGGCCTCATCCTTAGATTTAAGAAGAGTAACCCATACCTTTCTGGAGAAGTGGTCAATGAAGGAAATAAAATATTTCTTACCACCAATTGTGTCTACCTGTGCAGGACCCCAGAGGTCAGAGTGTACATATTCAAGAGGCTTGGTGGCCTTGTACACAGAATTAGGAAACACCTGTTTGGTAGCTTTGCCAAATACACAATTCTGACAGAAAGACAAATCAGAGAGCCTATCAGATATTAAACCATGTTTATGCAAGTAATATAGGCCTTTGTTTCCAATATGCCCTAACCTGAGATGCCAGAGTTTGGTTAGATGAGAAGAATCAATAAGATTGCACTCATTATCAGGGGTGATGACATGATACAAACCATTTTTCCTAATAGTCTTGACAATGCACTTTTTATTAGAAGAAACAGTTTTAATGCCACCACTGGTATGTATGTCATAATTCATGCAATCAAACACAGATTCAGACATAAGACTCCTCCTCAAATCAGGAACCCATTTGACATCTTTCAGAGTGATGACATTCCCATCAAACATCTTCAGAGAAACATCTCCAACCCCCTTGATGGCAAGTGTGTGGTGGTCACCAAGTTTGACCATCCCACACCTACTCTGATCAAGGTTATCAAAGCTGGCTTTGATAGGGGTGGCATGTATGGTGCAGCCAGAGTCAAGGATCCAGTTGCCTGAATCAACTTCCTCTGGTGTGCACATGAAGAGTTCATTGGGATATGCACCACTGTCGGACTCAAGCAATGAAACAGAGATATCATTTTTGAGTTTATTTTCATCAGCTCTTTTCTTTTTTCTGCAATCTTTAATCCAATGACCTAGGTGACCACAGTAGTTGCATTTAGAATCTTTAGGCACCTTGGTTGTAGACTCAGATTGTTTAGCATTAGAATTCTCATCTTCCTTAGCCTTTTTCTTATTCCTGCTCTTATTTCTATTGCCATTAGACTTGTTGGAATTAGCAAACAAGACTTCAGATTTTTCAGTGTTCTCAGATTTAGCACCAAATTCAGATTTGAAAACTTTTAGCATCTCATTTTTCTCAGTGATAGTCTCAACTATTCTTTCCTTAGTGAGAGGCTCCCTAGAGAACTGAATAACATCCTTAAAGTGATCAAACTGTGAAGGCAGAGAATTAAGCAACAAGATAGCTTGATGAGAATCCTTAATACTATCATCACATCTCTCTAATTCTTGGGTCATTTTCAGAAACTTATCCAAGTTGTCATTTAAAGTGATGTTGGTATCCATTTTAAATGTAAATAACCTGCAGAGGAGAGAAATGCGACTAGGCAGAGATTTGACAAGAAAAAGATCCTCCAGGGCTAACCACAGAGCCCTGAGGTCATTTACCTTCACTACCTATCTTGCTACATCATCAGTAAGCCTGAGCATAATCTCAGCATGAGCTTGCTCAGATATTTCTGGTGGGACAGGAGCTGGTGGAGCTGTTTGGACTGGAGGGCCTCCCTCTGGTGCATTTGCAGCAGGAAGTGCTAGTTCAAGGGGAGCAACTGCTCTCCAGCACTTTTCCTTGATGAGGATCGCTTTCATCTTGACTTGCCACATGGAAAAGTCAATTTTACCATCATATGGTCAGATTTTGACATAAGAGTCAGCCATGGTACCTGCACAAAAAAGCCAAACAAAGTCAGATAGCTCAAAGACAAAGGTAATAACAGAGATTACTTAAATCAAGAGCTATTCAACAAAGTAAAGCACAGAAAAAACTGTTTTTGTAAAGAACAAAGAACTAGTTTTGAAAACAGGTGTGGTACGTCGGACGGGAGAGGAACAGCGCCTGGCCGGTGGACACTATATGCGGCCTGCCCAATGTCCACGCCCCCAGATCTATTTCCCTCGTCTACAGAGACGAGACAAAGGAAGAAAAGGGACAATCAAGCTCTGATACCACTTTGTAGAAAACGATTTGATCCTAAAATGCTAGCACAGAAGCGAGGTCGAAAGTAAACATGCAAGCGGAAGCGAAAAAGATAACACACAGATTGGTGACGCGGTTCGGTTTCCCTACTCTGCGGAGCCTCAAGAGGGAGAGACTCAAACCCTAGAATCCACTAAGTATGAACGAGTTACAGATCATGGATACAAGTAGTAACGAGCTCAAGGTAACAGATCTAGGTCAAGCAACTCAGAAAACACGGACAGACAAGGAGAAGAAGAACAGAAGAGGAACAGATACTCCCTTCACTTCGAAGAAGATCGAAGTCGGATGAGAGCAGGTGAAGGCGGCGCTAAGGCGGTTGGAAAACCGGGCCGGAAGCTCGCCTTCTTCCTCTTCAGTGTGGGATCTCCGTCGGTGGCGCTTGGGAACCTAGGGTTTCCTCTCTTCTCTCTCTCTTTCTCTCTTCAGGTGGGAGAACAGTGACTGAGCTCGTAATTAGGGTTTCCAATAAAGAGGCCTCTTATAAGGAGCGTCTTAAGGCAAAACGCAGCGTTTGGAACAAAGCCAGCAAAGTGCCGTTGGAAGCTCTTCAGAGTTGGGCTAGGAGAATTGGGTTGGGCTTGAAACTGGACTGGGCCGACGTCCAAAGATGAAGAGCTTCATCTTTAATATCAATCCAACAATCCAGCAAGGGAAGGACTCCAACCAAGCTCACCAAGTGCCACCGGCTAGGCCCTCTTGAGCCACCCTTGGTCCAATGTCATGAGCCACCTGTGACCTAGTCCTAACCTTGAGCTTCTAGCCATTATTTGTACATAATCACTAATACATACATCTGGATTACAGACATTACAATATGGGATTCCAAAATAGCTTAAAGCAAAAACGGCATTAACAAATATATTTATATATGTGATCAATTCTTGAATCATCAATATTTCCATCAACGTACAAATTCCAAAATAGATTAATTAAGTCAGAGCTACGAAGGCCGATGGTTACATAGAATAGCCATGGATGGATGGCCTGAAGAAGGGGGTAAAAAATCTAGAGATGATGAGTTTCTTCATGAGTAGTATCTGCTCCTTAGCTCCCAGGCTCACCTGTAGGCCGTAGTCGACTAGCTAGTTAACTTGTAAAGGACATTTGTTGTCATGTAGGTTGTTATGATTAAAGTACTTTTAGTCTGTTAGTGAATGATTAGAGAAGTTGGAGGACTACATTTCAATGTAATCATACTCCTTTGAATGATCATGTTAGAGGATCCAAATCTCTTGATTCTGGATTCTTGTTCCGATGCAGTCCTAGAGGGTTTCCTCTCCCATTCTGGAAGACGCCGAGGATGTAGAACCAAACATCTGTTCTTCCGCTGAAGGCGTATGCCATCTTGTTGGAACTTGTTTGGAGTCATCGAAAGTACACAGTCTTTGAAAGGTAGAAGCACCAAAACCTAAAGCCTCCGTGGTCGACCCAAAGCCCCGAGGCATTTGACCTTGTGCACTTGCAGGTTGTGTTAACCATTCTTGTTAATCGATGCTTTGCTTGCTGATCCAGATTCGGCTCTGGCGGTTTCCACTTCCATCTGGATTGGAAGGTTGCCCCTGTGAATAAAGACCAAACCTTTGGCTGCTTCCTTGAGACATTGAAGTTGCAATGTCAAATAACATCAAAATGAATAGGAATCATTGATCAACAAACATTTACGGTAAATATAATTATCTAATTAGAATAATAACAATAAATAGTACAATTTATGCGCCATCACGCATATTTTTTTATATAAATAAAATCATAATCTATAAAAAATTACTATCAAATAAAATAAAAATACATTTGATTCAATGTTTTGGTTTGAACCAATTTATATAAAAAAATGTATAATATACTAAGGAATAAATTATATGCTAATTTAATGTTTTAAATTAAATCAATTGATTAGAAAATTTAAAAAAAAATCTATTTTAATTTGATTGGTTGAAAACCCCATAATTATTGTAGTGATGACACATCATAAAAAAATGCTTCTATTTTAACGGTTAGATAATAATAATAATAATAATAATAATAATAATAATCTATTTTAATTTGATCGGGATGTGTGCTCTGCTGCTGGTTATGGGTTTTTGCCTTTTTCTTTCTCTTCCTTCGGTGAGCTGGATGGGGATGCGATTGCGCTTCTGGGACGGATTCGTTCCTTCTCTTTAGCCTTAGATTCTAGTTCTCGTCTAGCTGCTCATATTTTTACCAGAGTTTGTTTTTCCATTGCTAAGGGGGTTGGCGCGCAGCTTGTTTCTCGGCTGCCCGCTAACTTCCTATAAACATTCGGTTGTTTGATTTCTATAATAATATTATTATTATAAATAATAATAATAATAATAATAATAATAATAATAATAATAATAATAATAATAATAATAATAATAATAATAATAATACTTGGCACACTTACGTTGAGCAGCATCAACCACAACACGGTCGGGCCTAAAGTCAGACATCACAGACTGAGTCAAAGGGGAGGATCCCGTCAAATCGACACACACATCCCGCCCTTTGTCCCAGGAATAAAGGAGCAAATCCGCTGGACGAATGGGCTTATCACGCCCATCAACCAAACCGATATACCCCTCCTTGCCAGCAGTAATCCCATACCTATAGCAGATATCAAATAAGGTATCACGAACGAGGTTGTGTCGATGTTTAATGCCCACGGAACCAGCGCATGACACAACATGATCACCATAGACATCACCATCAAAGACCCGAGAACAAGCAGGGCAGAGTCTAGACACGGTAAACAATGGGACACCCAATCGATAGCTAAGCACACTAAGATAGGTCCTTCCATGCATAGTCTGCCCCAAGCCAGAAATAGGTACTGCACACTAATTTCTTGTAACTCTATTTTTATAATAATAATAATAATAATAATAATAATAATAATAATAATAATAATAATAATAATAATAATAATAATAATAATAATAATAATAATAATAATAATAATGATAATGATAATAATAATAATAATAATAATAATAATATAATAGGAAAAATGACTCAAAATAATATCAACTATCACAAATGAACCAAAAATAATACGAACTAAAAAAAAGTCTCAAAATAATACAAACTATCCACTTATAAACCAAAAATAATACAGACTTTAGAATCAACTGAAAATAATACAAACTATGAACTTTTAACTCAAAATAATACAAACTTTTGAATTTGGGCTAGGAGAAGATTCAAAACAAAACATTATTTACCAAAATTATAAAAAATATGTGTATATAGTCACACTTTAAACAAATGCATCCCTTTTATTTTTTAAATACACCAAAACCACTATTTATTTATTCAGCTTTATAAAAAAACCACTTTTTATTTTGAAATTAAATAAAATCACATCCACTTTATCCATAATTATTAAAAAAAGAATAATATCCCATATAATTCATGTAATTTTGTGTAATTTCTAAAAATTGGGGTTGTATTTACAAATTTACACAACCAAATAGGGTGTTTGATGTATTTAAAATATAGAAGGTGGATTTATGCAAAATATGAATAATTATAGATTTTTTTTTATAATTTTGATAAATAAAATTTTATTTAGAGTCTTATCCTAATTTGAGCTCAAAAGTTTGTATTATTTAAAGTCAAAATTTCATTGATTGTATTATTTTTGGTTGATTTTAAAGTTTGTATTATTTTTGGTTTATAGGTGGATAGTTTGTATTATTTTGTGACTTTTTTTAGTTCATATTATTTTTGGTTCATGTCTCATAGTTGGTATTATTTTGAGTCATTTTTCCATAATAATAATAAAAAAAAACTTGGTGGGTTTGGTGTGCTCACGGTTGAGGATGTTAGTCATTTCGCTTTCATCGCATCCCGTCCCCAAACAGCTGAACTCCAAACATCCATTTTGAGCAAGGTAGCGGCATCAACTTCCAGACATCCTGACATTAGCACTGATAGTGTTCTCGCCCAAGCTATCTCGAGATATGTCGCTTGTGTTGGTTCGGATATTAATGACTTGTTTGTATCCCCCGCCCCCAAAAAAATCATGTCAGTATTGGCGGATCGGTACTTCAAGTTCATTGATGACAACTTGGTGTCCACCCTCAATCCGACGCCAAGGCAGCTACAGGTTTTGCAAGCGGTGAGAGGAGAAAGAGCACATGATTTTTTGTTGGCTACTCCCATTGAGGGCCTTGCTCAGACCATGCCGTCCCGCCAGTTTCGTTCTGTCCTCCAATACCATCTCTCGATTCCTATGGTTACTGGGAATCCGACTTGTCCTAGTTGTGAGCTAGATAGGATGGACCCGTTTGGAGACCATGTTCTGCATTGTAGTCGAGGCATCGGGACTAAGCACCGACACAACATGGTCCGTGATGTTTTGGCAGACATTTGTTATAAAGCGGGCATCGCAGTTCAGAAGGAAGCACGTACTGGTATGAGCAGTGATGATGGTGTTGAGTTGAGACCAGGTGATTTGTTGGTTTATGTGTGGGACAAAGGTAGGGACACTTGTGTTGATGTGGTTGGGGCTTCGCCATTTACAACTAGAGCTAATGATTCCTTTGTACCCGGCAAGGCGGTTTCCCAGGCCACTGAAAGGAAGAAGAAGAAGTACACAAATATTTGTGCTGCGAAAGGGTATTGCTTCATGGCATTTGCGTTCTCTACATTAGGGGAACTGGGACTTGACGCTATAATTGGTTTTATGAAGCGGGTTCAACTGGTTACGAAGAGTCATGGGGCGGGGTCTAATAACGGCGAATTCATATTTCATAGAGTTGGATTTACTATTCAGAAGGGGGTTGAAGCTCAATTTGTTACGAGACTTCCAACTAACTTTATGTAAATCATTTTTATGATAATAATAATAATATTTTTATAAATAATAATAATAATAATAATAATAATAATAATAATAATAATAATAATAATAATAATAATAATAATAATAATAATAATAATAATAAGAGGGAATTTGTTGAAATGGATCTTTTACCATATTTGATTAGGTAGTTAGCCCCCTTAATTTGTTTATTAGTCACAACCACCCCTCTAATTATTTTTTTCAGTCGTAGCAGTGATTCCTTCCTTCCTCCCATCTTCTTCCTCGGAGCTCACCGGATCTAGAGCCGACGAAGTCGGAGCCGCCCTCGAAGCTCACCGGATCTGGAGCCGACGAAGCCGGAGCCGCCCTCGGAGCTCACCGGATCTGGATTTTTCGACTCCCCTCCCATGGCGGCTGGGTTTGTAGCGAGGCTCAGTGGCGGCGGATCCGGGCTTTCGGTGGCCGGATCTGTGGTGTGGGTGGCCGGAGGGACTCGGATCTAGGGTGGCGGCGGTCGGCGAGGGCTGCCGTGGGGGACTCGGGATCTGCCTGGTGTGGGTGGCCGCACATCTCTGCAAATTTCCAACGGGGAAGAAGAAGGGTTTGTGTTGTGATTCCTAATAAATCACAAAACCGGCCCGAAAGTTTTAAAAATTACACATTGGCCCTATATTTTATATAAATACATAAAGCGGCCTAAAACTTTTCAGGGATGCATATTTTGCCCCTGTGAAGTATTCACATATCCTGAAGGTAATATGTAACCCCCGAAGTGGTTGGCCCTATATTTTATTGATTCTGCATTATATTACTTACATTGATGCATTTTTTTTAGTTGATGACATGTTATAATAGGTGTTTTTACGTATACAACCAATATTAATGTCGTAGTTTCAAAGACTTTGTATTTTTATATGTGCAATAAGGTGACAATATTTTGATTCCACGTTTTAAGCTCTTATGTCATCAATTATATAAAATTGTCACCATAAATAATTGTGATTAATGAAGCGTAATAACAAATGTCATCCATGAATAAAAATTTAATGAATATGTCACCACAAGTGATTGCATCAATGAAGTGTAATCACAAACGTGTCATCAGTGAATGAAAGTATAATCGATGAAAATAAATCGATATACAATTGATTAAATTAAAAACATGTGGCATCAATCGATTTGATTAAAAAAAATGGCATCAAATAATTACATTATAAAAATGACATCAAATACCATTTTGAAAATTTTGTATCACATTAAAGAAAAAAAATGTCATCAAAATACAACTTTGAAAAAATATCATCAAAAATATGGCATCACGGTAAAAAAAATATCATCAAAAAAGTGGCATCTGTCGTTAACAGTAAAAAAAATGGCATCAATGATCAACGTGACATTACTGTAAACAAAAAATGTCATCAATGTTTAAAAAAAGTGACATTAAAAAAGTGTCATCCAATCATTTCATTAGAAAAGTGGCATCAAAATGAAAATAAAATATAGTAAACTTTTGGCATCAAAACGGTAAAATATGGCATCACTAAAAAAAAATTGGCATTAAAATGGGTTGATCAATGTTGACCGGTCAACGGTCAACGTTGACCGGTCAATGGTTAAACGGTTGACCATTGACCAACCCACCCTATTGGGAAGAGGTCTAGGGCAAAACTAATTAAATTGATTTAGGGACTAAGTGCCTAATTGAATATTCAAAAAAGACACTCTACCAAAATCACCCTAATAATAATGTCATCAGTATAAATTAGAATTTGGAGGATAAGATATAAATATAGAAAAAGATAAAAGATAAAGAAATATATATAGAAAGAAAGAATTATCTATCTGATATATGTAGAGGCCAAGTTAATTGAGTCTATAAATAGAGATCTAAATTACATAATCAGCAATGAATTTTCAAGTTGCCTAAATTAGAATTATGAGGATATGATATAGATAAAGATAAAAGATAAACATATATATATATATAGAAAGAATTATCTATCTGATTTGTGTTATGTAGAGGCCAAGTAATTATATCTATAAATAGAGATCCAAATAACACAATCAGCAACACATTCTCAAGTTGCGTAAAAACCTAATTAGCTCTCATCCAAACTCCAAACTCCAAACTCCATCCATCATCCTTGCATAATATTCAATTCCTAGTTCATCATTCATCCATCATCCTTGTATCGATCGATCATGTTGTTGCGCTACTCGGTGGTTGTTATTTTGGTTTTGGCAAGTTTAACGGCATGTTCCGCAAGAACCTTCCATCCGGGAGTACCTTTACCTGAGGGGGCGATCGGTCCCGAATCTGTTGCTTTTGATGCATACGGTGGAGGCCCTTATGTCGGCGTCTCCGATGGACGCATACTCCGCTACGATCCTCAAACTCGACATTGGACTCCCTTTGCTGTAATGCCCAATTGGTATGTTTTTATTTTCTTGACTATATATACTCTCATTACATATGTTTCATAATTTTTATATTTTGTGATTACTGGAGATCGATTAATTAGTACAATTTTTAAATCAAGGCTTCTTTTTAAAAGAAAAAATCTAGTCTAGTACTAAATCAAAGAAAACATTGTTTTAATTCAAGTGATAAAAAATTAGCTATTGAGTATTATACATACTAATCAATGTTTTTATAATAAATATTTATAGGGATGTAAGTTGTTTGGGGTCAGACAGTGACACTCCAGCATCAGAACGCTATTGTGGAAGGCCTCTAGGTCTCAAATTCCACCCCATCACACATTCATTATTCGTCGCGGATTCATATTATGGATTAGTTGAAGTTAGCCCGCAAGGTGGTCGAGGGGTTTCTGTTGTACAAGTTGCCAATGGGATTCCATTCAGATTCACAAATTCCCTCGACATTAACCCACTCAACGGATTCATCTACTTTACTGACTCAAGCGCACAATTTGAGCGATGGTACGTTGACTATTCATTCAATCTCGAATAACCAATGTGTAATTGTACGTTGTTTTCTCTAATATTTAATTATCTCCTAATTATATATATGCGCAGGGAGTTCTCAAGATTAATAGATTCCAAGGATAGTACGGGGAGGTTGATGGTATACAATCCATTGGACCACACAGTGAGAGTCCTAAGCGGCCAGTTATCCTTCCCCAATGGAGTAGCATTAAGTCTAAACAACGACTTTTTGTTGTTTTCCGAGACAACGACGGGCCAGATATGGAAGTATTGGCTAACCGGTCCAAGATCTCACAGAAGGGATTTGCTGCTTACAGTCGGAGGGCGTCCAGACAACATTAACAGAGACTCCAACGGCAACTTCTGGATAGCTCAAGTAAAAAGACCCGGTTCAGTAGGAGACGTGGGTATGCCCATAAAAGTTGATATGGCAGGACGTGTTTTGGAGCGACTAGATCTTCAAACTGGAGACTTGATTACAACTGCAAGTGACGTCAAAGAACACAACGGCCTCCTATATATTGGATCCGTTGTCAGCCCTTTTGTTTTAATATCAAACAATATTTAGAGCTATAGGATTATATATATGTATGTATACATTTATATTATCTCATGAAATCAATGCAAACAAGTTTTTATCACATAAATGTATATAAATGTTAGTTTTTTTTTAGGAATAAGGCTTCGCTACAAGCATCACTGCCATTGAGGGACAACATATTCTTAAGCCTTACATCCAGAATGTTGGATATCCAGAGCTCTTTAACAGAAACTAAAATGGTGAACTTTCAACAAATCATTTTAGCTTTTATGAAGATGAAGATGATGAAAATCCAGAGCTCTTGTGATTTAGGAAGCCATAAATGAAAATGCTAATTAATTCTGAATGTAGTTACGGTATCAATCAAAATTCAAAGGAACTCAAAGTCATATGTTCAAGGCCGGTCACAACAATGGTGCATTAGGATCCATTATTAGATATTTGGAGTTGAACGTACTAGCAATACTTAATTGATTACGAACTGGGTATGAGGAGTACCCTGGCCTCTCTGATGTAGCTGTGTGCAAATTGATAAGGATCATTGCCACTGGTTACTGGTGCTTGCAACTGATGTTGCTGCATGAGTTTTGAGATTGCAATTGCGATTGAGATTAGGTACAGGTTGTGATTCACATGCCATCTGAATATGCTTATGAGAAGGCAACTCACCTTTGATTGCGTCTGCACAACTGCCATTTTCAGCTTCACCTGGCCAACTATCTGCCCAGAAACATATGGCTCCAGATCCAATTCAGTTGAATGCTTAGCCTGTCGATCCGGATTCATTAAATCCGTCTGGCTCTGATTATTTCCATTTCCGACTTGATCGAAAGGTTGCCACCATGAATAAAGACCAGACATTTGGTTGCTTCCTTGAGGCATTAAAGCTGCTATGTTAACTAACGAACAAAAAAAATGTAGTGTCACCGCCCTATTTTCATCAACCTCTTATCAATAATATACTAATTGTCACCGACTACAAAATATTGTTACCAACTTATTGTCAACCCCCTGCAAAGCATCAACCTCTTAAAGATAATATTATATTATACTCCCTCTGTTAATTAAAACTTGTCGTTTACTATTCATGCACGCTTTTTTAGAACGATAAAAACTATATAAAATATTAACTTTTTTTTAAATTTGTTTTTATAAATTCATACTTAATAGTAATAAGTATGATATTATTTAAAAAAATTATTAAAAAAGTTAATATTTTATATAGTTTTTAACACCTAAAAATGCGTGCGTGAATAGTAAAACGTCAAGTTTTAATTAACGGAGGGAGTATTATTTAATGTTAACTTAATTGTTTTACAGACCTTGTGATCTTTCTTATATTCATAATCCCTACTGGCTCGTTATATGTTAATTCCTTGTTCGTTGTTTTATCAAGCTAAGTAAAACATATACATCTATTATGTTTTAATGATACTATTAATAATTACAACTTGGACACCTACAACCTATTAAGTGTGATAGTTAGCCCCCTAAATTATCCATGCCTAAAAGAAGTTAAAGTATTAGTACTACCTCTGTTCGAAAAAACTTGACACTTTACTATTAATGCACGCTTTTTTAGGAGATAAAAACTATATAAAATATCTAGTTTTTTTAATAATTTTTTTAACAACTTCGTAGTTATTATTAATAAGTACAAACTTGTTAAAAAAAATTTATAAAAAAATGAATATTTTATATAGTTTTTATCGTTGTAAAAAAACGTGCATGAATAGTAAACGACAAGTTTTGCCGAACGGAGGTAGTATTGATTAAAACCATTTGAATTCAAATGCTCATGTGTATAACCGCCTAGATCGAATATAGGAAGTCATAAAGGGATATGTTCTTCTTGATATCCGTGTTGTGTGGGCCTTAGGGTCATAGATATGGGAGCTTGTTGAAAACATGTGGTTGATGCTTGTTCTGTATTTAGGGCCTGTTTGGTATCCAGTGAAATTGGGAATGGGAATGGGAATGGGAATGGGAATGGTTGATTACCATTTTGGTGTTTGGTATGTCAAAATCGGGAATAGAAATCATTCCCGGTAATCTCTTCATCCCCATTTTCTATCCATTTTCATTCCTCCCACAATACCTGGGTAATCGTTGATTACCAATTTCCACAAACCTACCACCGTCTCCTTCTTGCATATTCGCCTCCACCAGAGTCCCTTACGCCGTCCAGTGCTGCCACCGCCGTCTCCACCGTCGCCAGTCGCCACCGCCGCAACCACCGTCGTCCAGATCTAATGGCACCACCGTCGCCGCTGCTACCGTCGCCGTCGTCCTCCCCGGTCGAATCCAAACCCGCGTTCTCTCTCTCTCTCTCTCTCCCCTCCGTCACGGCCTTCTTCCACCGTTGTCGGCGTCGTCCATTGTCGGCCATCACCGACCTGGAACACCTTCGAATCCAGATCTGGTCATCTCTCTCTCTCCCCGACCAGATCTCCCCCGTCCTCCGTTGTCGTCGTCCCAAGATCTCCCCCGTCCTCCATTGTCGTCGTCCCCGGATCTCTTCCGTCCTCCGCCGTCGACGTCCCCAGATCTCCCCCGTCCTTTGTTGTTGTCGTCCCTCTGGCTGCTGGTAGATGGGAATTGGTGGATTAGGGTTTCTGAAATGGTATGTTCAGCCCCCATTTGATTGTAATTTGTTCAAATTTGTTCATTTTTGTGATGAATTTCAAAAATTGTTTGCTGATTTGATGTATTTTCGTTCTTAATTTGTGAGATTGAATTGATTTGTTCTTCAATTTCATACTTTGAATTTTTTGACGTTTAGATTGAATTTTTGAGTTTGTCATTCCGATAGCATACCAAACAACATGGCTCGGTAATGGTTTATTCCGGATTTTGATTCCCATTCCCATTCCGATTCCCATTCCGATTACTACACTCATATCAAACGGGCCCTTAGATTTTCTATGTTAATTGTGTGTGCCCTTCGTAGTTCGTCCTTCTTGCTGTGGCCAGTTTCTAAAGACCTGATTTAAGTCTTCTTGTCTTACTCCTACCCCCTTTTTATACTCCCTCCATTCCATAACACATGTTCTTTTCCTTTTTGACACGTTTTTTAATGAGCGAAAAACTCTATAAAATATTATTTTTTAATTAATTTTTTTATATAATATGATACTCATTAGTAATAAGTATCATATCATATAAAAAAATCAATTAAAAAAATTATATTTTATAGAGTTTTCCGCTTATTAAAAAGCGTGCCTAAAAGGAAAGGGACATGTATTATGGAATGGAGGGAGTATGCTTTTACATTGGAGAGGCCTTGTTAGTCGCACTAGTAGCATGCTATGCTAGAGAGTAGAGACCCGCACATACACTTAGTAAATGCCTTAGGCAAGGGTTTCAGAATTTGATTCTTAAGTTGATATTGTATATGACTTGTGATGCGGGACCATCTTCTACACCGTCATCTACACTTCCGAACGCACCGATCATACTCGAAGATGGACCTATGACTCGAGCCCGAGCCAAAAAGTTGCAACGCGACTCATTTCTGTTTGTGAGTCACTCCTTGTTCTCGAGCGCGGTCCAACTCCAGGAGCCACCGATGAAGGCGTACATGTGCATTGGAACCCAGGTTGCTGACGCCGGAAGCCAACAGCGAAGCACATGAGGGCAGCAACGACGTGCGCGGGCGTGCAGGAGGTCGCGCGGGTGCAGGCGTCCAGGCGCGTGGGCGTGCGGGTGAGGCCTGTTGGCGCTGATCATTCCCTCCTTGTGCCGGCTTGAGATCTCTTCAATTATTAAGCTATGAGACTTAATTAGTTACGTAACTTAATTAGTCACATTATTTAAGTTATTTAGGTGTTTTTATTAATTCATTTTAATTACTTTTATTTATTATCTTTATTAGTAAATCAGCCCTAGGTTATACATTGACGGCTGATCATTGTTGAAGAAACACGTTGAAATTTTATGAAAAGTTCTCTTTTTGTGTGAAACACATAGAGCGTAAGTCAATCGATTCGAGGCGTTGCTCATCGATTGCAAATTGGTTCTTGATCTACCTTGGTTTGCTTTGAGTTCGTCAACCTCGCGAGAGCTTGGTGATCCTGATAATCACAAGTCCCCTCCTTGTGCCTCCAAGTTGTCCGCTTGGTTGTGTAAGGTTGTAGAGGCGGGCTTTATAGTCATTGGTATTTGGTTCCTACCCTCTTAGGAGGTCTGGTTCTTTGCCTCGTTCTATTTTACTTCGATTTAGTCCTTATCGATCGTGTCTTGCTTTTCAATTTCGAGTCTTTATTCTTGGAATAAAGACCAGACATTTGGTTGCTTCCTTGAGGCATTAGAGCATCAGCAACGGTGGGGAGCTAGCCTCCCCACTTTACTTTTTGTGCAATCCGACTATTGTGAACAACCTCCCGATTGTTTGGTGCCTCAATATATTGGGAACCTTCCCAAATCCGAAACCAAAAATATTATGCCAGGTGTCCATAAAATAAATCATTATTTTAAACTTTCATCGTTACATTATTTTTTTAAACTTCAAGCTTTTCATTATTTTTTAAACTTCAAGTTTTATTTTTAACTTACAGCCCCTTTTCAATTTTTTTTAAACTTTCAGTTTTTTTAAAACTCAGCCTTTTTTATTATATTTTTTTCAACTTCCATCTTTTTTTTAAAACTTCCAGCTAGCATATATGTTATGTAATTTTTATTATTTTTCAATGACAATGTATGGTTAACGTAATTTTTATAATATTTAATTTCACAAGTGTAAGAAATACTAGTTTAAATTAATTTGAATTCATATAAGATTTTTAAGATATCGAATAAATTTGTGATAGAAAGGATTCAATTAATAGTTTTTAATTGACGAATTTATTAACAAGTTCGTTAAAAGATTTTAAATTATTAAAATTAATTATGAAATATAATTATAAAATCAAATTAATTATTTTTTAATTGTTAAATTAATCAAGTTATTTTAATATTTGAAATTATAGAGAAAATATTGGTATGGAAAAAGTGCTGAAATAGATTTATTGGGCAACCCGACCATTGTGGAGGTTAGGAAAAGAATTGGGGAGGGTTGAAAATAAAGTTAGTAGAAAATGAGGTGGACGAATAAGAAAAGGGGAGAGAAGTTTTGGGGAACCCGACCATTGCTGATGCTCTAAGCTGCTATGTTAAAGTAACATCATAATAGGATCCACTAACGAACAAAAAAATGTAGTGTCACCGCCCTATTTTCATCAACCTCTTATCAATAATATACTAATTGTCACCAACTACAAAACATTGTTACCAACCTATTGTCAACCCCCTACAAGCATCAACCTCTTAAAGATAATATTACATTATATTATTTAATGTTAACTTAATTGTTTTACAGACCGTGTGCTCTTTCTTATATTCATAACTAGTACAGTCCCCGCGCCATGGCGCGTGCGCGAGGAAAAAAATATAAAATATCTAATATAAGGATGAACGAAAACAATAATGATTAACACATACAAATGGTGAATTATTTTAACAATACATGAATGGATGAAATCGCTGCGCTAGGCTTCGTCCATATGATTCCTGAAAAAAAATAGTTTGGTTATATGAATGGATGAAATTGGATATGAAAAGAAATAATGTAAGGTTAATCTTACCTAAAATATGAAGAACAAAAAAAGGACAATGGATGGGTGACACCAAGTTATCCAAACTCCAAGGGAATATACTCAGCATGTGTAAACAAAATAATAAACGCAATTAAACCAATATTATGATTAGCACATTGAAATAAAAGTTTTATAGGCAAAAAAAAAAGCTAAATAGTAAATAGGATGTACCTATTAGGCTAAAGTATGTAAGATTTCTTTGTACACGACATTAACGGTAGTGTTTAGTGAGTTACAATTCTGATCACAAGATAGGATTTTCAAGCCAGATTTGGTTGTTACCCTTGAGACAGCAACATACAACTGAAGGTAAAAAAAGTAATAAAATTTATATTAGTTCATATATTATAGGCAAAATTAATATAATTACTCTGGCAAAAACTAAATAAAAATTATATCAGTTCGGAAAATCTGAGAATTTAGGTAATTGGGATAAGAGGAAATCAGAAATTAAAATATGTGATAATCTGAAGGGAAAAAAAGGATTTATATTAATTCGAATACCTATGGCATGTTGAATTCATAATTTTCAATTACCGAGTATCAAGCAACGTAGAAAAACTATCTTATAAAAGAGGAAATCAAATTAAGCTCAAGAGGAATTCAGATTTAAAAAATGATATATCATATTATTTTAATACGTACCTAAAAATATCATATTCTTGGCTCTAAGCTATCTTATAAAAGATGATAACCCTTCTTTAGTACCTTTATGAAATTAAAGATTGCCCATGTTAATTGTTGTTTGTCCGTTGTCACTTACCTTTTTCCCAATTACCTAGCTCACAATTTGTCATCTATCAAGTTAAAGTTGGATAGGGTTAACCCAGCCCCAATATAATCAAATTTATAGAACTAATAACGCAGTTGATTTGATTTCTTAGTAAAGTACTCTATTTCCATCAAATCTTGCAGCACAAAACTGCCATAACCAAATTAAAGCACATGAAGATGCATCTTCAATTCTAGTGTAGTGATTTCCAATAAGGCATAATCAGAACACCATAAGGCATAATCAGAAAACCCTAAACTCACAATTTGTCTGCCACAGTTGCATCAACACATCCAAACAGTCAGCAAAACAGCAATTAAGCACACGTAAACCAAAACAGGGGCACAACCACAAACACAAAACAAAAGAAGAGGGGTTTCAAGCAACAAAGGCGTGATCGCATAACTCGGGAAGAACTTGAATATAAGATCAACCATGCTTGGGTTATCATATCCAAACACCTGTAGTATGAATCATAATCAATTTAGATAGAACAAACATGTTGAATTCATTGATGTATCAAGATAAGGAGTATGAAATAAGCCAATACCAGAAAAGTATATTGTACATCATATAAGGGAAATCAAGTCACATACACAAAGGGGGAACTGAATACCAAAATTTGTTCTCCATTGTTATGTGCCCAAACTTCGTTCCATTCAAGACATTCAAATAGCCAGCTAGGGTATTTGTTCTCCATTGTTATGTTGAATTCATTAATTTATGGTTTGATTATAAGTAACAAAAGAAAATTGCAAGAATAGATTGAAGAAAGATAGGTGAGGCGAAAAAACCTGGCTAGAGGGGAGAAAGAAGATGAATCATCAAGTTTCCAGCCCATCAGTGAGTCAATTTTGGAAGCAAATAGAACGACGGTGAACAGAAAAACGACGGTGAGTAAGATCTTGACCTTGAGAGCAGTGTCGATCACCCTCCGAAGCCGCCGAACCACCGTCGGGCGGCTGGTGTAAGCAGCAAAGAGAGGGTGAGACCACTTGTGAGCCTCGACCGGAACAACGTCGGGCAAGGACTCCTTCAGATGATGAATTTCCGGTATCCAATTAAGAAAAAGACTGAAGCGTCTGGAGAGAACGGGCAGAAGGAGAGGCAGTACGGATTCGGGGGAGAGTCGGATCGGTAAAGGGTAGGAGGCGGTGGGAGGTGGATTCGGAGGAGAGACGGTAAAAGTTCGGAGGCGGTGGGAGGTGGGAACCCTGGAGGTGGATTAAGAGGAGAGGCGGCCACGGACGAAGGCGGTGGGAACCCTAGGTCGAAGATAAAGAGGAAGAGAAGGATAAAAGATTATTGGTCAAAATACCTAAATTAAAGGAGAGATCGTCACCTCAGCAAACGTTTCTGATTTAAAGTTATATATATATAGATCCCTACCAGCTCGTTATATGTTAATTCCTTGTTCATATTTGTTAGTAGTTGTTTTATCAAGCTAAGTAAAACATATACATCTTTTTGTTATATTATTATTATTATTATTATTATTATTATTATTATTATGTGGATGTACAAAATATACAATTTACTTAGATAGAACTTTGTTTATAGATAGATTTACTATTACTTGGAGCTTGAGGAGTTTATCGCTATATATTGTACCGTGACACCAAGAAAATTCAATTGAATACAGTCTCATATTCTCCCCTCTTTTGCCCTAAATTATAACACTTATCAGCACGAGTTTTGCTCTAGAAATTAACCCTAATTTCGCCTCCATTGACCCGATCTATTGCAGTTCATGAAGATGACATCAAGGCCGATTTCACAAGTGCACTTCAGAGAAGATGCGATCTCGGAGATGCTAATATGAGGAACTACGATTTCAAACAGCGAAGCTATTCCAGCGACGCTCTTTCCAGCCCCATCAATTTCCATCTCCGGCGAGATCGTCCGATTGATTCATCCAATTCCATGGCGAAGAAAGCAGTGCTGATCGGGTGCAACGGGTCCCAGGCACCAAAGCCGAGCTTTTTGTCGGCGGAATTTTACGGCTCACCATCGAATCCGGGACTGCTTTAATTGGCCGACCCCAAGCACCACCGTCCTGACGCCTGCTCAGATCTGCGACCCTATGGAACTTGAAGCCGTCCTCAGCCCCGATTTCCTCCTCCGCCCTCGATGTCGGCGTCGAGCCGAGCGCCTGCGCCACCAAATCACCGACCATGTGGAAGACGGTGTAACCGGAGGCGTCGGCGGGAGCGTAGGCGTCACCTTAGCCTCCCATGGCGGAATCCACGGCGCGGTAGCCGATTTGCTGTGCTTTGCAGATCTGGATCAAATTTCTACATCCGGCCTCCGACTCACCGCGTTGCCAATCGAAGAAGACGATGCAGATGGTTCCAAATTTGGAACAATTACGAAACCAGCCCTAAAATTATCAAAATTATAGATTGGCATGTACTTTTCTGATAAATAAGAGAAAAGACCCAAACTTCCAGGGTTACCAGTTTTTGTCCCTAGTGAAGGTTCCGGCGAGTGGAAAATCTCTTCCCAGAAGCGATGAGATTTAGCGAGGGAAGTAGATAAACACATCCCCGAAGAGGATTATAACAATCACCGAAGTGCGCCGTCGTGGAAGTAAGTGGAGGTAAGTGCAATTTTAATTTTCTAATTTATTATTTTGTTTATAAATAATTTAATTGGTCTCCCGAAGTAGAAAATATTAAATCCCTCGAAGTGGATGAAAATAAAGAAATTGATATTATGAATCACTTGATGTGATTGATAAATTTCATCTCCGTAGTGATGAAACAATAAGTATTATCCATGTAGCGATGAATAATGATTATTATTTATAAGTATTATCCATGTAGCGATGAATAATGATTATTATTATTATTATTTATAAGTATCATCCATGTAGCGATAAATAATGATTATTATTTTGTTGTGTTTGATTTGTATATTATATTCATCATCTCCTGAAGTAGATGAAAAGTCATATCTCTCGAAGTAGATAGTGAATAAAGATAGTTTATTGCCTTGAAAATTTAATCAAAAGAAGGCGTTCTGATAATATCGTAAATCCATTTCGGATTGAAATTATATATGTGTTGCTCACATAAGAGGTGTGTTGACTTTCCATGCGTGATTAATTAAATTGATCAATTAGAATTTTAAAAGGTGTAAGGTAGGGTACATAAGGATGAATATAATTATGTTATATGATATATGTTTTAAATAAACCATGATTATAATTTATTAATATGTTGATTTGGTGATGGATTGTGTCATGCGAGTGGTTTATGCACGGATCCACACTAGGATATCATGGTAAAAGGAGGCGAATCCTAGAAGATTGAACTCTACTTGGTAGTGAGTCTATATGGGTTAGGCTCGACTTTAAGGCTCGTGATGGAGCTGGATTGATTTTTCAATATTGGTATATGCAATCGAGCTTGCGGTCAGGTAAGCCTAAACATCATATATTTGAATAAGCCTAAACATCATATATTTGAATTATGATTTTTGTGCCTCTTGATCATGAATGATTATATATGTGTGTTATGAGTTCATCTCGTACATTAAATATGGATTATCATTTAGCTGCTAATTGCAATATGACGTTATTAATTGCACATGTAGATTTTATATCATAAATCATGCAACAGTGCTAATATACTTTGATATATGAGAATTTAGAGCATTGGTAAATCATGTACGAATGGGGGTTGACGATGCATATAGATATGACTATTGGTTAAATTGACCATATATTGAACGGATACATGATAAAATGATAAATGATATCTAAGTTGATGAATAAATAACGCCATCATGCATCGATTAAATATTAGCCTCGTCTTTGTAGTAACGAGCTAAGATGGTATTGTTGATTCCATCTTGTACTTGCAAATTATTTCATATATGATTTATTTCATAGAATGTGAAATATAAACTCCTGAAGTGGTTAAACTCGTTTGTTTCCTAGTCACCAGAAGTTGACATTATTTATGTATCTTGAAGTTGATTTGTATTATATCCCGATAGTAATTGCATGAAAATAAGAAAAGACTTTTTTTTCTCATAGATGATGATCGATGAAATTATTGAAATTGAAATTTGAGATAGTTATTGAACCTATACTATTTGTGAAAGATATTGTTTTTGAAACAAGTGATAAATATCTGAATTGATATCCACCAGAAGTGGCCAAATAAATTTTAATTATGTTTGGTATATTTATTTTTATTTAGATTAGTTTTGTTATTCACTTGTGAGGTGTATATGTCTCAATTTACTTTTTATAATTCGAAACTCAAACTGTTTCCAGAAGAAACAACTTTGTTAAGAGTTTGTATGTCATAAACATATGCGGTTTTATATTGAGAAGAATTATATATATTGTTCGTGTAAATAAAAGTTATCTCTTGAAGTAGATAAACTTATAAAAAAAAAAGATACTCATGAAATGGATAAATTAAAGGAGTGTCTTATGGTGTCTAGATGATCCAGCACCTTTGATTTTGCCAACTTTGTCGTTTTTGTTTGTTATTAGTTCAATTTGGCTATTTTAAGGTACATGGAATTTTTATTTTATTTATCTATTTGATTTGCATTTGCATTTTATGTATATGAATATGCATTGGAAATGTTTCTTTAAGAAACAATTATGGGTTGATAATGCCAATTTTATTCAACAAATGATGATTTGGGAGAAGAGTTTGAAGCAAATCCTTGTTAAATTGTGTGAATTGAAATCAATAAATTTATTCTTGAGAGCCCAAAGACTCTTTATTTTGGAATCTTGTTCTTAATCTACTTGGGTATGGTAGAACTCAAATAAATAGCTAGCTAAATGACCTATGGTTCATAACAACCTCTTTCATTGCCAGATGCAATATATATTGTTACCTCTAGCAGGGGACATAAAGAGGATACGGTGCGCGCGACCGTTGTTAGGATACTGGTCATAATTTTGAAAATGATTATAGATAATCATGTATGAGTCGACTCCCACATCAAGGAGAATGTGGAAGAACAAGTCAAAGTTGATGGTTTGGCTAATTTGGATTTGTAATCTCCCAAAATATGAATGGATCATCGTATGAAAATGTTGGAATGGATTAGAGCTTGGTATCTGATGATATGACAAACTTGAAGTTTTCGGGATAAAATGACTAATGAGTATATGTATAAAGTCTATACTTGAAATAATTAAACCTTATACATAGCTCCAGAAGAGCATCAAAATTAGTCCTCGAAGGCCTATTGATATAATCAAGCAATAAACTCATATGAGAAAAATGCTCTAGAAGAGCGTCAAAACACTCTAAGTGAAGGAGTGATGATAGATAAATTGGGATCATAAAAGTCAATGGAGGACTAATAATTGCCAGAAGCAGTGGTTTTCCCCTATCTGAGGATGTCAAAAGAGGGATCCAACATAATAAATAGATTACTCATGTTGGCAATATGGATGTGATATGGAAATGTTATCAATGAAATTGATATGTTGAGCATTGAGAAGCTGGCGATTAAATCGACCAAGTGAAGTCGTTACTTATGAGATTATCATTTAGGATATTACTACCGCATGGAATGACCCAGTAGAGTCATCAATAATAGTTAATAAGCAGACATGAATATCAAGAGCTTGATTCGATTTTGGTCAACAATAGAAGAAATTCTCCTTCTTGTAATTTATCTCCAGTAGAGAGTTTGATATTTACATGTTCAGTATAGACACCAAAATCTCCCCAGATTACACTAAGTTGTTGTAAAGCAAGAAAGATGATGTATATGGAGGATTGAGTTTCCATAGATGATCAAATACCTAGAGTTTATCACAGATGATAAAATACTCGGTATTTAGGGGGAGAGGAAAAGGAGATCAAGAAGTAATATGTTGCATGGAAGAGAAGTGAACCGAAAGTTCAATGAACTATATAGCAAACAGGCTAGTAAAGGCATTAGTAAATGCAAAAGATGGCATGATTCAAATCGAAGTTCTAGTAGTAACTTCAAATAATGGTGATATGTCCACTAGTATAAAACTCCTAGAGAGATTTTATGAATGTTGACAGTGTTAGAATTGATTATGAGTTGTCTTGAAATGACCAGATCATTTATTATCGTTGATGACACATATCTAAGTTTGCACTTGAAGTGCTTGATAAGAATAATTAGAGCTTACAAAATGCTAAGAGCGTAATGCGAATGGTTTATTGAACAATTCATTAGATTGTGAAAGGATATTAGGTCCAGGAGTACCATATCTTTATAAAACTGATGATTTATATGTTAAATTGAGGAGGAGAAAAGTTGTACTATTTTCCTTAACTTTGGTTTTTGTCCCATTTGGGTTTTTCCAAAGAAAGGTTTTTAACGAGGCAACTCCCCTCACAAGGATACATGGTATATCCCAAATTCTAGAAAGAAATAATTCATGCAAAGATGGATTATTTAAGCATGAAGTTTTTGGACCTGTAGCTCCAACATTGAAAAGTGTAGTATCAATTGGTTTTAAGTGGGTGTTTGTACAAAGGAAAATATAAAGCCAAATTGATTGGACAAAGGCCTATTAAAGGTTACATTAGAATGTATTCACCAGAAGTGAATATAATTTTGGCTCCAAATGTAAATGACGAACGTTGTAAGTGCATACCCATATAAATGGAAAGGATCGATTGAAAATGTCTGAAGCATTATTATCAAAGTCCTGTCATGTACAGTTGATTGAAGAGTCTTATTAGAGTACCTTAATTACCTATAATTGTGAAAGTGATGACATTTTATTAGGTCCCGAAGTACCATACAAAGTTGTACTCTTTTCCTTAATCTTGGTTTTTATCCCACTGGGTTTTTCCAAGGTAAGGTTTTTAACGAGGCAGCTTAAGCACCATTTAATGCATCAGATCTCCCAGGTCAACAATGAAAAACACACTAGGTCCTGAAGTACCTTCTGCTTGTGCATCCAAAGCAGCTCAACACCAATCCATGAAAGTCAGGCGCGTCAAAGTCAATCACGAAGGCATTCCAGCTTATACACATCAAAGACAATGTTGAGATTCGACCATAATCTCATGAAGACGGCGACATTAAGGAGAATGAGAAGACTTCGAGAAGGATGTTGAATTCAGGGGGAGCATACACGCACTGCACTCTTTTTTCCTTCAATCAGGTTTTGTCCCACTGGGTTTTCCTGACAAGGTTTTTAACGAGGCAGTACAACAAGAGCGTACGTGGAAGGCTGCACTCTTTTTCCCTAAGCTATGGTTTTGTCCCATTGGGTTTTCCTAGCTAGGTTTTTAACGAGGCAGCTGGAGGAACAAAGAATGTACATCCAAGGGGGAGTGTTATAATATTATTATTATTATTATTATTATTATTATTATTATTATTATTATGTGGATGTACAAAATATACACTTTACTTAGATAGAACTTTGTCTATAGATAGATTTACTATTACTTGGAGCCTAAGGAGTTTATCGCTATATATTGTACCGGTGGTGACACTAAGAAAATTCAATTGAATACAATCTCATATTCTCCCCTCTTTTGCCCTAAATTATAACACTTTTATGTTTTTACGATACTATTAATAATTACAACTTGGACACCTACAGGCTACAACCTATTAAGTGTGATAGTTAGCCCCCTAAATTATCCATGCCTAAAAGAAGTTAAAGTCTTAATGATTAAAACCATTTGAATTCAAATGCTCATGTTTATAACCGCCTAGATCGAATATATGAAGTCATAAAGGGATATGTTTTTCTTGATATCCGTGTTGTGTGGGCCTCAGGGTCATAGATATGGGAGCTTGTTGGAAACATGTGGTTGATGCTTGTTCTGTGTTTAGATTTTCTATGTTAATTGTTTGTGCCCTTCGTAGTTCGTACTCCTTGTTGTGGCTAGTTTCTAAAGACCTGATTTAAGTCTTCTTGTCTTACTCCTACCCACTTGTTTATATGCTTTTACATTGGAGAGGCCTTGTTAGTCGCACTAGTAGCATGCTATGCTAGAGAGTAGAGACCCGCACATACAGTTAGTAAATGCCTTAGGTAAGGGTTTCAGAATTTGATTCTTAAGTTGATATTGTATATGACTTGTGATGCGGAACCATCTTCTACACCGTCATCTACACCTCCGGACGCGCCGATCATACTCGGAGACGGACCTATGACTCGAGCCCGAGCCAAGAAGCTGCAACGCGACTCATTTCTGTTTGTGAGTCACTCCTTGTTCTCGAGCGCGGTCCAACTCCCGAAGCCACCGATGAAGGCGTACATGTGCATTGGAACCCAGGTTGCCGACGCCGGAAGCCAGAAGCGAAGCACGTGAGGGCAGCAGCGACATGCGCGGGCCTGCAAGAGGTCGCGCGGGTGCAGGCGTCCTGGCGCGCGGGCGTGCGTCAGGCCGCGCGGGCGTGCGGGTGAGGCTTGTTGGCGCTGATTATTCCCTCCTTGTGCCGGCTTGAGATCTCTTCAATTATTAAGCTATGAGACTTAATTAGTTACGTAACTTAATTAGTCACATTATTTAAGTTATTTAGGTTATTTAGGGGTTTTTATTAATTCATTTTAATTACTTTTATTTATTATCTTTATTAGTAAATCAGCCCTAGGTTATATATTGACGGTTAATCATTGTTGAAGAAACACGTTGAAATTTTATGAAAAGTTCTCTTTTTGTGTGAAACACATAGAGCGTAAGTCAATCGATTTGAAGGTTGTTCATCGATTGCAAATTGGTTCTTGATCTAACTTGGTTTCCTTTGAGTTCGTCAACCTCGCGAGAGCTTGGTGATCTTGGTAATCACAAGTCCCCTCCTTGTGCCTCCAAGTTGTCTGCTTGGTTGTGTAAGGTTGTAGAGGCGGACTTTATAATCATTGGTATTTGGTTCCTACCCTCTTAGGAGGTCTGGGGTCTTTGCCTCGTTCTATTTTAGTTTGATTCAGTCCTTATCGATCGTGTCTTGCTTTTCAATTTCGAGTCTTTATTCTTGTTCATCGAGTCTTTGCTTCCGTTCTTATTATTTCTAGTTTGATTGTCGAAGATCGGGCCATCCTACGGCTCACTCCGTATCAAATTGGCATCAGAGCTTTGGTTTTCGACGTCAAAGTTGTGTCTTTTGTTATTCATAAACACAAAACTACAAAAAATAGAGTCTTTTGTTCTTGGTTTTTCCTTCTTGAATCTTGATTTTGATTGCACTAATCTCTTGCTTGTGATTGTTTGTGGTTGCTAGCCCTAAATGCAAGCCTAAACCGTGACCAGCAAACCTTGAGGCCAAATCATTCCTTGTGCAGCCGACATCAGGAAGGAACCTTAGTTGACATACCTTGTTCAAGGTTCTAGTACGTCGGCAGCCTCCAAGCAACGAGGAACCCTAATTCTAGTTGTTGTTTGTTTCTATCTTTCTATCATAGATCTACCTACTTTATTGCCTATATTAAATTCTGATTTTTTTTTTTGTGGTAGATATTATTATTTTATCTATCATAAATTATAAAAGGCATAAGATAGTTCCACTTACCTAAGATAGCCAAACCTTCTTCTATATATGTTTCATAGGGCTACATAAATTTTATTTTTCTTTCACCATAGTTTAAATTTTCAAGAGTCCTTTTTATTTCATAGATAGTTTCTTGCATTATTCCAAAAAAAAATAGTCCGAAAATTATAAAACAAAAAAAAAATACATTCAAAGCTTTGACCTAGGAGGGTAAAATTCACTAGGGGCAAAAGTAGCTTCAAAAAAAAAAGATTGTCGAGTCTAGTGCAAGAAGCTTCAAGGGCCAATTTTGGTGAAAATTTCATAGCCCTACTCGAAAAAGCCTTAAACACATACCTCCCAAAACACAAATTTTTTATAAGTCCTACCTTGCAACTACAACGTCCTTACTAAGGGTTAAATTAAAAGAGGTAAAAGTTCCAAGTTTTTCTTTTCTTTTTCTTATTTTTCTTCTATTTTTGTCGAATTGTTTGTGTGTGTCAAGTACTTGGTCCCAATTTTTTAGTGTTCTTGCCTTGTTCCTCTTTGTGTCGAGAGTCCTCTTACTGGTGTCGAGTGCCTACAGCTGCTATCGAGTGTGTGTCGAGTGGTGTTCGTTATCGTCGAGTACGTTCCTGGTCATACCGACTCGATATCATACCATACCGACTCGATACCCTCACATACCGAGTCGATACCCAACATACCGAGTTGATACCTTGGCATACCGAGTCCATACTTTTCTGTTGTGAAACTACCGAGTCGATACCTTCACATACCGACTCGATACTTTGCTTCTGTTGGATTTTTTCGGTTGTTGTCTCTTGCCCATTCTCTTGATCTCTTACCTTGTGTTGCTAAGTCTTTGCTTGAGTGTTGATTTGCCCAAAGCAGATTGCCCCAACAAGCTTATCATACCAATTCGAGAGAAGAGTGTGAGCGAAACACTTGCGAGATTGTTTATATTTTGCTAATCTTGACATAGTTCCGTGTTTGTCTTTATTTGCAATGTCTCAGCAGGTTAACAACGGGAACAATGACAACAATGGCAACAATGAGAACAACTCCACCAATGCTTCTACCTTGCAACCCGAATTGGTGGCCATTCTCAACGGCATCAATCAGAATTTGGCGGCTTTGGGAGCAAGGATAACGGTTGCGGAGTCTATGCCGAGCTGGTCTAATAACCTTGGTGGTCAAGGTAATCAAAGGCGTGACGATACGCCTAACAATGAAAGGGAAGTCCAAAATCCTAACCCTCCTCCTAACCTTAATTTGCATAATTCTATATTTGAAGAGAACAACTCTCCACGAGGGGAGAGAAATGGTAGAGATAGCGGATTTGTTAATGTGCAGGGGCAAGGACGGGGGAGAGGAAGAGGTCGTGGCTTCCAGGAAGAGTTCTACTACTCGGAGCGTGATGATGACTTCCAAGATAAGGATTATTGGGAGCAACGCTCGAGGCGGAACGACAGAGAAGGTCATTACCATTACCGTGAGCCTAGAGATCCTAATCAGGACGGCATAGGTAAGGTAAAGGTAAAAAATTCTTCCTTTGATAGTAAGACAGATCCAGATGCATATATAGACTGGGAAACTAAAATGGAACAAATCTGGAACTGTCACAATTTTTCTAAACCTAAGAAAGTTCACTTGGCTTCTTTAGAATTTCAAGGATTTGCTCTTATTTGGTGGGATAATGTGGTTAAGGAAAGAAGAAGAGCCCTTGATGCGCCTATCGCGTCTTGGAACCAATTGAAAGCTTTTATGAGAAATAGGTTTGTCCCTCAACATTATGCTAGAGAGCTTAGACAACGCTGAGAAAACCTTTACCAAGGTAATAAATCTGTTGAGGAAACCTTTGAAGGTTCGATAATATAAAACAATGTAATATAGAAATACTCTAGAAGGGGGGTTGAATAGAGTATGCCCGTTTTTGGCAGAAAGTCTCAACTCTCAAGACTTTTGGAGCTCGTATAAAACCCTTTGAGATTAAACCTGAATCACAAAGTTAGACAATCGAACCAAGTGCGGAAATAAGGTAAAGCAATAGATAAAGGACACGAGTAATTGTTTACGAGGTTCAGCACGAACTTGGCCTACGTCCCCGCCTAGGGTTCTTCCACAACCCTAGGATTCAAAAGGCTTTATTGATTCTCTTAGCTTAGGATCCTAATAACTCACCGAGAAGCCTCTCTTCTATACAATTGCAATCTAGTCAAGTCACGTTCCCTTGGAGTCCTAAACCAATCTAGAAGAGCCCCACCTCTCTCAGCTATCTAGTACAATCCTCTTACTCTCAGAAATTAATAGCCTAGTGCAACTTCCCGAGTTACAAACACTCGAGTAACAGTTTAAATGAATATATCCTATAAGCTCACAGTGACTCTCAAAGGCTTTGAAATAAACAACAAACTCTTGAGCGCTAGCAGAGAGACACTTTGGAAGACGGATCTTGCTTGAATGAATGAAAGCTTGTGTAATGCTTGTGTATCCTGTCTTCATCTTCCTTCTCTATTTATTGAGATAAATCGGCGCCGAGTATCTTCTCCAATGGCTATTCCTGATCATGGATATCTTCAAGATCTTCTAAACTTGGAAACAAATGAAGCCATAATCTTTCTAATTTGAACCTTCTCAGCACTTGTCGTAAAGAAGAAAATAATTCGAAAAACTTCCTGAAAGATTAGTCAAGCATATATATATAATATAAAGGAAGTATATAATAAGATTAAATAATATTCGGACTTATAAAACAGGTTTTGGATTTCATCAACTGTTAATGTTCCAAGACCTTTGACACAAACATCCTGTCAAGGCCTTTGAAACATTTATTCCGATTTTCATCAAGGGAGGGAGTTATCAATCTCCCCCTTGATGAAAGACAAAACCTGTGCATCCCTGCAACTTAGTCAAGCATAGATAATATAATAGAAATCGGACTAAGTACGTGTAAGGGTTAGACAAATGTTGGATCAAAATTTTTTAAAGCATGTAAAAACCATCCAACCGAAAACCAAAAAACAAGAAACCAAGGTCTTCCAAGACCTTCAAGCAGATAGGTTTTGAAAATCTAAACAACCATAGATCATCTCCCCCTTTTTGTCTTTCAACAAAGGGAGGAGGTAAAACAGTCACCAAAAAGTCACCAAATGTTTTGAAAATGTTTCCAAAAACCAGCAATGTATCAAGTTTCAGGGGTGGGATAGGGTAGGGTAGGGTTTAAGCTTCGTCATCCGGAGCATCATCATCAGTGAGCCTCGTCCACAGTCCTTGCAGCATCATGGAAATCCCGTTCATCTCCGTCATAAACTCCTTTTGCAGCTCCTTGATATCCAGGCGAACTTCCTCCAAGCCCAACTCTAGGTTGTCCATGCGTTCATCGAAAGCTGAAGCAGTGGGAAAGACTTTTGAAGGAGTGGCAAGACTCAAGGTCCCTTGGGGAGACCGAGTGATGCCAATCTTTTCAAGGCCGTTAGAGTCGAACTTACCCATATGACGCTGTTGTTCTTCATTTTTGACATCAATTCCAGAAGTTTTGAAGAGAGGGGTCAAAAGGGTAGCAAAGGGGAGGGGAGAGCCTTTTCTAGCTTTTCTGGCATGAGCCATGGTTCCAAGGATAGTGTTGGCCAGATCAAGATCAAGGTCATTTAAGATGCGGTAGAGCAGGACCACGGCATTGTCAGTAAGAAGTGAGCCAGAGTTAAGACAGGGCAAGAGGCATCAAACAATGATGTTGAAAATTATTTTTGCCTCAAGGGTTAGGGATGAGTGAGTGAGTTTCTTTGAGGTGATGTTGGATGCTTCGGGTAGGAGGTACTTGGCACGGGCAAGGATGATGCAATTTTCTTTTGAGGGGTGTATTTCAGAGGGTGGAACTGGGCTAGGTAAGCCAAGGAAATCTGCAAAGTCATTGGAGTTGAGAGCGATTCTAACCCCTTTGACAACAGACTCCAAAGACCAACCATTGGTGTCGTGTTTGGCTTTTAGGTTAATGTAGAATAGACGGGTAAGTTGGGGGTAGTAAATAGTTTCAAGGTTGAGAAGGGTCCAGGCTGGGGATTTTTTTAGAAGATCAATGCAGGGTAACTTCAAAGCTTCGAAGAACTCAAAATCCAAAAAATCAGAACAGCAAACCCTACGAGTTCGAAACTCATCTACCCACTTACCAGTAGTCTCAGCATCTTGAAACCAAGAGGAGGGCAAAGATTGATTTACCTGGATATATGCAGGGGGGTCGGCATTCTTCCTGCGAGCAATTGTCGGAGCAGCTCTCTTGACAGGCGCTTCAAGACTCCTGAGGGTGCCCTTCCTGGTGCGCTTGGGAGCTGGGAGATTCTTCCTCCTCTTTCTCAGACCCCGAGTCCTCACCGGACCCCACTTTATCTCCTTCATCTTCCTCGTCATCTCCAGATCCCTCTTGCTCTTCTTCTTCTTCCTCGGGCTCCTCCTCGGATGGAACCTCCTCGACTTCAGCTTCCTTCCGAATCCTCTCAGCTTTCTCCTCTGCCAGTTTCCTAGCAAGCTCGGCCTCCTCATCGGCCTTTTTCTTCTTCAGGGCTTCCTCGTCGGCTTCCTTGGCAGCATCTCTTTCCAGGATGGCATCGAGGTCATCTTCCTCCTCTTCCTCGTCCACTTCCTCAGCCAAAATCTTCCTCTTCCCTTTTCGTTTAGCACTGAGAGGCTTCTTAGCAGAGCGCTTTTGAGTGCCCTTGGTAACAATGGACGTGCTCTCAGCGATGGTGCTCTGGACAACAGTTGGGACAATGGCTTGAGGAGTGGGTTCAGATGTGGGAGAGGTGGCAGTGGCCTGACGTCCCTTGGGGGTGGCGCCAAGCCTTTTGGGTGTGACAGCTTTCTTTGTTTTGGGTACCATGGAGGAAATCGGCTAGGGTTTCTTTAGAAAGGTTGAGAGGTTGAAGAAGAAAAAAGTGAAAGGGTTTGGATCAGTTTTGAGACTGTGAAGAAATCGGGTACAAAGGTGGGTATAAGTAGAGAGAGATGATGGAGTGATGGGACGGGTTTAGAGTTCCAAGGGAGGGTAATGATAACATTGCCAAGATTTGAAGAGTTTCCGATTCAAAATTCAAATATTCCCATTAAAATCGGACTGAAAAAATATTGAGGGATTTAGTTCCAAAAATAAAAATATCTTAACGGTTAAGAATATCATAAAAATGGGCAATTTTGAAATCCGATAAAAAGTATAATTCATTAAATATCTAAAAAGATATTAACCAAGAATATATGATCCGATATATGTAATCCACAATTTAGTTCACACACCTTGACATAGTTATCAAGGGTTTTGACACTAAGTAGAATTTATCTTTCGTAAAGGGAATGCTCCCCTACGAAAGTGCATCCTTGTTAAGCATCCCAATCTCTCGTCTTATGAAGGTGAACCTGTCCTCTTTTTCAACATGGTCTCTAATGAAATGATGTCTTACATCAATATGTTTGATCCTTGAATGCTGAATAGGATTCTTAGTGATGGAGATGGCACTTGTATTGTCACACTTAATTGGAATACCTT
Source organism: Persicaria tinctoria (assembly GCA_037127255.1). Classification (NCBI taxonomy): domain Eukaryota; kingdom Viridiplantae; phylum Streptophyta; class Magnoliopsida; order Caryophyllales; family Polygonaceae; genus Persicaria; species Persicaria tinctoria. Next base: position 79,479,005 of record JBANSL010000004.1, on the reverse strand, counting down.
TGAGGTTGATGCCAAGATCTCGCATTTGTTGAGCTATCCAAAGGATTTGGGAGAAACAGGCTCCAGCTGCAATGTATTCGGCTTCTGCAGTGGATAGAGCAACTGAGTTTTGCTTCTTTGAGTGCCAACTGTTCAAAGATTCTCCTAAGAATTGACACCATCCTGATGTGCTCTTCCTATCCACCTTATAGCCTGCAAAATCTGCATCAGAATATCCAATTAATGTGAAATCCTTTTGCTTTGGGTACCATAGTCCAAGCTCCTTAGTGTCATTGAGATATCGAAATATCCTCTTCACAGCCACGAGGTGAGATTCTTTAGGATCAGCTTGAAACCTAGCACACATGCAAACACTAAACATGATGTCAGGTCTACTAGCCGTGAGATATAATAAAGATCCAATCATTACTCGATAATCCTTTTGATTGACACTTATTCCAGTCTTGTCTTGATCTAGAGACAATGTTGAGCTCATGGGAGTCTTGGCTGCTTTGGATTGATCCATCTTGAAGTTCTTCAAGAGATCCTTAGTGTACTTGCTTTGGTTGACAAAGATCCCTTTCTTGGATTGATGAACTTTTAATCCCAAAAAGAAGTTGAGTTCACCCATCAAGCTCATCTCAAATTCACTGCACATGATGTCAGAAAATTCCTTGCACAAAGATGTGTTAGTAGCACCAAATAATATATCAACAACATAAATTTGAATAACCAGAATGTCCTTTCCTTTGGTTTTGATAAAAAGAGTCTTGTCGATCAACCCCATTTTAAAATCATTTTCTAAAAGATATTTTGACAAGCACTCATACCAAGCTCTTGGGGCTTGTTTCAAACCATAAAGCGCTTTGTCAAGTTTATAAACATGATTGGGAAATTCTGAACTTTCAAAACCTGGGGGTTGAGCCACATATACTTCTTCCTCTAAGAAACCATTAAGAAAAGCACACTTGACATCCATTTGATATAACTTTATGCTCATAAAAGATGCAAATGCCAATAGAATGTGAATAGCTTCAAGCCTGGCTACGGGAGCAAAGGTCTCCTCATAGTCAATACCTTCCTCTTGATTGTAGCCTTGAGCAACAAGCCTTGCCTTGTTCCTCACGATCTTACCATTCTCATCTAGCTTGTTTCGAAAGACCCATCGTGTGCCAATGACTGATTGATGCTTTGGCCTAGGGTTCAAGGTCCAGACTTTATTTCTTTCAAATTCGTTGAGCTCACTTTGCATAGCAATGATCCAGTCTGGTTCTTGAAGTGCCTCATTTACCTTTTTTGGCTCAATAAGAGAAACAAACGCGTGAAAAGCACAAAGATCTTTAAGTTTAGAACGAGTTTGAACATTAGAAGTAGGGTCAGAAATGATATCCTTTAATGACTGTGATGAGGAGTATTTGAATTTTCTTTTGCTAGTCTCAGCTCCTTGATTCGTCACACCAGTAGGATTGACTTGTAGTACATCTGACTCCGTGGTCCTGTTAGATTCAGTTACAACAGTTTCTGACGTCTCAACACTGTTGGATTGGACACCAAGGGCTTTGGACGAATCTTCAACACCTTGGGCCAATTCTTCAGTGTTAAGAATCTGTTCCTGCATGTTCCTCTTCTCTGTGTTCTTGGTAGCAGCATCCTCACCTTCCTCATTCTCTTCATGGATGTTAAGATCTATATCTGCAACACTTTCACTCAAAGCACCGTCATTGCATTCATAAAAAATAACATGTATACTTTCTTCAACTACATGGGTCCTTTTATTGAAGATTCTATAAGCTTTGCTACTTGTGGAGTAGCCAAGAAATATACCTTCATCACTACGCGCATCAAATTTCCCAAGGTTATCTTTTCCATTGTTATGAACAAAATAAGTACAGCCAAAGGGTTTAAAATAAGATATAAGTGGTTTGCGGCCTTTGAAAAGTTCATAAGGAGTTTTCTTTAAGATGGAACGAATAAGACAACGATTCAAAATGTAGTTAGCTGTGTTAACAGCTTCAGCCCAATAGGTTTTAGGTAATGCATTTTCTAAAAGCATAGTTCTGGCCATATCCTCTAAGGTGCGGTTCTTGCGTTCCACAACCCCGTTTTGTTGAGGTGTCCTAGGAGCAGAAAAGTTATGGGAGATGCCATATTTAGCACAAAACAAATCAAACTGAAGTTGATCAAACTCCCTACCATGATAACTCTGAATTGACACTATGGGCTCGTTTCTTAAAGTTTGTAACTCCTTACAAAGTTTTGAAAACTCAAATAAGGCCTCTGATTTTTCTTTTAAAAATGCAACCCAAGTATATCTAGAAAAATCATCAACAACAACTAGCATGTACTTTTTACCATTGGGAGATTTGAGTCGCATAGGACCACATAAATCCATATGTAAAAGTTCAAGGGGTCTAGAAGAACTTACAACCTTTTTGGGTTTGAAAGAGCTATGTGTTTGTTTACCTCGTGTGCATGCATTGCACATATCAATACCTTTGAAGTCCATTTCAGGTAGCCCTCTTACAAGCCCTTTGGACACAAGCTTCTATAGTGTATGTGGACTCACATGACCGAGTCTCCTGTGCCAAAGCTTTGGATCGTCCGTCAAAGCCTTTAGACAGGTTAAGCTTCCTTGTGCCACTTGATCAGCGTTTACGGCGTATATGTTGTTGTAACGATATGCAGTCAATATGACTTCACCTGTATCTTCTCTGCACACTATACATCTTTTCTTGTTAAATCTGACATTGTTACCACTATCACATAATTGAGAGACACTAAGCAGATTATACTTCAAATCATTAACAAGATAGACATATTTAATACTATGGCTGGAATCGCTTCCAACACTACCAATACCAACGATGTCACATTTTCCTTCGTCACCAAGAGTGATTATTCCCGTGGATTGCTTTTTTAGATCATGAAAGAGAGAACTCTTCCCACTCATATGCCTCGAGCATCCACTATCAATAATCCATTTGTGTTCTTTCACCTTGGTGATCTCCTGCAAGACAAACATCAACCTTTGTGGCTAGACCAATAAGCAAATTTGGATCCATTGTTGGGGTAAACCATGTTTGGTAAAATAGTGCCTTTTGGAACCCAAACTTATGTTATCCGTTCTTTTCTCAAATGAACAGGAAATGTATTGCTAATAATATATAGATCCTTTCGTCTATAGGGGCAGGTCTCTTTTACATGTCCCTTTCTAGCACAATGGTGACATATAGGAGAGGTTTTGCTTCCTTTTGCCTTTACAAAAGTGGTAATGTGTTGCTTCTTTAAAAACTTTGGATTGTAACCAATACCACTTTTGTTTAGAGAGCTTTGCTGCTCACCCAACATCCTATCGAGAGTATCTGTGGATTTGGTAAAACTTATGAGGGTTGTCTGTTGGTCTTGAATCTTATTATTCAGGGAGATCTTCTCGTTCTCTAAGTCATGATGCTCATTTCTTAGAGAGGAGAGATCTTTCTTGAGTTCAGATTTCTCCGAATCAAGCGTCTTGACTTTAATGTCAAGACCTGAATAAGAAGTTTCAAGACTTTTGACCCTCATAGACAGATCATCAATAGTTCTTTCCTCGTCCACAGTTCTCTTAATAAGAGTGTTAGTTTGGGCAATAAGCTTCTCTTCATTGGCAATCATATTTGAAAGGAATTCCGATAATACCTCTTTTGGACTTGCCATAAGTTCTCTTACAGTAGCTTCAAGCTTTTCATCATGGGATTCATCTTCTGAGGCCATAAGACAAATATTGGCCTTCTCATCATCGGAGTTAGAGTCGGAATCACTACAAGTTGCCACCATGGCTTTCTTCTTCCATTTGTCACCTTTCTTGGACTGACTTTTTGTCTTTTGAGGGCAGTTCTTCACAAGATGATCTGTTTCACCACATTCAAAACAAGACAAAGGTTTAGTCTTCTTTTCATACTTGTTGTATTGAGGCTTACCTCGAAATTTTGAAGACTCTGATCCATCCTTGTTGTTGAATTGCTTCTTCATTTTGAGAATTCGAGCAAGGCCTCTTGTGATAAGAGCAAAAGGATCATCCTCATCGTTATCCTCATATTCGGAATCAGATCCATCTTTAGGCTCATCCTTCTTAGACTTGAGTGCCAAGTTCTTAGTACTAGCTGGAAGTTCTCCATCGTCTTCATTAAGGATCATCTCATGCGTGATCAGCTTCCCAAGAAGGTCGTCAAGGGGTAGAGTGGTGAGGTCCTGGGCTTCCTCTATAGTTGTTACTTTTGGACCCCATTTCTCCATTGGAAGGCACATCAGTATCTTCCTCACTTTCTCAACGTTGGTAAAGCTCTTGCCGAGAGAATCAAGGTTGTTGGTGATTTCTGTGAATCGTGTGAACATGGCCTTGATTGACTCATCAGACTTCATCTTGAAGAGCTCATACTTTCGAAGGAAGATGCTGATCTTGGTGTCTTTTACTTGGCTCGTTCCTTCATAGGTGAGGACCAGTTTGTTCCAAATCTCTTTGGCTGACCTACAAGATGAAATACGGTTAAACTCATCAGTGCTAAGACCACAATAAAGTAAGTTAATAGCCCTGTAGTTTTTGGAGACGATTTCAAGATCTGCTTGGTTGTATTCGGACTTCTTCTTTGCAACTTTGGTATCGTTTGGTCCATCTTTCTCTGGAATCTTCGGACCATTCTCTATAATGTTCCAAAGCTCCAGATCTTGGTCTGTGATGATCATTTTCATCAAGGATCTCCAGTGGACAAAGTTGTTTCCTACAAAGAGTGGCGGTCTGCTTGTGGACCTTCCCTGTGCAAATCCTCCGCTTGCTTCACCAGACATGATCGAAAACTCACAAGATTGTTAAATCAAAAATAGTGAGTAAAGCTCTGATACCAATTGAAGGTTCGATAATATAAAACAATGTAATATAGAAATACTCTAGAAGGGGGGTTGAATAGAGTATGCCCGTTTTTCGCAGAAAGTCTCAAGACTTTTGGAGCTCGTATAAAACCCTTTGAGATTAAACCTGAATCACAAAGTTAGACAATCGAACCAAGTGCAGAAATAAGATAAAGCAATAGATAAAGAACAAGAGTAATTGTTTACGAGGTTCAGCACGAACTTGACCTACGTCCCCGCCTAGGGTTCTTCCACAACCCTAGGATTCAAAAGGCTTTATTGATTCACTTAGCTTAGGATCCTAATAACTCACCGAGAAGCCTCTCTTCTATACAATTGCAATCTAGTCAAGTCACGTTCCCTTGGAGTCCTAGACCAATCTAGAAGAGCCCCACCTCTCTCAGCTATCTAGTACAATCCTCTTACTCTCACAAATCAATAGCCTAGTGCAACTTCCCGAGTTACAAACTCTCGAGTAACACTTTAAATGAATATATCCTATAAGCTCACAGTGACTCTCAAAGGCTTTGAAATAAACAACAAACTCTTGAGCGCTAGCAGAGAGACACTTTGGAAGACGGATCTTGCTTGAATGAATGAAAGCTTGTGTAATACTTGTGTATCCTGTCTTCATCTTCCTTCTCTATTTATTGAGACAAGTCGGCGCCGAATATCTTCTCCAATGGCTATTCCTGATCATGGCTATCTTCAAGATCTTCTAAACTTGGAAACAAATGAAGCCATAATCTTTCCGATTTGAACCTTCTCAGCACTTGTCGTAAGGAAGGAAATAATTCGAAAAACTTCCTGAAAGATTAGTCAAGCATATATATATAATATATAAAGGAAGTATATAATAAGATTAAATAATATTCGGACTTATAAAACAGGTTTTGGATTTCATCAACTGTTAATGTTCCAAGACCTTTGACACAAACATCCTATCAAGGCCTTTGAAACATTTATTCCGATTTTCATCAAGGGAGGGAGTTATCAACCTTTAATATTATGCAAGAAACCATGGCTCGAGCTAATGTAGTTGAACCATATGAAGATACAAATGCTAGGTTTCTTTGGATTTTGCATCCCGCGTTAGCTCATGATATTGATTGCTTTCCTTATTCTACTCCTACTGAATTGTTACATTTAGCCATTAAAGTTGAACGTGGATCTAGATACAGGAACCAAGGCGGAAGATAGACGAGCGGGCAGCCACAACCTTGGCGCCGAAACCGGCCACAACAGCCCCAAGGGCGGTCTGACGGCGGTTACACCTCTCGGCCAAAACAAGCCCTAGGAAGAAGAGATGGCCGAATCAACCCTACAACTTCTGACAAGGGTAAGGCTAGGGGTGGGCACGGGACGGGACGGGACGGGATTGAGCCGGGACAGGACTCGTCCCGCGAAATTTTTACGGGACGGGATTGACACTTTTTTTTCGGGACGGGATGGTGTTTGGACGGGACGGGACGGGCCTCGTCCCGCAAATAAGAATAATAAAATATTATATAAATTTACAAAGTGAAAAATGCTTTCATAATTCATTAATTTGTATAATATGTTGAATATGGTATTCTTCTCAACTATATTATTCAATAATAATAACAATATTATTATTATTATTATTAATATTATAATACTATTATTAATTCAAACAATGATTGTATAATTAATTATAATGTTCAACATATTTGGCTACATTATCTTAGTGCTTGTTTGGATAGTGTTAAAAATCCCAGGAATTGCAATAACCCAGGAAGCCCGTGCTAATATATGTGTTTGGATGAAAAAATAAAAATTGAAAAACCCTGGAAGTTATCTTCCTGGGATTTCTACTTCCTCCAAAATACAGGAAGTGGAATCACCAAGGGGGGAGTAGGTAAGATTTCTTCCACCCTTTTAAAATCTCCCTTTTTTTTTACCAAAAAATAAAATCGCTATTTTTACCCTCCATGTATATCCCATCCTTTATAGATAAAGGTTAAAATAGTAATTACACATAAATTCCCATAAAATTCTCTAGTGCAACCAAACGAAATGTGGTAATTTAATTCATGGGAATTAAAAGTTAACCAAACGTATTTTTCAAAATCCCAGTAATTTCAATTTTAGGGAATTAGACTTCCCACATATTAAATTCCCAGGAATTGTATTTACCCCTTTTATCCAAACGAGCACTTACTAGATCGGGAGGGAAAGGGATTGACACGAGATTCACCAGATATTATCTCATTATCGATTGTTAGTTGGGAAGAATATCGTATTTAGCTATTTGCCTCTTGTAGCTCTAAATGGGTATAATGATAATAATAATAATAATGTCACGTTATAATTAAAACTATAATAATAATAATAATAATTATTATTATTATTATTATTATTATTTTTATTGTTATTATTACAAAATAATTATACTTTACAAGAAAAAAATATAATATGATATAATAATATAATAATAATAATAATAATTTTATTATAAAGTAATATTATTATTAAATTATATTATAATATTATATAATAATATTATTATTATTATTATAATCAATTATTATTATAAATTGAAAATTATTATTATAATTATAAATAATATTTGCTTAAATAATAATAATAATATTATTATAAGCAAATATTATTATTATAAATGGAAGATTATGATTATAATTATAATTATAATATTTGCTCAAAATAATAATACTAATAATATATTATTATTATTCTATAATGTTATAATAATAATATAATCTACTACAATGACCGTGGGTCGACTTTGGTATATTACATCGTTGCTTCTCTGGTGTTTGGCAAGGTTTAGTGGTTCCTTTGCGACAGACCGTGAGCCTTGCGTTTTAACATTGTGTCTGTGCAGCACATGGGTCTTTACCCATAATGAGATTTTGTCCGATTTATGTGGTGATGGGCTACAATCCTTTTGGTTGGAGGATGATAGCCTACGATTTTTGTCCTCCAAATCCAACGTTAAAAGAAAAATTAGTCTTATAATCTCATACAATCACACAAACCACATTAATATCGCGGAAAGCTTTTTTGATACGAGGATCGTCACGCCCTGTCCTCGTATCCCGAAAAGTTCTACATGAAAGTCGCCTATTGGAACTGTAGGGGTATAGGGAAAACAACGTTTTGGACAGAAATAGATAGTTTATGTAAGAATAACCACATCCAACTAATGGCCTTAGCAGAAACAAAATGTGAATCAATCCCAAACGATAAATCCTGGAAAAGCGTCGGTTTTAACGAGGCCATATGGTCCCCGGCGTCGGGTCGTTCAGGTGGACTTGGTATTCTTTGGAAATCACACCTACTATCAAACAAAATCATATCGGTGGAAATTCATCTACCAAGAATTATTGGACTTCGCTATGAAAATACTAATGATATGTTCAAATGCCTTCTGCTGTTTGTGTACGCACCTCCGAGTCCTCGGGACAAAGATTTCTTCTGGGACTCCCTAAGCTCGATTGTGTTAGGACCATCTATCCCTTGTCTCGTCATTGGAGATCTGAACGAGATCCTTTGTAGTAGTGATAAGTTGGGTGGTGCCAGTCCCCGCCCTTCCCGGTTTACTAGGCTGCAGAACTTCATTAACATTTGCTCTCTAGTGGACATTCCCACTTTTGGGAACCCATTTACTTGGAGAAGGAGCCCCGACGATGAAGACAATATTCGAGAAAAGCTTGATCGGGTGCTGGCTCAGCACCAGATCATTGACAAATTCCCTGACCTGATTACTTTAAATGGAGCTTTCTCCTCCTCCGACCACTGTCCGATTTCTCTGTCTCTCGATAGCGGTTCAAGCTTTAAGGCTCCTCCCTTTAAATTTGAGAATGCTTGGCTACATCGGAAGGATTTCCGAAACATAGTAAGGCAATCATGGCGAGCGGGGTGCCCGGGATCGTACTTGTACCAACTTATGTTCAAACAAAAAATTCTTAAGAAAAAAGCTAAGGATTGGAATAAGCATACGTTCGGAAATATTTTCCGCCAACTACATGAGGTGGAAAAGGAGCTTATAATTATACAATCTAACTCCGTTCGGGACGATCTCCGAGCAATGACTAACAAAGAGAAAAATCTGATTCTGAAAAAGGAAAAACTGCTACACTTTCAAAAAACTTTCTGGAACCAGAGAGCGAAAACAAAGCACCTTAAGTTATCTGATTCTAACACATCTTACTTCCATCGAACGGCGTCCGGTCGGAGACATAGGAAGCAAATCCGTAATATTACTACACCAGAAGGGACTTTGATAATAGGGGAAGAAAATGTGAGAAATGAGATTAAAAGAGACTTCGAAAAGAGATTTAAAAAAGATTCGACGGGCGAATACTTGTTAAATGGAATGCTGCGTCTAATCACCCCCTCTATAACGCATGAAGAAAATGACTTTCTAATTCGTCATCCATCCAACATTGAAATAAAATCGGCTGTGTTCAGCATAGGAAATAACAAATCACCAGGGCCTGACGGATTTACAGCAGAATTTTATAAAATATATTGGGACATTGTCGGATCATCCGTTATTAAAGCGGTTAAGGGATTCTTTCATTCAGGCAAACTTCTGAAGCAGGTAAACCATACGTTTATATCCCTTCTCCCCAAGCGTGATAACCCCACCACTACAAGTCACTACCGCCCGATCAGCCTATGCTCTACGTTATACAAGATAATATCAAAAATTCTAACCGAAAGACTCAAATCAGTCATTGGAAAGGTTATTCACCCCCTCCAAGGGGCGTTTGTGTCTGATAGAGCAATACAAGATAATGTGTTGGTAGCACATGAAATCTTTCACTCATTTAGGTCTCGAAAGGGACGTGAGGGGTGGTTGGCAATAAAATTGGATATGGAGAAAGCATATGACAGAGTCGATTGGACCTTTACAAAAAAGGTGCTACAAAGATTTGGATTTCACGACACTTTCATCTCTTGGGTGATGGAATGTGTTACGACGGTGTCTTTTTCAATCCTTGTTAACAATGGTCCCACCGACATGTTTTTCCCTACCCGTGGCCTTAGGCAAGGGGACCCCCTCTCCCCCTTCCTATTCATCCTTGGTGCTGAATTGCTGGCCAGGAGTCTGTCCGCTGATTCAGTATCTACCAACAGCCTGATTGGCTTCTCCTTCGGCAGACAGGGTCCTAGGATTCCTTTTCTTTCCTTTGCGGACGATGTTATTGTATTCTGTAAAGGGAGTGTGGACGCATGACAGAAAGTAGAATCAATTATTGAAGCATACTGCAAAGTGTCTGGACAAAAAGTTAATTATCAAAAGTCAAGTTTTCAGCCAACGAAAGGGATCCCTCCTACTAGAATTACGGAGCTCAAGAACTGCTTGAATATTACAAGTGAAATTTCGTTGGAAAAATACCTTGGTTGCCCTATTATAAATGGTAGGGTTAATAAAGAAACTTTTGAAGATGTTATATGTAAGTCAAAAGAACAACTTAGTAAGTGGCGGGCGACCGCTCTATCCCAACAAGGTCGAGCTGTCCTTATTGGTTCAAACCTTGCTGCAAAACCCTTGTATATTATGCAGAACTTTATGCTTCCAAGCTCAGTTCATAAAGAACTGGATCAGATCAATAGAAGTTTTTTCTGGAATAAGGATCTCCAGTATCGACCTCTCATCAGTTGGGACAGAATCTGCAAACCGAAAAAGTGTGGTGGTCTGGGCATTCGGAAAACTAAAGAGATGAATGAAGCCTTACAAATGAAACTGCTATGGAAAATTCTAGCTGAACCAACCAATGTGTGGGTTTCGCTGGTCAAACATAAGTACTTACGCTCTAGTTCGATTTTAGAATACAAAAGGGGTGGCGACATGTCCTGGCAATGGGCAAAACTCACCTCTCTAGTGGATAAATTTAAGACCGGACTTATCTGGTCGGTTGGAAATGGCAGGTCAATCAAATTCTGGACAGATAATTGGATTACAACATCCACACTACAATCTAGAGATAATTGCCCCCAAATAGATAACTTAGAGGAAATGGTTAGCGATTACATCTTAGGAGGCAAGTGGTGGGTGGAGAAACTTCACTACTCTCTACCAACGACCATCGTCAATGAAATTCTGGAGATCCCATTTCCCATATCCTCTTTTGAGGACCGTTTATACTGGTGGCCCGATAGAGCGGGTTGGTTCACAACGTCAAGTGCATATAAGCTGATCACTTTGCCATCATCGGATCAAGAAGACATAAATGCCTGGATCTGGCATATCAATGCTCCGCCAAAGATCAAAAACTTTCTATGGAAAGTAAGCCAAGATGGCCTACCTACCGCTACTAGGCTTGCCTCTAGGGGCGTTGCTGTGCCTTCGACGTGTAGCCTTTGTAATGGTGCAGCCGAGGATGAGGTTCACCTTTTGTTAGAATGCTCCTTTGCACGTTCTCTATATCAAATCCCTCAACAACTACATTCACTAGTAGCCAACATGATTCTCCTAAATCGAGATATAAAACCTATTATCTCCGCCTTAGGACAAAATCTTAATTCAGAGGCTAAAATGGCTCTCGCCTTCGCCTGGTGGAGTATTTGGTATACTCGGAATCAACTCATCTTTAGCCAAACTCCTATCCCTCCTCGGGCCACTGCACTACAATTCATTAAAAATCAAATATGCAATTGGAAAAAAACTCAACAATTAGATGTTGATCTTGAGATGGGTACCATCCAATGTACCACAAAACCCACGCAACAAAACATAGGGAAAAAGGCCAAAAATATTAAATGGCGCAAACCTCCATGGGGTACTTTTAAATTAAATTTTGATGGCTCCTCACTATCTACTAAGGTTAGCACGGGAGGTGTCATTATCCGGGACTGGGAAGGAAAACCTATATCCATAAATTATCAGAAACTGGGCTCGCAAAGCCCACTCAAAGCTGAAGCTCTTGCTTTAAAGTTAGGTATACAAAAGGCCATCCAACTCCACATTCAGAAACTCCATATCGAGGGCGACTCTTCCATCATCATAAATTATTTCAGCAAAAACATTACATGCCCTTGGGAAGTCGAGTTAGTCCTTTCCGATGTAAAACTCTTACTATCAAATTTCAAAGAAGTATCTTTCTTCCATATTCCCCGTTTGGGCAATAGAGTGGCGGATAAGGTAGCACACCTTAGCCACTCTGCCTGGGGAGTCGATATTTACAACAACTCAGGTCTTCTTGACCTCATCCGTACGGATGCTACCGGGTAGAGCGTGCTCGTCCGGATTCTTTCCTAATCAAAAAATAATAATAATAATAATAATATTATTATTATTATTATTATAAAAATTATTATTATTATTATTATTATTATATACGGGACGGGACGGGATTTGCGAGATCCCACCGGGATCGTCCCACGTTTCGTCCCGCATCATTTTTGCGGGACGGGATTCGCTATTTTGTCCTAAATCCCACCGGGATTGGGACGGGATCGGGACGGGACCGGGACGGGATCGGGATTTGCGGGATTTGTGCCCACCCCTAGGTAAGGCGTCTTGGACGGGACGAGATTCGTCTGGGGTATCTACTGGCCCCAAAGGGAGTAATCCTAACACCTCTACTACTAGATCTAGGGAAATTGTGTGCTTTAAATGTCAGGGTAGAGGTCATACTATGAAGGATTGTCCCAATAAGAAAACTCTCATGATTAATCACTTGGGTGAATATGTGTCTGACAATTCTTGTGATGAAAATGACGAGCGTGCTAATGATACCTTAATCTGCTTACTTATGATGAAGATGATGATGGCATTGATTTTGAACATGGAGAATCACTGATTGTTAGGAGAGTCTTAAGTGTTCTCCCTGCACCATGTGATGACAATCAACGTGAGAATCTGTTTCATACTAGATGCTTAGTTAAGGGTAAGGTGGTTAATGTGATCATTGATGGGGGAAGTTGTTGTAACTTATCTAGTCAGGAAATGATTGATAAATTACAAATTCCTACTATTCAGCATCCTAGGCCTTATCGATTGCATTGGATGAATGACTGCGGTAATTTCAAAGTGAATAAGCAAGTGAAAGTGCATATCAAACTAGGACATTATGAAGATGATGTGTTATGTGATATTGTACCTATGCAAGCCTGACATATTTTATTAGGACGTCCTTGGCAATTTGATCGTAAGGTCTTACATGATGGCTTTACTAACAGGTACTCCTTTACTTTTCAAGGCAAAAATGTAGTTCTCAAGCCGATGACGCCAACCCAGGTGGCTGATGAGATTGAGAAGCGGAAGGTAAGTAAGGGTGAGTTAGATAAGGAGTCTCAGTCGAGCCATGTGTCTACCCCCACTCGGCCTAAGGGTGTATTTTTTGCTTCCAATAGTACATTTTTGGACGAGTTTGCGGATGGGGAAACAACCCTCATGCTCTTATGCAAAGGGTTGAATATGTTGAGTGAGGAGCTTAGAGCTACCCTCCCTCCTCGCATCCTATCTCTTATTGAAGATTATAAGGATGTTTTCCCCGAGGACATACCAGCAGGTCTACCCCTGTCAGAGGAATTGAGCATCAAATCGATCTCATTCCAGGGGCTGCATTGCCTAATAGGCCTGCTTATAGAATGAATCCCACTGAAACCCAAGAGGTTCAATCCCAAGTCCAGGAACTGTTGGACAAGGGATACATTAGAGAAAGTTTGAGTCCATGTGTTGTGCCTTTGTTGTTAGTGCCTAAGAAAGATGGTTCTTGGAGAATGTGTGTAAACTGTAGGGCAATTAACAACATAACTGTGAAATATCGCCATCCTATACCCCGCTTAGATGACATGTTAGATGAGTTGCATGGTTCTTCTATCTTTTCTAAAATCGATTTAAAAAGCGGTTACCATCAGATTAGGATGAAGGAGGGCGATGAATGGAAAACAGCCTTCAAAACTAAATTTGGACCGTATGAATGGTTGGTTATGCCTTTTGGCTTGACTAACGCGCCTAGTACTTTTATGAGATTAATGAATCATGTGCTTAGGAATTTCATAGGTAAATTTGTTGTTGTATACTTTGATGACATTCTTATCTATAGTAAATCGCCTGAGGACCATGAATCACACTTAAGGGAAGTACTTTCTACCCTTATATTAGAACACTTGTATGCCAATCTTAAGAAATGTGAGCTTTGTAATGATCAAGTGTCTTTTCTGGGTTTTGTAGTGAGTTCAAGCGGATTGCGAGTCGACGATGCTAAGATCAAGGCAATCCAGGACTGGCCGACCCCTACCAATATCGGCCATGTGAGGAGTTTCCAGGGACTAGCGAGCTTCTACCGACGTTTTGTGCGCGACTTCAGCTCCATCGCAATACCTCTCACAGAGCTCACAAAGAAGCGATGTGAGTTCAAGTGGGGTCCAACTCAGGAGGAGGCGTTCTACAAGCTCAAGGAGAAGCTTACTCATGCTCCATTGCTGGCTCTGCCTGACTTCACTTGGCCTTTCGAGGTTGAATGTGATGCTAGCGGAGTTGGGATTGGAGGCGTCCTCATGCAAGAAGGTAAGCATGTTGAGTTCGTCAAGGAGCTACATGAACGGACGCGTCAGCAGCTCATGCGGAAGGCTGAGTACAACGCCAACAAGGGACGCCGTTTGGTGACGTTCTAGCCTGGGGATCTAGTGTGGGTGCACCTGAGGAAGGAGAGGTTTCCCAACGAGCAGAAAAGCAAGCTTGCACCGCGAGGAGATGGACCTTTCAAGGTTCTACAGAAGGTGGGCGACAATGCCTACAAGCTGGAGCTTCTTGGCACATATGGGCCATATGGCGTCAGTGCTACCTTCAACGTCGCGGATCTCATTCCATATCTTTCCGTGGACGAGGACTTGGATTTGTGGTCGAATCCTTTCCAAGAAGGGGAGGTTGATGCGGGACCATCTTCTACACCGTCATCTACACCTCCGGACGCGCCGATCATACTCGGAGACGGACCTATGACTCGGGCCCGAGCCAAGAAGTTGCAACGCGACTCATTTCTCTTTGTGAGTCACTCCTTGTTCTCGAGCCCGGTCCAACTCCCAGAGCCACCGATGAAGGCGTACATGTGCATTGGAACCCAGGTTGCCGACGCCGGAAACCAGCAGCGAAGCACGTGAGGGCAGCAGTGCGTGGGCGTGCAGGAGGTCGCGCGGGTGCAGGCGTCCAGGCGCGCGGGCGTGCGTCAGGCCGCGCGGGCGTGCGGGTGAGGCATGTTGGCGCGGATCATTCCCTCCTTGTGCCGGCTTGAGATCTCTTCAATTATTAAGCTATGAGACTTAATTAGTTACGTAACTTAATTAGTCACATTATTTTAGGTTATTTATGGGTTTTTATTAATTCATTTTAATTACTTTTATTTATTATCTTTATTAGTAAATCAGCCCTAGGTTATATATTGATGGCTGATCATTGTTGAAGAAACACGTTGAAATTTTATGAAAAGTTCTCTTTTTGTGTGATACACATAGAGCGTAAGTCAATCGATTCGAGGCGTTGCTAATCGATTGCAAATTGGTTCTTGATCTAACTTGGTTTGCTTTGAGTTCGTCAACCTCGCGAGAGCTTGGTGATCCTGGTAATCACAAGTCCCCTCCTTGTGCCTCCAAGTTGTCCGCTTGGTTGTGCAAGGTTGTAGAGGCGGGCTTTATAGTCATTGGTATTTGGTTCCTACCCTCTTAGGAGGTTTGGGGTCTTTGCCTCGTTCTATTTTACTTCGATTCAGTCCTTATCGATCGTGTCTTGCTTTTCAATTTCGAGTCTTTATTCTTGTTCATCGAGTCTTTGCTTCCGTTCTTGTTATTTCTAGTTTGACTGTCGAAGATCGGGCCATCCTATAGCTTACCCCGTATCAACTTGTTGTTGAGATGTATTGCTTGACATATTGATTACTATGCTTTGATTTGATATATGATGCAATTGCCTACGACATTGGTTATGTCTTGATCTGATATATGATTGCATGAGACATTGTTATGCTTTGACCTGATATATAATGTGATTGCATGAGACATGGTTATGTTATGTGATGTGTTTGCAGTATTATTGTTTTAGGGGTACAAGAGGATGCATCCACATCCTCTCCTACAAGTACTACATGCGAGCCTAGTGTACCCCGTTTACTATATATATATATATATATATATATATATATATATATATATATATATATATATATATATATATATATATAGAGAGAGAGAGAGAGAGAGAGAGGTTGGGTCGGGTGTTTACACCCCTTATTGTGTTTTGTGTTAACAAATATAGGCCATTGATTGATTAGAAATGAATGGGTGAGATTAATTGAGACTTTCCCTTTTTATTTAAAGAAAAAAGAGTAGGTGCCACCACTTTTATAGTCAACTTGCTGAAAGTAAGCGCGTGTGTTTTTTTGGAGGTAACGTTTTTTTTTCCTGGGTTGTGTGGTGCACTGTTTGAACTATTCGATAAGGTGATAGTAATTATTCACTCACTTATCGTTATTATTCGCTAGTTTGAAAGTAATTATTCGTTAGGTTGATACTAATTATTCGGTAGTTTTGCCAGTTATTGTCCGCTAGTTTGATAGTAATTATTCGTTAAGTTGATAGTAATTATTCGGTAGTTAATAGTAATTATTCGGTAGTTAATAGTAATTATTCGTTAGGTTAATAGTAATTATTCGTTGGCCAATTACGCAACTATTCGCTAGATTAATAGTAACTATTCGTTAGATTAATAGTAACTATTCGTTAGATTGATAGTAATTGTTCGTTAGGTTGAAAGAGGATGTAAATGTAATGATTGGTTTCCACATCTAATTAACTATATATACAGATGAATAATTCCTTATTATCAACGAATATAAACTCTGACTTGCTGAATATGGCTCTGAACGTGAAATCAATGAAAAACAAAACTAGAAAAATTCTGATCGGACCACAATTTGCATTTGCAACAAAGATTTCACATTGACAAACACCAAGAACCGAATGATTATTTCATCCCGAATGTTAAATAGTAATTCAATCAAAACCAACTTAATAAACAACAATTCAAAAAATTCCCAAATTGAGTACCGGATTCAAGAAATCCCCAATTGAAGAAATCCCCAATTCAGGAAAGCACTGTCGACTATTGCGGAACCGAAAGGGGAGGCTCGCGACGCTTGTGGGAACGAGATGGGAGGCGCCGAGATGTGAGAGAGAAGTCCGAGAGAGAGGCAGCCATTGGAGGCGCTCGGGCGAGCTTGATCTTGGGGCGATAGGCGCAGGTGCGAAGAGGAGCGAGGAGTACGTGGCCGTCGTTGACCGATGTCAGATTCGGTGCCATTGGAGGCGCTCCGGCGAGCTTGCTCTTGCAGGGGGCTTCGCCTGGGCCATTTACAGAGGAGGAAGGGGATGGAGACGGTGATGAGCGTATGGAGGAAGGAGATGTAGATGGTGGAACCTTTGATAATTAGGGTTTTAACGTGGATGAGTTGTAGGCAGTTACACAATTTGGGTGGGATGTGATTTACACGCCCTGGATTATTGAGGGTGTGGTTTATTGTTCACATGGGGCCCACATTATTTAAAAAGAAATTAAATTAATTCTCAATTAATCTCAACCTTTAATTTTAATTCCATCAATGGTCAATATTTGTTGAAAAAATTTGCGAAATGGGCACAATAATTGGACGTATTTACGGAATAGACGCGGGTTTGGACAAATTTGCGAAATAGCCGCTATATATACTTTTTCCAAATTGTAAAATTGTGCCCCAGCTCTCTCTCGTCCTCACCCTCTCGCTCATCGCCGGATCTGGAGGCGGAGCTTCGACGTCGCCGGCAATGGGTACTCATTCCCAGTCGTCTTCGCCGATGAGGAGCAACACTTCGCAGCGTGGCGATCCAGGGCCGAGCTCCTCGCTCCTCGCTCCATCATCATCATCTCCTCGTGCTCGGGAAGAGTCCGCAATTGGACCACGACGACGACGTTGCTCGGTATCCTCTCTCCATGGTCAGATAGGTTCCACCTCGGTCCGATGATAGCGTTCTGCACAATTTCCAGGTTAATTGACCTTCAATTTCATCATTCTCGTGTTGATTTTGGTTTAGTCGAGCCATGAAATCCGAATTCAATGTGTGTGGTTGATTTTAGGGTTTCTACTGAACCGAATCTTCGAATCCATTACTGTAGCCTCTCCTTCCTCTTCCTCTCTCTCTTCGCTGACCTCTTTCTCTCTGCTGTTCGCGCCCTTCCTCTTCCTGCGACTCCTCGGGGACCTTGATCTGGAGGTCCCGATCCTGGACGATGAAATTTCTGCAATTGGAGTTGTCCTTGGTATGATTTGCCCATCCACAACCAATATAATCAAATTTCTTGAAGGATTGAAGTTGTGAAAGAGTAACGAAAGATTGAATTTGCTTTTGAAGGACCTATCCATCCAGCCATGTCTGCTGCATTTAGTTAACAAATTTGATTCGGTTTATGTTGCCTGAATACGTGAATTTTATGCATCTTAATGCCATTGATTGCATTTTTGTTGAAATTGTTGAGCGATCATTGAATTCCTCATCTGACTGATCTTGATAGCTTGCTGAATTGCTCATTTATTTTTAAGAGATGTTTGTGTCCGCCTTGGGTCCGACTGTGTAGATGAGTGTTTTAAAGGGATATACAAAGCGTATGTTCTGAATTGTCACTTTGTAAATGCAACAAAGTTACAACATGTTTACTTCCTAGCAAACTGTGTGACTGAACTTTTCGGTGTAGACCTTCCAACGGCATACCTACATGCTTTTACATTCATTCGGCAATTGGCTATGATTTTGAGAGATGCACTGAACACAAAGACTAAGGTCAGTTGACTTGATGCGCTCTCTCTCCCCTTCTTGCTCCTCTGTGTTTCAGATTCTGTTGCTAGATTGACTGGATGATCTTATATTTTAAACTTACTTTTTTTTTTCTTTTTCTAGTTGAGTTTCTCTCCCTTGGTTGATTTTATTTCAGTTTATTATTCATGAAATATTGGGAGTGTATATAAGGATTGAGAAAATGAATAGGTTGTTGCTTGTGTAATAATATCATTGAGTGAATTGTGATATGTCAATACATGTTAGGGTGATAATTTTTGTGTGATAAAAATTCTTACTGCCCTTTTCATGCATTTTAGGAAGCATTCCGAAAGGTTTATGAATGGAAGTATATAAATTGCCTGGAGCTTTGGACTGTAGCCATCTGTACTTATGGTTCAGAAGCTGATTTTAAGCCCCTTGCTTATCCATTGACTCAAATCATCTATGGAGTAGCCCGGCTGGTTCCCACTGCCAGATACTTTCCTCTCCGGCTGCGTTGTGTTAGAATGCTTAACCGAATTGCTGCATTCACCAATACTTTCATACCAGTTTCATTCTTGCTTTTGGATATGCTGGATTAGATCTACTGTTTTATTTTGATTAGGTTTCACTAATGCCTTTTTTTAATTAACATGAGCATTTCCAGAAGTATTATGACTTTGTCATGCCTTACTTGAAGACTATTTTGATTAATGCAACCGACAAGTCTAACCGAATGTTGCGTGCAAAAGCAATGGAATGCATTAGTTTAGTTGGAATGGCCGTGGGCAAGGAAAAGTTCAGGAATGATGCTAAGCAGGTTGTTTATGATTGCTTGTGTGTGTTATCCTTTCTTGTAGTTTAAATGATCTATGCTTTAATTTGATGTCATGATAGTTGTCCTAAAACTAATTTGTAAATGTAATTGCATTCAAGGTTATGGAAGTGCTCATGTCTAAGACCGAGTTGTGCAACTCTAAGACCGAGTTGTGCAACTCTAAAGACCGAGTTGTGCAACTCTAAAGACCGAGTTGTGCAACTCTAAGACCGAGTTGTGCAACTCCTAGGCTGAGTTGTGCAACTCCAAGGCTGAGTTGTGCAACTCCAAGGCTGTTGACCTGTTGCTTCCATATAATGGATTTATGGTTAATTTTGAAATTGCTTGTAGGAGTTGTAGGGGTTGGTGGCCTTTTCTTAAAATTGTTAGCATTATAAGAAATAAATCAACTTCTATGATTTTCTATTGTTGTAATCAAGGATTTCTTTTCTAATGTCAACTTGGATTTCCTTGCTCATAAAAATTTCTTTTCTAATGAAGGTTTAGCAGTTGCTAATGCTTGCATCATTCAGATTAGGGGAGACCCACATAGGTTTTGGTGTGTTATCACAGCCTTTGCTTTGCTGAAGAAACCCTGCTTTTTTCAGTTATCCTTAAATTTTTCAATGGAGTTTCGGAATTTGCAGTCTAAAGGAGCAGGGGGTTGCTTCAATGCAATATATAACTTAAATAAGAACTTGCCTCTATTTTTTCCCCGATTTCTGTTTTTTGTTATGTTGTGGAAACATGATTCTACTGCCTTTGTGGTCTTTAGAGTTTATGCTTGCTGCATCCTTAAATTTCTTTGATTCGTTCTTTGTTGTCCTCGATTAAGAGGGATGGACGGTGTTGGAGGGTAAAATTTGATGAATTTTTTTTGGAATGATGATTTCAAATCGTCGCATTTATTATAGGTCAAAAAAATGTGAATAATTTTCTTTGGATTAAATACAAGACATACATATTCAAATTTGGGCCAGGAAATTACATTGCAAGTTCAACCCAAACAAGCCCAGCAAAAGGAGGAAGAGAACTGTTGGATAGAGCAGTTGAATGAAAATCTTCAACTGCTCCCCATCTCTTCAATACGTGTGTTTCTTCCCATCTATCCAAGAAAATAATAAAAGGGGAAAATGAAGTGGTGGGCAGTTATCTAAAGCCTAGTAACTGCTACTATTTACTCCCTATAAGTGAAGCTCTCTACCCGGCTGGCTTTTTCTTCCCTTCAAACTATTCAAGAGCAAAACCAAAGAAAGCAGTTGTCTTCCCCTCCTGCCTTCTTCCTCCTCCTGGCACTTCCGTTTGCAAAACAGAAGCAGCAAATACAGATTTCCTTCTCTTCCTGGGCACACCTGCAACAACCCATAAAATAAACAAAAAAATCAGCAAGAAGAAGAGAAAGTTGTAGAACAAAAAGGGTAGAAGCCTATTCTCTTTTCTTTTCTTTGGTTTTACAGGAACAAATAAGCATTACAACGGAGAAGACCAACCAGGGCTTGGGTTCATATGCTCTCACCTAGTGTTTGGTCTCGTAATAGGCTTGAAAGTATTTTCTTTCGCCTAGAGACCATCACGTAATAGGTTGAGAGCATCGACTATCGTAGTTGGCTTGAAAGTATATTCTTTCGCCACTACATTCGATCCCGGTGTGGATCGGCTCATAGCGCCGAAAGGCTGTCGGATTTTGCCCAGAGTTCACAAGCAATAAAATGTCGAACTCTGCAGAATTCCATACAAATAAACTGAACATGGGACCTTGAACAAAAACTGTCCTAATCAAGAGTGAAGTTCTGCTAAAATTCCCACTAAAATGGTTTCCTACAAAGCTTTTAATCAGCCAGGCAAATCAAGACATAATTTCTCCAGACAAAAAATCAGCAAGGAAGCACTAAGTTTTCAAGTGACCACAACACCAAACAAACAAAAGATTAGGTGTTCATAAAAAAAATCATTAGAATCTGTAACTTATTCAAGGCAGACTATACTGAGCACCAAATCAATCCCAAATTAAACTGGGTAAATAAACCTTAAGAAATCAAAAAGGTTAAATCAATTCAAAGAAAAAATGATGAATTGAGCATACCCGTTCAAAAGGGCCAGAGTTGCAGCAATGCTCCCGGGAAAACAATGACTTCGGTTCAGACGGGCCTTGCTGCATTCGCCTTCCATTTGGCCACTTAAAGTTGGGATTCTTCCACCTCTCCTTAAACTTTGCAAACACGAGCCCTCCTACTCGTTCGTTCACCGACGCTAATTCGAAAACCCTAAAAACACAATTAAAAAAAAAAGATCAATTGAATGTGAGAATTGACCACTCAATTGAAAGGGGATTCGTTTGGAAATACGAAATTCAGGTCGAGAATTGGCTAGAGACAAGAGTGAATACCAAAATCAAGGGCTGAAATTCACAAACAAAAGCGTCAAAGCATACCTAGGGCGGAATGTTCCTGGCGCTTCTCAGCTTGTCAGAGCTCGATTTGATCCCTTCCAAAAGGGTACGTAGGAAACTCACAAACAAGTTCAATCACGATCCCCAAATTGACTTTTAAGTCAAATCTTAAATCAAATCAAATCAAACTCCACATCAAAGCCAAATCGTTTTCTATGCAAATGATAGGCGGGTTACTTGAGTTACCCTTCCGAGAAGGTGGGCTCAGGTTACTCGGGTGGAGTGTTGTTCGAGCTACCCTTCTTAGAAGGTGGGTTTGAACTTCATCCTCTGATGCATACAAGAAAACGAAATCAAATCCAAACCAAATCAAAGCAAACACAAAATATAAATCCAAACACTCGGAACTACGTGAGGCTTGATTCTCTTCCAAGAGATACGTAGGCAACCCGTTAAAATTCGGGTGCAGCCAAAATTACCAAAACCACTCAAACCTTGGTATCGATACGACTTCGAATCAAGAGGATAACCAAAAGGGGTCGAACTCAAATATTAAAAATCAAATAAAATGTGTTGTACGATTATTTGCGCATTTTTGTCCAACAGACGGAAGAAGCACAAGAGTGCTCCTCAGCTCAATTAGTATGCTATTTGATTTATAACTAGTTCTGTGTGTGGCCGAAGTTCGTTTATTCCGTTCTTATAACACTTGATGCCTACTTTCAAGCATCTATTGAGGATTTGGGAGAATCTGAACTGATTCTAGACACTGCTGTTTTTTTCAATCGTAATATTTAGTGGAGTTTCTCATTAACAATAGTGAGGTGCATTTGAGCTTCATTGATTGAATGAATCTCATCTCTTTATAATAACATGAGTTCTGAAGAGCACCGTAAGGGAGAGCAAAAGGCCAATGAATCTTGATATCCGGTTATCATATTGTGTATTTCGTATTCATATTGAGTTATTGGATTTATCTACAGGAGATTGAGAAGGAGAGGAAGAGAAGGGAGAACCCCGACGCCATGGAAGAGGATGGGCAGGACGAAGTCTCTGAAATCAGGGCTGCCCATTTCAAGGAATCGATGAAGTATGCTCGCATGAGTGTCAGCGATGCCGACATCCGCAAGTACCAACCCTTCGTTCATACGCTGCAGCAGTGTCGTGGCTTTGGCAGTGAGTTCCGCTTCTCTGAGGCCAGCTGGGCCACTGGTGCTGCAGGAACTCAGCCCTTCACAACCTCCGCCAGGTGGAGCCGACGATGACGACCTCTACAGTTGATCAACACGAGGCAAGTGAATGCCAATGGCACATTACTCACCTATGCTGTTAAAGAGAGGGTGGAAGTGGAAGGCGGTGAGAAGGTGGTGAGGTCTTATGAGGTCATGTACGAAGCCGAGAAAGGAGAAATCAGGTGCATTTGCGGTTTGTTCAGCTACAAAGGGTATTTATGTAGGCATTCTCTGAATGTCCTCAACTACAATGGATTGGAGGAGATACCATCTCAATACATCCTCCCTCGGTGGAGGAAGGGCTATAAGAGCCCGCATCGTTCTGATAACTACGCTAATTATACGGGCAATCCACTGCATTCAAGTAATGATCTGTACAGACGTGGGATTCGGGTTGTGGAGGAAGGATCACGGTCTAAAGAGGGTTATAGGGCTGCTGTGCAGGGCCTTGAAGGGCTGCTAAGCAAAGAAGGTATGTTAGAAGATTACTTCCTTTGAAACTGTTGCGTGTAAATCATTGATGTGTTACTGTAATGGGAAAATCAAAACAACTGTAATTGAATTGGTTGTGTAGTTGGATGATGTAATTTCATTGGGATAAAAATCCCAAATCAAACACAAGGTTAGATACAGCTTCTGGGCAGAGGATTTATTTAGGATGTATGTTATTCATATATGTTTGTATTGACCAAAAACTGTAATATATGACCTTAAAAAACATGTTGAGGTTTTATGTCACATTAAAATTTTAGCCCAAATTTATTTTATAGCTTCATCTCATTATCCGAAATTCAATATTCTTCCTATCACCATAGCCCGTCTTAATAAACACATAAAAATCAAGAAAAATGAAAATGTAACGGATTTAATAATATTTGACATTAACTTGTTTCACATTTAGAGTTTAATGATCCAAAGTTATTGAAAATGATATTTACATTATAGAGACGGTAAAAAGCGCAAGAATATGATTATAAAGTTAAAAAAAATTGTTATCCATGTAAAAAAAAAAACTAGATTTGGATCATATTTGTGAAATTGTTATCCAGGCTTGATGAAATTGTTCGACATCATCTGATCGGCTTATGATTCATTGGTCCTGTGCTTCTTCGATTCTTTGTGAAATTGTTATCCATGCTTGTGCAACTCTAAAAAAAGTGCTGACATGGGGAAAAAAGTGCTGACACGGAAAAAAATGCAACTCTAAGCTAGACTTGGATCATATTTGCACAATTTACGGTTATATTTGCACATCGTACTCTTATATTTGCACGACAAAATGTTAAAAAAAATAAAATAAAAACTTAGATTTGATTCATATTTTGCACAACTTACGGTTATATTTGCACAAAATGTTCTTATTTTTGCTCAACAATTCTTTATTTTTGCACAACAATCGAGACTAGTGAAATTGTGTCTCCACATAATCTTATTTTTTGTACATATAATTTTATACTTTTTTAATAGATTATTACACAACACGGTCTTATTTTTGCTCATCAATAGAGTAAAATTGCACAACATGGGGGATTGGTGAAATTTTGCTCAACATCATCTTATTTTTGCTCATCAATACTTTATTTTTGCACAATATTTGAGACTTGTGAAATTGTGTTTCAACATGATCTTACTTTTTGTAAACATAATTTTATACTTTTTTAATAGATTATTGCAAAACATGATCTTATTTTTGCTCATAAATAGACAATAATTGCACAATATGGGGGGATTGGTGAAATTTTGCTCAACGTCATCTTATTTTTGCTCAACTATAGGTTATTTTTGCACAATAATCGAGACTTGTGAATTTGTTCTCAACATGATCTTATTTTCTCTCAATATAATTTCATTCTTTCTCAATAAATTATTGCACAACATGCTCCTATTTTTGCTCATCAATACGGTATTTTTGCACAACATTTGAGACTTGTGAAATTGTGTCTCAACATGATCTTACTTTTTGTAAATATAATTTTATACTTTTTTAATAGATTATTGCACAACATGATCTTATTTTCGCTCATCAATAGACTATAATTGCACAACATGGGGGAATTAATGGGAATTTGCTCAACATGATCTTATTTTTTCTCAATATTATTTTAAGAGTTGCACGACTCTATTGTAAGAGTTTCACGACTCTGTTTTAATTTAAGAGTTGCACGACTCTGTTTTAAGAGTTGCACGACTCTCTTGTAAGAGTTGCACGGCTCTGTTGTAAGAGTTGCACGACTCTGTTGTAAGAGTTGCACGACTCTTGTTTTAAGAGTTGCACGACTCTTGTTGTAAGCGTTGCACAACTCTCACAACTCTGTTTTAAGAGTTGCACGACTCTGTTTTAAGAGTTGCACGACTCTGTTGTAAGAGTTGCACGACTTTGTTTTAAGAGTTGCACGACTCTGTTTTAAGAGTTGCACGACTCTGTTGTAAGAGTTGCACGACTCTGTTTTAAGAGTTGCACGACTCTGTTGTAAGAGTTGCACGACTCTGTTTTAAGAGTTGCACGACTCTGTTGTAAGAGTTGCACGACTCTGTTTTAAGAGTTGCACGACTCTGATTTAAAAGTTGTACAACTCTTGTTTTAAGAGTTGCACGACTCTGTTGTAAGAGGTGCATGATAGCATGCATTTAGATAGGCATAATAGGTTGCATTTAGCTTAGTTAAGACGCATTTCATGGATGGATTAAGCATGATTTGCATATTAGTTCTCTATGTTGTCGGAGTCGGAATCTACACGCTTTTATTGATTATTTCAGGTAATGGTAGATCCGAGGAGAAGACATGAGTTGATAACTCATTTGATGAGAATGTCTAGTTGATCGAAGAAGCTTACATGAAGATCTCAAGAGGTCCTGAGAAGAAGAAGCGAACCTAAACGAAGAACAAGTCTGCAGAAATTGTCGCCAGACATGCTGAACTTGTTTTGCACTTTCTGGAGGCCTCGGTTGTCCGATCGACTATTATGACCATGCGTTGGAAAGCTCTTTCAGAGAGCTACAACTTTCATGTTGACGTCGAAAGCTAATTCGAGACGGAATTTTCGGGAAAAACCAATGCAGGGCCCGCGCTGCTATCTGGCGCGCCCGCGCTGCTACTGACGTGCCCATGCTGCTAGGAGGAAGTGCCCGCGTCGATTCACCAGACAGAAGTGGCAAGACGAGACACTGGCGCGCCCGCGCTGCTACTGACGCGCCCGCGTCAGTCCCTGGAGACGGATTCCTATCCGAGTTTCCCCTATCTTATTAGTTTTAATATTATATTTTTTATATTTTTACGGGATGTTAAACCCGATTTTATTAGTTTATATTACGGCGGAGAACGCAGCAGAGAAAAGAGGAGGTTATTTTCCAGAGACGTATTTTCCTTTTCCATCATCTCACAAACCCTATGGAGAACTAACTCTCCTTTGTTACACTTGGTTCTTTGAAGCCTTCGATTGATTTGGTTGTGAGTATTCTACTCTTGTTTGTCCTTTGTTAATTGTTTCGATCTCCTGAGCTTATTGCTTGATTGCTTATTATTGGTTAATCTGGATTGATCACCTAGGTTTATCGATACTAGTCATATTGCTAGGGTTTCCAATTCCAGGTTTGGGGTTGTAGATTCATTGTAGCAAACACAATCACCATACGCGG
This sequence comes from Persicaria tinctoria, assembly GCA_037127255.1. NCBI lineage: Eukaryota > Viridiplantae > Streptophyta > Magnoliopsida > Caryophyllales > Polygonaceae > Persicaria > Persicaria tinctoria. The sequence goes on along the minus strand of JBANSL010000004.1, from coordinate 79,452,292 downwards.
GTTGCTTGTGGTAGATTGTGAGGGAGATTCGATTACAGGCTATTTTAACGGGTTGTTAGAATCGCTTGTATCTCATTATAATTCATGTTTGAATGCTATCGCTTTATTATTCGGTGAAGGTTTTCCCTTGTAATTTGGTGATAAGTGCTTTTAGGACTGGTAGGACTAAAAGCTATTACACGATCTGAATTGAGAACAATTACTGGACATTAGAACTTGAGACTCATAGAATGCGATGATGAACCATCTCAATTGTTGTGCGGATAATTACCTGGTGTGATACTTTTCCATCATATATTCACAACCTCTATTTGCAACTTGTTCTGTCGTCATTGATAACACACAAAACTCCCCCTTGAATCAGTTACTTTTGGGTAATAATACTTGCTTTTACAATTGATTCTGTTTCCCTGTGGGTTCGACCCTAACTTACCTACTATACTTGTTATAGTTTGCATCTTAGGAATTTACTTTGATTTGGCATAACGACTTTAGGCCTGTCAGTGCACGACTCTGTTTTAAGAGTTGCACGACAATCGAGACTTGTGAAATTATTCTCAACATGATCTCATTTTATCTCAATATAATTTCAGACTTTCTCAATAAACTGTAAGCGATCCATAATCTATATATTTTTATTTCTTTAACATTTCTTTAACATTTCTCAATATTAGTTTTTTTTAATTTTATTTTACATTTTGTCGTGCAAATATAACCGTATGTTGTGCTTGTGCAAATATAATCATATGTTGTGCAAGTATAACATTTTTTTGTGCAAAAATAAAAATAAAAATATAGATTATGGATCACATAATAAAATATAGATAATTTTTTTTAATTTCCATAATTATGGGGTAAGTTTTGTAATATATTCAAAAGTCCTTCTCCTTCCTCCCGATTTCTGCGAAGAGAACGCCGGCCGGCCTGTGCCTCGCAGCCTCCGGCTCCGCCTCCGGCTCGCTCGCTCACGCCGCCGCCTCGCTCCTCGCTCCGGTCGGTCGACCTCGCTCCTTCGCTCTGACCGCCTCTCTCCAGATCTGAAACCGACACCGCCTCCGGTGCAGATCTGATGTCGATCTCGCTCGATTTCAGGTCTGAAAGAAGCGTAGATCTGCTCGATCTCACTCGATCTGCTGCCACCAGACAAAATACATTGGAAACTCGCTCGATCTCGCTCGATCTCAGCCTTGCTAGATCCGCCATGACACCGATTGAACACAAAAATCATCGAAATCGGAATCGGTGTCCTGTAATCTGAACGGCCAATTGAAGAAAGCGAGATCAATCGGAATCGGCGGTGGAGGGAGATCTAAGATCGAGAGATGGCGAGAGGCTTAGCGATGCTCCTCCTGTTTCTCCTCTGTCGTCTCGTCCAAAATCAGAATTTGGGGTTGTGTTAATTAGGATCAAAATTAGGGTATATATTGCGTCTATTTCCCTAATTTGTCCCAAAATGCGTCTATTTCGCAAATTAGGTCCAATTTCGTGGCCATTTTGCAAAACGCCCCATATTTGTTAACACAAAACATGTTAAGCCTTGTAAACATTTGATTCATACTCTCTATATATATATATATAGATAGATAGATCTACCTCCATTTATCTATCTATATATATTTTTATTAATTACATATTATTATTATTATTATTAGAAATAATATGTACATATTTTCATTATTCAAAAAGGAATTAAAGGTTATTCTTTTCATTTAATTAACAACAATTGTAATTTAACTGAATATTTTTAATCCAAATATCTATTAATTATCCTAATCTACCATTTGTTTTTATTATTTAATAAAGAAAGCATGCATCATGTAAATCTTCTATCTTCTATTTATTTTCCTAATTTAACTAAATATTTTTATCTAAATCTTTATGAATTACCTAATCAACCATTTATATTTATTATTTAATAAACCAAGTGTCAATTTCATATCTTCTATTTTCCTAATTTATATACAATTATTTTAATCAACCATATAATTATATGATTTTTTACCACTTTAATTATCGTACTATTATAATTACGGCTTGTCTATTGTGTAGAATAAGGATACTTTATTAGGAAAGAAAAACCTAAAATGAATGGGTGAATCCCATAATCTAATTTTAAAATAGCTAATGACTTTGTCTATGATTTATTCATGCATTTTCTCTCAAAGATCTTTCGTCATTTAAGTGTTTGGTATTATAAAAATTTGAAATCGTAATAATTCCCAAGAATTATGCCACAAGTGTAATATTTTGTATAACCGACGAATCACATTGGGCCCAACAAACATAATGGATAGCCCATTGTGGACCTGCAATAGGTATTGGGCCTGTAGAACACCATGCCCAGCCCATTGTGGACCAACAAATGGTATTTGACCCACGTAATAAATAGGACCAAAATCAAAGTAAGACATTCTCGGAGAGGATCGACTCTCTCCTTGTCTCCCTATGACTCCTCAGTCCTCACAAAATCTCCTTTTACTATATTTATTTTTAATTTTTTTTTTCCCTTTATCTTTGGGGATTGGAAGGGAAAAACACCGAAAAGGGACAGGTGATCCCGTTCGAGACATTCTAAGTTGTTTACAGTGGCCAATGGACAGGAATTAAATGAAAAAGCCAATATGAGATTATGAGTACCAAAACTAAAAAATATAAACATTTTTAAATTAAAACTCTGAGGGATAATTAAGACATTGCACTGATATTACACAGTGGGGAACTTTGAGCCATTGATCAAATGAACTCATTTTAACCTCATTCTCATGGTCATTGTACGAAATAACTGAAGTCTGTTGGGACTCGAGATCGAGGATCGTTGCAACTAGGGTCGTTTTTCGACTCTAGTGTTGAGACTTGGACAACGGGTCTAGCATCTCAACGACCCTAGTGTTGAGACTTGTGTGAGATCATGAGATTGATTGTAATGTCCTCCTTGAGGGTTTCCATTCATTGATATAACATATATATATATAGGTTACAAAGGTATTGGGCCTTAACGGGCTTTTAGCCCACTATACAATATAAGACCTATGTAATCTATCAAACCCCCGCAGTCGAAACGGGAGGTGTCCGTACAGTGAGACTGGAACGAAAATCAATGAACAACTATCTAGGTAAACCCTTGGTGAATATATCAACGTACTAATAAGAGGACGGGACATGTAGAACGCGGACATGTCCAATGGCAACCTTGTCCCTCACGAAGTGGAGATCAAGCTCAATGTGCTTCGTGCGTTGATGCTGGACTGGGTTGCTAGCCAGATAGACGGCGGAGACGTTGTCAGTGTAGACCAGAGTGGCCTTCTGCAAGGGGCAACGGAGCTCAAGCAGAAGATTGCGGAGTCAAGAGCACTCGGAGACAACGTTGGCAACACCCCGATATTCGGCCTCAGCGCTGGAGCGAGATACGACGGACTGACGCTTGGCTGACCAAGACACAAGAGTGTCGTTGAGAAAGACACAGTAACCAAACGTGGAGCGACGTGTGTCAGGGCAACCACCCCAATCCGCATCAGTGTAAGCAACAAGGTCAAGCTTAGAGGAAGGAGTGATCGTGGTGCCGAGCTCGAGGGTGCCACTGATATACCGAATGATCTGCTTTAAAGCCTGAAAGTGAGGTTCCCGAGGGGCATGCATGAACAAGCAAATCTGCTGAACGGCATAACTGATATCAGGCCTGGTGAAAGAGAGATACTGAAGAGCACCAGCGAGGCTCCTGTACAATGTCGGATCATCCACCAAAGGACCAGAATGAGCACTGAGCTTGTTGGATGTATCGACAGGGGTGGCGACGGGATTACAGTTGACCATCTTAGCCCGAGCAACAATCTCAGCAGCATACTTACTCTGGGAGAGGAACAGACCAGACGCATGACGCTGCACAGCAACTCCCAAGAAGTAGGACAACGGACCTAGATCAGACATGGCGAATTCCGCACTCAACTGCGAAATGATAGACGTCCGAAGAGCATCAGAAGAGGCGGTGAGAATGATGTCATCGACAGATAACAGCAGGAATGCCAAGTCTGAGCCTCGGCGATAGATAAACAGCGATGTATCCGAACGGCTGCCAGTGAAACCCAAACAGAGCAGATGAGAGGCAAATCGCTGGAACCACGCCCGCGGAGCCTGTTTCAGACCATATAGAGAGCGCTTGAGGAGACAGACATGCTTCGGACGCTCAGCATCAGCAAACCCCAGGGGCTGAAACATATAAACTGTCTCGTTCAGATGACCATGCAGAAAGGCGTTCTTGACATCTAACTGATGGATGGCCCAGTTGCGTGATAGAGCCAGACTCAGGACCACTCGGATAGTGGCTGGCTTGACCACAGGGCTGAAGGTCTCATCACAATCAATACCTGTCTGCTGAGATCTACCGTTCACCACCAGACGGGCCTTGTAGCGCTCCAATGTCCCATCAGAGCGGAACTTGTGACGAAAGAGCCACATACAGCGAATGACGTTCGCCTCAGGAGGGCGAGGAACAAGAACCCAAGTACCATTCTTCGTAAGGGCCCTGTATTCGTCGAGCATAGTCGCCTGCCAATTCGGGTTGAGGAGGCTGTTTGTGGGAGGTGGGAATGGGGGAGAGGGAGGTCGGGGAGCCGGGAAGGACGGGGGAAAGAGGTGCAAGGTGCGGGGAGGAGGAGGCGGCGGGTGCAGTTGCGGCGGACGCAGCATAGCCTGCGGCGGGCGCCGCCAGGGAGGGGTGCGAGGCGGTGGGCACTGCATAGACTGCGGCGGCCGCTGCCAGGGACGAGTTTATGGCTGTGGGCGCTGCAAATGGGGTTACGGCGGGCGCAGCATTCGATGCTGCAGCCGCCGCACGTAGGAGAGGCGCGGGTGTTTGTTGAGGTGATGGGAGGTGGATAGCGGGGTGATGGTCGGTGGTCATGGAGATGATAGACGTCCGCAGCCATAAACTCAAAAGGCGGTGATAGACGTCCGAAGAGCATCAGAAGAGGCGGTGAGAATGATGTCATCGACAGATAACAGCAGGAATGCCAAGTCTGAGCCTCGGCGATAGATAAACAGCGATGTATCCGAACGGCTGCCAGTGAAACCCAAACAGAGCAGATGAGAGGCAAATCGCTGGAACCACGCCCGCGGAGCCTGTTTCAGACCATATAGAGAGCGCTTGAGGAGACAGACATGCTTCGGACGCTCAGCATCAGCAAACCCCGGGGGCTGAAACATATAAACTGTCTCGTTCAGATGACCATGCAGAAAGGCGTTCTTGACATCTAACTGATGGATGGCCCAGTTGCGTGATAGAGCCAGACTCAGGACCACTCGGATAGTGGCTGGCTTGACCACAAGGCTGAAGGTCTCATCACAATCAATACCTGTCTGCTGAGATCTACCGTTCACCACCAGACGGGCCTTGTAGCGCTCCAATGTCCCATCAGAGCGGAACTTGTGACGAAAGAGCCACATACAGCGATTGACGTTCGCCTCAGGAGGGCGAGGAACAAGAACCCAAGTACCATTCTTCGTAAGGGCCCTGTATTCGTCGAGCATAGTCGCCTGCCAATTCGGGTTGAGGAGGCTGTTTGTGGGAGGTGGGAATGGGGGAGAGGGAGGTCGGGGAGCCGGGAAGGACGGGGGAAAGAGGTGCAAGGTGCGGGGAGGAGGAGGCGGCGGGTGCAGTTGCGGCAGACGCAACATAGCCTGCGGCGGGCGCCGCCAGGGAGGGGTGCGAGGCGGTGGGCACTGCATAGACTGCGGCGGCCGCACGTAGGAGCATCGGGAGGTGGGGGAGGGGTTGCGGCGGGCGCAGCATTCGATGCTGCGGCCGCCGCACGTAGGAGAGGCGCGGGTGTTTGTTGAGGTGATGGGAGGTGGATAGCGGGGTGATGGTCGGTGGTCATGGAGATGATCTGACGGGGTCTGAAGACACCGGAGACGCTGCGGGTGTGTGGTCTGGTCGTAGATGGTGGCGGGGGAGGTGGGGGAGGGGGAGACGCAGGAGCACCGGGAGAGCTCTGGGGAAGAATGAAGTGAGGGAATGGTGACTCAGACTCTGTCGACGACACAGGGGGTGTGGGAGACGCGAAGGGAAATCACGACTCATCAAAGGTGACATGACGAGAGAGAATGATCCTGTGAGTCTTGATATCGAGGCAAATGTAACCGCGATGATCAGACGGGTAGCCAAGAAAGACACAAGGGGTGGAGCGTGGGTGAAGCTTGTGGGGGGCGGACCGGCGGTGGATGCCTGATTAGGGAAACACAAGCAACCAAAGGTACGAAGGTGATCATATATGGGCAAAGTGCAATATAGTGCCTGAAACGGTGAGCGATGGTTGAGGGTGGTGGAAGGGAGAATGTTGAGGAGGTAGCATGTGGTGACCAAGGTGTAAGGCCAATAAAGAAGGGGAATGGATGCGTGGAAAAGAAGAGTGCGCATCATATTGGTAATGGTTCGGATGATTCGTTCGGCTTTGCCATTTTGTTGAGAAGTGTAGGGGCAGGACAAGCGATAGGAGATCCCATTGGTATTAAAGAAAGTGTGAAAATCTTTGTTGTCAAATTCGCGGCCATTGTCGCATTGGAAACACTTGACAGAGGTATGAAACTGTGTTTTGATGTAAGCGTGGAATTTGGCAAAGATAGGGAACACTTGAGATTTAAAGTGCAAAGGGAAAACCCATAAGAAATGTGTATAATCATCCAGAAACAAAAGGTAATACTTATGACCCTCCTTGCTAGGCATAGGAGATGTCCAAATATCACTATGAATAATATCAAAAGGTGCAAATGTAGTGTTTAAAGATCGCTGAAAAAGAAGTCTAACATGCTTGCCTAACTGACAAGACGAACATAAACTAGAACGATGCTCTTTATTACATTAGACAAGACTCTTAGAACGAAGTAAATCTAAAACTGCAAGACTGGGATGACCAAGCCGTGCATGCCAGAGACTGGATGATGATGCCGAGAGGGCGACTGGACTTTACGGGCTGGATGGTGAGGGCGACGACACAGGATAGAGCTCCCCGGTGCTATTACATCTCAGGCGAGTAACCCCCGTAGTAAGATCCTTCACAGAGAAACCAAACGGATCAAACACAAGAGAAACATTATTGTCAGTGGTGAACCGACGGACAGAGATAAGGTTTTTGACAAGTTTGGGGGCAACAAGGACATTGTTGAGGTGCAAAGGGTTGGTAGGGGTTGGTAGTGTGGTGTGGCCAATGCCCGAAGTAGCAAGGCGACCACCGTTGCCGACGATAATAGAATGAGCAGGACCCTTAAAAGAAAGAGATGAGAGAGTGCCTGAGGAGTTCGGTATATGAGAGGTAGCGCCAGTGTCAATGTACCAAGCGCCGTTAGGGGGTGTCAGCTGCATGGAGGAGAAGACGGTGTGCACATCAGTCGGGTATGCCTGATCAGACGACGGGCGGGGAGCAGGACCCAACAAGCCCTGCTGACGGTTGGGATACGGGGCTGGTCCACGAAACGACGCACCGGGGTAGCCATAGGGCATCCAAGGAGGGTAGCCAGGGTTGGGGTACCAAGAGGGGTGACGGTGATAGTAGTGTTGCGGGCGACCATTGCTGCGGCCGCCGCCCCTTGGTCCCTGCTGGTCGTTGCTGCGGCCGGGCTGGAGGGCAAGCTGCTCGATGATGTCACTGGATGAGACCAACGTCGTCTTGTCTTTGGCGGCGTCGGTTGTCTGGCGTTGAAGGCGAGTCTCCTCCAGGATCAGTTGAGACCGGGTCTTCTCGAACGTAGGAAGAGGTTCTGTCTGTTGTATATGAGTAGGAGCAGCATTGTATTCGGAAGGGAGGCCCGAGAGTACCTGGAGGACGAGACAGGTGGCGCTGGGTTTGGAGTCGACGGCGTCGAGCTGATCAGCCAGGGTCTTGATGTGCTGACAGTAGGCAGATAATGATGGAAAAGAAGAAAGCTTGCAACTTGAGAATTCGTGCTCGAGATAGACAGCACGGGTGGACTTGTTGTCTTGAAAGATATCCTGAAGTTTCTTCCAAGCATTCAAGGCGGAGTCTTTGGGGTCGAGTATGGTGGTTAATAGATCTTTTGAGATGGTGTTGAAGATCCATTGAAGGACAATGGTGTCAAGTTGAGCGAAGAGATCGTCGTCTTCGCTTTCAGGGCGTTTGGCGGAGGAGTCAATGTGGTGGAGGACTTTATGAGCCTTAACATGGGTCGTGAAGAGGTGCGACCACATGGTGTAGGTACTGGATTCATGATCAAGAATGATAGGGATGCAATTTTTGATATTGGAGATGGTTAGGGCGGAATGAAATGGTGATTTGGTGGCGGTGGGTTCGGTAGTCATTGAGACGAGGATAATAGAGAGAGATAGGAGAGAGAGTGGGCGGCGGCAAAGGGATGGGGAGGCCGACGATAGGAGGGGTGGCCGAGGCTGGGGAGCGGCGAGGAGAGAGAGAGGGGGCGGCGAGGAGAGAGAGGAGTGGCGGCTAGGGTTTAGAGAAAAAAAATTAGGGTTTTTGGATATTAGGCTGTGATACCATGTGAGATCATGAGATTGATTGTAATGTCCTCCTTGATGGTTTCCATTCATTGATATAACATATATATATATATATATGTTACAAATGTATTGGGCCTTAACGGGCTTTTAGCCCACTATACAATATAAGACCTATGTAATCTATCAACTTGGACAACGGGTCTAGCATCCCAGAGCTTGGGACATAAGTTGTGCGGGTTCCATCCTAAAACCAATTGCCAATAAGAAAAGTAATTCACTAGCTTATATATTAATTGTTTGGGGCATTGACATCCCAGGGTAGGGTACAACGTATGATCAATTGTAATCCAACTCTGTGTATGTTCGATCATCTTCAAACCACCTCACAGATGAATTTAAATCTTATAATAATTTAATAAATGCAACAGCTTTATTTGGCATGACATTGAATGTATGTAGATTTTTACCGCCTTCCACGATAAGTGTGGTCGTGATCCATGTGGTCCGCGTGAATTAAATAAATGTGGGGTGTTTGAATTGGCCTCGAGGGGTTCTACACACACAAAATATATACCCAGTATCTTTTATCGGTCTGTGGAGAAAATTTTATTATAAATTTAAAACATCAGTAAACATATCCTAAATCTAAATTCAAACATACCCGGCCTAAATCTTCTTACCGTTTCTTGTTTAATTTCTTTAGTTATTTTTTCATGTTTCTAACAATTTGTTGTTTTGATATTCACGATGAAGGGAAAGTAACTTCAACTTGATGAATCGAGTTACTTTCTTTTTAATAAAAAACAATTAGAGATATACGGAACAACAAATGGTCACTATTTTTTTATAGGGTAAGGATTAGGAAGATCGTCAGAAATATAAGTCATTTATCTTTAGAGAGCATTATTACGAATGAGTTAGAGGAGACCTGCGTTCAGTCACACAAGAGAACCATTAGTCTAGTGACTAAGAGTGACTAACCTCTTCATTGTATTGCTCTATTTATATCTCATTTGTGAATTAATGGAAGGTTTGTTCACTTCATTTACACCAATGCTTAACATATATCACCGTTGATTCAAAAGAGCCTAGGTGAATGAGTGCTTCAGAAATAATCATGTGTATATCCCAAGGAGGCAAGGAGGTTTTCATATCTCTTTTAATGCATTGATCACATTCGGTTTGGATTTTCCTAAATCCTAATCCTTTTGCAGCATAAAATTTGTTTATCTATGCCTTGAACATCACTAGATTGAACTTCTATTTTGATCGGGGTTTGTTTATCACATTTTTCGTTTCCTATTTAAATACACTCTTGACCCTTTTATTTCGTCGTTAATAATAAAGTCAATTGTACTTTTCCTCGATGAGAGGGTCAAGCTGGTGGAATTCATTTTGAAAAACCCATTTGAAAAATTTTGTCAATTGTTCCACTGACCTATTCTCGCTATTCCATATTCTTCTTCAACTTTTTCGTGTTTTATCTTTTCGTGGTTATGCTTGTACCATAACGGTTAATCTGTTTGTCAATTTTTCGACCTTTCAAATTACCTAGTACGTATAATATTCTATATTTTGAATCCTTATCTTTATCCAAAAATAAAAATTTTAAAGTAGCCTCCACTATTTTCTTTGTTATTATTGAATGGAAGAATCAAGGTAAACCGACGTCCTCAGCTTATATGTTGCGATTGAGATCACCTCTGTCCAAAAGCCCATGTCCCTTCTCACCACCGAAATTTAAAAAAATATATAAATTTTGAAAAAATTAAAAAAAAAATGGTAAAGACAGGTGTGGACTGTGAGAGGGTACAGGGCAACCGTCATATCGGGAAATTAAGGGACAACAGTTCCGCTCTGAATATGTTGAGCCTTGTGTTTGGTACTATATATAATTATGTATATATACGGAGTAGTTATTTAGTAGTGTAGACAGGGGTTATGAGTTCATGCTAAAATGTAGGCCAAGTGGACACTTAATTAAAGTCAATAAAAGTTCTCTTTGACTAAGATCTTCAGATTTTGTATAATGTACAAAAGTACTTTACTTTCCCTTGCATGTTCTTACTTTCTAGTTTCTGCGGAGTACCCTTTTCTTTCCTTTTTAATATCCTTCACTTCAATAAAAGAATTGAAGTAGCAACAACACTAGTGATCTATCTAGCTATGAACTTAGGTCTGGATATCTAGGTTGGGTTTATCACATGATCTATGCACTCTAATGTTGACAAAGACCATCTTCATATGCTTCAGCCTAAACCCTACACTACAATTCATGTGCTATTTCTAGGTCAACTTGCAAGCATCATTTCAGAATCAACAATGGGGATGCAGCTGTGCCCTAGTGGGCAACTACAACTAGCTTACAGGGCAAAATCAGGGAACAGAAACATTGAGTACAGTACAGCAGTTTTTTCATCAAAACAAGAAGAAGAAGAAGAATCAACAGCAACAGTTGGCACTAACTTGACATTGATGGGATGGGATGGGATCTCAAAGTCTCACTGAGCCTCTTTACACAAACTGCCTAGTTAGGGTAGTAAAAGAGAAATTAATTCCCTAAAAAAATAAAATTGGAAGGAAAACCCCCAATTCCCACAAATGGGTTGATAGGGATTTTTACATTGATTTGGAAGTCAATTGAAAAAAAGGAAAAGTAGGGTACAATACAAGTCTAAGGTTAGGCTATAAGAGGTACTAGTACTCTGCTAGTGCTAGTAGGAGCACAAACTCAAAATCTTTCACTCAAATTAGTAATTTCACTCTTTATTTTTTCCATTTTCTAAGGGGGATTTGAACTTGAATCTTCCATTTTAAGCATAGACAGATCCACAAGAGAGAGCCATGAGTAAGACAGCAGCTTGTTCTTCCTCCCCAAGCTTCCTACTAAGGAATTGATCAACCCCACCACCATGGAACTTCTTCAGTACCATCTTGATCTTCAATGGAACCCTAATTGGGGATTTTTCCTCCTCATCTGAGCCATTGCTGCAGCTTGTGCTAGCAGAGCTGCTGCTGCTCCTCATCTTCTTCTTCTTGGCCTTTGGCTTTTCTGATTTGCCACTTTCCACACCCAAAAGAGCCCTCCTCTTCTTGTGGTACTTGATACCACATGCATTGCACAATGTCTGCAAAAAACCCACCAGTAAAGATCAGTCCTTTTTCCACTTTTTGACCAAAATAAGGGAAACCCAGTTCAAGAAATCAGAAATCACAAGCACCCAGACAGAGAAATTGGGGATTTTGCTTTTACCTTAGGGCCTGCAGGGCCACCCCTCCAAAGAGGGGTGATGGTTGTGTGGCAGCCAGTACATGACTTGAGTGGCTCACTGCTACCTTGGCTCATAGATGATGATCTTGATGGATTGCTGTTGAACATGTTCTGTTGCTCCCCAGGGACTAAAAAGCACTGTTGCAAAAAAAAAAAAAAAAATTAGACACATTTTCAAAAGATTTTCAGATCAAGGTGTAACACAAACAGTAAGGCTAATAATACTCACTTGCTCTTTGAGATCTACCATGATTGTGGCTGTATGAATGTATGATGATGATGATGGTGATCACTCACTCTTATTGGAACAGATCAAAGATTGATGTGATGGATGAAATAGTGGGGTGGAGATCAAGAAGTAAAAGATGGAGGGAGTGAGACTGAGATCAGATCAGGGAGTGAAAGAGAGAGGGGGAAACAATATTTGAAATCAGGAGATCGAAAGGGTGGGGGAGAGAATGAGAGATAGGATTTGTAAGGCAGGAAGAGATGGGTGGTGTGGTACTGCTACTGCTAATGGATGGAGGGGGGACAGCAAATTGTGAGGTTTGGGAGAAAAATTAAAGGCAAATATAAAGGGATCCGAGAAACGATGGAGACAGAGCAAAGAGGGAGAGAGAGAGATACAAAAAGATTATACAGTGAGCGTACACTAGAGACTGTGGCAGAGGTGGGTACTACTGTGCATTATTGTTGGCTGGCGACCATAACGAACAGGGGGGAAAACCCTAGCTGTTTTCTGGATTGACCATACTACCCCCGTGGTTTCATGTAAACTACGATTTACCCCTGTAATTATACTCCGTATTACTACTACATTATTACTGTTATCATAATTTCATACACTCCGTACTACCTGCCTAAGAAAATGATCTGTAGTAGGGGATAGAATGTTTTGAGATTAAGGGTGTGTTTGGATTTCAATGTGTTTTTATTTATAATGTAATTATAATTACAAATATTTAAATAGTGTTTGGTTGGAGTTTTTTTTTATAATATGTTTAAAATATTGTACATTTAAATAAATTAAATTATAAATGATATCAATACGTTATAAATTGCGTTAATTGACATAAAGTTTATAATATAATTATAAAATTTATGCAATAGCCGATGTTTGGTTGACAAATTTACAAAGTATTTTATTTGAATTTAAACTATTTTAAATATATTATATAATTGCAAAATAACAAAAAAATATTCAAGTATGGAGTATTTATAATTATAATTACACTTTAATGCATTGGAATCCAAAACACATGGCCTTGACGACATTGATATTATAAAGTGAAAAATCAAACACAAAAAAAATATTTCTAACCTATATTTATCGACTTTGGTATAATCTATATTTATCGACTTTGGTATATCATACAGAGTATAAGATCCAATCCGATCCAACCCGCTTTTTTCGGATTGAGATTTCTTATTTGCATAAAATGTTTTTACATAGAAAATGAGGATAATTAATTATTACTCCATAATTGATTAATGGTTTTTCTATCATGTGTTCTAAAGACATAAGATAAGACTCTCAATTATGCAAGATTAATTCCCTACAAAAAAAAAAAAGCAAACGACCCTAAGAATCTAATTAAAAAAAGTCTAAACTAATTAAATTTAAAAAAAAAAATTTAAAAAAAATCTAAGGTCTTATCATATGCCTATGAATATAGGATAGAAAAATCGATTCATTGGAATATCGAGCTACTGATGTCTGTTACAACTTTAAATCTCCGCTCAATTTCTAATGTTACTATTCGTCATATTTTCAGGGAATCAAATGCAGTTGTTGACAGGATTGCGCGTCTGACTTACTGCTACCCTGTTGATGATAGCTTGGCTACAGATCAGGATCTTCGGATTCTCGTCCGCTCGGACGCACTAGGAAAAAAGTCATCCCGTCGACGTCTCTCCTAATTCTTATCCTGCTTCCAAAAAAAAAGGATAGAAAAATCGATTGACTAATACAAAATAGTACGTAGTAAATCTAAACTTAGAGCATCTGCATCGGGGGAGTTAGTGGGGGGTTTTAGGGGCTTTGTGTTAGGGAAAGGAGGAGAGAGGGAAGGGTTGGGTTAAAAACCCACCCAAGGGTTTCCAACTTCCAAACTCCACTAAAACCCCTCAAGTGGACCCCATGTATATATATATATATATATGTGTGATTTTTACATTTTTTTAATTTTTTTTGCATGAGCCCTTCTACCTATATAACCCTATATTGTATAATTTTAGCTAGTTTTAAGTCATTAAATATAAAAAAAAAATCTTTTTATTAAAATTCATAATTTATTTAAGCTATTAATAAACACCAATATTATATATGTTGAAAAAAATATAATACATACATAAATAATGTACAACATAATATTTTTATGCATATTGTATTACAAAAACATTTAAAATTTATTTAGATATTATTAAAAAAAATTATATTGTTTTGTTCCAATGAAGTTGTTTGCATTAAATTTTATTATCTATTTTTACATTTTGGATATTTTTTTAAAAAAAATTATTATATACTATTATTATATTAATTAACGCAAAATATAATACATATATATAGATAATGTATAACATATTATTATTATGTATATTTAAATATATAATAGATAATAATTGGTATTTATTGAATTAAGAAACTCTAGAAACTCATATGGATGTGGACGGAAAAGTAAGTTGAGATTTTTAAGGAGAGAGAAAGTGATAAAGTGATATTAAGAAACTCTAGAAACCCGCATGGATGCAGATGGTCTTAGTACTAAGTATAAATTTGATTTATAGGCTAATCATTAACTTGTCCTGTATAAAAACAAACTCAAGTAAGATTATTTTTGGGGGGGCATTTAATTAGGGGGGCGGGGGGATGGGCCTATTTTGGGAAATTTGAATGATTGCTTGCATTTTGGAAAGGAAATTAAAGTTGGGGAGGGATGATGGAAATAATTTCAAATTCGTTGCTTTATGGGAAATATTTCCCTCCTATTCTGCCGCATTTTCCCGCGTCTAACTACTATCATCCATTTTTGAATCCCAAATAACTCGCGGGGTTATATACCCTTGTGTTAGTATGTTTTTAGAGTATATTTCAAGATACTCTATTTTCATTTTCCATAATATTAATAGTCAGTGGACCAAAATTAGTTGGAGAATAGTATTGATTAGTTTTATATTAAAATTTTGTACTTTATTTTCAAACACAATAACAAATAAATGTGTAGAAATTTACAGTTTCTTCTATAATAATATACTCCCTCCGTTAAAAAAATTGGCCGCTACCTTAGGATTGAAGAAGCCTTTTGCATAATGTTGATAACTGATATTTAGTGGACCAAAATTGGTTAGAGAATACTCCCTCCGTTTCAAAATACATGGGTTTTTAGTTTTCGGCACGCTTTTTAAGGAGCGAAAAACTCTATGAAATATTATTTTTTTAATCAAATTTTTTATATCATTTGATACTTATTAGTAACAAGTATCAAATGATATAAAAAATTTGATTAAAAAAATAATATTTCATAGAGTTTTTTGCTCCTTAAAAAACGTGTCAAAAAGAAAAAGCCCATGTATTATGGAACGGATGTAGTACTAGAATAGTGTCAATTCCTAGTTTTATATTCTAAATTTGTACTTTATTTTCAATCATATCATAATAACTAGTAAATGCTTTGATATTCACATTTACTTTGATAATAATAATGTACTCTCTCCGTTAAAAAAAATATAAGCATTTTTAAAGAATGTGGAGAACGATAGAGCAAGGATACGAAGAAACAATGGCTATGGATCGAGAATAGGGGTGTGCACCGGTTTAAACCGGACCGGAACCGGACCTAAACCGGATAAAACCGGAACCGTAATATTAAATAATGACAACCGATAACCGGTCCGGAATTATTCCGGTTTTAAACCGAACCGGACCGGAAATACTCAAGTCAAACAGTAACCGAACCGGATTAACCGGTATTCTTTTTTTTCCCCTTTTTATTTCATTAATTACAGTTTTTGTTTGGGTAATGGAAACGTGAGCCGAGCTCACAACTTGTTTTTGCCTTGATCATTACAGTAAGTGTTTTACATATTTTTTCCCATTAATTATTACCATTTTCATTAATTACAGTCATTTGATGGATTTTTTTTGGTGGAAATTAAATCATTTATTGTTAATACAACCTCGTTTACCAAGATTAAATAATTAAATACAATATGTATACTTACATTTATTTATGATTATATATTTGTGATGTTACGAAATATAGATTTTTAAGAAAATAATAAGTTTCGGTTGATTCCGGTTTTAGCCGGAAAACCGCTGGTTTTGACCGGAACCGGACCGGATCCGGAATTCATTGAAAATGTAAACCGAAAACCGGACCGGAAACTTCAATTCGGTTCCGGATCAGGTTTTACCGGTTCGGTTCCGGCCGATTTTCCGGTTTAAACCGAAATATGCACAACCCTAATCGAGAAGGCAGATAACAACTCCTGTATGTTTTTGGTTGAGAGTTTGAATCAAAAAATATATATTTTGGCGCGCTTCGAATGCCCTCAAATAGCTTTCCATATCTGATGAAAATGATTCAATGAAGGCATATTGGTCGGTTTGGTGTATATATGTCAACTTAAGAGGATGTTTGTTTAAAATTAAAAAACCTATACGCAGAATCATTATTCATATTTGAAAAAGAAAGTAGAAGAAGAACGTAAGGAAAAGGCAAAATTAAGGACAAAAATGGCAGACAAAATCCAGGGGTCCCGTTACAGATGTTCAATTATTTGGTTTAATTTATTGTTTCTTCTTCAATTTAAATATTTTATACTCCGGAGAACCCAAAAAACCCACAACTCCAAACACAAATCCTAAAAGGCTAAAACCAAATGAATTTAAAATGAGCCAATGTTTTTTATTTTCCGTCTTTGAAAATTGATTTGGTGGTCCAAAGTTTAAACCCGAGATGGAGCACAATCAATGAGTAATTGATCATTGCTCCATAAGAAATGGGTTTATAAAGAAACTGGTTGAATATTAAACAAATTAAATGGTTGCTCTGGAATATACACTATGAGATAAAAGCCAAAATAGAGAGATATTTATGATGGGACAAAATGTATCATGATTCCATGAAATTTGACCTAGCAAAGCCCTAATACCTCCAAGTTCCAAGTGCATATATATAAAACTAAATGTACATAGACTGGTGTGCCTTGTTACAAGATCAAGATTTATATTTAAATAATAGAATAAAATAACAGTAAGAAAAATGGAGGAGAAACTTAAAGGAGGCATGAATACAGGAGCCATGACCATTTGCCTCCTCCACTTGGGAAAACATCAAAACAATACCAAACAATTTAATTAAGAGGTGGGTTGGACATGGTTGCATCACTGACATTGTTAAATTATAATATACATATGATATTGATTCTGAAGCTCATAGATTCAAACTTTGCACCCCAGTTTAAATTACTAGCGCAGGACAGTACAGCTTGGAAGCTTTTTTCCCATGGAAATGGCACTTTCAACCTGGCACTCCACAGTTTTACAAATAAATGCTATTAACTTCATCACGCCATAGTTTAAACTCCAGCTTGTTTCTCAGTTTTCTGTGTACTTGGATGGCTCATAAAAGGTAATCACTCGTTGAAGTTAAATCCTTACCCTTCTAAAGCCTTGTCATTACAGATAAATGGAAAACAAAACACTTCTTTCTCCTTTTGTTAATGCAAATCCAAATGAAGCATATATATCCAATTCTAAATACATATCTACGTTGAAGAATGTGTTCATCTCCATTTGTCACACAACATGTATTCATACTGGGATCCGATACCAGCATGCACATTCAAATAACCCAAGGTCCGATTTGTGGCGCCTGCTCACTACAAAATAAAACAAAAGGTTTTCCCTTCCACCTAACTACAATGCATGCTTCTACAGGATCCTTCACAAGAGACGAGGAGTTGAGACATGGAATATACAGTTGACCTGAACTTCCTATGATTCCTTTTCACAGGGGTGGCGCTAAGGTGAGGAATCTCAAAGGCCCCTATTGAGATAAGTAAAAGTTGAGCAGAAATGGGTCACACTTGTTTGCTAGACGAACCTACGGTATTGTCTTAAAGACTAATGGATTTATCTGTGATGCTTGGCACAGGCAGGATGTCAAAAGGAACTGTGTTCTGTTCATTTGTTAATATGAACACTAACTCAGATCCTAAAGCTTGACATACCTGCCTTTTCGGTGGAGATAACCAGCAACCAGGCCCCAAAATATAATTTGAAGCATCACAAACGCCAAGGTACCCCACCTTTCTGAATGCAGTAAGATTTGGAGTAACGATTCAGTCCCTTCAATCTGCACAAGCAGAAGAAGCATTTCAGCAAAAGAATGTCTAAATTCTAATACGAGGGAATCACTTCCTATTTTGATTTTCACTGGGGAGAGGGAGACAGAATCATCAAATTAGAGAAAAAAAAAAGAGAGTATATATGGAGTCATCAAAGAGAATAAGTGATGGTTCAATAATCAAAGCAAATTGCCTATTCTTTTTCGGGGTGGCTATATGCACCAATGACGGATCTCGTGAAACGAAGGGGTGCATGCTTAAATGTGATACTTATTCCAAAAAGCATTTTGTCATACTTATTATGGTAGACGAAGAGAAGGCTTTTTTTTAGAAGAGAGGCAGTTCTTAGTTAGTGAGCACCGGATTGCACATATAGGAGCAAAGAAATAAAAGAAGATTCCTAGAAGCAGGAAGTGTTATTTTGTCCACCTAAAGCACCAAGTATAAAAAAGGAAAGCAAATCTAATGGACCTTAAGATTCCCAGGAATATGAGCTTTTCATTTCCTGAAGAATCCCTTTGAGAATAAAGAGTTACCAAGTTGTTTTCTGGTGAACGCCAATAGATGCCTTGCACAAGCAGAGTAAAGATGTCACAAGCCGCCAAAGCATAAATAATAAGAGCATTCATCCCCATCCATTGAAACAAGATTGTGGGCTTTTGGATACACTGTACATCAACCTGCAAAGCATTACTATTCATTAAGCTCGTGAACTTCTATCAAGAATGTTAAGGCACATATTAAGCACTCCCTATGTACACATAAACAGTCCAAACTCGAGAAAGAAAAAACAAAAGATGACAAACTGCTTTTGTGCTAAAAAAATAGCATCTTGTCAAACATAAAAGGTCCAGCATATTTCTTATTCACCCTATTTCAATTATATAAAGACCATATTACTTATTGTTTCTCTCATTCTGTTATTTGAATCCGTAATATGATGCCTGAACAGGTAAATATATAGATAGTGGCAGAAGCCAAGGAGTAACATAAAGTACGACCAAACCAAGAGTCTTACGAAAAAAGGTGATACTACCCACAAAAGTCCTACCCGCAAATTACATCCGCACTTACCCTACTCGGCCCGCAAAAGATGTAAGGAAAGAACTAGACCAACTCCACCCCGATCCCACATCCCAGTCCACACCAGGACAAGCACAGTGGTTAAGCTCATCGTCTAATGTAACTTGCCGATATGGGGATGTCCGTAATATGATGCACTTACATAAGGAAGACAGATTACCACTTACCAGATAATAGACAATGCTGAAAATAAAGCCTGAAGCACCAGCTGTGACACATGTATAGCTTAAGGTATATAAAGGTTTTGAAAGAGGTATGCCTGCAAAGAGAAACACAAATGCATACTAATCATATAAAAAGCATGCGGATTTTCTCGTGGTTCAGAGAATGAAATCTAAACAGGTATCTCTTATAAATGAACGAATATGACTAAACTAAATGAGTCCATACGGACCATACCTACAAAATGCAGAGCCAGACCCAAAACTAGTAGAGGGAAAGAAGTAAGAGACCACAAGAAAGTTCTTTGCATGTGATCCTGTAGGAAAAAAAATACGAAGATGAAGGGAAAAGGGGGAAGAGAAAAGGGAAAACATATGGGTCAGTTAACATGAAAAAATCAACAGTAATTCATTTCGAATCAATGAACTACAACTGTGGGAATTTCAAGGGCTAGATATCAAACCTTAAAGTGGACAATTATGTGTCCATAATGCAAACCCACCAAACACGTCACAGCAGCCATCAACGAACTGGAATGTTCAACCAGCCAATAGAATGATACATTCCAGATTTTGTTAGATACCAAATCTATCACAATGAATTCCATGTAAGCTATCCTAGAAGATAGAATTATAAAAGGAATGTGTACTAATATCCATATTTCATATGAACAAGAATAGCATAGTGCCATGTCCAATGCCGCGAATCAACAGGTGGCCACTCAAATGGTATCTTTATTCAAATGGTCCACAATCAAACCATCCAAATTGTAGCTCAAAAAGAGCGCATGCATCTTCACATAATAGATAATACGGTATTATCTTGTGTTCTCTGAAATCAGAAAAGAGAATAAAAGGTGAAAAAAGTGCTTTAACCTTAAGATTCCCTCTGGATCAAAAGGAGCAAGACACCATCCTGGTGCATTTAAAGGAAGAGGTCCATAATCAGGAGAATTAACACTGCATTCCTAGATTCACCAAGAGAATTGAGCAGAGTATAAGATTTGAAAATATAAGATATTTCAACAATGATACAAGCTTTTTAAACTTGGTTAGAGAATTAACCTTTGTTCTTCTGTACACGGGACGCTGGTAAAGATGATTTTCACCAAGGATAATCCGATCAACGAAACCCACTGCATTGCAAGGAGGCTCCAGGTTGCCCCTTATTCCACATTGAACCTGTTTCATAAATTTCATAAATTGCCCCTTGTACACACAGTACTCGAGCAGAAACAGCTAGAGAATAAATTGGGAAACCATAAAATAAGGAACAGCAACTTTCATTTAGCCAGTGTCACTCAAAGGTTGACTGTTCAGTCTGTTTGGAGAGGTAAAGGACAGGACCCAGGGTCCCTCCAGTCATCTCATTTTGTGGTGTCTATTCTCAAGTTTGATCAGTTATACATGTTAAAGAAAGCAACAAGGTCCTTGTTTATATACATGTGGAGTCCAAATAGTTGCTATCTTGGGAATGCAGTAACAAAACCGCCTTTTAGATAGCTTATTCCTAAAGAGAGAAGGGTACAGTGGTCTTGCCATGTCTTCATCTCCATAGAATTTCTAATGACAAAATGTAAGATGGAGGCAAGCTGCATAAGCGATGTACATCAAGCTTTATGCAAATGGCTATCCTTACGACTTTTCTCCCTTTTTATGCTTTTTTTTGTTTCTGAATTTAACACACGACAACAATGTAGGGAGGGTTCTGTCAATCCATGATACACACACACATGAAGTGGAGGAAGACAGAGAAAGCTAACTAACAGTGAAACTCACAGTCTGCAAACTGGATGATACCAAGGTTGGGTTCTTGACTGAGACCTCATACTGCCAGTTAGGAACATAAAGTCCATAAAGCAAGGAAACGTAAACTGTACAGAGCAGCGCCATACCCATCCTAAAAGGCACAAACACCATTGAGAAAATGAGTAAGATATCGCTTTTCCTTCAAAGGCAAAAGTAAAAGAGGCGCAATGAAAAACTGGCTGTCTCGTGAATAATGTGTATATATTAATATTATATGAGGGCAAGTAACAAGTTCTTTTTTCCTTTAGTAAACTCACTAACTCCATATGCAACCATATTATGCTCATATCTTCATCTATCCATTTTGTGATATCCAAAAGCATTTGAGTCAGCAGAAAGTAAATGAAATTAATTACACTTGATAATATCAATAGTACCAAAACTTACCATTGGATGTAGTATTTTCTCACAAAACCCATCAGTGAGTCAACCACAATATTGTTGACAAGAAATATTTCTGAAATTGAAGCTAACAGATAGCCAATTGATACTCTCTGCACATTAGGTGAGAACAAGTTTGACTTTTGATACATGAAGTATAAGTTTCATATAAACAAGATCAAATAAAACACCCAATGTAATTTTGGATTCCCTGGAGAAAAAAACAGTAACGACTAAAAAGTATGATTTGCATAGATATGTCACACTGAAGCTTGGGTACTGAAATACAGTAATCGGGCAAAACTACTCTTCCACCATTTTATTTTTAATAAGACGGGCAATTAGCTGTCCAATCAAATTTCTAACAGTGAGAAAAAATTTATGCTCAGTAGGGATTAGAGGTTCAACTTTTCTCTTATTTTTAACAAATGCATGACACAATATTTGCTACTGATTGTGCATAATGTCATCTAAGATGAATTATGGGTATGGCAAGAAAAAAGACAGCATATCTTCTACCCAAATTACGTCTCTACACCGGTCCACCCTAATAATTCAATTTGAATAGATAACAGCATTGAACCAAAACGATCATGAAATTTTCGCATCGAGAATAGAGCATACATTATTCATGCAAGAACGTAACACTAACACGAGATTATACAGGCTCTGAAAGTGACTACAGGATCTACAGCAATTGAAACTGCTAGTGCATGAATTTGCAATTCAATCATTATAAAAGCATGCCTGCTGGATCAAGGGCAGTCGGAGGAAAATAAATGTTGATAGATTGAAAATGATACCTGCAAAATGCCTAACCAGCGTATCTTCATGATATCCACCCCATATGTTAAATTTCCACGTCCATGAAAATAACCACCTATTTGCCATCCCAAAAAAGAATCAGGTGATCAAGTTTGCAGTGACACGACCTTCTGAGTTCTGTCAGGGGTTGGTCTCATAGAGTGTATCAATATAAATCTACACGTGTCAACTAGATACCAGGAGGTGAAAATCTGGAAATGCTGTTTCGTGAAAACTAAAAGAAGACCATGACAGAATGACTAGTGACTATTATGAGAAGCAGAGAAGGTATATAAAAGACATCCCAATTGTTCCTATAAAAAGAAGTTCATTATGTAGGACATACCTTGCAAAAATACTCCCAGAAGAAAGAGCCTAATTGCCCTGAAAATGACTTTCTTTGTTGCCATTGACTTGCTAGAAACTTTCTGCACATATGATATTTGATTGTGTCATTTCATTTTCCCATATTTTGCATGAACTGAGAAATCTCAAACAAAACACAGAACCATGAAAATGTGAAGAGACAAAGATTAAGAACACAAAAAAACAAGCTCAAGAAGCAAACCAAGTACTGACATAGCTTTGAGCATCTAGCACATCAAATTGGTTAAAATGGAATATTGAAAGGAGGAAAGCGTGAGAGAAAAATAAAGAAAAAATATATAGAACTGACAATATTTGAGATAAATATTTAAAAAATCCATAAAGTTTAGTATCCAAAATGCGTGAACAGACGGAAAAGATTCACTGAAAAATAAAATCCAAAAAAGACACATCAGTTCATCAATAGTACTGGATTGAAAAAAAAAATCCTACCTTGAAAACCAGGCCAATTGAAACACCTACAATGAAAAGGAAGAATGGCATCACAAAATCTGCTACTGTAATGCCAAACCATGGAGAATGGTTTAAAGATGGGAAAGCTCCTCCAACATCATCAACTAGAATCATAAGCTGTATATGAAAATGGTATTAACAACATTAGAGCAAGAGAAGATGTAAAATCAAGCAATGGACATTGAACAAGTGACGAAAGGACTATGAATAGCAATGCCGATTAAATTAGACAGTATGATATAGCTCGGGAAAACCAAGATACAGCATATCCTTCATCCACCGTGATCAGATTACCAGTAATATATTATGAATATGAAAGCATCTGGAAGATTAAACTGAAAAGTTTGGACGAGAAAAGGAAGACAACTAAATACAGGTGTTTCACCATTGCCGGAGGAAGGAAACAAAACCGGATGAATAGGAGCAATATCTAAACTGCAGCGATTCCAATCAATCATAATGCACAATTGCACACAACACCAAATAGAGTAACAAAATATGTACAGTTCCAGTATAAGCATTAAAACCGCACAGTGTAATTGATCTTTTTACAACAAACTCTTGCAATTCACTAGCAATTCAAGCGCTGTGCCAAACTTTGAAACAATTATCCGAATCTGTTACTACAGCCCATCACTAACAGTTAGAACTGGTTTAATTTGTCGGTTTCTGGTCCACTCATCACTCTTCCTTATCTCTTTTGGATCACATCAAGCAATTAAATGTGGTCCAGTCACCGCTGGAATCAACGAAAAATAAAGAGAGAAAAACACAGAGAGAAAAGGACATATACTCCAAAGAGCGAATTCCAATTTCAAGTACCAATCGGCCAAGCGCTTTGAGAAATTCACAAACGATTCAGAGTAACCTAAGCGATCAAAAGCAGAAACACGCAATTGAAAACAAACATATGGAGAGGGACGATAAGCGAGCACGTACAGCGATGGTGAGGCCTCTGAAGACGTCGAGGGAGACGAGCCGCCGGTTTTGACCGACTGGAGCTTGGTCTGGTTCGTAGGGCGGAAGCAACGGAACGATCTCCTCGTCGCAGCTGCGCGGAGGTGGAGGGGTTGAGGCATGGAGAAGAGGAGTAGTGCGATCGCCGGCTTCCATGGCCGGGGTGAGGAACAAAGGCGCGCAGAAAAGTCGTCTTCTCCGTTGTCTGCCGGACAACAGATGAGAGTGGGAGCTGTCAGAGTTGAGAGCGTGTTTGTTGTGTTCTCAGCCTGTCCCGAGCCAGACACGTGGATCGCCAAGTCATGTGCATGTCACGTGTTTGTGTATAGACGCTAGCGTGAGCCGCCGGATGACCGTTTCCAGTTTCGATCTAGCAAAGTTAACTCTTCCGCCGTTTTGACGGCGTCAAATTCTTATGTCAATTGTTTTCTTTTCTTTTTTTTTTCTTTTTTTTTTGACAAGGAAAGGATTCGGGAGGGATCACCCTACCCGGCGGCATCCTTGCGGATGAGGTCGAGAAGACCTATATCATTGTTTATATCGGCCCCTCGGGCAGAGTGGCAAAGGTGTGCAACCTTATCAGCCACTCTATTGCTCATGCGAGGGATATGAAAGAAGGTTACTTCCTTTACCGTCGATAACAGGAGTTGGATATTCGAGAGGATTAATTCGACTTCCCATAGACAGGAAGTTTTCCGTTGTAAGTGGTCAATAATGATCTTACAGTCACCTTCAATGTGGATCTTTTCTAAATTAAGCTGATGGACTTTTTGTATACCTAGTTTGAGAGCTAATGCATGCCTCCGCTTTGAGGGGGCTTTGTTTTCCAAGCTGCTTGTGCAGAACGGAAGTAGGGTGACCATCCTAGTCCCTAATAATGGCCCCAGCAGTACTGTCGCCATTAGAAAGAGATGAGCCATCGAAGTTTAGTTTGTACGTACCCCTAGGGGGCTTCCGCCACTGGATGGGACGTTGTTTGTTTCTTATTTTTGGCGTATGTGGCCTGGTAGGGCGAAGCTCCTCCTCAAATTCCATCTCTCATACAAACGTTCTATTCCAGTTATCTAGTTGAGATTTGATCATTTGTAGTGTTTGTTCCTTCCTTGGGATGACGACCTGCTGGAATAAAAATTGATTCCTAATGTACCATGTTAACCACCAAGAAAAGGCTAGGCTGGTCATGGCGGTAGAATTTAGGCTCTTTCCAAGCAGAGATAGAATGGGCCTAATATCCCTAGACTGGGCAATCAAGCAATCCACATCTGATTGGTCTTGGAATGGGAGTTGGTGTACTTCTCTAACGAAAGAGCATTCCAAGAACAGGTGGACCTCGTCCTCGGAGGCTGCATTACAAAGGGAACAAGTTGAAGGGACAGTCGAACCTCTGCTAGACAACCTAGAAGCGGTGGGGAGGCCCGCTTGTGCTATCTTCTAGAGGAAATTTTTAACTTTTGGAGGGCATTTGACCCTCCAAATCCAGTCATTATAATCCCGGGTGACTGACGCTTGAGATGTAATCATTTTGTATGCACTAGCAGTAGTAAACCACCCTTCCCTATCAGGCCACCAGTATAGACGGTCTTGCATTTCCGAGGAAGGCAACGGAATGTCTAGAATCTCTTGCACTATGTCGTTAGGAAGTATTTGTTGTAGTTTTTCACTCCACCACTGGCCTCCCAAAATATAGTCACTGACCATTTCGTTTTTATTGTGATCCGGAGGGCAATCCGCCCTAGCCATAACAGGGGAGGTTGAGATCCAGTTATCTGTCCAGAACTTTATTGATCGTCCATTCCCCACGGACCAGATTAGACCGGTTTTAAATTTATCAATTAAACCAGCTAGGTTGGACCATTGTGAGGAGCACGATCCCGATCTTTTGTAGTCGAAGATACTCGTGGTACGTAGATATTTATGTCTGATCAGCGATACCCACACATTACTCGGTTCTGCCAGAATCTTCCACAGAAGCTTCATCTGGAGAGCGACATTCATAACCCTTGATTTGCGAATACCCAAACCCCCAAACTGTTTTGGTTTGCAAATCTTGTCCCAACTTATTAACGGGCGGTACTGTAGGTCCTTATTCCAGAAGAAAGAACGATTGATTTGGTCTAGTTCTTTATGCATAGTGGCAGGGAGCAAAAAGCTCTACATCACATGCAGCGGTTTGGACGAGAGATTAGAGTTTATTAGTGTAGCTCGAACTTATTGCGATAGAGCATTAGCCCTCCACTTTGTCAGTTGTTGTTTAGATTTACAAATGATATCTTCGAAGGTACTGCTAGTGACCCTACCATTGATGATAGGACAACCCATGTATTTTTCTATTGAGTGTTCTTCTGTAATATTGAGGCATGTACGTAACTGGAGAATTCTATGACTCGGAATCCCCCGAGTTACCTGAAAACATGATTTATGGTAATTAACCTTTTGGCCAGACACCTTGCAGTAAGAGTCTATGATAGTCTTTACCTTGCGACCCGCTTCGACACTCCCTTTCGAGAAAATGATGATATCGTCAGCAAAGGAGAGGAACGGAACCCGATGGCCGTTGCGTCCAATCGGAAAACCAATCGTTGTTCTATCTAGTCTAGCTTCCGCAGCCAGGTGCCGAGCAAGAATCTCAGCACCTAGTATGAAAAGAAACGGAGATAGGGGATCTCCCTGGCGAATCCCGCGGGAAGGGAGGAATAGATCCGTAGGACCATTGTTGATCAGCACCGAGAAGGAGACGGAGGTAATACATTCCATGACCCATGAGACGAACCTAGCATGAAACCCGAATTTTAGTAGCACCCTTTTGAGGAAATTCCAATCAACCCTATCATAGGCTTTTTCTATATCTAATTTAATAGCCATCCATCCTTCCCGACCCCTACGATTTTTGTAGGAATGGAAGATTTCATGAGCTATAAGGATATTGTCCTGTATAGCCCTATCTGAAACAAAGGCACCCTGAAGAGGATGTATGAGCTTACCAATGACCTTTTTCATTCTTTCTGTCAGAATTTTGGAGATTATTTTGTAAATGTTAGAGCATAGACTAATGGGTCTATAGTGACTAGTAGTCGTTGGATCATCCCTTTTTGGGAGCAGGGAGATAAACGTGTGGTTTATTTGTCGGAGCATTTTGCCGGAGTGGAAAAAACCTTTTACCGCACATATTATCGATTTACCGACAATGTCCCAGTATTTTGTATAAAACTCAACCGTGAAGCCGCCAGGTCCTGGGGACTTGTTTCGCCCAAGACTAAAAACAGAAATTTTAATTTCTACAGAGTTGGTTGGAATTGCTGTAAGGAAAGAGTTTTCTTCCGTCGAGATGGACGGTTGTATTAGTTGTAAAAGGTTGTTAAGGAGCCCTTCATCCGTTGATTCTTTCTTAAACCTCCTCTCAAAATCCCGTTGTATCTCGTGCCTGACGTTTTCTTCTCCAATCACCATCGCTCCATTAGAGGATAGGATGTTGTGGATCTGTTTTCTATGTCGTCGCCCTGACGCCACTCGATGAAAGTAAGTTGTGTTGGAATATGAGAATTTCAGGTGTTTAGTTTTGGCTTGTTGGCTCCAGAAAGATTTCTGAAAAAGAAGAAGCTTATCTCTCTTCACAATGAGCTGTTTTTCCTTATATCGATTTTCTGGAGAATGTAAACCAGTGTCAGCAGACTGAATACGCAATAGTTCTGAGTCAACATCCTTTATCTGTCGGAAAATGTTCCCGAAACTCTTTTTATTCCACTCTTTTGCCTTCTTTTTTAATATTTTTTGTTTGAACATTAATTGGAACATAGCCGAGCCCTGGCAGGACGCCCTCTAGGATTGCTTGACTATGTTACGAAAATCTTTCCGAAGCAGCCAGGCATTCTCGAACTTGAATGGTGGGGCTTTGAAGTTATAAGTGACTTCAAGAGAGATGGAGATTGGGCAGTGATCCGAAGAGGAGAAAGCACCATGAGAGGTTGCCATATTAGGAAAAGATGATAAGACCTGTTGGTGAACAAGCACCAGATCTAGTTTTTCGCGGATATTGAAGTCTTCCTCCGGGTTTTTTCTCCAAGTGAATGGGTTTCCAAATGTAGGCAGGTCAAAGAGAGAGCATTCGTTTTTGAAAGAGATTAGACAGGAGAACCTGGAGATCCGAGTGGCGGCCCCGCCGAGTTTATCGGAGTTGCACATAATTTCATTTAGATCCCCCATAACTATGCACGGTATGGTAGAATCTTTGATAATTGTTTTTAGCATTTCCCAAAAAATGTTTTTATCATTGGGTGACGGAGGTGCGTAGACAAAGAGAACGAGGATCGGGAACCCCGGCTGGGGGCTCACCAACCGGAGGCCAATGATGCGGGGAGCATGGATAGCTATGGAAATAGTGAAATCAAGCAGCTGATGAGATTTCCAGATGACTCCTATTCCACCCGATCTCCCAACGGATGGCGACCATATCCCTTCGTCAAATCCAATATTTCTCCATAATTTATCATCTGGAATATTTTCCGTTTTGGTTTCCGCTAACGACATAATTTGAATCTGTTCATTTTTACACATCGAATCAATTTCCGTCCAGAAGGTTCGCTTTCCAATCCCTCGACAGTTCCAGAAGCATATCTTCATAAAAAATCTATAATGATAAAAGGACCAGGATACAGGGTCCTTAAATCGTGTCGATGTAGTGAATGCGGTGTGTACTTGCTCTTTTCGAGCCTTGTTGTTTGGGCGTAAAATACACTTAGCATGGATGAATAATTCTCATATAGGCCCAATCAAATGAAAGTAATCCCAAAAGGAGAATAACCCACCTAAGCCAACCCATCCAATAAGTATGTTTATAATTGTGTTTTGATAGATTAAATCTCCACCCCATATGGCTGCAAATTGGCGGCAAATGATTCAAACGGTGGTCTTTACTAACCACCCAACATAGCCTAAGGCCAGTTAACAAAGGCCATGCCGCAAAGTATCGGAAATTGACTTTCAAACGGGGGAAGCTAAGTGTGCAAGATATCCTGTGAACAGCCATGATAGACACAAACGCAGTAATTATGGAACAGCTCCTGAACCACCAAATGGGTCTAAGAGACAACCACACTTTACCCCTTAAGCTCATGAAAGAGATGTAATAGCAAACGAAAATTCCAGATAATCTTAAACTGATATAACATAAGGGATAGAGGTTACAAGGGAGTAAACAAGAACCAGTACGAGTGCAATCCAACCCCCATGGAACCGGAGTCCATACAGTGCCAGCTAGAGCAATATTTATACATAGCAAAGTAGGAATGCATAATAGATTATATAGAAATTCAGCTAATACCCAACAAGACCTAAAATGTTGAACCGAAATCTTGAACAAACCACCATTAAGCCACCAAAAGGTGCATATTAGATTACAACTAGAGTCACACACCACCACATTTAGACTACATTCTTTAATAGAAACCTTGAACAAAACACTAGAGGGTAACCGTGACAGCATGCCGATTTGGATGTCAAAGGAAAGGTGACATCGGAACGGTGGTGAATGCAAACCTCCAAAAGAGATTGCTCGGCCAAACCAAAAGAAGCAGTTAGGCCGACAATGGAACGGAGGGCTAGCCATGGAAGCGTTTGTTGCTGCTTGTCGGCATGACGGAGCAAGCTGTGTCGACATCATTGCAAGCATACTTATGGGTTGCTTGAAGGAAATATTCAGAGCCTTAATTGAGAGGTGGGTGTGAACCCAGGAGGGTGATTGCACAGCACAATTTAGGCCATGAGCAGCTGCAAACATGCAACCCCAACAACTGCGTCTTTTATCCGGGTTCTTAATCCTCCAAATAACCCACCAGTTTACTAACATTGTTTGCAACAAATAAAGAAGAAAAAAGAGCCATATAAATCTACAAAACTCGCAGGCCAGGACCATATTTACCCAGATGTTTATTTCAAATTCAAGAAGTATAATCCCATGATAAGTAACACTATTGGAAAGATTAAAAGAAAGATGGAAATAAAAAACACTTGTTACCGGTTTTGCCAAACTAATTAGTATATGTTTCCATCTATAAACATCATAGGAAATGCATACTGATTTTTTATACAATAAGAGAACACCTTTCCAATAAGGTTTAACCTTTACACGATTTAGTGACAACCCAACTTCCTGATGCTCAGACTAAGCCCGAGAGTGAAGTGCCAGGACCACAGAGAAGGACAAGGAAAACACCAGAAAACTCAACAAAGAGATGTAAAGTGCTTTGCAGAGCAGCAGCTGGAACTGTGAAGTCATAGCACAACATCTCAAAGGCGAAATTAACATAACCATACCTCAATATGGAATACCCAACAGACTTAAATGCAGCTCCAAATAACCCAACAACAACATCTACATCATGAGGGAAATAAAAATTTTCCAAACGAGCATAGCTGCCCAAACCTGATGGAGAGTGCAAGGCATCCCAAGAGCAATCTGACCACCCAGTGGTAATGGTTTTCACATTTTGATAATCAGAGCAAAACATAGATTCTAGCCACCACAAGAGCTCTAACTCCAATAACCATATGTAGTAATCATAACTAAAATTCACCAACCATATTGCATTAATACATAATAGGCATGAAGTACAGGGGCGCATACAATTTTCAAAATGAAGGCAACTCTTCCCCAATGGACCCTGTAACCATACATTTGCAGCAAAGTAAACGCAAGAAAAGGAAAGAACTACAACCCAGATTACATTACATAGCAGTACAGACATCACCACTAATAGCCTAATTAGTTTAGACGAAATCTTGAACATACCACCGTCGAGCAACCAAGACAGCAAGCCGAAGGGGTAACCAAAAAGTGAGAAGCATCGGGTCGGTGGCGAGTTTAACATCCCAAAAGTATTTGCCCGGCTAAACCAAAATGGGCAAGAAAGCCGAAATATGAGTAGGACACTAACCATGGAAGCGCTTGTTGCTGCTTGCCGGCATGTCGGAGCAAGCAGTGTCGGATTCTTCCTGCTGTAACTTCCTCTTGCAAGAGGACGATTTCGACATTGACATAGGGCCAGAGCCCGACTGCACTACCCCATCAGAGGGACCAGCCATAGCAGCAACAGATGATGCAACAAGTAATGTGCGGTTTTGAGCAGTAACATCCGAAAGGCGAACCTCAGAGGAAGGATCAAACTCTTCAAGCATTCTGTCGAGTGCGCCGTTAGTGAAATCCGCTGGCAGTGCCTGACACTCATGGATCATAGCCGGATCCTCATCATAATCGACCATATCGAGATCGAAAACCTCATAAAAGGTGGAGTCGGATAGCACAGGATCATAGGTCGGAGAAGCATAGTTTTCGGTAGCCGATGCATTCGGCTGCACAACACACGTACCAGGAGCAGGAGTGATGTGCGTAGGAACCACGGTGGCATCAGTCATCGAACCAGGGAGCCGGGAGAACTCAACTGCAGGCAAGGACGCAGCGGGAGCAGGCGAAGGAGGTGGCAAGGGCGTTCCAGCAGCAAGTGGCGCAACCACCCCGACAACAGAAGGAGCGCCAATGTTGGCCGGAGCAGAGGTATGGTTAGGCACCGCAGAAGTAGAATCCCCGAGACTATCGGACGACATGAAGCTAGAGGACTCGGAGGGAGCGTCCACGTTTGATCCAAACAGAGCAAGCAATGCCTCCTTTGAGTGACCAAACCTTGGCGGAGGAGCCTTCTTCTTCGAGGCGACCCTAGTCCATTCCCCAGCACCCTCCGAACCCTCCATAGCCGTAGGAGCATCCTCGGTAGCTTGATCACCCGGGATCGGTACAGACGGCAAGATATCTAAATTCGCCAACCGCATAGGGCAATCAGTAAACTCATGATCAGGATCCCCGCAAGCCCCGCAACCGATTGAGATATCCTCAATCCAAATCGGATAAGAAACTAGTTCTTCCGCCTCATTGAGGACTTTAATCCGAAATTCCTTGATCCGGGTAATATCTATCGCAGCACACACTCTCGGGTAGCGGAATCGAGCCCCATTCTTACCAAATGTCGCGACTCTGATGACTACACCAATTTTATTGCCCTCAATAAGGTCGTACATCACTTTATCACTAATTTATTTCACTGGGAGTCTAGGAATGCGGATCCAGACGTCAAGAGTGGTGAGTGACTCTGTGAGAGGATCGAAGTCGATTCGCCATGGCCTGATAACCAGCATTTGCTTCTTGACATGAAAAGGCCTTCCCTGCCATACTTTCTTGCAGTCTTCCACCAGATCAAAGCGGATTTCCATCCAGTTGTTCCTCATGGGAATGATTTGGAACCCGCCATTCAAGAATTTCCAATCGAACGAAATCTTCTTCCTTATTGTAATGATCGACACAGGGTCGCCGATGATGGTAGCAAAGACCGAAGTTTGGCTAAGGTTCAAGATGTTATCTTGAACCCCAACCAGAACTCCCTTCAGTTTCTCCAGATTGAGGGCTTCCCTCCTTTGTTTTTTCTTTTTTCCTGCATCAGACTGACCACTACACCCTCCCGGAAGAGGGGTAGCATCAGGATTGTTGTTGGCCTCGCTAGGAGGATTTGGGCCCTTTCGGGATTTGGTTGGGAGGAGGACAGAATCCTCTAAACCCATAGGTTCCTTACCTGATCGATGAGCAGACGAAGGCGTGTCCACCATGGTGCACCCGTTCAACAAACAGTTTGAAACACCAGAAAGAAATTCGAGAGAGACGGAATAGATTAGAGAAGAAAGGGGAGAAAGGAGAACGTGAGGAGGTAGAAGAAGCAACCCCAAGCCCCAATTTATAATAGCCTCAACCCGCCACCCCCAAATTGGGTGATAGCACTCCCTCAAAAACATAGCAATGGACAGAATAAGATCTCTTAGCCCCCAAATCGACATATCAAATCCAGAGCAATGATAACACCAAAGTAGGAGGGGCCAAGGAGGGGGCTTCTCAGGGGTTATAGGGGGCGGATTAGAGGAAATCAGGCGCTTGAGCAGAGTAGCAGGCCGAGACCAACTAGGATTCAGCCGACTAGTTCTAGACGACCTGCGACTGGATGAAATTTCAGAGAAAGAGAGAGACCCTCTCTCGATCGACACGAGGGCATGAGAGCACCCCAACCAATGATTACCCGTCGAGGCGAACAGGAAGCTGCGCCGCCAGCCATAGGGGCTGATTTGGTGGCCGCCAACTCCAACAGAAGGAGGAGCGGGGATTCGATGACGAATTTTTGCCGCTACAGGGCGATTTCTGTTTAGGGCGCGTGAAGCGCGTTCATTCATGTTGCTCTCGTATATTTATATATATATATATATATATATATATATATATATATATTATGTCAATTTTTTTCTTATGTCAATTGTGTTTGTATTTCGGTTATTTTATTGGGTAATGTGTTTCTATCCCTTACGGTGTTAAATGTTAACAGATCTAGGTCTTTAATGGATTAAAAAGGATGTGTGAGATTAATTGAAACTTTTCTTTTTTATTTAAATAAAAAAGAGTAGGCTCCACCACTTTTATAGTCAAACTAGTTTAGTACCCCATCCTAAAGGCAGTCCGGAATGAAGGAACTACGCGCCCCACGCGCTCCAAAAAAATCCTGTCTTGGTACAGCCCCAAATCAAGAGCAAATCTCCGTCTTTCCGCCGTGCTGCTATGGCGGCTTCCACACAGCCCTTCCCTCTCGGCGGTGTGCTTACCTGCCCCCCTTCTTCTTTAATCATTGGCCGGCGGGTGCTATTCCAAACGTGTCGTTCATTGAAGAATCTACTGGATCTTTTCCCTGTTCATATGGATTAAATCCCCTTTGGTATTGTCGAATTTCCCTGTTGCTCATCCGGTTTGGTGTGTTTGGGAACCTATTAGCTATGCTGAATCCATTCCCTAGAACCCCTACCAAGCCACCCCCTTGGCAAATCTCTCTCCCGCCGGCTATCTCTAGGGTTACTGTTGGCCTGTCTTGTGGTTTTTGGCCAAATCTGATTTAGAAACCAGTGAATGGTACAGTAATCTCTCCCACGCTGAGCTTCTTGGGGCCTTTATAAATTGGGTGTGTGGGTGGTGTGTTTTCTCTCTTCCCACTTTTCTTCTCCCTCCCTCTCTTCTCCACGGTTCATCCATCTCTCTCTGCTCTCCTGGTGTCTGTGTTCTGCTCTACGCTCGGTGCTACATGGAAGAAACTCAGCCGTCTGCTCGCCGATCAGGTAAACAACCAATGGGGCTAGAGGACTCCGTCTTCTCCCCACCCACATCCCGAAAGGGCCCAAACCCTCTTAACGAGGCCAAAAACTCTGGTACTACCCCTCCTGCGGGTGGGTGTAGTGCTCAGCCAACTGCAGGAAAAAAAGGCAAGCATAAGAGGCAATCCCTCAATATGGAAAAGCTTAAAGGCGTGCTAGATGGGGTTCAAGATAACATTTTGAACCTTAGCAAAACCTCTGTCTTCGCCACTATAATCGGTGAACCAGTCTCCATCACTACAATCCGGAAGAAGATCTCGTTTGATTGGAAATTTCTTGGAGGGGGCTTCCAAATCATCCCTATGAAGAACAATTGGATGGAAATCCGCTTCGATTTAGCGGATGACTGCGAGAAAGTCTGGTTGGGGAGACCATTCCATGTGAAGAAGCAAATGATGGTAATCAGACCATGGAGGATCGATTTCGATCCTCTCACTGAATCGCTCACCAAGCTGGATGTCTGGATCCGTATTCCGGGCCTCCCGATCAAGTATATCAGCGACAAAGTCCTCACTGATCTGATAGAGGGCAACAGGATTGGGGAGGTGATCAAAGTGGTTGCGTTTGGAAAGAACGGGGCGAGGTTTCGCTACCCTCGTATTTGTGCTTCGGTGGATATCACCAAAATCTGTGAGTTTCAGATTCGAGTACTTAATGAAGCGGAGGAACTTGTCTCCTATCCTCTTTGGTTTGAAGACATATCTGATGGGTGTGGTGCTTGTGGGCTTCCCGATCACGATTTTGCCGACTGCCCCACAAGGCTCGCAAATGTGCAGCCTATTACTGTTGTTCCGAATGCTGCTGAGCAGGCCCCTGGTGATGAGGAAGACGCTGTTGGGGCTGGAGAGTGGTCCAGGGTTGCCTCTAAACGGAAACCTCCTCCGCCCATGTTCGGGCACTCGAAGTCTGCTCTCCTGGCCATGTTTGGGACTAATGTTGATGAAAATTCTGACTCCTCCAACTCAAACTCATCTAACTGTGTAGATGAGTCCTCACCGGCTGAACCTGAACACATCAATATATCGATGCCGCCTGGTACTTCTCCTGTCGTTGCGGCTGATGGCTCTGTGGCCTTGGTCGATGTCCTAGTCCACAACCCTTTCATTGCGCCCGCTGTTCAAGTTCCATCCACCAGTCCCACTGTCGGCATGCCTATTGGCGTCCCAGCTCTCACGGAAGTCACAACACCAGCTGCTCCTGATGTTCAGGGAGCCTCTGCGTCGGCTGCTGAGGCCTTTGTCTCCCCTGCCTATGAACCAGCGTTATCCGACTCTATTTTCAACGAGACGTATGACTTAGACATGGTTGACTACGAGGAGGATCCAGCCTCAATCCACGAGTGCGATGCGCTCCCTGCAGATTTCACTGCTGATGCTCTAGACAGGATGCTTATGGAGTTCTCTACCTCTACAGAAGTTCGCCTTTCGGATGTGGCTAATCAAAGCCAGGTTATGAGGGTTTCACCAGTGGTAGCAGCGCTGGCCAGCTCTTCGGGTTTGGCTGACCAATCCTCCGCTCAGGGTGATTTCTCTATGTACAAATCAACCTCCAGCAAAAGGAAGTTACAGTTTGAAGAAACCGACACCGCTTGCTCCGATATGCAGGCAAGCGGTAAGAAACGTCTCTATGGTTAGATGCAGCTTGCGTATGCGGCCTCATTGCTCCTTTTGGTTTGGCCGAGCAATGACTTTTGGAATGTTGATCTCACCACCAGTTTATTTCCACCCAGCCTTTGGTATCTCCCTTAGCTCGCCGTCTCGGCTGCGTCTTGGTGGTCACATCAAGATTTCTCTTGATTCTAGCTATTGTTTAGTACTGTGTTGCGCTACATTCTACTCCATGACTAGATCTTTTGCTTGGTTATGTTTAGTAAACTCCCTAAATGATTATCTATTAGCTAATGGTATATCGGCAATGCTATGCTTAGACTTATTCTGCTGTATGTTGTACTTAATGCAAATCTTGCATATCTATATATGTAGTTTATTATATGGGGTTGATATCCTTTGTATTATCATGAATCTCATCTATTTTGCATCTCCTCAAGTTTTAGGCAATTTCGATGGGGAATGTCTTTCCCTTGTCGTGTGCTGCTTGCGGCGGTCCAATACTTTAGACAGAGATTGCACTTGGACTTTTAATCTGTTCACCATCTCTAGTTGGGTTCACCCCTTGCATACGCATCGACACATATTTTTCTGGTTGTATATACTAAATCCCTATTGGTCACACATGAGCAATTGTCGTTATGTGTGTGGGTTGGTGTCAATCTTTCCACCCCTGTATGTAAATTGCAAATGGAAAATGGGAAGGATGTATGGTATTATGGGGGAAAAAATATCAACCAACTGGTGTAGTGAACGGTGGAGTATAAGTTCATTATTTGTGAAATTTACGTGTTTGGTTTTTTTCACTAGTGTATTCTATCAAAAATCCCAAATATGGTCAAAACCCCCATTCATGGGACTCAACTGGCTGTTGTGCAGATGTGATAAACTCATGCCCAAACCTATGGCCCTGAACCATGCACATCTCCTTTCCAAGGGTTTACGTATGCTTCAACCCTTTCGAATAGCCCGTATTGAAATGCTCATCGAAGCTAGTCTTTCCATTAACCAGCTTAATTTTGACATACAACTTCTCAACTTAATGCGAGATAGCTCAAATAAAGAGGAGACATCTAAAGAAATTAATCAGATTAAGAAGGTCCTAATCATAGCGAAATCTAAATGGAAGCATTTTGATCTTGATAAACATACAAAAAAAGAATTGAGAATATCGGTGTTGTCTAGTGGTAAAATTGCAGCTTGGACATGTCCCGATAAAAAACAAAAAAGTCTTAATTACTTATTAGAAAAACCCTTTGCAATTATAAGTGAAACAATCTTTTTCCGTGAAATATTAAGTGAAACAATTGTGTTCATTTTTGGTGAAAATGCTCTTTCAACATTACAGGATAAAAAACAATGTGGTCTCAATACGTTTTCAGTGAAACCTTTCAATAACAAATTATTAGTAAAAATGCTTTTCGATATGAGGATCCTTAAATCTCTTCCTCATATCTCCGATTGGTTTAATGAAGATCGGCTATTGGAACTGTAGAGGTATAAGAAAAACAACCTTTTGAACGGAAATTAATTCTCTGTGCAAAAATGAGCATATCCAAATGATGGCTTTAGCGGAAACTAAATCAGAACTCATTCCCGAAGACAAATTGTGGAAATACGCTGGTTTTGATGAGGCTATCTGGTCGCCTGCTACTGGGCGATCGGGTGGGCTTGGTATCTTATGGAAAACCCACCAATTGTCGAATGAAATTATTTCGGTAGAAATTCACCTTCCTCGTATCATAGGTTTACGTTATGAAAATGTAAATTATAATTTTAAGACTCTCCTAATATTTGTGTATGCCCCTCCTGTCCCTAATGAGAAGGACATTTTCTGGGAAACACTAACTTCAATTGTGAATGCCTCAACTCTCCCATGTATTGTGTTAGGAGATCTAAATGAAATCTTATGCAGTGCGGACAAACTAGGAGGAGTTGACTCTCGTCCCTCCCGGTTTACTAGACTCCTAAATTTCAAAAATGAATGTTCACTCTCGGATCTGCCTACTTACGGGAACCCATTCACGTGGAGAAAGAATCAAGAGGAGGAGAACAACATTCGTGAAAAGTTGGATCGGGTTCTCGTCCATCCCCAAATCCTTCATAAATTCCCCAACCTAATTACCAATAATGGGGCATTTTCAACATCAGATCACTGTCCCATATCTATAACACTTGAGAATAATACTACTTTCAAAGCTCCTCCTTTCAAGTTTGAAAACACCTGGCTTCAACGGAAGGATTTTCGCAACATCGTCAAACAATCCTGGCAAGCTTCTTGCCCAGGTTCTACTATGTTCCAACTTATCTTTAAACAGAAAATTCTAAAGAAAAAAGCAAAGGATTGGAATAAGTCCACATTTGGAAACATTTTTCGTCAATTGAAAGAGGTAGAGAACGAATTGCTTAAAATACAATCAACAGGATTAGTAAATAACATACAGAGAACCAACAGTAAGGAAAAATGCCTCATTAGAAAAAAGGAAAAACTACTCCTATTTCAGAAAACTTTTTGGAATCAAAGAGCCAAAACGAAGCATTTGAAGCTGTCCGACTCTAACACCTCATATTTTCATCGTGTTGCCTCTGGTAGAAGGCATAGGAAACAGATTCGCAATATAATTGATGCAGAAGGCACATTAATAGTAGGAGAGGAAAATGTTAGAAATGTAATTAAAAATGATTTCGAAAAAAGATTCAAGAAGGAATCAATCGATGATAGACTTCTCAATGAAATGCTTAACCTAATCCATCCTTCCATCACCACTGAGGAAAATGAGTTCCTCATTCGACATCCTTCGAACAATGAAATCAAATCTGCAGTGTTTAGTTTGGGTAAAAATAAATCTCCGGGTCCGGATGGGATAACAGCCGAATTCTATAAAAAGTATTGGGACATTGTTGGTGTATCGATTATTAGAGCTATTAAAGGTTTCTTTCACTCCGGAAAAATTCTTAAACAGATAAACCACACGTTTATTTCACTACTACCGAAGCGAGACAACCCTTCTACCACAAGCCACTACCGTCCAATTAGCTTATGTTCAACACTATATAAAATCATATCAAAGATTTTGACAGAAAGAATTAAGACAATCATCGGTAAACTAATCCACCCTTTACAGGGTGCGTTTGTTTCTGACAGGGCCATTCAAGATAATGTTCTGATAGCTCACGAAATCTTCCATTCGTTTAGGTCGCGTTAGGGCCGCGAGGGATGGCTGGCGATAAAACTAGATATGGAGAAAGCATATGATAGAGTTGACTGGAATTTTACAAAAAAGATCTTAGAAAAATTTGGTTTTCACTATACTTTTATCGCTTGGGTGATGGAATGCGTAACAACCGTTTCCTTCTCAGTGCTAGTAAACAATGGTCCTACTGATATGTTCCTTCCCTCCCGAGGTCTCCGCCAGGGAGATCCTTTATCCCCTTTCTTGTTTATCCTGGGTGCAGAAATCCTCGCTCGGAAACTCTCGGCGGAAACTAATTTGGATAATAGTCCTATTGGTTTTTCCTTCGGCAGGAATGGCCCTCGGGTTCCCTTCCTATCTTTCGCTGATGACATCATCATTTTCACAAGGGGTTGTGTTGATGCTGGGCAAAGGATTAAGACAATAATTGATTCATACTGCAGAGTCTCGGGACAAAAAGTCAATTACCATAAATCAAGTTTCCAAGCTACAAAAGGCATTTCGAACGCTAGGATTTTAGAGCTTAGTAGTTGCTTGAATATTACTAACGAGAATTCATTGGAGAAATATCTAGGTTGCCCGATTATTAACGGCAGAGTGAACAAACATACTTTCGAAGACCTCATCTGTAAATCTAAAGAACAACTAAGCAAATGGCGTGCCGATGCTTTATCTCAACAAGGTCGCGCTATACTAATCAATACAAATTTATCTGCCAAGCCATTGTACACAATGCAAAACTTTCTTTTACCCGCCTCAATACATAAAGAGTTGGACCAGATAAATAGGACGTTCTTCTGGAATAAAGATATTCAACATCGTCCGCTTATTAGCTGGGATAGGATTTGCAGACCAAAGAAGTGTGGGGGATTAGGGCTTAGGAAGTCCAAAGAGATGAATGAAGCTCTTCAAATGAAATTACTTTGGAAAATTCTGGCTGAACCAGACAATGTATGGGTTAAACTAATTCAACACGAGTATCTACGCTCTACTAACATTCTTGAATACAGGAAACGAGGTGACTCTTCCTGGCAATGGGCTAAGTTGACAACTCTCATCGATAAATTCAAATCGGGGCTTATCTGGTCAGTTGGAAATGGGAAATCTATCAAATTCTGGACGGATAATTGGATCACAACCTCATCTCTGCAGTCTAGGGAAGGTTGCCCCCAAATTGGGAACATGGAGGAAACCGTTAGTGAATACATTATGGGTGGTAGATGGTGGGTGGAAAAACTTAACAGTAGGCTACCTGCTGACATAGTCAAAGATATCTTAGACATTCCTCTTCCTGTATCTTCCTTTGAGGACATGCTATATTGGTGGCCGGATAGAGAGGGCTGGTTTACCACTTCGAGTGCATACAAACTCATCACATCTCAATCCGCTCTCAACTTAGACAATAATGCATGGATATGGAATTTGGATATTCCACCTAAGATCAAAAATTTCCTCTGGAAGGTTTGTCAGGGAGGTCTTCCAACTGCCTCTAGGTTGGCCTGTCGTGGGACATCTGTTCCTTCTACCTGCAGCCTGTGCAATTGCGGGACCGAAGATGATGTTCACCTCTTGTTAGAATGCCATTACGTGCGTTCTTTATTTAGTCTTCCTTCTCACATAAACTTAACAATATCAAGTATGATAACTCATTCCCGAGATATTAGACCTATTATGTCGTTTATTGGAAACAATCTTGCTTCTGCGGCGAAAGTGGGACTTGCCTTTACTTGGTGGTCTACTTGGTACAGTCGAAACCAACTCGTGTTCAAGCAGGCCCCTATCCCGCTTAGAGATACTTTATTACATATTATTAAAACTCACAAGGAAAATTGGAGTAAAACATCTCAAATGGAGTGTAGTCTAGATGACGATCTCCTCTTACACACACAACGCCCCAACCACCCAAAAAAGGAAAAAAAGCATGACAGAGTTACATGGCGGAAACCCCCGTGGGGAACTCTCAAGCTCAATTTTGATGGATCCACAAGCACAAACAATGATAGCACAGCTGGAGTCATAATCAGGGACTGGAAAGGACGTCCAATACAAATATGCTATCAAAAGCTTGGTAAGCAAAGTCCCTTAAAAGCGGAAGCTCTTGCTCTAAAACTAGGAATCAAACACGCTACTCGACTCCATATCGACAAAATCCACATTGAAGGTGACTCTAGTATAATTATAAACCACCTCAATCTAAACTCTAAATGTCCTTGGGAAATTGAGCTAATCATGTCAGATATTAAACTCCTTTTATCGACTTTGAAAGAAGTTTCCTTCTTTCATGTTCCCCGGTTAGGCAATAGAGTGGCTGATAAGGTTGCACACCTTTGCCACTCTGCCTGGGGTGTCGATATTCACAACGATTTAGGTCTTTTGGACCTCATCCGAAAGGATGCTGCCGGGTAGAGCGAGCTCGCCCGAATTCTTTCCTAATCAAAAAAAAAAAAAAAAAAAAAAAAAAAAGTTTAGTACCCGCACTATTGTGCGGTCTATTTTTTTAAATTAATACATTTAATATTAAAAAAATGTATAAAAAATTTCTATAAGTAAACTTTAAACTCTAAATACCACTCACATCTAAATATTGTCAATTATTATATAGTTACCGGTAAAAATGAAATTTATGGGAGCCGAGTCTTACCTTTATATCTTTCAATTTGCAATTAATTACTATTGGCATATTTGAAAATCAAATCATAACCACCTGATCGGCAAATCCTATCGGTATATATGATTAGTTGTATGTATTCTATTGGTATAAATGATTATTTTTATTTATTAATTATTAATTACTCTATCGTTTATAAGGACATTAATTTGATTTGAAATTAATTAATTAACAAATTCTATCGGTATATATGAAATCATAACCACCTTATCGACAAATCCTATCGACATATATATATTAATTATCGCCTTATGCTCCCATAGATTTATTATCGGCATATATTAATTAGGGTACTTAATTAAATTAATTAGATTAATTAATTAACAAATTAAAAAAAAAACTACGTTAACAATCAATTAATCGACATATCTTAAAACTAATCGAATAAGTGGGATAACAATCCTAACCACCAGATAAGTGGGATAACAATCAATTAATAATTTGATTTTTAAATCTAATTCTTTTTTATTACTACTGTAATTAATCTAATTAAGTAACAAAATTAGGTAACAAATCCTAAATAAAAAAAACTACTTTAAATGAGAATTCGCCACATGATGTAAGCGACTTTGTTAGGACATACTATACAAGAGGTCTATGTACATTTTGGGATCCATCCATAATCAATCAAAGTGTTATTCACCTCTAAACTCTCTCTTAGCTCTCAATACTTTCTCTCATTAGTTAGATGACAGATCAAGCCTCAAGGGTCCTAACAAGTGGTATCAGCTAGCTTGAAGGTCTTCGGCAAGGGCGGATGGAACACAGCACAAGACTACGGAGAAGATGGGCTCACACCGGCTTCAGCCTCGGCAATTAAGAACGACGATGTGCGAGATGTGGATGGACACGATTCAGAAACAAGAGGAACAGGGTCTACTGCCCCAAGAACTGACATAGACGATCTGGGCCATGAAGAGGTCATCGGAGGAATTCAATTTCAAAGAACCTCAACTTGATTGGCGACAACAACAACAACAACTCGAATTCGAGCAGCTATTACGCCAGGGGCAAAAGATCGTGTTGGATTTCCGCAAGCGACAACAACAACTCGAACTCGAGCGGCTACTCCGCCAGGGGCAACAGATTATGTTGGATTTCCGCAAAGAGCTTCGACAAATAGGGAAGCAGAACGACGAACAGTGGAACGAAATTGTCAAACGAATGCGAGGAAGTGGATCACAAATCGTCCCGACATCGCAAGATAGTGCATCGCCGGCAAGCACGAATGGAGGGTTGCCGACGCCGGATGTCGCAGATCTTGTTGAAGTGCAAAGCTATCAAGAAGTGGATGGGGCTCTGTTTGTAACCACAGAACAGATTGCAGCCCCTAGTACAGGTGAAAATGAAGAAATCGACATGGGTGTCGATTTTGAAATGCCGGATGATTCTTCAACGAAGGAGATCTTGGAGGATAGCTCGAATCCGGCAACCAACGAATTCATCCATGAAGTGTTTGAGTCATTCATCGATTCAAATCACACGCTTACCCGATGCAAGGATCCGATAATTTCATGGGGAATCAACATTAGCAGAGGGCAAGAAATCGACATTGGAGTGCCC
Source organism: Persicaria tinctoria (assembly GCA_037127255.1). NCBI lineage: Eukaryota > Viridiplantae > Streptophyta > Magnoliopsida > Caryophyllales > Polygonaceae > Persicaria > Persicaria tinctoria. The sequence goes on along the minus strand of JBANSL010000004.1, from coordinate 79,408,918 downwards.
TTGGACTGTTGGAAAACAGCGCAACAGTTGGAGGGTGAAACGCAAAGGCAAGAACTTGAAATCCAATCTGCCGATTCAAAGGTAATCCCTTGTCCTTTAGAAGCTGTATTCTTGAAGAGCTAGATGAAGGGAATGAATTCAAGAGTATGTTAGCTGATCAAATGGAAAGAAGTGATGCATGTAAAGTGTTTGTGAAAATGCCTAAAAGAAGTGATGCTATAGGCTTAAATTTCAGTAGGTTTAAGCCAAGAGTTGAGGATGATTTTGGGATGATAAGTGTGAGTTTGGGTATTTAATCGAGCCAAGAAATGATCAAATTGCCTTACGATAGAGGAAAATCAAGAAAGGAGGCAGTGTATGGTTGTTCTTGGTTGATCCTCGTGGCTCATCAGGATGGTCTGAGCAACAAAAACAAGGTCCATTCTCGGGTGGATGTGTCTCTTGATGAGGACCTCATTTTCGATCCTGGAATTACTAAGATAGGTGTTGAATGGAGGAGGCCTAAATCCTTGAGAAGTACTCACGTTGCAAGGCATCAGAGGGTTTTAATCGCGTCTTGTATAAAAGCTACCAACATGATTCTTGTTTTTGATCCAAGTGGTAGAGATAGATGTTGTGTGGGTAATTGGAGCTGCTGCAGGGGTATGGGGATAGCTCTTGTGAGCTAGCTGAGATGGATTTGTTCTTGTGAGCTGCTGCAGAAGTATAAGCAATGGGAGCTGTCATTGAAGACATTTATTGCAGCAACAACATAAAGGCATGTAGTTGAATGGAAGACCTGCACTCCAATTTTGCAAATGAGAGCTGATCATTTTCCTTGCCATACAAAAGTCCATGTGGATCATTTTACACTACTTGCTACTGTCATAGAAAGTGGGGATTTTGCCTTCGGTCATATATGGATATTGGCAAAATTACTAAATTAGGAGGCCAAGTGTGCAGGAATCCAATCCTTGTTTTACAGGAGGTGAAGTTGCTTCAAGTACCCATTTGATTTTCAAAGGAGATTGGATTGTGAATGGGGCTGGTAAGCACTGATCCAGTGTTTTGTGGGTTGTTGTGGATTATGGGTACTTCCTTAGGCACGTCAGGGTGGCCATTAGAGAGCAAGTCAGTGCATACAGATTAAGGAAAATGATAACAGCAGAGCAACTTGGAATGCCAACCTTCTGCAGGGCAACTTGTTGGTGATGTAATAGCAAATGCAGGCATGTTACTAATTAAGCTTGACTCATGTACAAAGAAATTGCCATAACTTTGAATTGTTTTGTATTTTTTTTTTTAATAAGCTTGAGGACAATCTTTCTTAAGGAGGGGAGTATTGTTAGGACATAGTATATAAGAGGTCTATCTACATTTTGGGATCCATCCATAATCAATCAAAGTGTTATTCACCTCTAAACTCTCTCTTAGCTCTCAATACTTTCTCTCATTAGTTAGATGACAGATCAAGCCTCAAGGGTCCTAACAGACTTCTCCTTTAGTATTATACATTTATACTATTGATATTGATATTGATATTGATGTCAATTTGTTTGAATTTGAATTTAATATTTTATAAAAATAATTATTTAAAACGTGGGCAAATTAAGTTCATCTAATGTAGAAAAAATAAATTTACAAAACTAAAATTAATAGACATGAAGTTGTTTGGATTTCTATTTTTTTTTTTTTTTTTTTGATTAGGTAAGAATTCGGGTGAGAATACTCTACCCGAAAGCATCCTGCCGGATGAGGTCAAGAAGACCTGAGTGATTGTATAAATTAGGTCCCCTGGTAGAGTAGCAAATGTGTGCAACCTTATCCGCTACCCGGTTACCAATACGGGGAATGTGAGAAATTCCTATATTTCTTACACCTCGGAGAATGGTCTGAATATCTGACATTATTAATTCTATTTCCCAAGGACAGTTCGTGTGTGTTTCTAAGAAATCCGTAATTACTTTTGAATCTCCTTCAATGATTAGGTTGTCGATATTTAGTTCCTTTGCTTTTTTTACCCCAAGTCGTAGTGCCAATGCTTCTGCCATAATAGGAGAGTGTCCCCCAATCACCCCACCATCCATGTTGATTGGATTACCATTCCAGTCCCGTATAATATAGCCAATAGAGCTCTTTGAGTCTGAAATGAATGATCCATCAAAGTTTAGTTTGTATTTGCCCATGGGTGGCCTTTTCCATCGGATGGACTTTTTGACATTTTTAGGGTGGACTTTTACCCTATTTTGGATTGTGGTATCCTCGTCGTCTTCCAAGTTCAGTTTGATGGTTTTTCTCCAATTATTGATATTTTCCAAAACAATTTTTCTAATGCCCTCAATAGAAGGGATCATGGCATTCCTAAAGATTATTTGATTCCTCACAAACCATAGTGTCCACCATCTAAATGCTATATTCTGTTTGTTGTCCTTCGATAGAGTGGTGCTCAAAAGCTGAAGAATTTGATCCATATCTCTACTTTCTGATATAATTGTGTTGACTTTCTGGGATATTTCTCTGGGAAATTGTTGTTGAAAGTTGTTGAAGGGGCATTCTATGAAGATATGAATATCATCTTCCGATGATTGGTTACACAAGATGCATGTAGTGGGAACAGCAACCCCCTTCTGGGCTAATCGCGTAGGAGTGGGTAGTCCTTTTTGTTTGATTCTCCACATAAAATTTTGGACTTTTGGAGGAGCGTCGATTTTCCAAATCCAGGTGAATTCATCAGATATTATACGTGTGTTGGATGAAATCAGGTTATAGGCGGATGACGTTGTGAACCAGCCTTTTTTGTCCGGCCACCAGTATAGTCTATCAGCAAGGGGACTGATGGGTAGCGGGATTTTGATGATTTCTTTTGTTATAGCCTCAGGAAGAATGGAATCAAGCTTTTCTCTCCACCATTTCCCCCCCCATTATATAATCGCTTACAGTTTCTTTTTGGTCTATATTTGGTTGGGGTTCAATTTTATCCAAAAGAGGCTCTGTTGTTACCCAGTTATCTTTCCAGAAATTGATAGATTTTCCGTCTCCTACCGACCAGATAAGCCCTGATTTAAATTTTGTAATCAGGGAGCTAAGTTTTGACCATTGCCACGAGGCATTCCCTCTCCTAGCGTAGTTAAGTATGTGTTCTTCTTTTAGGTATTTGTGATGTATAATCTTAACCCAGTTATTCTCGAGTTCCGCTAGAATTTTCCACAACAGTTTTAGCTGGAGGGCTTCATTCATGTTTCTTGCTTTCCGTATTCCCAGTCCTCCAGCTTCTTTGGATTTACATATTTTGTCCCAGCTTATCAGTGGACTATGTTGCGCGTCTTTGTTTCAGAAAAAAGTTCTGTTAATTTGGTCAAGTTGCTTGTGTATTGAAGCAGGGAGCAAGAAGCTCTGCATAGAATACAGAGGTTTTGATGATAGATTAGATGCAATTAGAGTGGCTCTTCCCTGCTGAGATAGGGTGTTTGCCCGCCATTTACTGAGTTGTTCTCTTGATTTACATATAATCTGGCCAAAGGTTTCCTTCGTTACCCGCCCGTTTACGATTGGGCAGCCCAGGTATTTCTCCAAACTTCGTTCTAAGGGTATATTAAGTACTCCTTCTAGGTCTCGTGCTCTTGTCCTCGGGATTCCAGGCGTGGTTTGAAAGGATGACTTGTGGTAGTTTACTTTCTGTCCCGAGAACCTACAGTAGTCCTCGATTATTTCTTTTACTTTTGTACATGCAGAGATGCTTCCTTTTGAGAAAATGATAATGTCATCCGCAAAGGCCAGAAATGGGATGCTAGGACCAGAATTCCCAAATTTAAAGCCAATACTATTATTTGGATTTCTATTGTTAATTGATTAAGTAAACTAAAATTCTAAAATTTAAAAAAATTAGAAGGAAATTGGATAAGAGCAAAAGAAATTTCAATGACTTGTTTTGTGCTTAAATCATTAATTAGATTATTTAGTTAATTAAATGAAAAAATCCATAAAAATTACAAAATTAAAGATTGCATGTTAAAATTTAATTTATATATTTCGGTGATTAACCCAACTTATACGAAGAAATAAAAGGTAATTAAACATATAATTGATGCTTGTTGAACTCCTAGATGTTATAGTATTGTAATTAATCACAAAAAAAAAAGTTTGTTGTGAAAATTATCTTTAAAATAAAGAAAATAGATTTATTTATTTTTAAAATAATTTAGAAAATAATAATATCAACTCAATAAGAAAATTAACTTTATTAAGTAAATTGTTTAAAAGTCATTAATTAAATGATTAAAATTTTGGATGAATATCAATCATATTAAATCTTTAATGCACATCCAAATCTTAACTACATTTCTTAATTGACTTAAGTACTTATGATTTTTTTTTTAATAAATAAAAATGTTGTTCCTGTGATCTCGGAGAATCAACCATGGAAGCTTTTCGTCAATTCGCCCATCTATCGCGGGTTCAAAACACCACATGGTGAATATCAATCTTATCCGATGCAAATTCAACTTTTAACATTTTGGCACAATTATTTGGGGATTCAAAAACCAAATTAAACCGTAAAATCGTTCAAATTTGAAAAATCTTTAAATTGATTTTCCTTGAATTGGCATGGGAGGTGTTGTCCTCGTCCCCAATTCAAAATGAAAAACAATGTAGACATTCAATTCAATGGGAAGATAACGATATGATACATACAATTAGGGGAATCGTCTAATCATCTCGGCCTTGTAAAAATCTTAACCTCTATTTCATGTATAGGTTCTTAAGCTTGTTATTCAATGCACAAAATAACAACTCAACTCGATTTCACATCTTGAATTGTAATTGTAATAGATGTACATGAGCAATCTCCCTAAAAAAAATTAGAAACTATGTGGGCTACATACACAATTACCCAAATAATAACATGGATTGACCTATTTTTTATGGTTTCTTCCTTTTTCGTTGTTGGTGTTGATAAAATTGAAATCATATTTGATGAGACACCAGAGAGTTGACGATGTGCCACCAAATCCAGCACGTACATCTCTCAAATTTGCTTGTGAGATAGAGCATACACAAGCGGCCTTGCGAGAGATGTCTTAGGTGAGGGATACGGAAGAAAGCAACAACGCAAAGACTCTGGTGAAGCTACATCTGACTTGTACTCTTTCATTTCCACTATTATGCTAATGTACTCCGAAACCACCATCGCTCTACCTCCTAACAGAGAAATAGGAATTATCTAGACAAAGAGACAGGCATTTGAGGCAAAAACCACCAAAACTAAATAATCAATATCAATAGGTTTGTGAGGACGGAAACATACTAAATTGATGAATTGGAAAGAAAGAGAGAGGGTAAAGATACTTTGATGTTCGTCGTCATCGGCGACCTCGAAGTTGGCTCTGAGCACGTTAGGGAGGAGATGATCCCGCCGAGCTCCGATGAACATGGTACTGATATTTGATCGACGACATCTATTGTTCACCAATAAGAAGTGGGGGTGAATTATCCTACGCCATAAGATTTTTTATTATAAAAAAGTAGAGAACGGGAGGATGCCAAATATTCACTGTTTAATGGAGAACGGGGAGGGTAAAAGATAACGGGGAGAGATTATCGACAAAACACATTAGGGTTTAAGTAAACTAACCTTTTCATCCTTTTTTTTTTGTTGTGCGATGACTACTAACCTTTTCATCTAGCATAACAATATTTAGATAATTACCTTCGAAGTCATTCTTTGAACTTGTACTTCTCCAAATTAATGTGAATAACATGGACCCGGATTTTGTAGTGTCCTTTTGCCTTTAGATCATCTAATAAAGTAAAACCGATCTGAGAAAAAAAATCATTTTTAGAATCGATTATAAAGTAATAACAAAAACTGTAAAAGTTTAAAATATAATTGTGATCGAGTAACATTTTATCAATGAATTCGAGTACCTGCAAAAATTAAAAATAAAAAAAACATGGTTAGAACTTGATAGAAAGGTAATGTAATGAATAGAGTAGAGTTTTTTAAGAAATGCCTGAAATGGAAAGGCGACTCGCCAATTATTATGAAACGTATAATGATTGTCGGGGTATGAAATGATTTAAATAGAAGTGGAAAATGTTTAAAGATAAATAAGATAATTAAAATAATTGGTAAAGATAATTATTAATGATACAATTCCGTTAATATCTAAACCAACCAACAATAAAATCGAGATTATATCAACCTATTTCGTATTTATAGGGTTAAAAGAAAATTTCAAAAATTCGAAAAAACGACATAATTTTTTTAGCAAAGTATATCCAAACAATTTTTTTTTAAACATACGCCATATCTTTTTTTTTTTTAGCAAAGCATATCCAAACAAACTTTTTTTTTTAAACCTACGCCATATCATCTTCTTTTTTTATAGCAAGTATGCATATCCTAACAAACTTTTTTAATAGATACAAAATTAATGAATTAATAGATTAAAAATCCAAACAACTAAGATACGTTAGTTATATGTATATATTTTAATTGAATTTATATATTGTTATAATTCATTGATTATTAATTTTAAATTTAAAAATAAAATTCCTACATTAAAGGAGAAACCGCCACATGTCGTAGGCGACTTCTCCTTTAGTATTATAATATAGATGGTTGAAGTGGAAGTGCGTGTGTTGGTGTTTTTTTTACGTAACGTTTTTTTTTTGTGGGGAGGGGGAGATTTTGCTTGCACTGTGTGTTTGATGAATAAGGACAAACAAATTACCGAATAATTCCAGATTATCAACGAATAATGACTCTAAACTTTCAGATTTTGCTTGCACTTTGGGAGAAGAAGACAACCTCAAACGCTTTGCAAAGGTCGAAGGCATCGATGATCATCATTTCAAATTTTCAATAATCCCTTCCTTCCACTTCAAGGCGAGAGAAACCCTTCTTCACGACTTCCATCAGACTAGAATGAAGACCGAGACACTGAGCTTTGAGAGGAGAAACATTCTCAATGCCATGCACACCACAAGGTACCACCCAATTTACCTCTTCAAAACCACATGGTACCACTCCATCAAGGCAATCTCAGATGACAAAACTAGAGCCTGCTTGCCCAGAGGCCACCTTGCACCATCAAAATTAAGTTTCATGAATCTATCATTCGGTATGTTTGTTCCACTTAACTTTTTTTCTAATGTTGAAAATTGTTTCGAGGATTGTGTTGTGTTATAGGGATGTCCTCTAGATTATCTATTTGAGCATTTTTTCAAGATATCCTATATTGGATTATATGTTTTATCCATTGTTTCATATTTCTGACATCTTGGTTTTCAAAAATGATTTTGTTCCTCAGAGACCAAATGACCAAATCCCCCAGAAGGCAAAAGCTAGTACTAATTTCTGATTTGGTGATAGTTGGGAAAAGATTTTGATGATTATCGTCTTATAGGTATTATTGGTTTTATCAATGTTTGTAATTATTCTTTCAATTTGCATGTCCATTCTCCTGATAAGAGAGTGAAGTCTGGCATGTCATGAATACATGTGTACCGTCTTCTTCACTATAGTTATAGAGAGGGCATCCCAATAGTACATCTATTCTTTTTTTTTTTCATTTTGATTTTAGTGGAGGTTCCATTAAGGATATTCTTTCAAAAGAAAGTCTTAATTTTCGGTGGGCAATTAAGCTTCTAGATTCACTGCAGTGGATCACAATTAGTTGCTCTTCCTCGTGTGATGTGATCTAGAGCACTTGTCATAGAAAACAAACTATTTATATAATGGATTTACAATATAATCTATCTTCGAATCTCTTCGAAAGTGTCATTTGTCACTCCGTCGTTGATGATAGGACACCTGAAGTATTTTTCTAGGGATGCCCGGTTTGAAATTTGTAGGCAGTTTTGGAGTCGTGGTCTTTGTTCATTTGAGATCCCTCTTGTGACCTATATAGTTGATTTGTGGAAGTTTATTTTTTCTCCGGATATTTCGCAATACTCTTCGAGGATGTTTTTCACTATGGAACATGTCCGCGGAATTGTTTTGGCAAATATCATTAAATCGTCGGCAAAGGAGAGAAAGGGAACATGAAAACCATTTTTAGATGTCTTGAATCCAATAGAATTTCTATTCAGATCGCATTGTTGTTAGATTTTCTAGCAAGAATTCCTGCACCAATTATAAAAAAGTAATGGGATATTCCCCTGAGTCACGTCGGAGGTTGCCCGACCGATGAGCGCTCGGAATGGAAAGTGGCGGATCTCTTGGATCATATAGGGCGTGCTTGGCAATAGGTTATTTTTAAGGGGTGGAGATTATTTTTAAGGAATTATATGAGATGGAGATTATTGTATGGGTTATGGGGATGGAAGAGGTTGAGATTTTTTTGACAAAATAATCCCGGTAAGGCGTTTGGTAGGTAGAGAGTTATTTTAAGGTTATTTGTTACAAAATTACAAAATTACCCCCTCCCTCTCCTCCCTTCTTCTTCATCCCCGTTCCAAATTCCAGATCTGGAATTTTGCCCTATCCTCCCTCTGCCGCGTTGCCTCCTCTCGCCGCCTCCCTCTGCCGCCTCCTCTCTATCTCTTCCCGCTCCAATTTCCCCCTCTTCCTCCCTTCTTCCCTGCACTCCGCCAACAGCGCCACCATCGCACCTCCCTTCTTCGCTGTTGCAGCGCCACCGTAGCACCATCTCACTGCCCAGGCGCCGGAGCCCTCGACACCTCACCACCAGCGCATCCATGGTTGCGTGTGGTCTGGTTTGTGGAGAAGAGGAAGCCACTGCAGGGGCACCAATGTCATAAACGAGGTTGTTGATTTCAACAATCTCGACAATCTTCGTGGGCGAAGGTTGGATTCTCGGGCTCGATAATCCCCGGATAACCTCAATCCCATAAGTAGCCAACCCCCCACCCCCCCTTGCCAAACACCAACCCCGGGGTTGTTGTTTTTAAAAAAAGCCCCGACAATCCCCATTAAACCCATGCCGAGCGCGCCCATACTCCCTTCTGCTACGCTTTTGAAGGTGGTCGCCAATGCCTGTAGCGATGGTGAATATGTCCCGAACTGGTGTTTCACGAAAGATGGTGAATACTCGGTAAAATCTGGGTATATGTGCATCGAAGGCTGGGGAGATTGGAAGGATGTCGATGCAATACACGATTCACATATAGAGCGATTGTGCATCATTACATCCCTGAGAAAATGGAGTCGTTTGTGGGTGAGAGGGTCCCCTTAAATGGGTCATACAATACACGATTCGCATATAGAGCGATTAAGTCGATCGAACTGAATTAAGATTAAAAAAAAATAGATTATACCATTTACGCATAATTTTTTTGTTAAAAAAAATAAAAATCAAGTTGGGTCTAAGGTCAAAGATTCAAAAGGATGGAAATGGAACTCGTGTTGAAAGGAACCGTCAATAAAATACTCGGTAAAGATATGCCGAGAATCGACAATAGAAACTAGAAAGAGACCCGTTTGTTGTGCCTCAATCCAATCCCCCCACCTCTCCACACCTGAAAATCGCGATCTTATTACCTGTATCTCTCCTCCCCTCTCCTTTTCAAATTTTCAAAACCCTATCGCTCCAATTTCTAATTCCATTTATCGTCTCCAACAACAAGTCAACAACATTACACCTCTCAGAGTTTCCTCATGATCTGAACTTCCCACTGCTCAGGCCTCGCAATCAGGAATTCCAAGGTGAAATTTCTCTGCGCTTCTCCTTTTTTTTGGCGCTAATTCATTACAATTGATGCTTGGACATCTTCCTGTTTTTGGCGATTGGAATTGTGGATGGAATTTTCGAATTCTGTCGGATTATAGCTGCTCATTCCGTTCGGACGAGCATCTATAAAATTCTATATGGATTTCCTTAAGTAAATTCTACATATGTTTGTGTTTGGTGAACGCCAGGTGTAGTATAGCAACCTCTGTAGTACTATTAGGTATCTCTAATTGGATGGATTTTGCGGTTTAATTTTATTACTTAGTCATGTTTATGGTGTGTTCAGTAAAAGATGATAGGACATCTATCAATTATTTTTTTTAAAAAAAATTATACTAGTAATGAATGAATTGGCAACTTCTATTTTGTTTTGCCAAGGATTGTGTTTTGGATACTTGCCATTTACTAACATCAGAGGTCTTTCATGAACTGCAATAAATCTGGTCTGCTTGTTGAAGTTGAGAGATGTTTATATTCCGACGATCTTCAAGGGCCGAGTTGGAAGCATTTTATGCCGTAAGGCCGGAGTGCAAGGAAAGTGTCCCGAAAAACCATTTCAGGCTTAGGGTGAGTCACCTTTCCATCCCTTTTCATTAACAGTTAAATTCCAAACAATGGAGAATTATAACTTAGCAGTAGTATATAGCCTCAGGATGGTTAATGGATGCAGGAGTGATTTTCTAGTATGTTCTGCTGATTTTTTTGTTGCTTATTTTTTTTGCAGGCAGGGGTAACACTTAGTGCTAGGAGGTGGCATGCGTCATTCTCTGAAGACGGCCATTTGGACATTGCAAAAGTTCTAAAGCGGATTCAAAGAGGGGTAAATACATTGTTTACTTGACCAACTTGTTTTTTGCTTTAAGTGCTAGAGAGTAGAGGATTACTGAATATAGCATGAGATTAAGAGACTCCAAGTATATTATCCTGACAGCATGTTTTACCTTTAATTTAAGTCTTTAACCCACAAATTACTGCAATTATATCATTTTTACAAGCGTGTCAACTATGTTGTAAGGCAGATATTGTTAGATGAGGCTTGCATTGTTGAGATAATTATATGTAAAAGAGTATTGCTTACCTAACAGCATTTACCGATGACAAATTTATTCTTCCATGTTTTCAGAAGGGGAACAGAGCTAGTGAGGCTAAATGTAACATTTGTGATATTTTTTCCTTGTATTCTTGTTTATTAGAATCCTGGGCTTAAATTGATTCAGTTAACAACGGTCGGGCTACCCTGTACTTGTGTAGTATTATGTGATTTGAAATTGAGGCATGCACCTGCCAATTAAGAATCACACTTTTGTACTCAACAAAAGAACTTGTGCTAACCATGTTCTCTTTCTCACCTATTTTGACTTCCATTCCATGTAAACTAAGCATTGCATTATGTTGGTAATTCTTCTCCAAGTTCAACTAGGGCATGTGATATGACATAATTTTCGGTAAACTGTCTGTCATTGGAATACACTATTTTTTTAATCCTGCTAATTCTGGGAAGCAAACCAAAGAAGACTACAGGAACTTTATCTGAAATTTTCTTACATGTTAAAACCTGCTAGTGATAAATAAATTGTACGATGGTAAGTGATGAAAGTACTAACAGGACTGTACTTGCTTTCTTTTATTTCTTTTCCTTGCTCTTCCCTTCCTTTCTTCTTAATATTCTCGTGTGTTAAGCTTACCTCCTTATATCACAATGTTCTAGGGGGTACATCCTTCAATTAGAGGAGAAGTCTGGGAATTCTTGTTGGGCTGTTATGATCCAAACAGCACCTTTGATGAGCGAAATCAGCTCAGACAGCAACGCAGGTAGCAGCTAATGAAGGGATTAATATTTTACAATCGGGTAGAGAGTGTGCAATGTGACAATTTTACATGTACTTAGACTGTATACAATTTGGATAGGAAGTTGTATGCAAGCATTCTGGCTTGCTTTCATACAATTTTGTCAGAGGAAAACAATTCAAGTTTACATCCGCATGAATCATGATATACTGCATTTATAAACCACTTTGCATATTTCTTGGACCTCAGCTTTTTATCTCAAACATCACTGGTTCTCTGCCTTATTTGCAGTTGATGTTCTGATTGACCATTTTTAAACAGGATTAAACATAATCTTCTGTGGCTGAAAGTTGATCAGATTTGGTTCTACAATTTGTCACTCCAAAAAAATATAAATCCCTTGACCTTCACATAACCAGGATTGTTTGCATGGCTTCATCTTTATGACTATTGATTGGCCATGATTATGCATCCATGTTATTGTCCTTTACATATAAATGTCTTGCATAGTGTGCTCAATTATGGTTGTTCGTGCATGCAATTTCCTACACGTATAGGACATATGCTGTGTAAGACTTATGCCATAAGTCCTTTCATTTTTACCAGGAGCATATGATTAAGTTGTTATGTGCTCGTCTGCACCTTTCATTATTTGACTGAATCAGTAAATTAATGTAACTAGACAGCAATATGATGCATGGAAAGCTGAGTGTCAAAAGATGGTGCCTGTAGTTGGTAGTGGCAAGTATATTATGACACCTATCATCACAGATGACGGGGAACCGATTCAGAATGGTGATTCACAGGTCAATGAGGGAGAACTGACATCTATGAATCAAGAAGAGGTCATAGATGATCCAGACCTGAAAAAGAAGGTGTTTGAGTGGAAGCGTGTCTTGCCTCAAATTGGTAAGGAATGGGTACAAAACTTGTTTATTTAATTTACGCCTTCCACCACATAGATTTATATTTACATATCTAAATACATCTTACCAAGTTGAATGCTCAAGCCTTTAGGTTACAAGTGTGACAAATGCACATTTTCAATTATCAATACTTCTAAATTTGATGATAGTTGCTAAAGATTGATGGGCTACATTGAAACTAAATGTCAGTTCAATGAGTTAGCACTTATATTTCCATTAGCATCATTCCTTTTAGATCAATTATTTCCAATAATGTCAATTTATTCCTAGTTCCAAGAAACTTAATCTGCTGATGGCAATAGAGTGTAAGCTGGATGGGTAAAAAAGATGGGGCTACCCCTTTTATGGGAAAATTCATTCTCAAAGGGATGCTTATATTCAACTCTTTAAATGTACTAATCATCTTTTATGAGAAGTTCCCAATTAGCTTTGTCTATTTTCTGTACCAGGTTTGGATGTTGCACGAACAGATCAAGCACTCGAATTTTATCAGAATGAAGCAAATGGGGCAAAACTTTGGAATATTCTTTCTGTATATGCTTGGGTAGATAGTGATGTTAGTTATGTTCAAGGTAAACCATCCTAATTTATGAGTTATGATAGGTCTCCCATCAGTTTTAAGATTAATTCTTTTGCTTTCTACTCCCAATTTGCATGGGCATAGGTAAATGTAAGTTCAATGTTTTTAGCTCAAGGTAAACAATGTTTTTAGTTTTGATTGGAGGTTTTACCGGTTTATCTATCATCTGGTTTTTGGGCCTTTTTTCTGAACTCTACCAGTATCCAGATCCCAATTAAACTGGCTTAACCCATCACTCTGGTTTGGATACACTGTTCATTGCATTTTCCTTGTCACAATTCATTTGTAACTCTGTTTTCCTCTATACTATCTTGTGTTTGAATGGTTGGTGGTACTTGTGGTCAAAATATGTATGTCCAGCAGTTATGGGTTGCCTCAGGTATTTGATTAAGAGGAAAGTTCTAATAATTTCAACTAAATCATCTATATCAGTGAGAATAGATGACCACTTTCCATCAATTAATATTTTTTTGGTTTCAACATAATTATCTAAAACAGCGAAGTTTATGAAATTTCCGTAACCATAAATTGGTATTCTGTTAACAGCATGTCAAAATCCCATCTGTATCTATCCAATTGTCGCATACAGTTGATATTTTGTTTACTATCAGGGATGAATGATATTTGTTCGCCAATGGTGATTCTTCTTGACAATGAAGCAGATGCCTACTGGTGCTTTGAGCGGGCCATGCGTAGATTGGTATATTTTAAACTTCCTCTTCCTTATGTGGGGTTTCACTTTCGGAGTATGTTTGTGACTGCCCAGCTCATAGCACTTGCACACATATTGATTTCTGTTGCTATGGTTGGAGCTGATTGGTTCTTATTTGAAAAAATTGGTATATGGTGTGGTCTTGCATGCATAAACACACACATTATGGAAGTGTTCTGAGGTTACTTGAGTGGGTTGAAGTATGGATTGGTTGCTTTAATAAATTCTTGCAAATCTTTCCTGTCAAATATCAGAGTTGAACATTCTCAAAAGCATGGAAAGTCTGTTAGGCTAGTATTCTTTGAAGACAAAACCTCTTGTCTTATATTTTCAGCTTTCCTTGGATACATCCTCCTACATCATACTTTCATTTCATAACCCTTGAAGTAATCGTGATTAATTAAAAGAAAGAAAATACAACAGATTGAAAACATCTAGCATCTTATGACATTAGTCACCTGCTCTTTCTTATATATCTCCTTAATAAAAAAATTGTGAAGTACCCTAAGAAACTCCTTAATCTCCTTTTGTTACCATTTCTAGTATTCTGCAATGCCTTACTTTCACTTTTCACATGGAAAATTGAATACCAGTTACAGCTAGGTTCATAGTTATAGATGTAATTCTACGTTTTCGAACTTCTAGTTGAAGAATTTTAATGCAAATGGGATATTACAGCGTTTGGTGATTTTTTGGATGGACTGAATTGTCCACCAATCCCCCTGTAACATTAAAAATAAGTTAATATAACATGCATATTAGGTTATATCTTTTAACTTTTATCGAGAAGGTTCAGTGACAATTTCATAGATCAATAAGTTTCTAAACTTAGCAAGGAACTAGTTTGGGGGGTGAATAAGGCTAGGATTAGGGGAATTAAGTATTTTTGGGCCATCTAAATAGGGTATCAAACTGATAGAATGAGGCAAAGGGTAAGTTAAAATAGAATCTTAACTTGCTGGATTTTCATGTTTTTTCTTCTTGGTTTGGTGTCAAAACAACCTATCTTATGGAGGATCTGCAACTGGCTTCTGATCTTATGCTTTGGATTTCATTTTAAAGTTATGTCTTCTTTGCTTTCTCAAATATACTTGTTCCTTTGTTCTGAAAGATGCTAATTTCATATCTCAAGCATAAGTTTTGATGAATGAGTGTTTGCTCTCAGTTGTGCTTATGTCTCTGTATTTTCTTTATTATTGTGGCAAAGAGGGAGAATTTCAAGACAACCGCAACTTCCATTGGTGTGCAAGCGCGCCTTAGTACTCTTTCATCCATAATCAAAGTTGTTGATCCTAAACTTCACCAACATCTAGGTATGGTAACTTCTGTTTGCAGAATGTCCTTATGACTTCGTTTTGGTTCCTGGGTGATTTATCAATAATATACTTGGCAGGTCCATGACAAGCTGCAGTAGGTTTTCCAGCTTAACTTTACCTGTGTAAGGAAATGGGCTAGGTTCCTTGTTGATTCTTTAGTTAATAGGGTTGTTCCCCTTTGGCAAATGAATTAGAAGCATGTTCATCTATGTTGGTATGCTGTGATTTGGAATAGAGATCTGCATAAGAGACTCAGCGAGATACTGAGATTGCATAAGACTATAAGAGTGTGTGGTACTGGTAGGCTTGTCAGCATACTCGCTTACCGATAGCTATAGGGGAAGTTTGTATCTCAGTGGTGCCTTTTGTGTTCATTTCATGATGTAGGACTTGAGAATATTGATTATAAGACCCATACCATGCATTTACCAGAAATTCAATACCCGATCTACTCATAAGGTGTGTCTTTTGTGTGGAAAGAAGAGCCTCATGGTCAATCAATTGTACTCTGGTTTTACTAATTAGATAATGGCTTTTGTTTCATGTTCCATAAGTAAATGTGCAAAGTTGCAAACAAGACTATCTTAAGGCCAATTCGAATGATTAATTATGGATGAGCTTTTCATTGCCAAGTCCAATTCGGTGAAGATATCTATTGATTTTGGTTCACTTTGTCCTCTAATACCTTCCTCTTGTGAAGGACAAGAGTAGGGGAAAAAGCAAGGAGGCAGTAAATTCTTATCAACTCTTTTTAGTCTAAATTGGATTGGGTTGTTTCTTTAGAATCTCACAAAGGCCTGATTATTACCGTTTTGTTTCCATAGAGGAGTTAGATGGAGGGGAGTATCTGTTTGCTTTTCGCATGCTCATGGTCCTTTTCCGGAGAGAGTTCTCCTTCGTCGATGCCTTGTACCTATGGGAGGTAAGATTATTTGAGTTCCAATTTCTCTGTCGGAAATTATAAGTTGGTGGTTCTTTTTCTATGCCATCCTTTGCAAAATACACATCTGCGTCTCTGATAAAATGTAATTGTTCATTTCAGTTAATGTGGGCTATGGAATACAATCCAAACATGTTCGCATTTTATGAGGAGAATTCATCAGCCATGGGTGCTCCACCCAGCCTAGATGAGAATGTGCTGAAGAAGTATGGGAAGTTTGAGAGGGAAAATGTGAAAGTTGGATGTAGTGATTACCAAAGCGCGTTGGCTGTTTTTCTTGCTGCAAGCATCCTCGAGGCCAAGCACAAGAGAATCTTGAAGGAGGCTAAGGGTCTTGATGACGTTGTACAGGTTCGCCTTTTATACCTTTTCTTTTAAACTTGGCTGTGTGCGAAAAAAGCCTTTGGTTTCGGAACACATCCTTCTCTGTTTCCTTTTATTCTCATTGAGATATGAATCTCCCTTAGCAGTTAGCACTCTTATCAGTTCCTCGGCGCATAACATTAATCTGTCTTATGATTTGTGATGTCCAGATTTTGGGTGACATAACAGGGAACCTAGATGCAAGGAAAGCCTGTAAAGAGGCATTGATCCTACAGAAGAAGTTCTTGAAACAGGTAAAACCTTAACATAGCTCTCTTATCAAAAAGTAGATTTCCGCCATTCCGGAAAGCCTTAACATACGCTTGATCCGTCTCGTTCTTAGGCACAACAGCCCTAGCAGAAGCTACCAGAATGCATTATTTCCCGCTACATTCTTTGCACGAGTCCTACGATGATCCTCGTGCGTGTTGTGTGTAATTTTCCCAATTTTGGATATTTTTCTTTCCGATTCTTTAACGAGTGTTGAGATAGTGTTTTCGAGTATGAAATTTTGCACTCCCCACATCAATTGTATATGTAAATAACACTGCTGAATGAAAACAACATCGCCGTTCACAGAGATGTTTGAAGCTGTCACGTTGCAGTACAAAACAATCGGATTGAAGGAGATACAGATTCGGTCAAAGCAAATGATCTTCCTAGAACTGTACTTGTGAATACAAACGGTCATGGTGATGATGAAAGCCCTAGCTAGTTACAGGAGGCAGAGGTAGAGGCCTAAAAATGGTAATTCAGATTTGAGTTTTACTGATAGTGCCCAAAAATGGTAATTCAGATTTGAGCTTACTGGTATATTTGCTCCACACATCAACATTTATGATTTTAACACAATGCATTGGTGTAGTTTGCTGGCCTGGGTCCTCTTAACTAGTGGATTTTTGACGAAGAGTTGAACAAGAAATAGTACCTGTATTAATGGAGTTTAATGATTCTAGCTAGTTAGGTGAGTCTACAGTCTACACGATCTCATCAAACAAGAAGGTTCAATAATTACAGTATTGGATAATATTGGCTTTGACCATTATACTCCCTCTATGAAATATAAGTCATTTAATTTTTCGCTAACAACTCTATAAAATATCAAATTTTTAATTAAAATTTTAAAATAATTTTATAACCCACATCCCTCGAACCCACAAGAGTTCCTTAATTTTTCATTTATAATTATTTTAAAACTTATTACATACTATAAAACCCAATTTCATGAGCATGAGTCCCCCATTTTCATCTTCTCTCTCCATTTTTAGAGGTTCCTTGCTAAAGAACACATCACATCATTCTTTAATTTTTTTTTTATCTATGTTCCTTATTATATTAATTGATTCCTTATATTTTGAGTTTAAACACTCCAATGCACATGCTCTTATATTCAAAAACTCGTTTAAAAATGAGCTGATTAAGCTGATTTTTTTAGATATACGTAGTATTTGCTCATAACTTGTAAGATAGCTATTTAAAATCCAAATTCAAGATATTCGAGTTCGGTTTAAATTGAGCTAAAAAGTGTGTGACTCGATTCTTTTAATAAATAAACAAGTTGGATCTTAGCTTTTCTCGAACCGAGCTGAAATTATTTTACTCATCAATAATATTGTAATATTGGGTAGTTAAAATGGACGGCTGGTGATGGATTCACACTTAGAATAATTTGTGTGAATTTGAGAGATTTCCAACATATTAAAGCGAGTCTAATAAATGTGTAAGCACTAAGCACCACACTTATGATGAATGCACACAAAACGCCAAAAAATGTCCGAAGGTGAACTGACTCATTCGAAGACCTCAATACACAACAGTTAATTTATGAGCCTTTTTACTATTGTAACGTATAGGAGACAGGGTGCAGTTTGGTTTTACAGTCTTAACATCTTTGTTACTATATGGAAACAATATATATATATATATATATATATATATATATATGTCATCTTTCCGGCTTCCGACCTGTTCAACTCAGCAACTGAAACTTGGTAGCTTTAATTTCGTTACCATATTTAATAACTCCCAAAGTCTGAATTCCCAAATCCCTAACTGGGTGCTTCCTGTTTCCAACGTCAAAACTCACTCCAGCACGGCAACCATCGCCGGAAAGAGTACTGCGACTATGAATTTCACGTTTTCACCCGGCTGGTAAATTACCCCTCTATGGAATCCAGGTGGCACACCGTCACACATTCAACTTTCAAACGCAATGAACAATTTTCTTTTGTTATTGTAATTTTAAATGCATACTCTATAGCCAAATAATTGAAATATGTCTTTATGAGGAAGTCAACGATGTGTTATCCCCTTGATGAATAAACGTATAAATAACTTGAAGCCTGGAAGCTTAGTTCACAGAAGCGATCAAGTCGTATCAGAGATTTGGTGAAGATGTTCATAGGTGGAGTTTTGGTGGGGGGGGGGGGAGGGAGGGAGAGGGGGAGCATTTGCCCCCTTCCTCCTACGAATCACATATATTTATTTTACTCGTCAACAACTTTGTTTGATTTATTATAAGGGTTGCCATAAGCTTGAAATCAACATAAAATTCTATCTTTTAAGAGTTATCTAAGGATATAATTCTATCTTAGTAGACAATTACGACTTACTGTTTTCTTATATATAGAGGAGACATCAACGTGGTAACTCAGAGAAATTGAAAGCTTAAGTTTTGAAGATTTTTTTAAGCAATAAGGAGAAGACAAAA
Organism: Persicaria tinctoria; assembly: GCA_037127255.1. NCBI lineage: Eukaryota > Viridiplantae > Streptophyta > Magnoliopsida > Caryophyllales > Polygonaceae > Persicaria > Persicaria tinctoria. Next base: position 79,389,909 of record JBANSL010000004.1, on the reverse strand, counting down.
GAGAATAACGAGAAGGAATCTTCGGCTAAGCCGAGAGAAGGAGGAGGGTCTTCATCGATTAAGTGCCCTATATATTTAACTCTACAAATTACACGATATGGCTATGGCGTTGATATTTCACTCGATCCCATAAACTCTCATCCTCCAAATCGAAAATCTGGACACTGCGAAGGAGGTGTGAGACGCAATAAAGATAAGACACCTCGGGACAGAAAGAGTGAAAGAAGCAAGACTCCAAACCTTGATGGTTGAGTTCGAGCGTCTGAAGATGAAGGAAACAGAGAAAATTGACGACTTTGTTGGCAAGCTCTCTTCAATTTCATCCAAATCAGCCGAGTTGAATTGGGAGAGGAGATTGACGATCCGAGGATTGTGAAGAAATTCCTTTCAAGTCTTCCTAGGAAGAAATACATACACATAGTGGCGTCACTTGTGCAAGTTTTGGATCTCAACAAAACAATTTTTGAAGATATCATAGGTCGATTAAAGACTTATTAGGAATGGGTTGTTGTTGAGGAAGACGAAGAAACTCAAGGGACAAGACAAACTGATGTACGCGCCTTCGGAAAATTAGTATGATCAATCAACACAAGATCAGAATGGATTCAATGGAGGAAGAGGTCGCGGTGGACAATCAAGAGGTACAGGAAGGGGTCGTGGAAGGTCTAATGGAACAAATGATCTGTCAAAAATCCAATGTTTCATATGTGACAAGTTCGGACATTATGCTTCTAACTGCCCCGATCGCCCCCTTAAACTTCAAGAGACTCAAGCCAATGATCAGGATGATACGCAAACAACTGATGGTCTTTTGATGAATGAGGTGATTTATCTCCACGAGAAGAACGTCAAACCCATGAAGTTTGAAACTTGTTTAGATATTGATTGTGTATGGTACCTAGATAATGGAGCAAGCAACCACATGACTGGGAATCGAGGGTATTTTGTGAAGATTGACGAGAAAGCCACAAGAAAGGTACGGTTTGGAGATGACTCACGAATCGACAACAAGGGGAAGGGATCGATTTTGTTCATAATAACGCAGAAAGAAAGATTCTTGCTGATGTTTATTACATTCCAGACTTGAAGAGCAACAACATAAGCCTAGGTCAAGCCACATAATCGGGTTGTGAAGTCGGCATGAAGGGGAATATTGTTATTCTTCATGATAAAGGGGGCAATGTGATTGCAAGATCAACTCGGTCACGAAACCGCTTGTACAAGGTTATCATGGAGAGAACAGAGACGAAGTGTCTGCAACTCGACTCCTCTTAGGACAAATCAGCAAGGTGGCACGCAAGGCTTGGACATATTGGAAGCGATGCAATGAGGACAATGACGAGTAAGGAACTCGTCGTAGGAATTCAAAAGTTTGAAGTTGCAAAGGAGCAGTGCAGTTCTTGTCTCTTCGGAAAGCAAACCAGAAAGTCGTTCCCTCAAAGCAACTACATTCAGAGCATCATAAGTACTTGAACTTGTACACGGAGATCTCAGTGGACCTATCTCTCCTCCGACTGATGGAGACAACAAGTACATCTTTGTGCTTATTGACGATAATTCTCGGTATATGTGGACAATTCTGTTGAAGGAAAAGGGAGATGCTTTCGATAAGTTCAGGAACATTAAAGTAAAAGTTGAGCAAGAAATATGAGCTTCCATCAAAATTCTAAGAACTGATAGAGGTGGCGAATTCACCTATCAAGAGTTTCAAAGTTTCTGCGAAGAATCCGGAATCGGTAGGCAACTAAGTGCGCCTTACTCCCCTCAACAAAACAGAGTCGTTGAGAGGAGAAACAGAACATTGATGGGAATGACGCGAAGTCTTATGAAGCATATGAAGATTCTGAGTTTTCTCTGGGGAAAAGTTATAAGACATGCCACATACCTCATTAATCGAGCGCCCATCAGAACTCTTGTCGACCAAACGTCATATGAAGCACCGAGGAAGAATAAATCGTGTGTTCAACACATTAGGGTGTTCGGTTGCATTGGGTATGCCAAAATAGATACTTTACGGCTTAAGAAATTAGAGGATTGCTCAAGGATGTTAGTGCATCTCGGAATTGAACCAGGAACAAAGGCTTACAAGCTCGTCCATTCGGCAAGCAAAAAAATTGTGGTAAGCCGCAACGTTGAATTCAATGAAGACTCAGGCTGGAAATGGCCTGGAATACATCTGAGGAAGAAACTAGAAAGCCAAGGTGAATCAGTCAGATTCTTTAGGCTCAGGCTTAGGGATGTTGAAAACAGAGGCATTGAAGGCATAAGTGAAGAAGACGAGATTGTCGAAAGTAACATCAATGGAAATCAAAGTAATGAAGAAACCGGTGAGAATGAGAAAAAACCTGAAACTTTGGACCAACCAGATGCACCAAGGCGATCACAGAGGGTGAGCAGAAGGCCCGGGTATTTAGATGATTATCTGATTGTCGAAAGTAACAACAATGGAAGCTCATTATCGGGGTTGTTGAGAGATAGTTGGTTGCTTGGTGCAAGTGTGGGATATGGAGTTGCATACTTTTTCAGTTTGTGCTATAAATTTATTGAATTATATTCCTTACTTTTACTCATTTTCACGTTTGTTTGTGTCTGTTTTGTTCACTTTCCTTCTCCTGCTATGTCTCATTTGGTTTATGTTACTATCAAATATCATTCGAAAAACATCCTCTTAACTAGGAAAAAACCCTATTTCGAGTGTAATTAAATATATTGATTTGTCTAGAGCGGTAAATATATAGACTTGGTGGGATAACTAACCCAAGTTACACAAGATAAGACCAAATATGGGGTCTTACGTGAAAGAGGAGACGTATACTCAAAATGTTTTCCCTATCCTCCACAAAAACCCAACAAAATGGAGTATAATCCTATGACCGACTACCACACTAACACAAACTACGTCCAAATAGACCTAGAGTCGGCAAAAGTCATTTTTTTTTTGTTAAAAGGAGAGGCGGCGCTCTCTGCGCTTCTAATACGCTTTATTTAAAATAAAAAGGGCTAAGTAGTCATCACACGGGGGATAGCCCGACCCCTAACATCATCAAACAAAATAGGTAAAGCACCCTCAGGCGGGTCAAACAATACAGATAAACCAATGTTATAAGAGTAGGCTAGACAAGCTAGGTGATCCGCAACGCGATTAGCTTCACGGAACACATGCCGAAACTGGATATTCCAGTCTCTTTCAATCAAGCCTTGACATTTGCTGATAAGGCTAGCCAACGGGTGGCCTCGAGGGGTCTCCTTTCCTAGGATGTTTACTACAAATTGTGAATCCGTTTCAAGGATAACATTTCGGTAGCCCCCATCCCAGGCGAGCATTAGTCCTTGTACTACACCCCAAAGCTCGGCTTTAGGCACGGTACAAACACCAATGTTCACGACAAACCCCCGAACACCAAACCCGCTGCAGTCGGCAAGACTCATCTACCAAACCATCTTCATTAAAACCAAAAACTCACTCACTTGACTCAACCTTAGGGGGTGTTTGGTATCCATTATTGGGAATAAAAAAGTGGAAATAAGAATGACTGATTCCAAATTTTTCTTGTTTGATACGCTGAAAGTTGGAATGGAAATAATTACTAGGAATCCTCTCATTCCCAATTTTGGGATGAATTCATCCCCTCAAAAAATTAGAGGAATAATTCCATTCCCAATTTGCCAACTCAAAACGTCCCTCCATTTCCTGATTTTCATCCTCTTCCCATCCTCTATCCTCTTCCTAGCCTCCAGATTTGCCGACGTTGCCACGACCACTGCCTCATCGTCGCTCAGATTCGTCGAGGTTGCCACCACCGTCCCATCCTATGTCGCTCAGATCCGGTTCTACGTACCTCCGCTCTTGTCCTCCATCGCCAACGTCCTCATCCTCCGTCTAGATCTCCCTCCCACGCTACAATCCTTACTCTGCGCCATCCATATCGTTGTCGTCCATATTGTCACCGTCCTCCGTCATCTCCTTGCGTTGCAGTTCTCTCTCTCTCTCCCTCCCTCCCTGTGCGCACGACCGCCCTACTTCCTTGTTGCAATAGTCAACCACTACCCTTTGCCTGCCTGCCATCCCCATCGCCCAATCCTCTTCTAAGCTACCGACCACCACCACTTTTTTTACTCCTATTTTTTTAATTTTTTAATTAGGTTTCTATGATTTGGGTGATTTTTAGGGCTAATTTGAAATATTGACTTTTAATTGCTCATTCCTCTATAATACTCCATCCGTTCGGAAATATAAGATCTTTTACTTTTTGGCACGTAGGTTAAGGAGCTAAATACTATATAAAATATTAATTTTTTTAAAATTAATTTTTTACAATATAACACTTTTTATTAATAAGTATTAAAATGTAAAAAATAATTTTAAAAAAATCAATATTTTATATAGTATTTAGCTCTTTAAACTACGTGCCGAAAAGCAAATGATTTTACATATTTGAACGGAGGGAGTACTAAACAACATACCTCAGTAATGGCTGATTCTAATTTTTTATTCCGATTTCAATTTTCATTCCGATTACGATTTCTTGTAAACATCCCAATCGGGGTATTAGTATATTCAATTGTGAAGTTTGATTAACCAAAAAAAAAAAAAAAACTCCCACTTTTCTATTTCACGATTTGGGTTGTAACTATAATCATAACTCGTATTGAACAGCTCACCCTAGATAATTTCACCCTTAAAACAGAAAAAAGGAGACCTAGTTATTAGGGTTTGGAGTGGGTAGGTTGTATTAGGTGCATGTGGCTTTGGAGCCCATCGGAGCTACGGATAGACAAGTCAGCAGGGGGAGCCCGTTCGTTAAAAGGCGGTCAGCTCCCGCCACAGCTTTTGCCTTTGGCGATGGGAGTTTATTTGGGTAATGACCGTCGAGTTATAACCATATGGCTGCCCGCTGCCATTGCCCGCCACCGTTGGATGGGTTTCTTGATGTCGACTGTTGGATGCTCGCCGCCGATGCTGCCGGCTCCTACTTTCCAGTTGGCGTGCCAAACGGGGCTGCCTTTTTATGCTCCATTTTTTTTTTTTTTTTTTATAAGGAAATAATTCGAGGCCGGACAGGCCCGGACCTCGAGAGGCCGACAAAGTCGGCAGACGGCAAGCCGTCTAAACATACAACAACGAAAAAGAAAATATAACATAAAATACATCAAAAGAGCACCCAAAGAAAACCCGGAAAGAACCCAAGACCTAAGCGAACTAGCGGACACAACAACGAGAGGAAGGAAGTCGTCGCGGAGAAGTGGATAGCGAGCGCATGGGACAACACTAGCTGACACGATGTCTCGCCGCCGGAAAGACGGAAAGCAGAAATCCTCGTAAGGCAAAGGCGACACCTGGGGAAGTGTGGATCACACGACGTTCCCCCCACCTGGATGAGGGATCTTCGGAGACCACAAACACCACCAACACGATCACGTCGATCAACCAGGGCCGCAGAACTGCTCCTCAACCGAAACTAACCACGAACCAAAGACGGACATCAAACCTCACGAGCAAATGAAGCACATCCGCAAGGAGGACGAAGAGCGCGGGAAGAAACCGGATTTAATTCAGGAGGGTTTATTTGTATATATAAATACAAAGGTATAAAATATAAAAATATATTTTTTATTTTTATTATATATTAATTTTACTCAATCGGGCCCCTTTGGGCCCAAGCCAAAAGACTTGGGCCCAAAGCACAAGAATGGGCCCAATAGACAGCCTGCAGCAACCAAGGGCAAAGATGCCTAGGTAAGCCGACACACATTGAAACACCGTCAGCCAAGAGACGATGGAGGCGAACATGGGGAAGCGGCAGCCAGCGAAAGAAACCGGCAAGCCCCACGGAGGAAAACACCGCCGGAACAGCCCAGGCCGCCACCGAGAGGACGAGCGGGAGGGAAGACCAAGGCAGGAGAGGACTAGCGGCGTCAGAACCAGGACCGAACCCGGCAACGACGGCGAACCAGTCGGAACGGGGCCGGAAAATCAGTGAAGAGGAGGACGAGAGGGCAACAAGTGCCACCCGTCACCACTGAAATAAGTCGACCAGACAAAGACGACGGAATTTGAACAGTAAAAGCCGCTGGAGTAGGCCGATGGATCAGGGCAAATCGGAGAGAATCCACCCGAAAACCAAATCAAAGGTAAGGAGGGCGGAGATTTTCCACAAATAAGACTGGCAAAAAACAGATTTGGGGGAAGGAGATATACACCGGTGGAAACCCCAAATCAAATTTATAAGATTTGAGCGAGAAAATAGAGCTTGATTTCCTGGGAAAATGTTTCAATCGGTAACCCACGGGAGTTATGAAAACCCAAGAGATACTTCGCCACCCTGAAGAAAGGAAGAGGGAGGTGAAGACCGAGGACAAGCCCACTGACCAAAGTCCGGCGAGGCGAGTTTCTGACCTCCGAAGAGGTTGTTTGTAGCCTCCGAAGAGGTTCTTTGTAGCCTCCGAAGAGGGTTTGTAGCCTCCGAAGAGGTTGTTTGTGGCCTCCGAAGAGGGTTTGTAGCCTCCGAAGAGAGGTTCTAGGCACAACAGACCGGAGTAGACGGAGCCAAGCAGCGTACGCCGGGAAGGTTGGACCCGGCCCATTGCTGTCGGCTCTCTCTCTCTAGAAATCTAGAGAGAGGAGGGAGTGTTTTCCTAATATTAATGTACATATGGTATCCCTTTTTATGCTCCATTATAGACTTATAGTATACATTAAAAAAAAAATGAAAGTGTTCCTTTTTTTTTATTTATTATTATTAGGAAATAATTCGAGAGTCGGATAAGCCCGACAACTCGAGAGGCCGACAAAGTCGACAGACGGCGAACCGTCTAGACTTACAACGAAATAAACAGAACAAGGCGCAATACAAACCGAGGAAAGAACACAAATACAGTCGAATAAGCGAACCTAATCCAAATATGCTAGGGACAACATAGACTATGAAAGTGTTCCTTTCACACTTGATTGGAGATGATAATCTTTTTTCTTAGGTAAAAAGTCAGACGGAAAACCCGATCCGAAAGCATACTACAGAATGATTCGGACGGGAAATCCTATCCGAAAGCATCATGCCGGATGAGGTTGAGAAGACCAGAATGATGGTATATCTCTGGCCCATTGGTAGAGTAGCAAAGGTGTGCAACCTTATCCGCTACCCAGTTACCAATGCGGGGAATATGGGATATACTGACGTTCTTTACTCCTTTGAGAAGAGCTTGGATATCGGACATAACCATTTCTATTTCCCAGGGACACCCAACCTTTTTACTTAGGTAATCCGTGATAATTTTTGAGTCTCCTTATATTATTAGATCCGTAATATTTAGTTCCTTGGCTTTTTCTACCCCTAGTCGTAGTGCTCGGGCTTCTGCCATGAGAGGGGATTGTCCGCCAATGGTGCTACCTCCCAAGCTAATAGGATTTCACTGCCAGTCTATAATGATGTATCCAATTGAGCTATTTGAGTTCGATATAAATGATCCGTCAAAATTTAATTTGTATTTGCCCATAGGGGGTTTCCTCCAACGGTAGGCTTTTTTTTTTAGGGAGACGATTTTTCCCTTTCTGTTTTAGTAGATCTTATGTGTCATATATGTTCCAACTACTAGCTCTTTTCCAATTTTCAATATTAGCTCCTATCATTTTCTTAATCCCCTCAGCGGAGGGGGTGTTGGCATTTCTGAAGATAGTTTGGTTTCTGAAAAACCAAATAGTCCACCATCTGATTGCTATATATTGTTTCATGTCCATCGGAAGGGAGAAACTTAAGATTTGTAGAATTTGATTCATATCTCTATTCTCCGAAAGGAGATAGTCAACTCGTTGAGCTAGGTCTCTGGGAAATTGTTGTTGGAAAATGTTGATAGAGCATTCTATGAACATGTGTATATCATCTTCCTCACACTGGTTGCAGGAGATACATGTACTTGGCACCGCAACCCCCTTTTGAGATAAGCGGCTGGCCGTAACAAGGCCTTTTTGTTTTATCTTCCTTATAAATTTTTTTACCTTTGGGGTTGCGTCAATTTTCCAAATCCATGAAAATTTGTCTGATGTTCTTTGTGTTGTGGATGTGATTAGGTTGTAGGCACTTGTTGTGGTGAACCAACCCTTTTTAGCGGGTCGCCAATACAATCTGTCTTCAAATGGGGTGATCGGCAGAGGGATTTTCATTGCCTTGATTTGAGGTGAACTCCTTTTCCTCTTCTTCTGGCCCGCCTATGGGCCGCTATAACTATCCAAGAAGACATTCAAAACTGGAAAGATAAACAAACCCACCCGGTAGACTATTTCTTCGGCTACTGAGAGTGGGAGAACGGATATTAGCTTCTCCCACCACCATTGTTTTCCTATGATGAATTCGCTAACAGAGTCATTTAGATTTATATTATGATCAGAGTCAACTCTATCGATAAGAGGTGTCGTTGTTACCCAATTGTCTTTCCAAAATTTGATTGATTTCCCATCCCCCACCAGCCAGATGAGCCCAGATTTAAACTTCGAAATCAATGAGCTTAGTTTTGACCATTGCCAAGATGCATTGCCTTTTCTCGAGTAGGAGAGGATGTGACATTCTTTTAAATATTTGTACTGTATAATTTCCACCCAATTGTTTTCTGGTTCCACCAAGATTTTCCATAGAAGTTTTAGCTGAAGTGCTTCATTCCCGTCTCTAGTTTTTCGTAGTCCTAGCCCTCCTGCCGCTTTTTTCTTACAAATTTTCTCCCAACGATGAGTGGAATATGATGTGCGTCTTTGTTCCAGAAGAAAGTTATTTTGATTTGATCTAATTATTTATGGACCGCCACTGGGAGCATAAAGCTCTGCATCGAATATAGATGTTTTGATGATAGGTTATATGCTATTAGGGTTGCTCTGCCTTGTTGTAATAGGGCATTTGCACGTCATTTGCTTAGCTAGTCTTTTGATTTGTATATAATTTCTCAAAATGTTTCCTTGGTAACCTTCCCATTTATGATCGGGCAACCCAAGTACTTTTCCAAGTTCCGCTCTAGGGGTATATTAAGAATTCCTTCTAGGAGGTCCCTTGCTCTTGATCTAATAATTCCCGGTGTGGTTTGAAAAGATGATTTATGGTAGTTTACTTTTTGCCTAGAATATTTGCAGTGGTCTTCAATTATTTCTTTAACTTTTGTACATGCTGCATTACTTCCTTTGGAAAATATTATTATATCGTCCGCAAAGGCTAGGAAAGGGATGCAGGGTCCCGAGTGGCCAAATCTAAAACCGACGCTTTTGTGATTAGATTCTGCCTCCGCCGATAGTTTTCGAGCTAGCACTTCTGCACCGAGGAGGAAGAGAAAAGGGGAGAGGGGATCCCCTTCTCTCAAACCCCTCGTTGGTTTGAACATGTCTGTTGGTCCATTGTTTACTAATACAGAGAAAGAAATTGTAGTCACACATTCCATAATGATGTTTATAAATTTTTGGTGGAAGCCAAATCTTTGGAGCACTGATTTCGTAAATTGTCAGTCTGCTCTGTCATATGCTTTCTCCATGTCGAGTTTTATTGCAGTCCATTCTTTAGATCCCTTTCTAGTGCGGAAGGAGTGAAAGATTTCATGTGCTATTAGGATGTTGTCTTATATTGCTCTATCAGATATGAATGCCCCTTGAAGTGGATGTATAATCTTTCCCATAATTATTTTCTCCTTGGCATTGGGCCTTTGATGATCAAAATCTTCAAGTATGAGCCTTTGATGAATTTTTTTAATGGAACAAAATCCACTACTAGGCATTGGGCCTGTTTAGCCCGTCGTAAATTAATTTAATTTAAAATTATAAATTAACTTAAAATTTAAATTTAGAAGAAATTTAAGTCTTTGTGAATAAATTATAAAAGAGTAAATTTTTGTTTGACATGATAAATTATATAGAGTTTTGTAAAACTAATTTTTCAAAACCTCCGAAAAGATTTGTTACAAATTCTTTGAAAAGTTCCAATAAATTTATGTCAAACAGGCCCATTGTCATTACTAATTATATATATAACTAGTGTAAGTCCCGTCCGTGTACGGAGAATATATTAATACAATATTATAAATAATTTAGAAAGATTCCAATAAATAAAAAATAATAATCTAAATATAAATAATTTTTCCACTAAAAAATAATATAGATATAAATAAAATTAGTTTGATGGATTATAAAAAATCTAAATATCTTTTATTTAGATTATCTAAAATATAAATAAAATTCACATTTATATGGTAAATTTTTACTATTAATTGAATCTCATGTAAATTGTAATTAAATAGATAACTGTTTTTTAAAAATGTTTTAATATTGTTTTTTTTTATTAAATATATAGTATATATTTATTATGTTACTTTACTAAAATATCTATCCACATATGGATTCTGGCTACATAATATTTTGATAAATTATTTTTGTCTTAAAAAGTAATATCAATATAAATAAAATAACAATTATTAAATAATTAATTTTAATATAAATAATTTTTTCAACCAAAAAATAATCTAGATATAAATAAAATATTACTTATCAAACACTAAATATTTATCTATTAATATTTTTGGTAAGTATGACTATGAATTTTTTTTTCAATTCACTAAAATCTATATATAGATAGATTATGGCTTATATAACTTTTTATAAACTATGATAACATATTATTTTATTAATTCCCCCCTAGAATTAACCACAATCCGCCAGATAGGATTTTTTCTCCAGAATCAACCACAATGCGCCACATAAGACGCTATGCATCGGTTTTAATATGTGTATATAGATAGATAGATAGATAAATCCATTACAAATTTCCACATGTAAAAATGAGTATATTAAAATTTTGGTTTTTTTAAAAGAGAAAGTTTATTTCAATTTTTTTAGTCAAAATTAATGATATAGTCTTTTTTTTTATTAAATAGGTATAATAAAAAGCTTAAAATACTCCTACATAAGAAAATACTTTATTATCATGATTCAAACTCCAAATTTAATAGATTATACAACCCATTATTTTGGGATTTCAAGGGGGGGTTGGAGAATTTTAAAGAAAAAATTTGCGAAATAGGCATATTAATTGGACGTTTTTGCGAAATAGACGCGTGTTTGGACAATTTTGCAAAATAGACACTATATAACCCTACCGCTCCCCTCTTTCTCTCCTTTTTCCAGATCCACGGAGGAGGCGCTGAACTGACTACCTCAGACGCCCTCGGCCTTCGACTTCACCGGCCTTCGACTTCACCGACGACGTCGACTACCTCAGACTCCCTTCGATCTGAGATGTCCGCTCCGATGATGCTCGACTCCGTGCTCTTCCTCCTGGCTTCGGTGCTCCGATGGTGCTCGATCTGGAGAAGTCGAGCGAGCGGCGGATCTCTCAAATTGATTGCAAAATCGATCTCTCAAATTGATCTGTGTATGGTTGGATTGCAAAATCGATTGCAAAATCGATCTGTAGGTGCTTGGATCTGTGGTGAGCGAGCGGCGGATCATCTATGGCCGGATCTGGTCGTCGATTGCAAAAGCGAAACGGCGGCGAAAGGCCGGATCTGGTCTTCGTCTCCGGATGCTGTGGGCGAGGGAGAACGGCGGCGAGGCAGAACGGTGGAGGCGGCGAGGCGGAACGACGAGGTCGAAGGAGGCCGGAGCGAGCGATGCTTGAGGGAGTGAACGACGTCGGAGCTCGCCGGAGGCCGATCGGGATTCAATTCCAGATCGGGGGAGGAAGGAGACTATGTTTTTATTAAATTACAAAAATGACCCAATAAATTTGGAAATTATAAAAAATATCTATATTTTATTACAAAAATCACCCAATGAATATGAGAAATTAAAAAAGGAAAATGTTTGCTAAACATGCACTTTTTTTTGGACAAAGTTTGCTAAACATGCACTTTATTACAAAAATCACCCAATCACCCAATGAATATGAAGAATTGGAATGGATCGTCGTCGTTCTTGCTTTTAGATTCAATTCGAAGAACAGATCCCCAAATCTCTCTATAGTTCTCCATAATTAGATCTCTCTATCCGTCTCTCATTCATCTTTCCCGTTTAGTTGTGTATTGAGTTGGGCCTTTTTTGTACATAATGTAATATTTGCACAACATACGGTTTTAAGATTTGCACGACTCTGTTTTAAGAGTTGCACGACTCTGTTATAAGAGTTGCACGACTCTGTTTTAATAGTTGCACGACTCTGTTGTAAGAGTTGCACGACATGTTCTTATTATTTTTGCTCATCAATAGGCGCAACTTTTCTCATATTATAATTGCACAACATAAACTTAAATTTGTACAACGTACTGTTATATTTGCACGACAAAATGTTAAAAAAATAAATTAATAATAAATAAATAAATAAAACTAGACTTGGGTCATATTTGCACAACATACGATTATATTTGCTCAACATGATCTTATATTTGCACAACTTATGGTTAAATTTGCACAACGTACTCTTATATTTGTACGACAAAATGTTTTTTTTTTAAAAAAAAACTAGACTTTGGTCATATTTGCGCAACTTACTCTTATTTTTGCTCAACAATAGGTTATTTTTTGCACAACAATCGAGACTTGTAAAATTGTTCTCAACATGATTTTATTTTCTCTCAATATTATTTTAAGAGTTGCACGACTATCTTGTAAGAGTTGCACGACTATGTTGCAAAAGTTGCACGACTCTTGGTTTAAGAGTTGCACGACTATGTTTTAAGAGATTGCATGACTCTGTTTTACGAGTTGCACGATTCTGTTGTAAGAGTTGCACGACTCTGTTGTAAGAGTTGCACGACTCTGTTTTAAGAGTTGCACGACTCTGTTGTAAGAGTTGCACGACTCTGTTTTAAGAGTTGCATGACTCTGTTGTAAGAGTTGCACGACTTTGTTTTAAAAGGTGCACGACTATGTTTTAAGAGTTGCACAACAATCGAGACTTGTGAATTTATACACAACATGATCTTATTTTATCTCAATGTAATTTCATACTTTCTCAATAAACTGTAAACGATTCAGAATAAATTGAAGCAAGTCTAGTTTTATTTTTTATTTTTATTTTTTTTTAACATTTTGTCATGCAAATATAACTGTAAATTGTGTAAATATAATCGTATGTTGTGCAAATATAACATTTTGTTGTGCAAAAATAAAAATAAAAATATAGATTATGAATCACTTAATAAAATATAGATAGTTTTTTTAATTTCTATAATTTATGGGGTGAATTTTGTAATTTTATAAAAAGCCTTCTTCTTCCTCCCGATTTCTGCGAAGAAGGAAACCAGATCTGCGCTCGCCGCCACCGGCTCGCTCCGGCCTCCGGCCGACGCCGCTCAATCCCTCCCTCGCTCTCCGCCTCCGGCCGATGCCGCTCACTCGACGTGGATCTGATGGACGGAGGAGCCGGATTCGGACAACCGCCGCTTGCTCGATCTCGCCGGAGAGGGAGAGAGCAATAGAAAGCGAGATCAATTGAAGGAAACGGCGTCCGGCGAGGAGGAGGAGCGGCGTCCGACGGCGTAGAAGGAGAAGAGGAGGAGCGGCATAGGGAGGAGGAGGAGGAGGAAGATGGAGGCGCGTAGGAGAAACACACAGGAGGAGCGCATAGGTAGCGTAGAAGGGTTTATGTAGCGGCTAATTCTCTAATTTGTCCCAAAACGCGGGCATTTCGCAAATTAAGCCCATTTTGGTGGCTATTTTGCAAATCCCCCCAATTTTAAACTATCAATCTAACAAAGGCTTCACTAAATTTTTGAGATGAGAATATCGTTTATATTGAAAAAAATAATTTAATAAATATAATGTTGACATCCTTTTAAATCACTAAGTAGAAGTATTATCCATCGGCTTGTCCGGTCTCTCGGTTTCTCTAGACTTGTCTAGAGAACTGAATTTCTTATCTTACTTTTAAAAAAAAAACAAAAACTAGTAAGAGTATTGGCCTATTGGGCATGTGGGTAAGGGTCTTCTATTAAATACTCCCGGTGAAGCCTTGAACTATATGCTTCTACTTTTACCCAACGTGACATTTATGCCAATATTTATGATATTGGTAGCTCTTATTAAAATAATACTCCACTCCATATGATTTTGGATCAATAAGAAATAGAGTAATATAAGATGGGTACATTTTGTACTGAAATAATGCCAACTGCGGAATTGGTACGATTTAACCTTTGGTGGGTAAAACCGCAAAGAAAGTGATGTATTGCAGATTTGGGATGTGATGCAGGAGGTGATCCTCTCTTTCAGATCCCACTCCAACAGTCCAACCTGCCTCCATTTTACCTCCCAATATAGGAGAATCCTCCTTTTACTACGAGTAATTATCACCCTTTATATTAGGGAAAATGATAAAAAATAATAATATTAAAATTATCAGCTGTGAATCCAAAATAATACTAAATTTAAATATCACTAATTCGTATAGAAACTATTCTCTAATAAACAAATTTTGTGTTAGAATTAGAATAATAGGGGGTAATATGTGTAATTACTAAGAAATTAGAGAATGAGTTATAAATACCCAAAGGACGTCTTGTACAGGTGATCCATGAATATACAGAAATACTATCTTCTTCTTCCTCCTCTCGATCTCTCTCTAAAAATTCAACATCTTCCCAAAACCCTCCTAACACACCAGCAACTTCAACACTTGCCTCCGACTTCGACTGTCAAAGTCAGCAGCCAACCCATCACCCTCCAACGCACTAGCAACCCGTCCTCCCAGCTCCAGCACCCGCATCCGACTATCGAAGTCGGCAGCAACCTAGAACCCTCACAACAACCTCCGCCCCTCCAGTAACCCTTCCAGAAGCACAATCCGACTTCGACTTTCGAAGTCGGCACCCTCACAGCACCCTCCTAGCCCGACAACAATCCTCCTTGCTGTACATTTTTGTCGACTCTAAAAGTCGATATTTATATATATCCTTTACTGACACGGGAAGTTGATGAAAATATCGTGTATTTAACGAGATTGTACCGTATATATAGCGAGAACGATTAAAAAAGCCGATTGTAAATTGTACTGTACAAAATACTCAGTACTCATAATTACAGTCACGGACTAAAGTCTAAAGATCCGTCAAATCAAACGATGAAGCCATTCATTTTGGCTCATTTTCTCAAACATCCCCCGTTTCAACTAAAAAGAACTTACCCTTTCCTGAGGGTAGATCCGTAATTTCACGCCCTGCAACCTCCTTTATATATCCCCTGTCCCCCCGCATCACACCATCTCCTCCACTGCACTGCTCCAATTTCTCTGTTCTTCCTCCCCACGCATCAATGGCGGTCCCACTCCCTCTGCTCCTCCTCCTCACACTCCTCTCCCTCACCTCTCTCTCCCTCCAGCAGCAAATCAGCCCCGCTGAACAGGAATCCCTCTACCTGGCCCTCGAATCCCTAAACTCCACCCTCCCCTGGCGCTCCCTCTTCCCCGACGACCTCTGCCTCTCCCCTCCCCACGGCGTCGTCTGCGACCTCTTCCTCGACCCCAGTGACGCCGTTTTATCCTACCACGTCGTCGAGCTCAACTTCGGCCCCGTCTCCGACTTCTCCCCCAACCCTCCTTGCTCCCCCAACGCCTCCTTCCCTGACTCCCTCCTCTCCGGCTTCCCCCACCTCCGTAAGATCTTCTTCTACAACTGCTTCACCGCAAACCCCGTCTCCTTCCCCGATTTCGGCCACGGTTCGGATCTGGAGGAGCTCGTTTTCATCGACAACCCCGCGCTCTTCGGCACTCTCAACGGCTCTGTCGGTGATTTTCTCTCTCTGAGGAGGCTGATCGTCACCGGAACGAGTCTCGCCGGTCTGATTCCCGCCGAAATCGGCCGGCTATCGCTCCTCGAGCAGCTCACCCTTTCTCGGAACAATCTGGAAGGCGAGATCCCTCTTAAAATTGGTGATTTGCGGAGTCTTAGGGTTTTCGATTTGAGCGGCAATCGCTTCGAAGGCTCAATCCCGGAATCAATCTTCGGGATGAACAATCTACTCAAACTCGACTTCAGCTCCAACAGACTCTCAGGGAAAATCCCGGAGACACTCAAGCGCTTGAAAAATCTGGAGTTCCTGGACCTCAGCAACAACAATCTAGGCAGCTATGGAGTCCCCCCCTTCCTGGGCGAGATGCCCTCCCTCAAAGAGCTGTATCTGAGCGGGAACCAGCTGGGAGGGCCAATCCCGGAAATATGGGAGAATCTGGGGGGCATTTTGGGGATTGGGCTATCTGGTTTGGGTCTGGTCGGTAATATCCCAGCTTCAATGGGGTCATTTCTGGGAAACGCAGTTTACATAGGGCTAGACAACAACCGCCTTGATGGGTCAGTGCCAAAGGAGTTTGGCATGCTTGGAAGAGCCCATGAGATCAACCTTGAGAACAACAGGCTCAGTGGGAGGGTCCCACTCCCTGATGGCTTCATTTCCAGGCTTGGTGGGAAGCTCAAGTTGCAGGGCAACCCTGATCTCTGTGTTGACAATCAACTGGTCTTGTCCTCCAACAGTAACAACCTTAAGGCCTGCACTCATCCACCTTACATTTCAATTTCTGCCCATCTTTTTAATGCTGCTGCTGGTGCTTCACCTTCTTGGTCATGGCTCTTCTTATGGGTTTTTGGTCATTTTGTGTGGCTTAGGCTTTAGTGAACTTGAAATTTAGGTATTGGACTCAGGTGTGTGTGATACAGTTCAAGAATATGCACACATGTTTTTGTGGGGTTATACCACTTTTTGTAGGTAAGATTTAGGTCTACTTGGTAACCCTGTTTGTGTAATTAATGGAGTTTTAATGCATATATCACTTCATTGCTGTTTGATGTGCAATGCTAATTGAATTGAGAGTCATTTATTTAGTTTAGTTGGCAAAGAATTACATTATTTTTCAATTAAACAAATTACATTTATTTTTTCTATATATTTCTTCCGGATTAACAAGTCTTCAACCAATCGAGTCCCCACAGATCCGCCACTATCAACTGACCCAGTGCATATAATATGAATTTATGAAGATTGGACCCTGAAATGGAAATATTCTAATGTGACAGGAGGGTGGTTGATGATTTTACTAGTTGGAATAATATAGGGATTTCAAAAAAAAAATGTGTTAAAAAGGAAAAAAGAACCAATTTTTGACAAGAGCCAAAAAGCCTCTCCAAAATGAAGGAAAGTTGAAATAGAACTTGTTGACGAAATCATACAAACATACTATAACATGACAAAACATTAAGTTTCATCATATTTGTACACTCTCATTTATCCATGTTGATTAATTCAGTTGGTGGATTCAAGCTGATGAAACAAAAAAGAGAGAGTTTAAAGGCAGTGCTGCAATATAAGCCTTCTCTATTCCTTTCACCTATTCCTCCTCCTCCTCCTCTAGTGCTGCCGCAGTCGACTTCATCGAGCCACCGTCTTCTGACCCCGCAAAGGACCCGTTTTTCGACTGTTTGGACTTAGACGGTTGTTTCGACGACGAGTCTGGATCCTTCGACTTCTTCCTTCGGGACTTCTTGGGTATGCTCGGGACACTCTGCGAGGGTGATTCGTCGTCATGTGCACTTGGACCCGAGCCCTCCTTTGGCTTGCTTGACTTCTCCTTGCGCCTTCTGCCTCCCACGCTCTTGGAATCTCTATCTTTTTGCTTACGAGCTCCGGTGGGGCTTCCTGGCGGAGACTCGTTGAAGCCTATGCTGTCCATTGATTGATGTCTTCTTGATGCCTTTGGTAGGCCTGGCATGTCTTTCTCTCTCTCAGTGTTGTCCGTTGCAGTTGGGTTAGATGAATGGGATTTATGTCCCCTGTCTACATTTATAAGGAAAATAAAACCACTACTTATAAATCCGTTCGGATACCATGTTAAATTGACGTTTTAGGTCATTGAAAGGTAAGAAATGGTTTGATCATCGTAAGACAGACGAACCTTCAGAAACCTCCATTTCCCTACTTCCACTGCCATCCAAAGGCGCAGATTGATAGCCCCCGTTCGTTTGCTTGAACCCGTCCATCTGCAACACTCGAAAGTAGTGACATTAGGAGGCAAATAGGCAATACTGAATCCAAATAGAAGGCGAAAAGAGCTAGTACTTGGTAGTGAATTTACATACCCAGGTGGGTGGATTTGCAGATGGACCATCCCATCCGATATGAGCCACATGCTTTACATCCGTGGGCGCACCGATTTGTATTTCCTTTGATTCTTCTTCATCTGCAACAGACGATTTGTCCAGAACACGTTACATTACATAAACATATTGATCAATGGTGTCTATGATCCTATGAGGAAAGAAGATCAAATGAACGTACCGAATATCTGAGAGAAGTATTTGAAACCTTTTAGTATTCCCTTCTTCTTTACATTCATTGCCCTAACTAACAAGTCTTTATGGATAACCTACCGAAACTTCTGCGCCGAACCCTTCATATCTGAATCTGTCAAGAAGATACATAAAATGTGACGGCATTTTGCATAAAACAAAATGAATTGATTGGATTGAGATCAAGGATCCGAACCAGTCATTTATGATCTTGTCATCTGGGTTTGCAATGCGCAACGCAGTTGCGTGTACTGTAGGGGCCAAGCTACTTCTCTCTAATGGAAAATTACAGTTTGCAGGACAGAAGATCAAATGCCAACGAAGAAAAGGCGAAATGAGATGTACGTTGCTGTGATCACAGACCTTGGTTGATCAGATGGTATTGGGGAAAGATCGATTTGATGCAAAGAGAGCCTCTCCCTTAACCCAAACCATGAGGATTAAATTCGCGAGGCGAGATTAAGAGGAGAGGAGAGGATATCCAGAGGACAAAAACCAACCAAAGAGAGCAAAAAACAAGAGTTGTTATCTTGTTGAGGATGACAGTTTTTTTTTTCCAAATTTAGATGTGGTTTCAGATCAGGCAACCCTTTGTTTACAAATTATCATCTCTTAGAAATAAGCATCGTCCATTTGTTTAGAAAATTGTGGGTTTATTTCCCCTTTATTTAGGGTCCTAATTTTAAACTAATCTTAACTGTTGACTGGATTATTAGGGTAGTGAGTTTCTTAGGCTATGTTTGGCAGCGAAGTTACCAATAACACCTTCCTACTTAGGCTCTGGCAAACTGAATCAGATGGTTATAGGTTGAAGATTTAGAGGCACGCAAGTTGCTAACTCGAACTCCATTAATGAATGACTTGTGTCACACAACTTATCCATAGCAGGATCACAACTTAGGCTCTAAGTCCTGTGATTCGAAGGGCTTAAGCTCGAGATGAAAAATGTAGGCAGTTTCGAGTTTTCTCACCACAAAGATGCAAGTAGCATCTATGCTCAACAGCTCAAGCAAAGCACATGCCCTAGCACATTTGTTGCTTAGGAATGCTAAGTAAACAACTTCTTGAATGTTTTTGTTGTTTGAAGTGGATAATCATGAATCAATCCTAAATCTTTCATATTGGTTCCTCTTTCATACTGAAGAGTGATCAACCAGCTTATGAATTCATGCTTTCTGCTCTGAAACAGTGAAACTATAGAATCTTCAAATTATAAACCAAAGTAAAATTAACCATACAATCTTGCAAAAAATCACCTTCATTGCAAAAATTGCACATTATATCTAAGTTTTCAAGAAAATCAAAGATACAGGATGCAAAACCCCCCCACTAAAATCGGACACGGACATCAGATTCAGACAAAATTCGATTTTGAATCCACAGAACAGAAGATACAGAGTCATACAAAATTTCATCTGATGAAGCTACACAAATTGCAAGTAGAGAGCGAGTTGCAAGGGATTAACTATACCAGGTAAGTGCTCCCCTTCCTCTCTCAGCAATCTCGCCACTTCGGCGTACACTTTAGGATTCTCGCCGTCCTTCTCCGGCGGCGGCGGCGGGGCCTGATCCCGTCGATTTCCCATCCTAGGCTTCTTGGCCGGCCTCGTTTCGACGGCGCCAGCCGTCCCAAACTTGTGGCCGAACAGAGTTCCTCTGGTAAGAAACTCGTGCGCTAGGTATCCGGCGAGGAGCTGATTGTCTGGCGGCGCAGCGGCGGACTCTCCCTCCCTCGCGCCACCGGCGTCGAGCGATGAGGATCGGCGGTCGTTATGGTTCGGATCGTTAGTAGTCATCGATGATTTCGGAGAGGATTGATTTTGGTAGGTCAATTTCTGAGAGATTTTCGTTTTCGCAATTATTAGGGTTACGATTGTAGTCGCACTACATTGGTAAGAAATTGGGGGAAAATACAGAGATATTTGGGACTGGGAGAGGGGGGGATCGAGAATCTTGTGTTTGAGAGAGGCGGTCGGAGTGAAGGGGATGAAGGTCAAACGGAGGAGAGAGACGGTGGCGCTGAGGGCGGCGGAGGGTGGCGATGAGATGAAGTGGCTCCACTACGACTTCCCTTGGAGAGAGAGTAAAGAAGGCTGAATTTTGACCGTCCGATTAAGAAGCAAGGGCGGGAAAAGATATTTTATTACAGGTTTGGGTTATCGGTTTGTTTGGATAGGTTTGATCGGTTAAGCAATCAATATCACCTTTTATATTCATATTTCACAGTTATTAAAAAAAAATAAAAAATACCAATCACAAGTTGGTGTAGTGGTTATGGGGCTACATCCCATGCCTCGAGGTTCGAAGTTCGAATCCCCGTGGAAACATGGAGACGCTTGTGAGTGGGAGGGTCAACCCCTTAAATGGGCCTACAGTAACCCGATCCAGATGTAGAGTGGGCAAAACCCACTTGAACTGGAAAGGATCTAAAAGTTATTAAAAAAAAATTAAAAAATTAAACAGGGAATAGCACCAAATGCCACTTTTTCAGAAAAGTTTGCAAAAATACCACCGTTTTCGGAAAATTGACAAAAATGTCATTTCGTAGAAAAATTTGCAAAAATGTGCAGGTTGTTACCCCCCTCCAAACCGGCAATCAGTTGTATTTAATGGAAAAGAAAAAAGAAAAAAAAATTAGAGTAATGATTACCTACCTAGTAGGGGAGAGGCCAGACGGGAAGGAGTAAATGCAATCACATCACCATCTCCCTTCTCGTCCCAAACCGATACAATAGCAAAGAGAGAGAGGCAGTTGCAGAGACGGAAGAAGAAAAAGAGAGAGTTGCAGAGACGACAGAAGAAAAAGAGAGAGAGTGCGGTTGTGGTAGCGGTTTCTTCTAGCATACACCAAAGGAGAGAGAGCGGGGAAGTCCATCGTCGCCGGAAAGGACACAGCACCCACGACCCGACGACATACAGAACAGGTACGCCCTTTTACTCTTCTCCCTTTGGAGGTAGGGTGCGCGGTTGTGGGTAGGGGAAGCAGTGGGTGAAGGGGTTAGGGCAATGGCGGCGTGAATGGTGGGTCGGGGTGGTGGTTATCTAGTTTGGATAATGGCGGGTGGTGTGGCATGGGTGGTTATCGTGTATGGAAAGGGGAAATCGGTGGTTAGGGTTTCCAATTGGGTGACAGTCGTTATCGAATTGGGTTAGGGCAACGGTCGGGCAAGTATGGATAGGGGAAAATGGTGGAATGAGGTTCGAATTGGGTGACATGGGTTTGACAATTGGGTGACAAGGGTTTCCAATTTGGAGAGAAGGGTATGTAAATGTATTGTGGTAGGCGGAATACGAGAATTGGCGAGCTGTGGAAATTGGGATATGTGGATGTCATAGGTGTCCTATTAAAGGAGTATGAGGTATTGGTTGTAATAGGCTTCCGATTAAAAATGGGTGACATGGGTTTCACAGTGAGTGGCATGGGATAGTCGGTCAGGTGACAAGGGAAGACGAATATAAATGGTAGAAGCTGAGTTTGTTCGTGTGATGGAAATTGCAGGAGAAAAATGGTGAGGACGAAGAACGTGAGCGTGAAGAACAAAGTGCCTGAGTACCTACTCCCCGAACACAGGCATTTCCGGGCCCGGGTCAACTAGGGCTCAAGAATGTCAATGCTGAACAACATTGACGATTATGTTGACCCTAGGGACTGGGAGAAGTTGCTGGACTCCCAGCTAGGTGGGGTAGTGCGGCTGGCGCACACTGTGAAATTTTCTTCACAAATTGTGCATTATGCACTCCAGCGACAGGTTACAAGCGAAAAGGAGTGGGAGACGTGGTACCGGATTAAGGGGAAGCACAGGAGGTTCTCCCTCAAGGAGTTCGCCTTAGTAACCGGGCTGCGGTGTAGTCAACCAGCATCTACTGAGATGGAGGAGGACGAGAAAGCAATAAAGGATTTTTTTGGGAGCGAAAAGATGACGGTTGGCGAGCTCGAGACCGAGCTGAAAAACTCAGTAATGGTGATGCGGAGCCCGAGAAGACGATTCAAGCTAGTGCTGCTGTACATTGTGGAGGGCGTATTGTTAGGAGAGGACCAGAGGAAGGGGCTGAGGAGCTGGATCGTCCGATTGGTGGAAAATGTTGATAGGTTTTTGGCATTCCCATGGGGGAGGGTAATCTATGCTACCACACACGTGTCGCTGAACGGCGCCGTAAAGCGCCGGGAGGCTGAGATAAAGGCAGAAGATCGAAAGAGGCGCAATGGTTATGGGCTGATGGGTTATCCGGTATCCTTTCAGGTAACCTTCTCGACCACACCCATGATGAAATTGTAAATCATATGCTGAAAATGTACTAATTTTAGTGGGGATACGGTGCAGATTTGGTTGCTGGAATCCATGCCGAAATGGGGGGTCCGGTTTGCGAAGAAGGTATCGACGACGGCATTCCCTCGTTGCATGAGATGGGCCATGAAGGACGAGAACCTCGCTTATAATGATATAGCCAGGGGCACCGAAGCAGAGGAGGCCATAGAGAATGATGATAACCCAATACTCACACCAGAGGAGGCTGAGCTGGAGCTGATGGATGGGTGTGGGTACGATGATGAGAAGTCCGACCCCTTTTTCGATGACCTAGTTGCACCGTTCCTGAGACATTTGGAAGCCCCTGGTGGGAGGTCCCCAGGTACGGGAAGAGGAGGCAATGACAAAGATGGCGGGGTGGGGGACAATGCCAAGACTTTGGCACAAGTAATGGCCATGCTTCACACAATGTCAACAGGGATGGAGAAGATGGATGAAAAGGTACGCAATAACTTCCCAATTGTTTGTTATGTGGATACTGGGGATAACTGTGAACTAGGGTAAATGGACTGCGGACACGTGAAATTGGACAAGTGACAAGTAGTGTAGATAATGAACGAAATAGGTATGAAGGGTGAATTGTGTTGATTTTTCACACCGTCTGGTGATATGAAGTAATAATTTGATCATCTGCAGCTGAAATTATTGGAGGTGGCCGTGACTGAACTGCGGGATGTTCAGTGTAAGGGGACGGCATGGCAAGAAGCAACCGATAAAGAAGGTGGAGAAGAGAAAAATCCGGACGAGTTGATAGACTCAATTGCGGGTAAAGCCGGCGAGGGTGGACCAGGTGGTAAGGTAAGTTGTTGGTAAACATCAGAAGCTTTGATAATTTCATCGACACTGGAAGAATGTGACAGGAATATTTTAGTTGTGTGACATGATATTTTATGTTAAGTGACACTGGAAAAAATGAGTCAATAATAAAAATTGAATTCATTTTCAGTTAGGAGGTGGTGTTGAGAGGAGAAGTGATGAGATATCAGGAGAGAGCAAGCAAGGTGTTCATGATGTCGGGGACAATGATAAAGAACCTGAATCCGTCAAGGCAGGGGATGGGGTGGAGGGAAAGACCAAAGAGGTAAGGTTTATTTATGAAATAAAGGTGATTTTATATGTGACATGATAGTATAGGTCAAGTGACATGAGAAAATCTGTTATGTGACAAGGGAAAGTGGAAATCTTAGCTGAAGTTTGATATGTTTGCAGGTGGGAGAGGTCGGTTTAAAGGCGTCCGGTCCAGAAGAAGGTGGAAACAAAAATGAAGTTGAGGAGAGGCCGAAGCCGAGGGTAGCTCAGGTTTATGTATCTAAGGCGGCGAAGAAGACGAGGAAGGGTGTTGGAGAGGAGTTGGCTCCCCCGGCGAAGAAACCGCGAGGCGAGAAGGCAGCTACTGTTCCCGCCGATGCTGTTCAGCTAGGAATGGTGTCAGCGACGGACAACGACGCCATGACAAGATGGTTGGCAAGGTACGTAGGTTCTGTGTATTACACTCGAATGGACGACGAAGGTATATAGTTGGACGTCCACAATACCTGACATAAACTTAACGTGCAGTGGGGACGCGGAGGTGCGCACGTCACCCTGTGGTCTGGATATGAGGAAGGAGTTACTCAACCGTCTGAAGAAACCCCAGGATTGGTTGGGAACTGTGGTATGACGACTTGTCACGTCTAAAATTTCGCGTGTCACGATTATGGATTGTAATTGCGGTTCACTTAATGCAGGAGATGGAGGAGTGCTGCTACCTTCTGCGCAAAGCGGTCGCAGACAGAATGGGTGACATGGGCAGTGGAGTGATCGTAGTCGATTCGTGCTTAGCGGGAATTTATCTACCTAGGGAATGGAAGGAGTACACCGTGACCCCCAAGCGTACAAGCCCAGTGATGCATTGATGGCGTACTTCAACGGGGGGTCGCCGAAGCCGTTTGGACGACCGTGGTCTGGTGCGGACCTCATCCTCCTCCCCTTCAACGTCAAGAACCAACACTGGGTTGCCCTTGCCATCGATCTTAAGGAGTGGGAGGTAAGGGTGTATGACTGCGACGTCCACAGGGCGACGGAACGCCAACTCCATAGCCTTTTAATGCCCGTGACGAGGCTGATCCCTGTCGTCATGGGTGCACACCCAGATCTGAAGGTCAAGTATGCGGATAAGGTCCCCACGCCGTTTGCCATTCACCGGGACAAGAGCATTCCACAAAACAAGCTTAGGTAAGTAGGATGACTTTGTTCAATTTCGTTAGATTGGATGGGGAATCGGTGTCCGCGGTCTGACCGATTGTTCCTCTTTGCAGCGGTGATTGTGGCCCGTACACCATTCGATTCATGCACCTCCTGCTGGAGACCGCCCCTAACTTCGATGGATTGGACGACACATACATTGAGGCATACCGCCAGATGCTAGCTGTTGGGGTATTCCATGGTCGACTCGGATGCTAGACTTGGTAGTTGAACACTTGGCTCCAATCTTAAACACTCTCCTGTAAAAGTGGAAGTAAAACATTTGTATATTTTGCAAAAATTGGTTGTTGTCGACGGGGACAAATTTGTATATGCGGACATGTTAAAGTTGGCAGTGTAGCTGCATTTATGTATCAAATTTGGTGACATGGTATTTGTCGTTAGGTGACACGAGGATTGAAAGGGGGTGACATGGGTCATTTACACTTTACGTAGGAATATGATGCAGTTAAAAGTGACACGAACAAACATGCAAGGTGACACGTGCATGGAAAGAAGGGACCCGATACTGGGACAACAAAACAAAACGAAAAAGGAAAAGAAATCTTTGACACGGTGGCAGTTGGTCGCAGATTTCGATTGACCTAAAAAAAAAAAAATGTAAAACAAAACAAATTGCTGTGTTCCTCGAATTGAAAAAAGTAAATTGCATTCATTGCAGCTGGCGACTAAAAACCACCACCTACACAAGGGAAGGAGAGAGAGAGATAGAGTCCGAATATTAGGAGTGAAGGGAGGCGGTTGTGAAGTGAAGGGAAAGGGGAGAACCCGTACAGGAGAGGGAGGAAGACGCCGGAGAAGCCCGTACTGGAGAGGAAGGCGGAGGAAAACAGGTACAACTCAGTTGGAATTGAAAATCCGTCCTCACCCATCTGTAACACTCATAATCTTTACTTAATTTGCATTCTTCCCCACTTAATTTGCACTATCCAATTGTTTCGGACCGGAGAGGGAGGAAGCCGCCGGATAACGGACCAAGCCGCCGGAGAAGGCAGTACCGGAGAGAAAGGCACAGGAATACAGGTACAACTTCATTGATTATTTCAATCTGTCCCTATCCATCGCTACTATGCTGAATCTTCAGTTCATTTCCAATCTTGCCCACTTCAATTGCATTATTGAACTGTTTCGTTGTAAGGCACGCTATTTGGGATCGAAAAAAAAACCAGAAATTGGGGAATTGGAATTACTGTCATTACGGGAATTGGGGAATTCCTGTCATTTGGGGAAATGGGGATACGGGGTAATACAGATCTGGGATAAAATGGGGGTGGGGAAGGGAGGAATTGACAGAGAAGAGAAACGGAGGTTGAAGAAGAGGGTCGGAGGCTTGCGGGTGGTTTTAGCGAGATTGGCATAGTGGAGAAAAACCCCTGTCAGAAACGGGTTGCTGTAGGACACTAGGGTCAATAAAATGTACAATAATGACACGAGCTATTTTGTTGGGTGACAAGGGTTACTTCAGTAGGTGACATGGGCATTTTATCGTGAAACAATCGCAGACAGACTTATTCGGAAGGGGATGAGTTTGTGTGGATAATGATAATGTTCATGTGCACTTAATTGCAGGAAGAACATGGTTCGGTCCCAGAATTTGAGGAGGAAAGGTGTCCGGGCACCTAAGAAGGTGGAGCCCCGACTCGCAGTGCCGGAAGAGAAGCATTTCCGAGGCCGGGTCAACCAGTGTTCCAAAGTGTCTCTGCTCGTCAACATGGACGACTGGGTTGACCCCGTCGATTGGGAGAAGCTGCAGCGAAGCCAATTAGGGGGTATTGTGCAAATGGCAAACCGGGTTCAATTCTCGTCGCAACTAATGCATTACGTGTTTCAAAGGCAGCTTGTGACAGAAAAGAAGTGGGAGACTTGGTACATGCTTCAAGGCAAGCTGCGGCGATTCTCTATCAAGGAGTTTGCGCTCGTGACTGGGCTGCGGTGTGGTCGAGTTCGGGGGGAAGACACAGAGACGGAGGATGACAAGAAGACAAAGAAGGCTCTGAAAGACTTATTCGGAACGGACAACATGAAGGTCGGTGAGCTGGAGAACGCCTTCAAGAACTCCATATTGAAGGAGCCCAGTGCTCGAAAGCGTTTCAAGATCGCTCTCCTACTCATCGTGGAAGGAGTTCTGCTGGGGGAAGAACCCAGGAAATCCATACGAGGGTGGATTGTGAAGCTTGTGGAGAACGTTGATCGATTTCTGGATTACCCCTGGGGCAGGGTTGTGTACGAGGCCACCCACCAGTCCCTGTCGGGGGTCATAGAACGACGTGTCGCTGACCTGAAGCCGAAGGCAAACGACAAGGACGATCGATATGGATATGGGCTTATGGGATTTCCATATGCGTTCCAGGTAACCTACTTGACCGAACTTCTTCTTGAACTAGTACGCCGAATTGATGGACTCATTCGAGTGATATGTGTGCTTGTATTAGATTTGGCTGTACGAAGCTGTGCCGGGGATTGGGGAGGCGTTCGCCAAGCGGGTCTCGAACACGGCGTTGCCTCGCATGCTGAGGTGGACAACCGATGACGACAATCTAATGTATGAGACGATCCAGTCGCGCATGGACCCTGAAAAATCTGATAGAATCAAGGTCGAAGACAACCCGATACTAGTACCGAAGGCCGGCGAGTATGATTTGATGCGCGGGTGCTTCTACCAGCATGAGGAGCCTGACCTCTACTTTGATGACATTGAGGCTGCGTTGGCACCGAGTTATTACGGTGAAGGCTCAGCCAAGTCCGGCCCGAATGAGGAGCAACGAGATGGGACGAGTGAATCCTGGGAGGATAAGCTGGTGAAGTCAGTAGAACTGATGTTGGAGAGGATGGGAACCATGTCAACTTGGATGCGGAGCATGGATGAGAAGGTACGTGTAACGGTAGTGCAATTTGTCTCAGCAGTATATTCTATATGTGACACGGATAACTGTCAGAGATGACACGGGTAACGTTTCTCCCAATGCTGTATAACATTCGGTAACCACCCCTATTTTATGCACTTTCTGTGTCAGATGAAGGTGTTGGAAGGTTTTGTGAATTGGATGCGAGATGGGCAGTCGAATGCAGGAGGTGAGCAGAAACCAGTGGGCGATGTATGTGGAGAGGATAACGACCGAAAGAACGGGGGGACAGAAGGACAAACTAAGCTGGACGAGCAGCGACCAGAAGGAGAAGAGGAGGTAAATTGGTTGTTACTTCACATGGTATTTTGTGTAACAAGGGTGAAGGGGTTATAGAATCAGCAATTTCTAATTTGTGACTATGTTGCACACACCGCACACGGTTGTTCAAGTGAATCGACACGTATTAATATGTTAAGTGACAAGGGAAAAATATATGATGTTAATCACAGTTGACATAACCGTCACCAATTGGCAGATGTCAGCGGCGGTCAAAGACGATACCGTTGGAGGAACTGGGGGATACGTCACTGACCATAAGCTCGGGAACCATAGGGAAGGTGTGGACATAAGCGGTAAAGCCGGTTCAACGGGTGTACCACCTACAGGGATCGACGAGCCGCCGCGGGAAGGACAGGATGAGAACAAGGTAATATGGCTGATACATTTCCTGACGTTTAAATATATAGTAGTACGTAAGTGACAAGTGCATCAACGTTTTCCGACACGAGTACATATGAAGGGTGACACGGGTTTGAAAATCTATTTTCCTTCACTGTTCAAACTGTAAAACCTATTGGCAGATCCCAGAGCCTGCAAGAGCGGAGCCTGCTCGAGGCAGGAAGAGTAAGAGAGGTCAAGGAGGTGAAGGTGAAGTGAAGCCCCCCCCCCCCCCCCGAGAAGAAAACGCGGGCCCGAAAAGGGAAGAACGTTGACGAAGCCGCTGGCGCGATTAAGCTGGGTCTTGTTTCCGTGTCAGACAACGGTGGGTTCCTAAGGTGGATGGAAAGGTGACACTCATCAGCAGACTTATCCAACTTATTGCATAGAGGACTCCGATCCCCTAACATTGTGGTTGTGGTTGTGCAGCGGGGATGAGGACACATGCAAGTCTGCATACGGCACGGCGCTCAGTAAGGAGTTCTTCACCGCACTAAAAACGCCCAAAGTGTGGGTAAACTCTGAGGTACGATACCCGTCTAAGTGACTGTCTTCGTGTTTTCAATGACAAGGTACGTACTGTTAAAGGAAGTGGAATATTTTTCGATTTTGACTAGGGTTGTAATCTATGCAGCACATGGAACAAGCATGCTATCTTCTTCGGAAAGGCTTAAATGAGAGGGCCGGCGACTTTGGTGGTCGAGTTCTCGTTGTGGACACATATTTCGGTCGCTATCTGCAGAGCGAGTGGGGCAAATACAAGAGCGATGAAGGTAGTTACGAAGCGGACGATAAGCTGCTTGGCTACTTCGACGGGCGGTCCCCGGTGATGATAGGCCGGTCGTGGGAAGGGGCGGAACTCATCCTCCTACCTTTGAACGTGGACAGTGTTCACTGGATAGCGGTCGCGATAGATCTGGTGGGGTGGCAGGTAAGGGTTTATGATTCGGACGTGTACATCGTCAGGGACCGCCATCTGCCGGCACACTTAAGCTGCATAACCCACCTTATCCCCGTACTGATGAAAGGCCACCCCGCGTTGATGGCTACCTACAGCGAAAAGTTGGCTAACCCGTTCACCCTTAGTCGCGAGAAAAGGATTCCGCAAAACAAGAAGAGGTAATTTATGTCCAATACTTAAATATATCTTCGTCTCAAAGTTGCAGCTGCCTTTAATGAATATGACTCCGGCGATTCTGTATTGCAGTGGAGACTGCGGACCGTACACGATCAGGTTCATGCAACTCCTCACGAAGGACGCCCCCACCTACGACGGTCTTGACGACGTTTTCATTGGGGCGTACAGGCACATGCTCGCTGTTCGCATCTTCAATGGTACAGGGTTATGATCTCATTTGTGATCACCATCGGCCATTGTGATGAAATTTGATGTTATGGTCTATGCATGTTATGAACTTCGTTGTTATTGTGTTGGATATTTATTAACATGATTGCCGCTTCCCACAGTTAGTTGTGGACGGGAGTTCACCATGTTGGTATTTGAACTTTTTCGCATAGTTTGTGTTTGGTGAGTGGTTATGTGTTGCGGACTCATACTATATTTGTATCATTATTTGTAAAAGTTTGCTTACCATGTTGGCATGGTTGGAACATTGGTTATAAGTACTTCCAAAATAATTTCGTGTCACCGTACTTTGAATCCCGTGTCAACTAACGTGATTTTCCGTGCCACTGATGGTTTAGGGTGATTCTCTATCCTTGTTCATTAGTTCAGATGTTCATATACGAAATGTGACAACGCCTTGTGACAGGAAGCGCATGAGGTGTAGCAACGACGTCAGTCGGTTCAAAGTCATAATTTAAGTTTTCTAAGGAGTAATCCATTGTCACCGATCTTGCAATCCCGTGTCACCTAACGTGATTGTCCGTGTCACTGGTGGAGAGTAGGGTGATTTTCCAACCTTGTTTAAGTGTTGATAGGTTCATATACCAAATGTCACAACGCGGTGTGAATTATCATGGTCTCTTGGATGATTGAATCACATGTACCAACGAAGTTAGTCCGTTCAAATTGAGATTTGAATTTCAAAGGAAATATCCCGTGTCACCTCCCTTGCAATCTCGTGTCACCTTACGTGAATGTCCGTGTCACGGTTTGCCAGTGCCAACACTAGTAATCTCGTGTGCCAAAACTTGTCATCCTGTGTCACATAACGTGATTGTCCGTGTCACCATTGGTGAGGAGTGTGAGTTTCTAACCTTGTGTCTGTGTTAATAGGTTCATATACGAATTGTCACAAGTCCCTATCTGACGAACCACATAATTTCATATTTTCTCTCCTATGGATCAGTCAATGTCTCTGAACAAGGGTTAATTATGGATCAGGCAATGCCATACCCATGCACAACACCAACAAGTGGAAATCTACTAGACATGCAGACTAAACGAGGGACATTGCCCTAAACCACACTCGGCATTCCAAAATACGACAACTAACCGACCGTCTGTTAGACATTGTTTGTAAATACCCATACATAGGCACCCAACTGCAACAAATGGGGGCCATCCGCCACATACGGACTCCTGGGGGAGTGCAAAAAAACAACTGCGGTTTGGGATGCCATCAGGATTTGGCAACTACTACAACAAAAGAACAAGTTTTGGAATAAAAAACCACGACTACTATCTTCGAACATCCTAAGCCCGGGTGACCAGACGGACCATAACTCCCATCATCAGGACGAGAAGCCACCCCATCAGCCTGTTCCATCTTGTGAGCCGTATGGTGCGGAGCTGGTCACTAGCGTGGCCGACCCACTTCCCACATAGGAAGGAGCCCACCCGGACCAAACGCTGCGCCAGGTCCCTGTTGCAAGCCTCGCTCCTCACCAACTTGTTGGCCAGGACCAATTTCTCATCAATTGTGGCCTGCAACGAACTGTGGGTAAACTCCAACTCAATAGTTGTGGCCTCCAGGGTGGACTGGGTGGCCTGCAACTGAAGAGTGGTTGTCTGGACATGGTTGCGGGCGGCTTCTAGTTCAGTGCGCTGGGCGGCCAGAACCCCCTCCCGGGCAGCATCCCGGTTGAGGAGGTTTTGGACTCGCTGGCGAAGGTCGATGAGTTCGTGGGCGGCCAAGTCAAATAGGCCGTTGTCCTCAGCAACCTGGTTCGCCCCTGACTCATCATCATCCTCGTCCTGCTCACGACCGTCGCTGCGGCTTCTCTCGTAGTCGTAATCTGAACGGAGCCAGAAGTACCTTCGGTCGTCGCCACTTTGATAGCTCCGATCGGTGTCGGAGTCTGTGTCAATGTCGCTATCCGAGTGCGGCCACATGCTTCCTACCAGTACAAGGGAAAATAAACGTAAGATGCCAGAATAAAACCAAATAAAAGAACATACGTACCTATGACAAATATGTAAGCCTGTTTTAGATTGGCCACAAGTACATATATGTGGAAAAGATGAATGGTGTTAGGAAATGATATGTCACCAACACGTAAAGGAGAAAGTTAAAAATAAGGTAATATAATGTCCGGACCTTATAATGTTCAGAAGGACAGAAGTATGTGCAACCACAGTTGTCATTGGTATATACAAGCGTGAAAATCAAACTCACTTGGATATTGTTTCGATGACAGCATCAATCAGGGCTGTGATGGGCAGCTCGCGGGGCTCCTTGAACACCCAATTCAGACACTCCGAGTTCTTCGTCGTCAATATGTTGTAGCGCATCCCCAAGAAGTATGCCCGGGCCCAGTTCTTGAATCCAGCCTCTCTTAGGTATTGTCCCGCACCGGGTGCCTGAGCGCAAAAATCAGCAAAGTGCTTCTCGAACTCTCCCCTCGTGTACGCCTTCGCCACCTTTAAGAACAATGTGTGCAGGGCCGTCAACCCCCTGTACTTTACCTTGGCATTCTGAAATAGATGATATTGGCAGGCCCCTTGCTTAGCAAACAAATAATTGTCCCTCAAACCTTTCTCGATACTAACATGCCGATCAGAGACAAACATTAAGCCCGATGTATCCTCGACCACATGTAGCATGTTCTTGAAGAAGAAGCCCCATGACCCGTGATTCTCACCATCGACAATTGCAAATGCGATCGGGTATATACTGTGGTCTGCATCTTGGGCTGTGGCAAAGAGAAGCGTCCCCCTGAACTTCCCTTTCAGGAAACTCCCATCAACTGAAATCACCTGGACATGGATATCAACACCAGTTGGTTAGGTGATATGGTTATGTATGTTAGGTGACATGCAATAGTTTAGTACCGACACGGGGTATTACCTTTCGAAGGTAGGGAATCGCCTTGCGCCATACCCCGAAGCTGATAAAGGCGTACTTGAATCTTTGGGATGCGTCCAGCTCTAACTTAGTATATGTCCCAGGGTTCGTCTCCTCCAACATGTGCAAGTATGGAATAATATCTCGGTAGCTGTCTTCGTACGTCCCATGCTTCACCTCCAGCGCTGTCACCCGTGCCCTTCGTGCCTTCCAGTAGCTACACGATACTCCATACTCGGACCTCGTCATTTTCTGGACTTGCTCGGGAACGAGCTCCTTTCGAGTCCCGACGAACCTGCATATAATGGTGTCATGGTGAATTACGTAATGTGACACGGGGAATAATGTTGTGTGACAGGAATAGCTGGTCGCAACTAAATTAACACTTACGTGGTCACGAGGTTGCGTCCAATCATGGTCGACGTAGCATGTCGGCTATGGTTGTGCATCATGCTAATGTCACATGTATGCTCCTGGACATACTCTCGGATGCACCACAATGGCGTGCGCCGGTAAGTCGACGCCCTTAACATCCACGTGCACTTGGTGTCCAAACAACCAACTAAATAGGTTTTCTTACACGACCTCTTCACTACGAACTCGAAGCACTTATGCACTGCAGTCCACTTCAGGCGAGTCTGCAGTTCTACCTTCGAGGCGAACATTTCTCCCTCCGAAATTTCTGTCAGCTTCCGTCGTGGATCCTGTGTCCGAGGTGTTGCTTTGTCCAACATAGCTTCTACGTTCTCCATCGACGGTGGGGATGTGCTGGACCCAGGAACCCGATCTTCTACTTCCCTAATCACCTCCTCCTCAACTTCGTCCTCCTCCGACGACACCCTCATACCCTGGTCTTCCTCATATTCCTCCCAGTCATAATAATATGAACAATCTTCTTCCCTCTTCACTCCGGAATCCAAGTCCTCCTCCTCGTCCTCCTCCTCACTGCTAATGGCTATGAGATCCACCCCCTTATACCTGTCACCTTCACATTTTTTCGTGTCATCTGAGTATGAGTCCGTGTCACCCAAGTGGATAACATCTAGACCATCACACTTGTCACCCTCTAGAATATCCATGTCACCTCCAAGAATATCCATGTCACCAGTTCCACCCCCTTTGTCACCTGCGTGCTCTGGGCTCTTCCCTATCACCCCACCCAACTGGATCATTTCCGGACCTTTGCCCTTGTCACCTACTGTCTTAAGGTTTTCAGCAGTTCCAAACCCGCTCTCAGAAGCGTCCTCCTGTCTCTTCCCTATCGCCTCATCCATGTCCTTGTCGCCTCCAAAATTACGTCTGTCACCAGTTCCAAAACCGTTTTTACTAACGTCAACCTGCCTCTCCCCTATTACCTCATCCAAAAGGATCACCTCCGGATCCATAACTTTGTCACCCTCACAGTTATCTTTGTCACCCCTTCCGAAACCCGTTTCCACATTGTTTTTCACCCTTATATCTTCGTCCACCTTTTGAGAGTTACGAGGCCCACTCAAGCTTTCTTCCCCGACGCCTGGTTGTGCTACTTGAACCCTCTCTTTCGCCACTGGACCAATAAATATCGCCATGGGCCATGGATGTTCCCCAGACATCGAGTTCAGAAACTTATAAGCCTCAAGGTCGTCGTCATCACCTATCGTAATCGGATGACCCGCTTCTTCCCCCTTTGGCATGTAAGAAATCCCCGACTCTTCACATGAGCAATCAAGGCCGACCTTCCTCCTCAGCAGTTGAGTCAGAGAGGCGAAGTCGATGCCCTCTTTAATTATAACATTCTTCCGCTCTGTTTGACCATAATACACCCACCCCGCACCATCGAACAGCCAACGACCGTTGAAGTTGAGACTGACACATACTTTCGCGTTTTTACCTGCAATTCAAAACTCGGATCAACACCATTGGTAATGGGTATCTACTCTTCACGAAACATGAGGACAAATAGAAGAGAAGCCTACCCATTGCAACTTAGAATTAGGGTTTCTCAGATATCTCTGTGACACGGAAGTTTAAGAAGACGGACACGAACGAATTAAGAGCCCGACACGTGCTCACAAACTGGACCTTAATGCGGATGGTTTCTTCTCCAATGGTGGCCTTCTTCTCCAGCTCTCTTTTCCACCGGAACACCGAAATTTATGTCCTCTCTCCTCCTCTCTTATTACAGATTAAAAATGGAGGGAGAACCTTCCCCATCACCTCACCTCCTCTCTCCAATTTTGGCGCCAAAATCCCCCACCCAATCCAATGTCCCATCCGACTTTTTCTCTCTCTCTCTATCTCTCTCTCTCTCTCCCCTTGGGACAACCTGCAACCGGCTAAACAAATTGCCACTCCTATTTGCACTAATACCACATATGGTATTCTTGCAAATTTTCTAAAAATGTTGTAGTTGTGCAAACCGGATGAAAAAAGTGTATATTTGTGCAAATTACCCAAAATTAAATTCATATTTCTAATATAAATACGGAGTATGTTTATAAACTTTTATTTTGAAAAATTATATATTAAAAAATTTAAAAATTAAAGAGGCACTCCATCAAACAACGACAGCTTGGCTGGAGGCTGGAGCTATAATCCGGGACTGAAAAAGACACCCGATACAAATATGTTATCAAAAACTTGGTATACAAAGTCCCCTACAAGCTGAACCTCTTGCTCTAAAACTGGGAATCCAACACGCTACTTGACTTCATATCGATAAAATCCACATTGAAGGTGACTCAAGTGTAATTATAAACCATCTCAACCAAAACTCAAGGTGACTCAAGTATAATTATAAACCATCTCAACCAAAACTCTAAATGTCCCTGGGAAATTGAATTAATCATGTCAGATATTGAACTCCTTTTATCGACTTTGAAGGAAGTTTCCTTCTTTCATGTTCCCCGTTTAGGCAACAGAGTGGCTGATAAGGTTGCACATTTTTGCCACTCTGTCCGGGGTGTCGATATTCACAACGATATAAGTCTTTTAGACCTCATCCGAAAGGATGCTGCCGGGTAGAGCTCGCTTGTCGTTTTAGAGATGAAATCTTGTTAAAAAAACATGTTATTTTAGGTATTCACGTTATAAAGTTGCCCTAGTCATAATTATGTAGATGTTAGTTGTAGTTTTCGAGAAAGTGAAAAGGTAGAGTAATAATTAGAGATATAAGTGTATTTTCATTTGATTCCTTAAAAAATGCGAAGATTTCTAAAATGATAAGTTTTTCTTAGAGCATCCACAATTAGGGCTGTTATATGAGCTGAACAGCTCGAGCTCGGCTCGGGGTCGGCTCGAAAAAAGCTCGACTCAAGCTCGTTCACTTACCTAAACAAGCCGAGCTTGAACATGATTTTAAGCTCGGCTGAAAGCTCGGCTCGTTCGATTTAGGCTCGAATAGCTCGAAATGTATGAAATTTCTAAAATTTTCTGTAAGTTAATATGCTATGACAAGGTAAAACTACTTCAAGCTCGAAAAAAGCTCGGCTCGAGCTCGTTCATTTACTAAGGCCGCGCTCGGCATGAGCTTATGAGAGATTGTTGGGGTTTGTTTTAAAAACAACAACCTGAGGGGTGGTGTTTGGCAAGGGGTGGAAGAGGGATTGCTACTTATGGGATGGAGGTTAATCGAGATTATTTTTCGTCGATAATCCCACCCCCGCCATGGAAGGTTGTCGAGGTTGTCGGGCTGAACAATCCCTTTGTGACCAACTTGCCCCTGCAATAGCAGCTCTACGCTTTCAGCTTGCCCCCGTCATGGAAGCTTGTCCATGTACAATCACGATTCGCAGCGGAGGAGAAGGAGGGAGGACCGACAGGAGATGGTCAGGGCAACAACGACGGAGAGGGAGGAGGCGGCGGAGGGAGGATAGGGCAAAGGAGGGCAGGTAGATCTGGGAATTGGAGGATGGACTGATTGGAATTGGAGGTGGAGGAGCCGCCGGAAAGAGAGCTCGACAAAGGCGGAGGTGGAGACCTGTGCAAATGTCGACCAAAGAGCAGGGGCAAATATGAAATTTGGAATGGGGGAGGAAGAAGAAAGGAGGAGGGAGGGGTTATTTTGTAATTTTGTAACAAATAACCTTAAAATAACCATTTACCTACCAAACACCTTACCGGGATTATTTTGTCAAAAAAATCTCAACCTCTTCCATCCCCATAACCCACACAATAATCTCCATCCCATATAATCCCTTAAAAATAATCTCCACCCCTTAAAAAATAACCTATTGCCAAGCACGCCCTAAAACAAGCCCAGCTTGAACAGAAAAGAAAGATCGTTTAAAAATTGGGTTCGGCTCGGCTCGAGCTCGTTTAACAAATGAACAAGCTTGAACATGTCAAGCTCGGCTCGTTCGGCTCGAATAACACCCCTATCCACAATGAAGACACCCAGTTGGGTGTCTCCATTTTTTTTTTAAAAAAAGAAAATTAAAAAAGTGTCAGACAATGATGAACGATGACTATGAGTGTTCAAAATGGTGAGAAAGTTTCTTCTGCCAGAAACTTCTCTCCTCTGCTAAGATACTCTCTCTCCGACACTTTCTGAATTTTATTTTATTTTCTTTAAAAAAAAATGGAGATACCCAAATGGGTGTCTCAATTGTGGGTGCTCTTAACAGAGAGAGTATTATTTATAAATTATAATTATAAAAAAATTTAAAATATGAATTTTCAAAATAAAAGTTTATAAATGTGAAATATGAGTATAATTTTTATAATTTTTTTAAGATTAAATAACTGTGATAATAATTTAGTGATGTAAGGAGTGTTGATGATATTTTTAACTTTTTTTTTACAGTAGGCAATGGATAGGATGCCTTGACTGAGCAAGGTTTATCGTTGATCATCTTTTCGGATGATGTTACAAAATTCCATGTTCAAAAGGAGGGTCATTAGTTTACACATTTTCATAGATCTAGCTATATAATTAGCAACACAATTTGATTCCCTATAGCAGTGTTTAAAGACAAGCTTGCTGAAACTATTCTTATAGCAATGAGTCTTCTCAATCGTTCTTGAGATTTTCTTAGGAGGATTGGCGCTATTATTGATGGCGTTGATGACTCCAAGACTATCTCATTCAATAATGACATTTCGAAGACCCCTGTCTAGGCCTACCTGTAGTCCGGCGCAGAATGCTTGAGCTTCAGTTTGAAGCACAGTTGCACAGATCCTTGATGAACCTTATACTGAAAAATATCAATAACTTGACCAACAATGTCTCGGATAATGCCACCTATGTGACATTCCCGGAGAATTTAACAGAGGCATCTACATTTATCTTGTAGAAGCCCCTTGGTGGTTTTTGCCACCTTGTTATTTTTTGTTGCTTAGGTTTTGTGGAGTTTTTCTTTGGAAGAAGTCTTGTTCCAGTTTGCAATATTGGTGACTACATGTTATGTTGGGCCATTGTAGATACATGCTCGATTTCCTTTTTTCTTGAAGATAATGTTGTTTTTGAGTTCCAAATGGTTTGCCATGTGAAGCAAAGATCTTCAAAACGTTGATTTTCATTTTTTATTGACTCGAGGTCATCCAAGATCGAACTAGTTGATCTTAAGTTAATAAAAAAAAAATGGTTAGTTATTTGTGTATAATGAGTAATTAAAGCTCTAGTTATAGGACATTTCAGAAATAAATGGTAAGCATCTCCCTCTTTAGTGCTGCAAAGGAAACATTGAGAGGACACTCTATTAAAGTATCTATTTAGTCTTTCTTTTGTTGAGAGTTCATCTACCGCAAGCTTCCAGATAAAGTTTTGGGTCCTAGGTGGTAAATGAAACTTCCAAATCCAGTTGTATTCGCTATTTCCGACAGTTATAGTGCTGGTGATCTTATTTACAGTTACATGGGCATGAAATAGATCAAGGCCCTCAAATTTATTTTTTTGGTTAATTCATAACCTTATTCTTTAAATGCAATCTATACCTATTGAATCAAATACTCCATCCGTATGAAAATTTAACTCCTCTTAACTTTTCAACCTATTTATAAGGAGTTAAAAACTATACAAATATTATTTTAAACATAATATATATATATATATATATATATATATATATATATATATATATATTACTAATAAGTATAAAATTATGTAAAAATGTAAAAATAAATTCATATTTTATATAGTTTTTGACTCATTGAAAAATGTGTTAGAAAAATACAGGACTTAAGTATTTATTTTTTAAGTCAACCAATAACAGTTTTTTTTTTTTAAAAGTCAATAAAAGCAAGTTTTAATAAAAATCTTGTAACTCAATTCTTACGATTATTTACCTAAATAACCTAAAATGACATTTAAAAGTTGTACAAATTTTATAACCTTAAAAAAAAATTGAAGTCGATCCGGGCCTCAGCCCTCAGGGGCACATCTTAACGAACTTCTCAATTGTCAATGAAGGGAGTACAATGAAATTAGAAGTTCATGAAAAATAAGTACCAAAATAAAAAAGTGCATGAACTCTCAACAAAAGAAAGACTAAATATGCTAAATAAGATTCTTGAACATAATTTGAGGAACAAATTGATGGAGTTTTTGATGGGAGTAAATGAGAGTCTGATAGCGTGAGGAAACAGATTTAATCAAACATCTGCCAAATATGAATTAGATTCATTTCTCTGGTGCAACAACTTGTGACAGATTGATTTATCTACCAGTAAACAACGACCTTTTATAGCAAGGAAATATTTCGACAGTAGGCTCCCTTTTCCTCAAGCCATTCAGCTAGTTCCTCGATGATTTCACCCTGTTGTCGTTCACCTTTCCGGTAATTGTAGGTATATTCAATGCCTAATTGCCCAATTCTACCTATTGGTTTGCTAGAATTCGTTCAGATTGATCATTTTGCCCAAGTATTATTGGCCGGGTAGGGTGGGCCGCTGAAAGGTGTTGTGAAGCAGCCATAGAATGGATACTTTGGAGCTCAGGGTGAGAGTTCTCTGAAAATCCACTCTAGTATTTGGACTTCTAAGTAAAGTGTATATCTTTGTATATTCACATAATAATATTATAACAAAATCAAATTTAGAAGTGCATGAAAAATAAGCACATGTTTTTGTTTCCATCTAAAATTCGTAATACATAAATACAAAGATTCGAATTCGTTGAATAGTAAATAAAATTAGTCACAGTCGTACCTATAAACACAAAATTTTCCACACGTTATTGCTCAAGATCTTAGACGCAGTCCAAAATCATGCATTTATAAGGAGAATGTAGAGCACAAAGAAATTGGCCTGCCTAGTGCTCACCCATGGCATCAACTCTGCATCCTCTTCTTATTGTGCTTCTTCTTACCCATCTTCTTATTTGCCAAAACACATGTTCAGCTACCCAATCTGATGCTGATGCACTCATCACTTGGGCTAACAGTTCATCTAATTCATGGTCATTGGACAACCGTCCTCTTAATGTCTGTAAGTGGAGACAAATCAAATGCAGCTCATCTGGTTCCATCTCTGAGATCGATTTCTCCGACATGGATCTAGATGGCACTCTCAACCATTTTAACTTCTCCGCATTTCCCAACCTCAAAAGCCTAGACCTCAGTGGCAATAATCTGAAAGGGTCCATACCTTCCTCAATAGGCCTCCTCAAGAATCTGCAAGTTCTTAATCTTAGTTATAACAACTTCAACTCTATCATTCCTCCGGAGCTTGGCCTGTGTACTAACCTCACTTCCCTTTCTCTAACTACAAATTACTTCAAAGGGAAACTGCCCATGGCCATGGCCAGTTGGACTCGACTTACCACTTTGGAACTCCAGTGGAATCAGTTCAACGGAACCATACCTCCTGAAATAGGCCACTTGACAAAACTTGAGGTTCTTTTACTTCACCATAACAACTTCTTTGGTTCGATCCCCCCAGAGATTGGGAGTCTGAAGAATTTGGTAGAGTTAGATCTTTCAGAAAATCATCTCATAAGTTTGGTCCCACCAGAAGTCGGAAATCTTAAAAGCTTGAAAGCACTTAATCTTGACTCCAATCTATTCGATGGAGAGCTCCCCCAAAACCTGTCCACTCTCACCAACTTACGGGCACTATCTTTGGTGAATAATAACTTCACCGGCACCATCCTACAGGACTTCGGAAAGAACAGTCCTTTTCTCACCACGGTCCGCTTCTCATTTAACCGCTTTTCAGGTCAACTACCACCCCATCTGTGCAGCGGTCTTGCACTTGAAGAGTTAGCACTCGATGGGAACAGCTTCATCGGGCCAGTTCCAGATTGCTTGAGGAGCTGTTCAGGACTACAGATAGTCCGGTTAGAGGGTAACCAGTTCACGGGTAACATTTCTGAGGCATTTGGAAATCATCCGCATCTTTCTTTTTTTAAAGCAAGCAATAACCACTTTTATGATGAACTTTCTTATGGGTTACTAAGCTCTTCCAATCTCACTAGTTTGGAGTTGGATGGAAATAGACTTTCAGGCCAAATACCGGCTAAGCTTAGACAATTGAGCAACTTGGTCAAGCTATCCCTCAACTCAAATCAGCTATCAGGGCCGATCCCAGTTGAGCTGGGATTTCTACCGTCTCTACTCACCATCGACTTGAGCAAAAACCATTTGGTTGGGCAAGTTCCAATAAGCATAGGCTATTTAATAAACCTGCAGTCTCTCAACTTGTCAGAGAATAACTTGACGGGAATCATTCCGGCAGAGCTTACAAACTGCATTCAATTGCTGGATTTGAACATGTCCCACAACCATCTCTCGGGTACTATCCCACCCGGGCTATTTAATCTGCAAAGAAGATTAGTCCTTGATCTCTCTCACAATGATCTTACGGTGGCCGTTACGGGTCAAGTACCGAATGACGACTTTCACCATGGAATGAATGTCAGCAAGAAAACCATCAAGATTATAGCAGCAAGTGTTCCATTTGCTTGTATCATACTCCTGATCACAATATCCATGGCTGTGATTTTAGCTTGTCGGAAGAAATCAAAGAAGAGAATCACAAGCGAGGAGAACAGTATGATGGAGGTGTGGAGTGGTGAGGCAAAATTCAAATTCCGTGAGGTTATCAAGGCCACCGAAGACTTCAATGAGGGATACTGCATAGGTAAAGGCGGATTTGGTGGTGTATACAAAGCAGTTCTCAGAAAAGGTCAGGTGTTTGCTGTCAAACAGCTTATAGATACTTCAGAGTTCAGTGAACCCGTAAAGGAGTGGAGCTTTATAAATGAGGTTCGGACATTAACAAAAGTCAGGCATCGGAATGTCATCAAGCTGCACGGGTTCTGTTACTGGAGGAGAAGGATGTACCTCATGTACGACTACATTGAGAGAGGTAGTCTGGGGAAGATTTTATGTAGTGAAGATGGAGTGAAGGAGTTAAGTTGGGAAAGCCGATTGAAGATTGTACATGGATTAGCATATGCCCTCGCGTACCTGCATCATGATTG
Organism: Persicaria tinctoria; assembly: GCA_037127255.1. NCBI lineage: Eukaryota > Viridiplantae > Streptophyta > Magnoliopsida > Caryophyllales > Polygonaceae > Persicaria > Persicaria tinctoria. The sequence continues at coordinate 79,347,854 of JBANSL010000004.1, read as the reverse complement.
CTTCCCGCCTATAGTTCACCGCGATGTATCCATTAACAACGTCTTGCTGGATGATGAATTTGAGCCAAAGCTTTCGGACTTTGGCACTGCAAGATTGATAAGCCCAGATAAATCCAACTGGACCTCAGTCGTTGGATCACTTGGTTACATGGCACCAGGTAAAACATAGAATAAAGTTTTCATTCTGTACATGCCAGATCATGAATTAGTAACTGCATCCAATCTCCAAAAAATCTCAATTGCTTAGAACATTCTATTTTTTTGATACTGCATCCATTTTCATATCTTTTATTCGACTTGGTAAATATTGATTATGAACTTTGTTTCCCTTTTGTTGGCAGAGCTGGCTCAAACGATGAGAGTCACACCAAAATGCGATGTTTATAGCTTCGGGGTTGTGGCATTGGAAATTATGATGGGAAAACACCCTGGAGACCTTCTAAACTCGCTTCTACCATCATTACCAATGAACAATCATCAAGAGCTGCTTTTGAGCGGTGTGTTGGATGATCGAATTCCCCCACCAGGCAGGAATCTATCAACTGGCTTAATGCTGACAATCAGAGTATCTTTGCTCTGCACAACTCCTAAACCGGAGTTGAGACCCACGATGCGTCAAGTGGGAAACGCTTTTTCGTACCATTCAAAGGCTTCCTTGGCCGAGCTCTTCACGACCAATTAGATACTGTTACTTTCTTTCTTCTCCTTGTTGATCCAATCTTGTAAGTGATGTTTTTGCCTTTCAATTAAAGATTCTCTGATGACCCTGGCTCAGTTTCAAATGGAATGCGAGGTGCAGGTTGTGCAAGCAAGTAGTTGAGAAGAAGTGTACGTGTGTAACAGAAAGGAGCCTATGCCTACTCCTGTACATTGTTGATTCAATCATCAATTCAATAAAACAAATTCAGTTGCTTCATTCTCTCTTCCTTTCTTTGCTTCTGCATTCACAAAATGTAACATGGTATCAGTTAGGTTTTCGATTCTTTGAGTTCTCGGTGTCCTTCCAAGGCGTTTCAGCTTTACCTCTCAAGTCGTCATCTTCAAGCGGCAGGGATCCTCTCAGCGATTTCCTCCTCCTTCCGCCGTCGATCCTCTCAGCGAGCTTTACCTCCACAATTCCGATCATCCAAGCTATGTTCTCTCTACGAACTTGCTGGATGACAGGAATTATCACCATTGGAGGCGCTCCGTCGAGGTTTCTCTCCTCACATAGATCAATTGCTTCGTTCTCGGTTCGTTCAAACCCTAGAAGTAGCAGTCATGGCGGACAGCACAAATTCGAACGAATGGCAGCAGGTGACAAATTCGCAACAAGCATCGATAGTTCCATGTAGGTATACAACTTGATACATATTTGTTAGTGACACATCTGGTGGTTAGTTTTCGATGGGATTAGGTTTTCCGGAATATCTGCCAACTATGACTCTATGAAGATTGTGCAGGTATCGACCGATGGAATTCCACACCTGCTGCATCATGATTGTTTCTCCCCCGTAGTTGAATCAGAGCTTAGGGGCCTTTAGAGGATCTAACTAGACAAAGCTGCTGGATAGTAAGGTGCAATCTACTTCCATATCCAAGTCAGTTGAATCTGTGCATATTTATAGCTGTTTAGTTGAATCTGTGGATATTTCTAACTCCGGTTATGTCCTGCTGGACTTCTTTCACAATACAGCAGTCATTTTCCAATGTCACTCTGTAAATTCTAGTGTTTAACACAAAGTGTGCGTCTGAGTTTATCTATTACTTTAGAATCTCATTACTTTAGAATCTCAAGCTGAGGCAAACTCGAAGCCTCATTGTCAATAAACATATCAAATGGATTAGAAAGAAACGCAATAGGAAATCAAGAGGATTTCAGGATTACAGTATTAACAAATTCCATGACTGTAGGGGGGAATATTACAGTAATTTGTTAATGGCGTAATCCTAAAAACCATTTGAGGAACAAATAGGATTCTTGAACATAATTAGTAATTTGTTTGCTCTAGTTGGTAAAAAGCAGGACAGTAAAGTCAAGAAAATTTGAAATATGCTAAATAGGATTCTTGAACATAATTTGAGGAACAAATTCATGGAATTTTCGACGGGAGTAAATGAGAGTCTGATAGCGTGAGGAAACAGATTTAATCAAAGATCTGCCAAATATGAATTAGATTCATTTATCTGTTGCAACAAACAACGACCTTGTCTAGGAAGAAAATATTTTGAGAGTAGGCTCCCTTTTCATCAAGCCATTCCGCTAGTTCCTCGATGATTTCACCCCTGTTGCCTTTCACCTTACCGGTAATGGTAGTTATATTCAATGCCTGGTTGCCCAATTCTACATATTTGTTTTCTAGAATTCATTCAAATTGATCATTTTGCCCAAGTATTATTGGGTAGAGTGGGTCTTTATGTAAGTTTTTTCTTAGATCAATTAACCCTTGGGAGAATATTTTCAATAAAACCATCAAGCTCAACAATATGATGGAGACGTCAACATTCAAATGGATACTTTGGAGCTCTCAGGGTGGCCATTGAAGCAATGGAGCTTTGAGGTGGAGGACGTCTACCTTATGCAGGACTACATTGAGGAAGGTATCTTTCTGGGTATTGGCAGTTGCACTTTCAGACCTGCATCATGATTGTTTTTCACCCATGGTTTAATAGGAGCTTTGGTATCTAGGTAGCTAATGATTGGATACATCCAACTAGACCTTAGCAGCTGCTGGAGCCTGGATTGGATGATCATATCGCTCCAGGTAAGGTGAAGTCTACTTCCATATTCAAGTCTTTTAGTAGGAGGACATTGATATATTTTTTTTCAAACAATGGGACTTTTATTGCAATTTCTGGTAGGGCTCCAATGAGAGTTCGTTAATTCACTCTTTCCTCCTCAGTTCCTCGCTCTTCTCACAAAAATACTCAAGTAACTTTATTGCAATTTTGGGATCCGTGACAACTCAAGTAACTTTTCAAAGCTTTTGGTTTTAATATTATAAAGTTTTAAATGAGGTAAATATAAGATTTTAGTTTAATTAGCTTTTGGAATTTGATTTTCAACAGTTACTTACCTCAAGCTTTTAGGAGTTTTTAACAAACAAAAAATCCTTAGTAAAAAAGGAGCCATTAATAGAATGGATTCAATGAAAAACCTCCCCCCCCACCCCATTGATTATGTCTCTGAATTGTTATATATCTTCTTATTTAATTTATTTGAAAATACAAATGAAAAAATGATATTTTTCATTTCTATTTTGTGGGATATTATGTACTAGGAATTTTGCTTGGGTAATCAAAATATATCTTTATAACTTAAAATAAGTATTGGTGTATCATGTATTCCTTAAAATTTTGAATGATTTTTATAATATCGCCGTTTATTTTTTAAATCTCGACGATTAAAGAGAAATAGGGTATTATATATTATGATTTCAAACAAGCCGCTATGGTGAAATCGGTAGACACGCTGCTCTTAGGAAGCAGTGCTAGATAGTCTATACATAGATCTATTCATTTTCTTCTTTCTCATCGACTAATTTGTATCAGCTACCATATCAGCTAGGGTTACCTAACACATTACTACCTTATAAACAATTAAATTTAATGCATGTTTAACACATCTAAATATCTAATTCATCAGCTTCAGCTACCCACCGGCTAAATATTACTCCCTCCGTTAATTAAAACTTGACGTTTTACTATTCACGCACGCTTTTTGAGGTGTTAAAAACTATATAAAATATTAACTTTTTTAAAATATTTTTTAAACAATTTTATACTTGTTACTATTAATTATGAGTTTATAAAAACAAATTTTAAAAAATGTTAATATTTCATATAGTTTTTATCATTATAAAAAAGCGTGCATGAATAGTAAACGACAAGTTTTAATTAACAGAGGGAGTACCAAACTGACCCTAAAATTGTCTTGTCAATAAGACTTTTCAATGTTGTCAATAGACTTTATGAACAAGATAAAGTGTCATTTCGCAATGAGAAATTCCAAATAATCACCCTCAATTTAGGGCCTTTTTTATATTTAAAAAACATATAACTTTTATTTAAAAAAAACACACAAATTACTCATTTTCTCCAATTCACACTTATTCCTTACTAATTAGTGTGAAACTTGGCCGGGGTGATTTTTTTTTTCAAAAATTTAAGAGATGGTGTATCTTGGTCCTTTTGGACAAATGTCCTTTTTATGAATTATGAATGGATTAGGGTGACTTTGAAAGAAATTAGGGAGAGGTGTGACTTTGAAAGATATAAGAAGTTTGGGTGGTTTTCTGCAAATTTACAACAATGTTTTTTCTTTCTGGGGTGAGAGTAGTCTTCTGTTTGGATTTCTATCATAGAATAGTCTTTGTAAATAGTGTGCTTTGACACTTGAATAGTCTGTTGTGGTGGAAGGACTTCATCACAACACACAACCCCAGGAAGAGGGGAATCTTCTCACTCACATAATCAAAACATTTGGTGTTTAATAAAATATATGATTAATTAAGAATGATAAAATATTTCTTCAGGTGTTAATTATTTTTTTATTGGATTTTGAATTGGAAATTAGAAAAGATGTATAATTTCGCATTGAAAATTGATGATGAAATGAATAATGAGTAAGATCAAAGATGATAGGTGGAAAATAGTCGAAATCATCAATTAGTGTGAGACAAAAGCTTGAGATTAAACATCAAACTTCAATTTTCAAACCATGTGAAATTCTTGATCATGAAATGTTTCCATGCATGAGATGTGAGCTTGCACATATTTTCCACTCATTTATTGTTTTGAAATTTTGGAATAAACCCAGCTGAGTCAAACTCGAAGCCACAAGTGGATTTTAAGATATAATAACACCATTAACAAGCTAGTTCACGTCCATAGCCCAAACAGATTAGCCTAACCATGGCATCAACTACTCTTTCTTTTCTTGCTCATCTTCTCATTTGCCTTTTGCTGTCTGTAGAAAGCACATCTTCTGCTACAACAGACGCGGAGGCACTCATCCATTGGAAAAATAACTTCTTTAATTCTCCAGCTGAACTCTCTTCATGGACAGACTCCAATCTTGCCACTGTATGTGAGTGGAGTGGCATCCGATGCAGCTCATCTGGTGCCATCTCTGAGATCAATGTCTCCGACATGGGTCTAAATGCAACACTTGACCAATTCAACTTCTCTGCATTTCCCAACCTCAAAAGCTTAAACGTCAGCAGCAACAGTCTGAATGGGCCTATACCATCCACCATTGCAAGCCTTGCCGAGCTTACCTACTTGAACCTGAGCAACAACCTTCTCGCTGGCAGCATTCCATCAGAGATTGGTCAGTTAACCCAACTTGAGTACTTGGACTTATACAACAATTACAACCTTGCGGGTATTATTCCTTACCAGATTAGCCATCTGCCGAATTTAAGGCACTTGGATCTTGGAGGTAACTTCCTAGCATCTCCTCGTAAAACCAAAAATAAGTATTTAGTAAAAGTGGATTGGTCCAAGTTTGTTCCCATGCCATTTCTAACCTATCTCAGTCTCGCTCTGAATAGTTTAAGCTCAGAGTTTCCACCTTTCATACTTGCTTCCAACAGACTGCTTCATCTTGACTTGTCACTTAACTCATTTTATGGAACAATACCACTTGCTTTATATACCAATCTTTCCAGTCTAGAGGTCCTCAAGCTGTACTCAAATTTGTTTGAAGGATCCATTTCCTCTTCAATAGGCCATCTCAAGAATCTACGACTTCTTGATCTTCATCAAAACCCGTTCAAGGACTCTACCATTCCCCCAGAGCTTGGCCTGTGCACAAACCTTACATACCTTTCTCTATCTGATAATTCATTAAAAGGGGAGCTGCCGGCATCATTGACCAATCTTAGGAAGATATCCAAATTAGGCTTATCCGACAATGATCTCTCAGGGGAGATCTCACCTGATTTCTGGGCCAATTGGACTCATCTTAGTGCTTTGCAGCTTCAGAACAATCAGTTCCATGGAACCATCCCTCGTGAAATAGGCCTCTTGACAAAAATTGCGGTTCTTTTTCTTTACAACAACACCTTCATTGGCTCAATCCCCACAGAGATTGGGAATCTGCAGGAATTGCTACAGTTAGATCTTTCAAGTAACTACCTCACAGGTTCTCTTCCTCCAAGCATATGGAACCTTGCAAACCTTACCGTCCTCCAGCTTTCCACCAATTATCTTTCCGGAGTATTGCTGCCGGAAATTGGAAATCTCAAACACGTGCAAGCACTTGGTCTTGACTTCAATCAATTCCAAGGAGAGCTCCCCAGCAACATATCTAACCTTGCCAATTTAGAGACACTATCTCTGATGAGTAACAACTTCTCTGGCATCATCCCACAGGATCTCGGAAGGTATAGCCCTCGGCTCACCAATGTTAGCTTCTCCGATAACAGCTTTTCGGGTCAACTACCACCGCATCTTTGCAGCGGTCATGCACTCGTAGAGTTAGCAGTCAGCAAGAACAACTTCACCGGGTCTATTCCAGATTGCTTGAGGAAGTGCTCAGAACTAGTGAAAGTCCGATTAGACAGTAACCAGTTTACGGGCAACATTTCAGAGGCATTTGAAATCCATCCAAACCTTTATTTTTTCAAAGCAAGCATGAACCACTTTGTTGGTGAAATTTCTCCCCTGTGGGCACGTTGTAGCAATCTCACTAATTTGGAGTTGGATGCAAATAGAATTTCAGGACAAATACCGGCAGAGCTTGGACAGTTGAGCAAACTAGAAACCCTAGCCCTCGATTCAAATCAGCTATCAGGGAATATCCCAATTGAGCTAGGACTTCTGGACTCTTTGGTTACAATGAATTTGAGCAGAAACCATTTGGTTGGGGAAGTCCCAGAGGGCATATGTAAAATGAAAGTTCTTCAATATCTTGATCTGTCAGAGAATGACTTGACAGGTTTGATTCCACAGAGGCTTGTCAATTGTACACAACTACTCACCTTGAATTTGTCGCATAACCATCTCTCTGGTACAATCCCGTCTCAGCTATCAAGTCTGGCCTTAATACAAGTCATTGATCTATCTTACAATGATCTGACTGGTCAAGTTCCGGGTGGCAATTTTCAAAATGGGATCTATACCGGGAACTCTGGTCTCTGTGGCAATTTTGTTCATGGATTGCCTTCTTGTAAAACTAGATCAAGTTTCAGGAAAACCATAATAATCACAGCAGTCACAGTTCCAGTTGCTTGTATTATACTCCTTGTGACATCTTTGGCTGTAATTTTAGCTTGTCGGAAGAAAGCAAAGAAGAGAATCACAAGTGAGGAGAACAGTATGTTGGAGGTGTGGAGTGGTGAGGCAAAATTCAAATTCAGCGAGATTATCAAGGCCACGGAAGAATTCAATGAGGGATACTGCATAGGTAAAGGCGGATTTGGCGGTGTATACAAAGCTGCACTCAGGAAAGGCCAGGTGTTTGCTGTCAAACAACTAATAGATACCACAGAGTTCAGTGAACCCGTAAAGGAGTGGAGCTTTGTAAATGAGGTTCGGACATTAACAAAAGTCAGGCACCGCAATGTCATCAAGCTGCACGGGTTTTGTTACTGGAGGAGAAGGATGTACCTCATGTATGACTATGTTGAGAATGGTAATCTGGGGAAGATTTTACGTTGTAAAGACGGAGCAAAGGAGCTAAGCTGGGAAAGAAGACTGAAGATTGTGCACGGATTAGCACATGCCCTTGCATACCTGCATCATGATTGCTTCCCGCCTATAGTTCACCGTGACGTATCCATCAACAATGTCTTGCTGGATGATGAATTTGAGCCAAAACTTTCGGACTTTGGCACTGCAAGATTGATAAGCCCGGATACCTGCAACTGGACCTCAGTGGTTGGATCACTTGGTTACATGGCTCCAGGTAACAAGGCTGATACTACATCATTTCCTTGTCTTTAATTATCTCAAATTGGTACAAACTGAGCATGACTATTGTTTCCCTTTGTTGATAGAGCTGGCTCAAACTATGAGAGTCACTCCAAAATGTGATGTTTATAGCTTCGGGGTTGTGGCCCTGGAAATTGTGATGGGAAAACGCCCAGGAGACCTTTTGCAGTCGCTTCTACCATCATCATCATCAATGAACAATCATCAAGAGTTGCTTATGAGTGGTGTGTTGGATGATCGAATTCCCCCACCAGGGAGGAATCTATCAAATGGATTAATGCTGACAATCAGAGTATCTTTGCTCTGCACTGCTCTTAAACCCGAGCTCAGACCCACAATGCGTCAAGTGGAAAACGCTTTTTCATCCCGTTCAAAGGCATCCTTGGCTGAGCTTTTCAAGACCACTTAGCTACTAGTGAGTAGTATTTAGTGGAATAATATTGCTTTTCAGTGATTGGTAACACCTGTATTTGGTTGAGCCTATGGAGGAGATTGTATACATGATTTATAAAGGCAGAATCTCTTCATAGTGTTTAAGCTGTACGCCTGTACAAGTAGTTCTCTCTAGTACTTGTTTTTCATTAATTAGAGTCTAATAACAGAAACTCATTCACTCTCTCTCTCTCTCTTCTATGTGCCCTCATATCTTTCCTCTCTTTGTCATAGTTGGATTTTTTTGATGATCTAAAGGCTGCTTAGTTAGCGGCAGATCTGCAACAAGCATAGATATGAGTGCTTCATGCTTTTGAGGAAAGCCTTGTTTGGATTCTTTAGAGTTCAATGCTAGAAATCGGATAATACAGGTGAGGTGTGCAGTTGGTTCCTTTAGAGTTCAATGCTAGAAATTTGCTGATTGTTCTTGTATAAAGCCTTGTTTGGATTAGATTGTGCAGGGGTTGAATCAGAGGTTTGGGACCTTTGGGCTTTGGCGTATCAAGGTTGACTCTATGAAGAGAAGGTGCATTTTACTTCCATATCCAAGTGTTTTACTTGAATCCCTGCATGTCTGTAGCTGTTTGCTTTCTCTGTAGGCAGAGTTGGCTAAAACAAGGGGATAATCAACTCTGGTTCAAACAAGGGAAAGATGTCAATTCCAGTTCAATGATAACAAGTTTGCACTTTTTATATGCCAATATATGTTGATTTCTTTCTTTCACACAACAGGGGTCGTTTCCAAAGTCATTTTGTGAATTCTAGTGTTAAACGCGTTTAGCTTTTTAAAGCCGGTGCTTGGTTTTGGACCCCTAAAAAGACCTTTTGCCTTGATATGATTTGAAGTTGGAAGTTGTAAAAGTGGGATTTTGATGATAAAAACAGATTGGCAGGAACCAGATCCGTCTAAGAACAAGCATAAAATTCGATCAGGTAATAGATCAAATTGGGCAAACTTCATCTAGGGTTTTCCCCTGGCAGCTGAGCTGCATTCATTCACTCTCTCGTGTCTCAAAATAACAGAAAGCAGGGCATTAAATACCCTATACAGCTGGGACAACATTTGTCCTTGTTCGAATATAAAACGCAATGCAGAAGCAAAGGAAAGGAATTGCACCGTTAGCTAGCTAAACATGATTAACTAACTAACTAATATGCTTATGACTCAAGCATCTTAATAGAAGTGCAGTTAGTGTATTTAGTAATTAACTAACTAACTAATATGGACTACGAAGTAGTATTTACTGGAATAATATTGTTTTACAGGTATTTGGTTCAGTCCCTATGCATATTGGAATTGGATACATGATTTATAATGACTAAATCTTTTTGAGTGATTTTTGCTGTATATATAGGATGCTGTATTTGTTTTTCCTGACTCGAGTCGCCTCTTCGCTCTCCTCTTGTGTACCTCATATCTTTCTTCTCCATGTTGGTTCAATCTTGTAATTGATCGTTCTGGAATTAATGAAATTCAATGTTTTCAATTACAAAGTTTCAATTGAAGATTTTCTGATGAGATTTTGAGTAATCAGTGATTTTGTGGAATATGTTGGAATATGCTAAATGAAATTCAATGTTTTCAATTACAAAGTTTCTTCTCCATGTTGGTTCAATCCTCCTCTATTTTGAGTAGTCAGTGAAATGTTGGAATATGCTAAATAGAATTCTTGACCATAATTTGAGGAGCAAACATCTACCAACCATTGCTGATTCATCCCCACCATCCATGAAACTAGCTGACGAATTCGGGAATGCACTCAGAGGTGCATTGCCGATTTCATGTGCACAGGTTCTAAACCATATATCGCTCCAGGTGAGATGAAGTCTACTTCCATATTCAAGTCTTTTAGTAGGAGGACATTCATATATTATTTGTCAAACAAGATAAATTTAGTGTCATTTTGCAGTGGGAAATTCCAAATAATAGCCCTCAATTGTATATAAAAAAAAGAACACTCATATTACTCATTTTATCCAAGTTACACCTATTCCTTAATTGGTGTGAAAATTGGGCGAATTTTTTTTTCCGAAAAATTTAAGAGGTGGTGTGTTTTGGTCCTTTTGGAAAAATGTCCTTTTTATGAATTATGAATGGATTAGGGTGACTTTCAAAGTCACCCTAATTTCTTTCAAAGTCACCCTAATCCATTCATAATTCATAAAAAGGACATTTTTCCAAAAGGACCAAAACACACCACCTCTTAAATTTTTATAATCTCTGTTCCCAGACCCTCACCCAAACTTCTTATAATCTCTGTTGTGGGTCTGGGAAAATCCACTCTATTATATTTATTGACACTTGATGACTTGAATAGTCTCTGTTGTGGTGGAAGGACTTCATCACAACCCCTCATCAATGATGGTTAATGGGTCATTCTCTGTTCATTTCATATTGGCATGGGCATATCATAGGTGGATGGCATCATGGCATGCAAATGCAAGTGTTAAACTTAAACAGCATGAGAACAAGTTATTTTATTTAATAAAAGTAATTGAAACTGAATTTAAAAATCACATAATATAAATAAGATGTGACCTTGCACAATGCACGTATATTTTGGAAAAAAATTCCACAAGATGTGACCGATTAAAACTGAGATGTGACCTTGCACCATGCACATATTTTTCCAGTCAATTATTGTTTGAAATTTTGGAAAAACCGAGTTGACTCAGACTCGAAGTCTCTTTGTCAATAAACATACCACATGGGGATTTTAAGACGACGCCATTAAAAAACAAGTTCATGTTGATAGCCCAGGCAAATCAATTAGCCGAACCATGGCATCAACTACTCATCCTCTTCTTGCCCATCTTCTCATTTGCCTCTTGCTGTTTGTAGAAAGCACATCTTCTGCTACAACAGATGCGGAGGCACTCATCCATTGGAAAAAGAGCTTCTTTTATTCTCTAGCTGACATCTCTTCATGGACAGACTCCAACCTTGCTGCTGTCTGCGAGTGGAGAGGCATCCGATGCAGCTCATCTGGTGCCATCTCTGAGATCAACGTCTCCGACGTGGGTCTAAATGCCACGCTTGACCAATTCAACTTCTCTGCATTTCCCAACCTCAAAAGTTTAGACCTCAGCAGCAACAGTCTGAGCGGGCCTATACCATCCGCCATTGGAAACCTTGTCGAGCTTACATACTTGAAACTGAGCAACAACCTTCTCACTGGCAGCATTCCATCTGAGATTGGTCAGTTAACACGACTTGAGTACTTGGACTTGTACAACAACATCAACCTTGGGGGCATTATTCCTTACCAGATTAGCCATCTGCCGAATTTAAGGTACTTGGATGTTGGAGGTAACAAACTAGCATCACCTCGTAAAACGAAAAATAAGTATTTAGTAACCGTGGATTGGTCCAAGTTTGTTCCCATGCCATTTCTAACCCATCTCAGTGTCGCAGGGAATAGTTTAAGCTCAGAATTTCCACCTTTCATACTTTCTTCCAACAGATTGCGTTACCTTGACTTGTCAGGAAACTGGTTTCATGGACTGATCCCACAGGTTATGTATACCAATCTTTCCAGTCTAGAGCTCCTCCGTCTTAACGCAAATTCGTTTGAAGGATCCATTTCCTCTTCAATAGGCCATCTAAAGAATCTGCAACATCTTGGTCTTAGTCGAAACATGTTCAACTCTACCATTCCCCCAGAGCTTGGCCTGTGTACCAACCTTACTTTCCTTGATCTAGCTTTTAATTCATTAACTGGGGGTCTGCCGGAGTCGTTGACCAACCTTAGGAAGATATCTGTGTTATACTTAAGCGGAAATGCTCTATCAGGAGAGATCTCACCTTATTTCTTGGGCAATTGGACTCAACTTACTTTTTTGGTACTTCCGGACAATCAGTTCCACGGAACCATCCCTCGTGAAATAGGCCTCTTGACAAAACTGGAGTTTCTTGATCTTTTCAACAACAGCTTTGTTGGCTCAATACCCACAGAGATTGGGAAGCTGACTGAATTGTTAGAGTTAGATCTTTCAATTAATCACCTCACAGGTTCTTTTCCTCCAAGCATATGCAACCTTCCAAACCTTATCTTCCTCCAGCTTTTCACCAATAATCTTTCCGGAGTACTGCCACCGGAAGTTGGAAATCTCATAAACTTGGAAATACTTAGTCTTGACTTCAATCAATTCCAAGGAGAGCTCCCCAGCAACATATCCAACCTTACCAATTTAGAGACACTATCTCTGATGAGTAACAACTTCTCTGGCATCATCCCACAGGATCTCGGAAGGTATAGCTTTCGGCTCGCCAATGTTAACTTTTCCGACAACAGCTTTTCGGGACAACTACCACCGCATCTTTGCAGCTATTTTGCACTGAAAGAGTTAACAGTCAGCAACAACAACTTCACCGGGCCTATTCCAGATTGCTTGAGGAAGTGTTCAGAACTAGTGAAAGTCCGGTTAGACAGTAACCAGTTTACGGGTAACATCTCCGAGGCATTTGAAATCCATCAAAACCTTTCTTTTTTCAAAGCAAGCATGAACCACTTTGTTGGTGAAATTTCTCCCCAGTGGGCACGTTGTAGCAGTCTCATTAATTTGGAGTTGGATGGAAATATAATTTCAGGCCAAATACCGGCAGAGCTTGGACAATTGAGCAAATTAGAAACCCTAGCCCTCGATTCAAATCAGCTATCAGGGAACATCCCAATTGAGCTAGGACTTCTGGACTCTTTGGTTACAATGACTTTGAGCAAAAACCATTTGGTTGGGGAAGTCCCACAGAGAATAGGTCAAATGGAAGTTCTTCAATATCTTGATCTGTCAGAGAATGAGTTGACAGGTTTGATTCCACAGAGGCTTGTCAACTGTGCACAACTACTCACCTTGAATTTGTCCCATAACCATCTCTCTGGTACAATCCCGTCTCAGCTATCAAGTCTGGCCTTGATACAAGTCATTGATCTATCTTATAATGATCTGACTGGTGAAGTTCCTGGTGGCAATTTTCAAAATGGGATCTATACTGGGAACTCTGGTCTCTGTGGCAATTTTCTTCATGGATTGCCTTCTTGTAAAACTAGATCAAGTTTCAAGAAGACCATAATAATCACAGCAGTCACAGTTCCAGTTGCTTGTATTATACTCCTTGTGACATCTCTGGCTGTAATTTTAGCTTGTCGGAAGAAATCAAAGAAGAGAATCACAAGTGAGGAGAACAGTATGTTGGAGGTGTGGAGTGGTGAGGCAAAATTCAAATTCTGTGAGATTATCAAGGCCACGGAAGAGTTCAACGAGGGATACTGCATAGGTAAAGGCGGATTTGGCGGTGTATACAAAGCTGCACTCAGGAAAGGCCAGGTGTTTGCTGTCAAACAACTGATAGATACTTCAGAGTTCAGTGAACCCGTGAAGGAGTGGAGCTTTGTAAATGAGGTTCGGACATTAACAAAAGTCAGGCACCGCAATGTCATCAAGCTGCACGGGTTTTGTTACTGGAGGAGAAGGATGTACCTCATGTATGACTATGTTGAGAATGGTAATCTGGGGAAGATTTTACGTTGTAAAGACGGAGCAAAGGAGCTAAGCTGGGAAAGAAGACTGAAGATTGTGCACGGATTAGCACATGCCCTTGCATACCTGCATCATGATTGCTTCCCGCCTATAGTTCACCGTGACGTATCCATCAACAATGTCTTGCTGGATGATGAATTTGAGCCAAAACTTTCGGACTTTGGTACTGCGAGGTTTATTAACCCTGATACATCCAACTGGACCTCAATCGTTGGATCACCTGGTTACATGGCTCCAGGTAATATGGCCAAAATCTGCATCTAATCCATATTTTTTACTTCAACAAATACATGATTGTTGTTTTCCTTGCGACTGATACTGCCATCGATTTCTGTATATCATTTACTTTGGGTACATTGGTTATGATTATTTTTTTCCGTTTGGTGGCAGAGCTGGCTCAAACTGCGAGAGTGACTCCAAAATGTGATGTCTATAGCTTCGGAGTCGTGGCACTGGAAATTGTGATGGGAAAACACCCAGGGGACCTTCTAGATTCACTTCTACCATCATCGTCATCTTTGAACAATCATCAAGAGCTGCTTATGAGTGGTGTGTTGGATGACCGACTCTCCCCGCCAGGGAGGAATCTAACTGATAGATTGATGCTGGGAATCAGAGTATCATTGCTCTGCACAAGTCCTAAACCTGAGTCAAGACCAACAATGCATAAAGTGGCACACGCTTTCTCATCACGTTCAAAGGCTTCCTTGGCCGAGCTTTTCAAGACCACTTAGCTACTGTTCTTTATTGGAACAATATTGAATTTTCTTTTTCCAGATATTGGTATCAGCACCTATGTATTTGGTTCAATCTCCATGGACTATAGAGCCAATGGAGGTTGGATATAAGATTTATAACAGTTAAATCCCTTTCATAGTCTCTAAGCTATACTAGTAGTTCTCTGCTGTATTTGTTTCTCTTTGTTCTCTCTCCTATGTGTCTTCGTATCTTTCTTACCCTTGTTGATCCAATCTTGTAATTGATCATCTTGATATCAATGAAATTCCAATCTTTTCTCTTCAACTGACGATTCACTGATGATACTGGTTCAGCTTTACATGGTCTGAGAGCAGCAGGTTGATCAAAGGGATTGCTTCATTCTCGATTTGTTCAAACCCTAGAAGTAGTAGTCAGGGTGGACAGCACAAAATCAAAGGTTTGGCAGTAGGTGACAGATCAACAACAAAGATTGATAGTTTCAAATTATCTACTCAGCCTATCAAAATCATACAATTCAGGTGCGCATTTGGTTCCTTTAAGCACTGGGGAGCAATGATGAGATAAGGCTTGAGAATGATCTCGAGAGTGCAAAAGGATAAAGCTGAGGGAATTCGCTTGAAGAACTCAGTGCGTTGGAGGGGAACTCGGGAGGACAAGTTGGAGCTCCCTTATTTCGCATTGATTTGTTTTTGAAAGAGTAATATGAATGAATACAGCACAATTACCACACTAGATTATCCTCGAAATCTCAAATCGGCGATTGTCGGAGATTCGCCCCCATCATTTTACGCTCAATTCTTTCTTTGGTGCTCGGACGACGGAATCGCACTGATTCGGTAAGGTCGCGAGAATGATGAGAGAGGAGATGAATTTGGAGGAGAGAGAGAGAGATTAGAAGAGGGAGTGCAGATAGTGAGATCTAAGGCCAAGGAAGAGGAATTGAGGAGGGAACGGCAGCCATGGGAAGGATCGAGTGAGATCCGCCATTGGAGAGGACTGGAGATCGAGAAGAGAGAACGAAATTATTTTGGACCGTTGTGTAAATTCTAATAAGGGTGTGTTTGGTAATGATATCTAGATATCAGATATCGGGCTGATATCTGATATCTAGTGTTTGGTTGGGTTATCCTCATATCACTTGATATACTAATCCACCCAAATATGATATCCCCAAATTTTGGGAGGTATAGAACCCTGATATCAGATATCAGATTCTCGCCTCGCCTCTCGCCGTCTTCTTGCGCTCTCTACTGACGCTCTTCGCTTCTCGCCCTCTCTACTGCTGCACGCTGCTCTTCGCTTCCTCATGTACTTCTCCTCTTCCTCTCTTAATTCCGTTTTTTGCTGCATCTGAGTTTTGATTCGAGTTTGTTGCTGCATCTTTGTTTGTTGAGTTTTCTTCGTTTGTTGCTGCGTTCGTTTGTTGATGCCTTCGTTTGTTGCTGCCTTCATTGTTGCGGCCTTCGTTTATGCTTCTTTCGTTGTTGCTGCATCTGAGTTTTGTTCTTCGTTTGTTGCTGCATCTTTGTTTTCTTCTTAATTCCGTTTTTGCCTAGGGTTTCTATTTCAATCGTTGTTGCTGAGTTTTATTCAATCCATATATATAGTGATGCATTCTTATATCTGATATCTAGCAGCTCTACAATATTGGTATGTTTATTTGGGAATTTGGCTCTACAATATTGATATGTTTATTTCTATTTACAAAATGTCTGATATCTAATATCTAGCAGCTCATTACCAAACAGCATATAGATATCAGAAATGATATCTGATATCTTACAGCATACCAAACAGGGATATCAAGATATCAGCTGATATCGATATACTTGATATCGATATCGATATCGATATCTGATATCTGATATCTAGATATCATTACCAAACACACCCTAACAGAAACGCCTTTTCTCTCATATGTGCCGTCGTATCTTTCTTCTCCTGTCAATTGAAGATTTCCTTTCAATTGAAGATTCTCCGATGTAGATGGTGTACTTTCATAAGTTTTAACAGCTTGTACAATTTCGCTGAACACTTTGGGTTATAAGTGTGATGGGCTAAATAGGAAACCAAGATCTGCCGGTCTTTATGGTTTGGGCTTTGATCCAACCCTAAAGGGCCCTATCTTGTGTATGCCTAAAGCCCAATCTCGCTAACCCTAGCTAGAGGCCCTTGTCACCGACGATACTCTGCGTTTTGGGTTCAAGGAGTATTATATATACTCTCTTCGGGCTAAAACCCTAGTTGAGTTCCACTGTTCCAAAAGCCGCTCTCCTATTCACATAAAGGAAGCTGCTCTCCGACGCCACTTCTAGGGTTTCTTCATTTACTGCTTCGTCATCACTCATCCAAGGTCTTCTGATGGTGGTCGATGAAGCTTCTGGTATTTGGGTGCTCGTCTGCTGGTGGATCTAAAGGAGTTGTGTGGATCTCCGACTTCAAAGCTCCTCTCTGAAGTCGTCGTCGTCTTGGAAAGGGAGTTCCTCTTCTTTTCTTCATTATAGGGTTCTAGTTTAGTGTTTCTGCAGATTGTAAGCTTGCTTGTGTTTGTATGCCTCTTGACATTGCCCCTGAATGTAACTCCTTATTCATATTTAGTGGATTTAGGGCCTGACTCTCGAGGCCCCGCAGATGTAGGTGAAATACCCGAACTGCGTAAACAATTGCTTGTGTCTTACATTCTGTTTCCCACTTTACTTGTTTCGAATCCTTTGCTTATTACTCGTTGATGATACTCTGAAGTTGTTCCTTACATTCCGCATATCCATTCCTCGTTTGTTTGGATTCTACAATTGGTATCAGAGCCCTGGTTCCTTAGGGTGTCTTCTCTGAGTGATAATCTATGTTTCTCCTTAAGCTTTTCAGATCGTGTGAACTACAAGTTCTTAGATCTGTAACTAAGGATCTTTGGGCAAGCGGGTTACTCCTACCTTGCTCTTCTGCTGTGTTTTCTCTTGCTGTTTTTCTTTTAGATCTGGTTGTCGTATCTTGTTGTCTTTACATTATGTCTGAGTCTTCTGTTCGAATTAAATCCTATGATGGATGTTCTAACTTTGCTATGTGGCAGGTGAAAATGAAGGCCATCCTCATCAAGGAGAAATGTTGGTCAGCTGTGATTGACAAGTATCCTGACAAGCTTGAGAAAGCTGACAGAGAGGAAATGGACCAAATAGCTCATAGTGAGATCATGATTCGACTCACAGATGAGGTTGCTAGACAAGTGCTTACTAAGACAACTTCCAAAGGTCTTTGGGAGGCTCTGGAAGCTACTTTTTTGGTAAAATCTCTCCCTAGCCGCATAAATTTTCTCTGTCGTCTATTTAACTTCAAAATGGATGCTCATATGTCTTTGAATGACAATCTTGATAAGTTTCTGACTATGATACAAGACCTTGAACGCTGTGGTGATAAAATAACTGAATTACATCAAGCTGTTTTGATTCTGAATTCTCTACCTGCTCAATTTGACACTTTCAAAGATGTTATACAGTTTAGTAGGGAGGATTTTGATAAAACTAAGGTCATAGAAGCTATCATGTAGAAAAATGATGTCATGAAAGTCTTTAAGACAAAGCAAGAAGTTAAAACTTAAAAGTGAAGCTTTGATGGATAGAGCTAAGTTTAGAAATCAGAAGAAAAATCAGAATAAGAACAAGAAAAATGACAACTCTGACAACATGAAAACTGAATCTTCTGATAAAACTTCATCTGATAAGAGCTCCCTTAAATGCAAATATTGTTCCAAAGATGGTCATCTAGAAAAAGATTGCTATAAGAGGAAGAAAGATGAAGCTAGGAAGAATAAAGCTGTATCTGCTATTCTTGAATCTCAGCCTAATAATTCTCATGAACTGCTTTGTGTTGCATCTGATATGTCTGCTTCTGATGTTTGGATTATTGACTCTGGCTGCACTATTCATGCTACACCCAATAAGCATTTTTTCTCTGATATTAAATTGTTTAATGAGGGAACTATGATGCTTGGGGATCATTCAGTACTGGATATTAAGGGCATAGGGTCTGTTCCTATTAGGATGCATGATGGTAAAGTGAGAATTATTCAAAATGTTAGATGGGTGCCTGAGTTAAGGAGAAATCATCTTTCTGAAAGTGTGTTTGATGATCTAAACTGTGACATCAATGTTAAGAAAGGTATGAAAACTGTTTCTAGAAATGGAAGGGTTCTGATTAAAAGGATAAAGAAAAAAGGCCTCTATCATGTTATAACTGAATCTGATCAGTCTCAATCTGCTTACTTGTCTGAGAAAAAGAAACCTAAGCTCATGAATCTTGGTCAAACTTTGCTCTGGCATAACAGGCTTGGCCATGTTGGCAATAAGGGCTTATTTGAGTTATATAAAAATGGAGTTTTTTATTCTAAGCCTGCTCATATTGATTTCTGTGAAAATTGCATTATGGGAAAGCATACTAAACTGGCTTTTAAACCTTCTGCTTGTTCTGCTAATCTCCCTCTTGAGTATGTACATGCAGACCTCTGGGGTCCAGCACAGGTGGATACAATAGGTGGGAAAAGATACTTCCTATCTCTTGTAGACCATTACAGTAGAAAGGTCTGGATTTACTTGCAGAGGACAAAGAATGAAGCTTTTGATCACTTTAAAAGCTAGAAGGTAAAGGTAGAAAAAGAATCTGGTCATGTCCTTAAATGTTTCAGGACAGACAATGGTTTGGAGTTCTGCAATGCAGAGTTTGACTCCTACTGTAAGCAGCATGGTGTTAAGAGGCACCTCACTATCCCTGGGACTCCCCAACAGAACGGTATAGCAGAAAGAATGAACAGGACATTGCTCAACAAAGCTAGATGCATGTTGATCAGTGCTGGCATGAAGCATTTCCCTATGGGGAGAAGCTATTACTACTGCTGCCTACTTGATTAATAGAACTCCCTCATCAGCTATTGATTTTGAAACACCCCAGGAAAAATGGACAGGTAAACCAACAAACCTTGCCTTCCTGAAACCCTTTGGATGTTTGGCCTATAGCCACAAATGTGATGGCAAGCTCAACCCGAGAGCCCAGAAATGTGTGCTATTGGGCTTCCCAGAGGGTGTTAAGGGGTATAAGCTGTTGGTTATCCAGCCTGGGGGGTACAAAGTCATAGTTAGTAGGGATGTTATATTTAAGGAAGATGTTTTTTATTTTAGAGAATTGCAAACCACTTCCCTTGACACTAACCTGCAGGCACCTGAATCAGATAGCAGTGCAACTCATTTTTATATGCCATCAGATCATGATGACAATGAATCTGAGTTTGACAATGGTCACTCTCCCAGCAGTAACTTGTTACCAAATGAAGGAGATCAACCAGAAGAAGTACAACAAGGACTGGATCACAATCAGGGAGTTTCTTCTTCCTCTCAATCCCCTGCTCCCTCTGTTGACATTTCATCTTCTTCTCATGCTTCTGTTTCTGATCTGAATGATATTGATGTGTCTGCTTCTTCTATCCCTGAAGTTCCTGACCTTACTCATTATCAACTCACTAGGGATAGGTCACCTAGGGTTAAGAAACCAAACAAAAAGTATGAGAGTAACATTGTTGACTTTACTGTGCTTGTTTCTGAAGCTGTGAAATCATTTGTTCCTGACTTATATGAACAAGCTATAAAATGTCATCATGCTCATGAATGGAAACTTGCAATGCAAGAAAAAATTGAATCCATGCATCTTAATAATACCTGGTCTCTTGTCAAAAAACCTGATAGGGCTAGGACTATTGATTGCAGATGGATATTTAAATTAAAAGACAGCTCTAATCCTAAGGAACCTCCTAGGTATAAAGCTAGACTTGTTGCAAAAGGCTTTACTCAAAAATTTGGTGAAGATTATCATGATATCTTTGCTCCTGTGGTAAAGTACAAAACCATGAGACTCCTGCTTGCCATGACTGCAGTTTATGACTATGAATTAGAACAAATGGATGTTAAAACTGTATTCTTACACGGTGATTTGCATGAAACTATCTACATGACACAACCTAAAGGCTTTATTGATCGTGCTAATCCTGATTTTGTTTGTAAACTGCATAAATCCATCTATGGTCTTAAACAATCCCCTAGGCAGTGGAACAAGAAATTTGATTCATGCATGAAATGCCTTGGTTTCTGTAGAAGTGATTTTGATCCTTGCTTATATTTCAAAGATGTCAAAACTGACGATCCTCTCTTTGTGCTCCTTTATGTAGATGATCTTCTTCTTATTTCCAAGACAATCTTAAAGATTGACAAGCTGAAAACCAACCTGAAGAAGAACTTTGATATGAAGGACCTTGGATCTGCTCAAAAGATCTTAGGCATTAGCATCACTCGAGATAGAGCCAAGAGACTTATCTGGCTGTCACAAACAGACTACCTTTTAAAGGTGCTAGAAAGGTTCAACATGAAGGGGGTAACACCAAATGCTATTCCACTTGGAGCTCACCTTGATCTTTCTAAGCTCAAATCTCATATGTCAGCCTCTGAAGAAGCAAAAATGAAAGGGATCCCCTATGATGCAGCAGTGGGATCCATCATGTTTGCAATGATATGCTCAAGGCCAGATCTCTCCTTTGCTATGAGTGCTCTTAGCAGGCACATGTCTAACCCTGCTGAGAGGCATTGGGTATCCATGAAATATCTTTTGAAATATATTGCAGGGTCTTTAAATCTTGGTCTCATGTACTCCAAACACGATTCTAGCTGTGGACTGTCTGGATTTGTTGATGCAGATTATGTAGGGAACAAGGACAATAGGAAGTCTACTACTTCATATGTCTTCACTTGGGCTGGAAACTGCATATCTTGGAAATCACAACAACAACCAATAGTGGCCTTATCTTCAACCGAAGCTGAATACATAGCTGCCACTGAAGCTTGCAAGGAAGCCATATGGTTACAGGGAATTTTGAGGGAAATTCAAAGAAAGAACTACAAGACTGTCTTGAACATAGACAACCAAAGTGCTATCTATCTCTGTAAAGATCCCATGTACCATGAGCGCACCAAACACATTGACGTTCGTTTCCACTTCATCAGGAAGAAAGTGGAGAAGAAGGTCATCCTCATACAGAAGGTTGCTGGGGACTTGAACCCAGCTGACTTTGGCACCAAAATTGTCTCTGCTAACAAGTTTTTGTTTTGCAGAGACTATCTTCATATCAAAGATATGACTTAAGCCCTTAAATGGGCTAGGGTCGAGGACGGACCCAGAGACTCTAAATCCTGCTAAATTGTTTGCATGTTATTCATTGTAAACTTAGGAAATTACAGGGGGCAATTGTAGATGGTGTACTTTCATAAGTTTTAACAGCTTGTACAATTTTGCTGAACACTTTGGGTTATAAGTGTGATGGGCTAAATAGGAAACCAAGATCTGCTGGTCTTTATGGTTTGGGTTTTGATCCAACCCTAAATGGCCCTATCTTGTGTATGCCTAAAGCCCAATCTCGCTAACCCTAGCTAGAGCCCCTTGTCACTGACGATACTCTGCGTTTTGGCTTCAAGGAGTATTATATATACTCTCTTCGGGCTAAAACCCTAGTTGAGTTCCACTGTTCCAAAAGCCACTCTCCTCTTCACATAAAGGAAGCTGCTCTCCGACGCCACTTCTAGGGTTTCTTCATTTACTGCTTCGTCATCACTCATCCAAGGTCTTCTGATGGTGGTCGATGAAGCTTCTGGTATTTGGGTGCTCGTCTGCTGGTGGATCTAAAGGAGTTGTGTGGATCTCCGACTTCAAAGCTCATCTCTAAAGTCGTCGTCGTCTTGGAAAGGGAGTTCCTCTTCTTTTCTTCATTATAGGGTTCTAGTTTAGTGTTTCTGCAGATTGTAAGCTTGCTTGTGTTTGTATGCCTCTTGACATTGCCCCTGGATGTAACTCCTTATTCATATTTAGTGGATTTAGGGCCTGACTCTCGAGGCCCCGCAGATGTAGGTGAAATACCCGAACTGCGTAAACAATTGCTTGTGTCTTACATTCTGTTTCTCGCTTTACTTGTTTCGAATCCTTTGCTTATTACTCGTTGATGATACTCTGAAGTCGTTCCTTACATTCCGCATATCCATTCCTCGTTTGTTTGGTTTCTACATCCGATGATCCTGGCTCAGCTTCCTATGGAATGCTAGCTGCAGGTTGAGCAAAGAGATCAATTGCTTCATTCTCGATCGATTTGTTCAAACCCTAGAGAAGTTGCAGTCATGGCGGACAACACAAATTGGACAGAGTGGCAGCAAGTGACAGATCTGCAACAATGATCCTTTGTTAAATGTGGAGGTTAGTGACACATCTGCTGGTTAGCTTTCGATGAGATTAGATTTTGCGGAAGATCTGCAAGTGCAGGGATTAATTAAAGTCTAATGTTTTAGGACCTAAGCTGCTGGATCGTATGGTCATATGACTCGTATCACTGCAACCTCCAGGTAAGGTGCAATCTACTTCCATATCCAAGTTTTTTTTACTTGAATCTTTGCATGTTTATAGCTGTTTGCTTTCTCTTTAGAGTTTAGGCAAACTCGAAACCTTGTTGTCAATAAATGTATCAAACAGATTAGAAAAGCCATATGAAATCAAGTGGATTTTAGGAGTACAGTACTATCAAATTCTATACCATAACCCAACTCATATCCATATCAAAGAAATTCAATCTTTTCTGTTTCAATCAATCTCCGGTTGATCAATAATTATATGATCTAAATACATTGAGTTATAAGGATTAAACCATTCAATCCATGTGTATGATAACTACCTTACACTTTCAAAGTTAGATATAATACAGATCTAATCTTAATATGTACTACAAGCAAGGTCCAATTTCCATATATCTGTTAAGCCAGCTCGAGTTAGTTAGAATAGAAACTGGATTGCTGTTGGTCTGTTATAACAGATTGTGGCGTGTGAAGCACCTGTGTGTGCTCCCCTTTCCTTGCTCTATAAATACAGTTCACCATGTACTTCACAACTCGTTTTTCAATGTAATAAAATCTCTGATTTCTGAGAGTTCAGTTTTTCCTCTTCATTTCATTCTGAGTGTTCTTGAGTGATAGGTTAGATCAATTGATTCATAGCTGTAGAATCAATATGGTATCAGAGCTTGAGGATGTAAAGCTCTAATCGATCCTCGCTTCCGCAAGCAATTTGATCCAGCAAATCGGCAGGCGCTTCTGTAGTGGAGTGCGATTTCAACTCTTGAATCGCAAGCATCCATGGCGACTGTAACTGAAGATCTTGGAGCTCATTCAACTGAAAGACGACGACGAAATGATCTGATATCAGCTATGGATCTGCAGAATCCTTTGTTCATCCATCCTTCAGATAATTCAGGTATCACACTCACCACAATTCAATTGACTGGTGAGAATTTTAGGAGATGGAAGAAGGCTATGATGAAAGGCCTGTCTGTGAAGAACAAAATAGGATTCGTAGAAGGAACTGTGATTGAAAACTCTGAAAATTCGGCTTTGTGGAATAGATGCAACGACATGGTATGTTCATGGATCTTGAACACAGTGTCGAAAGAAATCTATGCCACTTTGGATGAATTCGACACTGCAAAGCAGATGTGGGATGATCTGCACGAGAGCTATGGCCAGAAAAATGGACCTTTGCTGTTTCAGATAAAGAAGGAACTGCAAGAATGCGAGCAAAGGAATATGGGAATCACTGAGTACTTCACAAAATTGAAGGGAGCCTGGCAGCAATTGACTGGTCTGTGTCCTCCAATTAGATGCAATTGTGGCAAATGTGATTGCAATGTCAATGGTCGCATTGAAGCAGCTGAGAATGAAGAAAAACTAATGAAGTTCTTGATGGGATTAAATGATCACTATGGAGCTGCTAGACGTCAGTTCTTGTTGTGCTCACCTCTCCCAACTGCAAGCTATGTACATTCATTTCTGATTCAAGATGAGACTAGCACGAGCAAGAGAGGAACAGACAAAGCCTCCACTTCTGCTGATGTGACTGCCATGTACAACAAGAAAGATGGAAAAGAGGCCAAAGATGGTGAACACCAAGGAAAGAAAAAGAAGTGCAGCCACTGTGAGGGGTACCATCCATCTGAGAAATGCTGGGAGGTGATAGGTTACCCGAGCTGGCACTCTAAAAGCAAGTACAAGCCACAGATGCAAAGGAACAGCACTGAGACCTCCAAGAAAAGTGGAAATGGAGGCTACAGAGCAAATGTCGTCACAGATAAAGCTCCAGAAGAGCAAGAAAACCTGATGCAAGGCCTGACTGCAGATCAGCAGAAGATGATGATGTCTCTCCTCAACATCATGAGCCAAGCACAACAATCAAACGATGTGATCATTGCAGGTACCTTATTCTGTGGTGTAGTGTCTCCTCTTACAGATTCTTGGCTTTTAGATAGTGGTGCAAATTACCATATGACTTGTGACTTGAAATATCTTACAAACATTGTGCCTATGATCCCTCCCTCACAAATACACTTTCCAGATGGCCACACTAGCAACATTACTCACTCTGGTAATGTATGCTTAACACCCTCTCTAACTCTTACAAATGTCCTATACATTCCAGACTTTAAATTGAACTTAGTGTCTTTAACAACTATTGTAAGGACACTACATTACCATGTTAATCTCAGACCCATCATGTGTCTTATCCAGGACCCTGTAAGGAGGAAACCTGTGGCAGCTGGTAGAGATATTGATGGGCTGTATCACTTAGTCCCTGAACCAGAGATTCACCTTCTCATCAATGAATCCCAGGAGATTGAAAAAACTCAAGGCACATTCTGTGCTAACACACCTATTATTCCTATGTTCCTTCCTCAGTCAAATTGTAAGTCTGATTTGAATGCTCTCTGGCATCTCAGACTAGGCCATGCACCTCTAGACAAACTTCTTCATGTACATTCCATTTCTCATGATATGAATAAAAATTCAGACCTTGCTTGTTCTGTTTGTCCAATTGCAAAGCAAACTAGAAATGTCTTTCACAAAAGCACATCTCATGCTAAACACATTTTTGAACTTGTTCATTGTGATCTTTGGGGGCCATATGAAACACCCACACACAATGGAAAAAGATATTTTCTGACTATAGTAGATGATAAAAGTAGGAGTGTTTGGGCTTACCTCTTAGCTCATAAATCTGACACTGCTACTGTTTTAAAAGATTTCTTTGCAAAGTGGAAAACCAGTTTGCCACCACTGTTAGAACTCTAAGAACTGATCAAGGAACTGAATTTTTCAACAATGATTTAAAAACCTTTCTATCTGATAAGGGCATCTTACATGAGAGCTCCTGCACAGCCACTCCCCAACAAAATGGAAGAGTGGAAATAAAACATTGATACATTTTGGAAACAGCTAGAGCTCTAAGATTTCACTCCTCTTTGCCCATTAAGTTTTGGGGAGATTGTATCCTCACTGCAACCTATCTGATAAACAGGTTACCTACACCTCTTCTTGGTCACAAATCTCCTTATGAAATTCTTTTTCAAACCACACCAGACTACTCTTTTCTGAAAGTTTTTGGATGTCTTTGTTTCATGTCTACTAGCTTTCAACACAAAAAGAAATTTGATATAAGATCTGACCTTGTGTTTTTGTGGGGTATCCCTTTGGTTTCAAAGGTTACAAAGTTTACAATTTACAAGATCACAAATGTTACATAAGTAGGGATGTGAAATTTGTGGAAGATTATTTCCCATTTGCCTCTGCAAATCCTTCAAAAATACCTGAGCAAGTAAATACACCAGTCATAGTCCCAGAGCCTTCACCCTCACCAGCTTATGTTGATGATTGGCCTTTTGACATGATCTCCATTGATCATAACTCTGATCAGCCAAACATTAATCCTCCCTCACCTCATGAGTCCCTAGCAGACTATTCTCCATCTCCTGTACCACCAACCTTTGATGCCATCTCTCCCTCTTCTCCCAATCCATCAACTCCTGGAAATGAGTGTGAGTCTCAGGCCCCTCTAAGACAATCTCACAGAATCACCAAACCTCCTCTCTAGTTAAAGGACTATGTGTGTACTGCTCATCTTGACTCTCCAGCTGCAAGGTCTGCCTCCTGCAGTAAGTCTCCCTACCCTCTATCTTCTTTTGTGTCTTACAAAAATTGCCCCACTGCATATAATACCTTCATTAGCAATAGTGCACCTCTATATGAACCCATGTCTGTAAGGGAAGCACTGCAATCACCTGAATGGTGCCAAGCAATGAACACAGAATTGGATGCTCTTGAAAGAACTCATACCTGGAAGATGGTTCCTCGTCCTATACATCAATCTGTTGTCACCTGCAAATGGCTATTCAAGCTCAAAGCTGATGGTACCCTGGATAGGTACAAAGCAAGGTTAGTAGCCCGTGGCTTCAGTCAAGTAGAAGGAATTGATCACTACAGTGAGACATTTGCACCTGTTGCAAAGATGATATTTGTAAGGACCTTACTGGCTATGGTAGCTGCTCAGGATTGGTCCATCTCTCAGTTGGATGTAACCAATGCATTTCTGCATGGTGATCTAGTAGAAGAGGTCTATATGGAATTTCCACCTGCTTACCAACTTCTCAAATCCTCTCAGCCAGCTGTTTAGGGGGAGTATGGGAAACAGAAACAACAAGCTCAACAGGATTTAGTGTGCAAGTTACAGAAATCCTTGTATGGATTAAAGAAAGCACCTAGGCAATGGTTTGCCAAATTCTCTGAAGTAGTTGTTACAGCAGAATTTGTGCAATCAGAATATGACCATTCCTTATTCATAAAAAGGAATGGAAAAAGGATCACATCTCTATTGGTTTATGTAGATGACATGATCATCACAGGAAATGATGAAGATGAAATAAGCAAGCTCAAGGCTCATCTTCACAAGAATTTCCAGATGAAAGAGTTAGGTGATCTCAGATATTTCTTGGGGATTGAGATAGACAGAAATGACAAGGGATTATTCCTAAACCAAAGAAAGTATGCTCTAGAACTGTTAGCTGAGACTGGAATGACAGATGCAAAACCTGTGGCTACTCCCTTGGATCCTCGTGTAAAGCTCAGTCTAGATGGAGTTAAGGAAGGAGTAGATCAAGTGGCTTACAGGAGAATGGTAGGGAAACTGATTTACCTTACCATTACACGTCCAGACATATGCTATGCAGTGCAAATGCTCAGCCAGTTCATGCATGCTCCAAATATGGAACATTGGCAAGCTGCCAAACATGTACTAAGGTACCTGAAGAAAGCTCCAGGACAAGGACTTCTCTTGGCCAAAGAATCTAAACTACAGCTAAGGGCCTTCTGTGACTCTGATTGGCAAAGCTGCCCTATGACTAGGAAGTCATTGACTGGATTCTGTATATTGCTTGGAAACTCACTAATCTCATGGAGAACCAAGAAACAGTCCTATGTTGCCATGTCCACAGCTGAGGAAGAATATAGGGCCATGGCCATGACATGTTGTGAGATAACTTGGTTGGTAAATCTACTAGCTGATTTGGGTGTAAAGATGGAGCCAGTTCAGTTACACTGTGACAATCTATCTGCTCTACATATTGCCAAAAATCATGTATACCATGAAAGGACAAAGCACATTGAAGGTGAATGTCATGTGGTAAGGAATAAGGCTCTCAAGAAGGAGATAGTACTGGGCTACATCTCCACCAGAGAACAGCCAGCAGATATCTTCACTAAGACAGTGAATCAAGACATCTCTGGAAAAATGTTGCACAAGTTGGGAGTTGTCAATATGTTCCAACCATCAACTTGAGGGGGAGTGTTAAGCCGGCTCGAGTTAGTTAGAATAGAAACTGGATTGTTGTTGGTCTGTTATAACAGATTGTGGCGTGTGAAGCACCTGTGTGTGCTCCCCTTTCCTTGCTCTATAAATACAGTTCACCATGTACTTCACAACTCGTTTTTCAATGTAATAAAATCTCTGATTTCTGAGAGTTCAGTTTTTCCTCTTCATTTCATTGTGAGTGTTCTTGAGTGATAGGTTAGATCAATTGATTCATAGTTGTAGAATCAATAATATCCATCTACAAACAGAGTAAGATTTGAGCCATAACCTTTTAATGAATTGAAATTGACCACCCCTTGTTTGTTTAGAGTTCATTCCCTTTTAAAGTCAGAGGGTTTATGGCTGAATCGGTCATTGAGTTTTGAAAGATTGATCGCAATCAATTGACTAGCATCTATGATGCTAATCTTATTTTTGTAAAACGTTACTTTATAAGCTATAGAATAATGTTTTAGTTTGTACTCCATTTAAAAAAATTGTATTGACTATTTTCCTGTCTTAACTTAATTTGCCAAGTGTTTTATCTAGTGTGAATTTATATGTAGTATGACACAAGTTATGTATTCGAAGATTCCCAAAAAGTATTTGCCATTGGTTTCGATCAGATGAGTCTCCGTCAAGTCTCTGTCAAGCATCCGATGGGGTATACCAATAAAAAGAATAGGGGTCAATGGCACTGGTGTTCCAAACACGCCTGGCCTTAACAGACACAGGCATATCCACCAGTTGGGATTAACCATAAATGATGCATTACAAATATCTTACCATATATTTGTCTTTGAAGTCCATCAATAATCAAACTAGGAAAAATAGTCCATAGAAACAAGTTTTAATAAAAATCTTGTAAATCAAGAATTTTTTTTGGAAATAGCCAAAAATCACAAAAATATTCTGGAACTAGCCAAAATCTCAAACAATTTTGGGATTTAGCCAAAACAGAACAGCGACTTTGCCCAGGGTTTAAAAAAACTATTAAAATATATAAGTCGCTGTTACAAACAGCGACTCTAGGATTACTGCACCAGTCAACGAGATTCCCTGCCCGGCCCAGTAAGCTGTGCAAAGATTCGGCCTCGGGAATACATGAGTCGCTGTTATTAACAGCGACTCATCCCTCTCCTTCCACAAAAAACAAAACCGCCCCTCCTATTTAACCCTAACCCCTGAAGCCGAAACCTCCATCGCCGAACACCTTCAAATTGCGGAAGTCCCCTTCCTTCTTTCTACAACCCACGAGCCAATTAAAAACATCCAATAACCCAGATTAGTCCCAAATCCGGACGGAAACCGGCGCCTGCAGGAGGTGGAGATCGCTGCCGATTGGAGTTGGAAACCGCCGCCAGATCTTCCATTCCGGCAAGAGGTGGAGACGGCCGCCCGACAGGAGCAATTCGGAAGGCGACAACAACAACCTTGACCCCACAAGACCCCGACAATCCCGACAAAAAGGTAAGCAACGAAATCTTAATTTTGTATGTTGTCGGGAAAATATTATAATTGAAAAACATAGTTGTAGAATAGATTTATTTTTATAATCAGTTGTATAATTGATAGGTTTGGGAAAATCTTGAATTTAAGGTGGTGATAAAAAATGTAGTCATGAATTTTGAATGAAAATGATGAAATTATGTAGTTGTTGAAAGATTATAGGAAGTAATTTGGTATGATAAATAATGATGAAATTGTGGAAAATAAAATTATATGAAATGGTGGAATTTTAGATTAAGAAAATTAGAAATCTAGTTTGAAATTTTAGAAGCAAAAAATAAGGATGAATTTCTTTATGTTTTGCTATATGATCGATAATGTTGTGAAGTTGTAATTTCAGTTTTGTTATATGAATGAGTAGAAGTGACAAATTAATTATATAGTACATTCTAAAGAAAAAGGTAGGAAAATTTGGCAATTATTAACATATTGGTGAAATTAAGGAGTATATGAAATAGTAGAAGTGACAAATGATTTAGATAGTACAAGGATTATTAACAAGACATAATACATGTACATATAGATATGGATAACAACGGACAATATCTACCGTACGTCGATGGAGATGTTCGAGCAGATGCATTTGGGATAGACCATGAAGACGATTTGGATCAAGAAGAGGAGGGCACTGACGATCCGGAGGGGGAAGATGTCGAACTGACAAGGGAGAAGGCCAGTGAAATTATCATGAAAGCAGCTGCGGGTATAACTCCATCTTGGAACGTTGGGCACGATCCCATGCCCCAAGAGATGGACACATGGACAACATGGGACCCATCAACCACTTTCAAGTGCGGAATGGAATTCGAGAAGTGTTTGTTCTTCAGCAGCATAGAAAAGCTGGTATACCAGATCAAAGTGTACTCCATCTCCAACAAAAAATCGTTTAGGGTTGTGAAGCACAATACTAAGAGGTATGCAGCAGTATGTAGTCGAGCTGCTACTAGTGGATGTACATGGAAACTGAAGGCGAAGCACGTTGCTGATGGTCTTGGGTTATGGATGATAGTATCATACGCAGGTCCTCAAGATGATACATGCACGGAGCATATCAATGCCTGGAACAACCGTGAGGAGTCGACAGTGCAGCCTGTCCAGGGTTTCCCTCCATCATATGCGCATGATGAGTACATGCGTTGGTATAGAGCGCGCACCCGCTTGTTTATCAGCCGACAAACTATTGCCCCTCCCGCACGATACCAGCCGGCCGCACCTGACATTTACTCTTTGGTAAGTGAGTAGTTTATATCAATGGTCATCATAACATGGGCTAGGATAAACGTAACTCATGTATACTCGCATCCATTTTTAGGGGCACTACGTAGCTGACGTTGGCGATCGAGGGCGCCAAGTAGGTCAGATCGCGCAACAAGCATCCCAGTTGGACGACTACTCTGGTATGGCTGGTACCGTCGCATCGTTTGGGGAATATGTCTCCTCACAAAGCTCAGAGGTATTAGGACGAGTTTCTTTTGACCAGGCTTACTTCGGCGGCGGTTTCAGTGGTACGGGCGCGTCGTTTTCGCAATCTACCCCGCAGCAGACCCATCACTCTGGAGATGGAACCCAGTCTGGTTATGCTAGTCCTTCAGGATTCGAATCGGGATATGCTGGGTGGTCCGGGTATGGTCCCGCGACAAGATCTGCTAGCCATGTGCACTCTTCTGTATATGCTCAGCCTTCGAGTGTTGGGTTTGCATCGTCGTTCGAGTTCACACCTCCATCCGCTTCTGATTACATTCCTTCTTCACTCTCCCAGTGGGCAGAACAAACATTTTCTGCCTCCTACTGGGGTGCACCATCGCATATGTCTGCATCTGTCGGCCCTTCATATGATGCGAGCTCCTCGTTTACAGCGATGCTCTCGATGTCGTTATAGTCTATGGGTCCACTTCCGCCCTCTACTTCAATGGGTCATCATAATGTGCAAGAATCTCCCGCCTACCACCTACGACCCCGACAACCCGCGCGCCTACTCGCCTACATTAGCCGAGGAAGCGGTGTGGGAAGAGAACAACCAGCAAGAGGGTAACCAGGAGGACCATACAGATGGGGAGGATGAGGATCATCCAGCTAGTGGAGATGAAGAGGAGGGGAGTGACGATGATAGTGAGGAGGAAGATCATCTACAACGTAGTAGTCGTAGGCGATAGGATTATTATAGTATTATGGCTTGGATATTATTAGTTTCACTACCTTATGGTTTGACTTTTAAGTTAGAAACATCTTTTATACATTTTTATCTATAATTTGCAGTCGAACAATAATACTATATTCATCCTGAAAGTATGTCGATTTTCATAACGTCGTGTTTCAATTATCCGTAAATAAAATGTGGTAGTGTCGAATATCATAGCTAGATTAAATAGAGGATTAGAGGGTAGGTTATGGTTTCAGGGTGGAGAAGGATAAGTTGCTGTTCTTAACAGCGACTCATCAGGGAATATATTCCCCCCGCCAGAGGAGACAAGCCAGGCAGAGGACAGGTTATACCAGTAACCCTAGAGTCGCTGTTTGTAACAGCGACTCTGGTTTTTTTTTTTTTTTTTCGTTTTCAGTTTTTAAAATACACAAAATTTAAAAAAAAAAAATTAAAAAGGGAGAGTCGCTGTTACAAACAACGACTCTCCCTAAAAATGTATTTTTTTTTATTTCTGGTTACATTCATGAATTTAATACCGAAAATTTAAAAAAAACTGGAAATACACCCAAGTCGTTGTTTATAACAGCGACTTATATATTTTAATATATATTTTTTAAACCTTGGGCAAAGTCGCTGTTTGAAACAACGACTTTGCCCTGTGTTGGCTAAATCCTAAAATTGTTTGAGATTTTGGCTAGTTCCAGAATATTTTTGTGGTTTTTGGCTATTTCCAAAAAAAAAAATCGTAAATCAATCCCTTGTACCAATTATTTGTCTAAACAACCTAAAACATGACAAATTTTTCAATCATCAATGAAGAGAGTACTCGTTTTAAACCATTAATTAGACTTTAATTATAGGAATGAAATTACAAGTAAATAAGCATTTCAAATTCGTTGAATCGTAAAATAAAATTAGTCGTAGTCGTATGTATAAATGATACTCCGTATTTATGAGGTACATTTTCCACACGTTATAGCTGAAGAGTCCAACACAATCTTTAGACTTGAGTCAATAAACATGACTGTAGAGTCATGCGTTTTTAGCCAGGATGATGATCAAATCGATTTGGGAAGAAGAAAAGGAGAGTGTTGAGCCCGAAGAAATTAAATTGCGCTAACCACCCCAATGGCATCAACTTCCCATTCTCTTCTTATTGTGCTTCTTCTTACCCTTCTTCTTTTTTGCCAAAACACATCTTCAGCTTCCCAATCAGATTCTGATGCACTCCTCACTTGGGTTAACAGCTTATCTTATTCTGGGTTATTGTACAACAGACCTCTTAATGTCTGTAAGTGGAGTGAAATCCAATGCAGCTCATCTGGTTCCATCTCTGAGATCGATTTCTCCAACATGTATCTATATGGAACGCTTGACCATTTCAACTTCTCTGCATTTCCCAACCTCAAAAGCCTAAACCTTAGCATGAATTACCTGTATGGATCCATACCTTCTTCAATAGGCCTCCTCAAGAATCTGCAAGTTCTTGATCTTCATGGTAACATGTTCAACTCTAGCGTTCCTCTAGAGCTTGGCCTGTGTATTAACCTTACGTTCCTTTCTCTTGCTTCAAATTCATTGACCGGGGAGCTGCCACCGACTTTGGCAAGTTGGACTCAACTTAAACTTCAGATCAATCAGTTCCACGGAACCATACCTCCTGAAATAGGCCTCTTGAGAAAACTTGAGGTTCTTTTACTTTACGAAAACAACTTCATTGGTTCAATCCCCCCTGAGATTTGGAGTCTGGAGGAATTGCTACATTTAGATCTTTCCAATAGCTACCTCAATTGTACTATCCCACCTCAGCTATCAAATCTGCACAGGCTACACTATATATGTTCCAACACATATGCAGCTACTACAGAGGTTGAGGCATTCCTCACTTGGGCAAATACCTTGTCTTTCGATTTCTCATAGAGAAACGGCTCCAGTCCCGCTGATCCATGTAAGTGGAAGGGCATCCAATGCAGCTCATCTAGTTCCATCTCTGAGATCCATTTCTCCAATATGTATCTATATGGAACACTTGACCATTTCAACTTCTCTGCATTTCCCAACATCAAAAGCCTAAACCTCAGCATGAATTACCTATATGGATCCATACCTTCTTCAATAGGCCTTCTCAAGAATCTGCAAGTTCTTGATCTTAGTTATAACAGGTTCAACTCTATCATTCCTCCGGAGCTTGGCCTGTGTACTAACCTCACTTTCCTTTCTCTTGCTGCTAATTCATTCACCGGGGAGCTGCCCAAAACCCTGCCCAGTTGGACTCAACTTACCACTCTGGAACTCCAGAGCAATGATCAGTTCAACGGAACCATACCTCCTGAAATAGGCCACTTGACAAAACTTGAGGTTCTTTTACTTCACCATAACAACTTCTTTGGTTCGATCCCCCCAGAGATTAGGATTCTGAAGGAATTACTACAGTTAGATCTTTCAGCAAATCATCTCACAGGTTTGGTCCTGCCAGAAGTCGGAAATCTTAAAAGCTTGCAAGAACTTACTCTTGACTCCAATCTATTCCATGGAGAGCTCCCCCAAAACCTGTCCACTCTCACCAACTTACGGGCACTATCTTTGGTGAATAATAACTTCACCGGCACCATCCCACAGGACTTCGGAAAGAACAGTCCTTTTCTCACCAATATCAGCTTCTCATCTAACCGCTTTTCGGGTCAACTACCACCTCATCTGTGCAGCGGTCTTGCACTTGAAGAGTTAGCAGTCGATGGGAACCATTTCATCGGGCCAGTTCCAGATTGCTTGAGGAGCTGTTCGGGGCTACAGATAGTCCGGTTAGAGGGTAACCAGTTCACGGGTAACATTTCTGAGGCATTTGGAAATCATCCGCATCTTTCTTTTGTTAAAGCAAGCAATAACCACTTTTATGGTGAACTTTCTTCCAATGGGTTACTAAGCTCTTCCAATCTCACTAGTTTGGAGTTGGATGGAAATAGACTTTCAGGCCAAATACCAGCTACGCTTGGACAATTGAGCAACTTGGTCGAGCTATCCCTCAAGTCAAATCAGCTATCAGGGCCGATCCCAGCTGAGCTGGGATTTCTACGGTCTCTAGTCACCATCGACTTGAGCAAAAACCATTTGGTTGGGCAAATTCCAAAAAGCATAGGCTATTTAATAACTTGACGGGAATAACTTGACGGGAATAATTTGACGGGAATAATTCCGGTAGAGCTTACAAACTGCATTCAATTGCAGGATTTGAACATGTCCCACAACCATCTCTCTGGTACTATCCCACCCAGGCTCAATCTCCTATATATACTGTCCCTCGACATTAGCAGCAACTCATTATCGGGTTCAATCCCTGATCTTCATTTTCCAGGATCACTGTGGTATTTGAACTTGTCCCACAATCATTTCTCTGGTACTATCCGGTCTATCCCACCCGGGCTATCTAGTCTTTCCGTCATTGATCTATCTTACAATATTGATCTTACGGATCAAGCCCCGGACTCTGGTATCGGTAGCAAGAAAACCATCAAGATTACATCAGTCATTGTTCCGGTTGCTTGTATCATGCTCCTGATCACAGTATCCATGGTTGTGATTTTAGCTTGTCGGAAGAAATCAAAGAAGAAAATCACTTCCGAGGAGAACAATATGTTAGAGGTGTGGGACGGTGAGGCAAAATTCAAATTCCGCGATATTACAGAAGACTTCAATGAGGGATACTGCATAGGTAAAGGCGGATTTGGCGGTGTATACAAAGCAGCTCTCAGAAAAGGCCAGGTGTTTGCTGTCAAACAGCTGATAGATACTTCAGAGTTCAGTGAACCCATAAAGGAGTGGAGCTTTGTAAATGAGGTTCGGACATTAACAAAAGTCAGGCACCGGAATATCATCAAGCTGCACGGGTTTGGTTACTGGAGGAGAAGGATGTACCTCATGTATGACTACATTGAGCGAGGTAGTTTGGGGAAGATTTTATGTAGTCAAGATGGAGCGAAGGAGCTAAGTTGGGAAAGCCGATTGAAGATTGTACATGGATTAGCACATGCCCTCGCATACCTGCATCATGATTGCTTCCCGCCTGTAGTTCACCGCGACGTATCCATCAACAATGTCTTGCTGGATGATGACTTTGAGCCAAAGCTTTCGGACTTTGGCACTGCAAGATTGATAAGCCCAGATACATCCAACTGGACCTTAGTCGTTGGATCACTTGGTTACATGGCTCCTGGTAATATGGCCAAAATCGGCATCTAATCCATATTTTTTACTCGAACAAATACATGGATGCTGTTTTACTTGCGATTGATACTGCCATCCATTTTTGTATCATTTACTCAAACTGGTACATTGGTTATGATTATTTTTTCCCCTTTGGTGGCAGAGCTGGCTCAAACTGCGAGAGTGACTCCAAAATGTGACGTCTACAGCTTCGGAGTCGTGGCACTTGAAATTATGATGGGAAAACACCCAGGAGATCTTCTATATTCACTTCTACCATCATCATCATCAATGAACAATCACCAAGAGCTGCACAGGTCCTAAACCCGAGTCCAGACCCACAATGCATCAAGTAGCAAACACTTTTTCATCCCGTTCAAAAGCTTCCTTGGCTGAGCTTTTCAAGACCACTTAGGCGCTTAGCTGCTGTTGTTTATTGGAATAATATTGATCTTCTTTTTCCAGATATTGGTAACAGCACCTATATAATGTATTTTGTTCACTCTCCATGGACTATGGAGGTTGGATAGAAGATTTATAACAATCTTTCCAGTCTAGAGGTCCTCCATCTGTACTTAAATTTATTTGAAGGATCCATTTCCTCTTCAATAAGCCATCTAAAGAATCTGCAACATCTTGATCTTAGTGAAAACATGTTCAACTCTACCATTCCCCTAGAGCTTTGCCTGTGCACTAACCTTACTTACCTCGTTCTAGCTCAAAATTCATTAATTAGGAAGCTGCCGGCATGGTTGCCCAACCTTAGGACGATATCCGCGTTAAGCATAAGCGAAAATGCTCTCTCAGAGGAGATCTCACTTGATTTCTTGGGCAATTAGGACGATATCCGAGTTAAGCATAAGCGAATCAGTTCAGCGGAACCATACCTCATGAAAAAGGCCTCTTGACAAAACTGGAGCCTTCCATCTGACCTTCTTTACCTTGATATCGTCTTCCCCATTCATGCTTGCAGGACAATAGGCAACTGGAGAACAACTTCGGCGAGATTCGAGTATGTTCTCTGCCCCTCCCTCTCATCTCGAACCCCTCCATTCATCTGCAAATCTTCACCTTCGGGGGCTGGATCGTTGGATTTCATGTCGAATCTATCTTCGTTGCCACTAGATTCGGCCCCAATGTCGATGAATTTCGACATTTTCCCCATTCCGAAATTGATATGCACCAGCTCCTTCCCCCATTTCGATATTGATACGCACCAGCTCCCTCACTCGGCCCCAATGCCGAATCTGTCGCTGATTTCCCCATTTCAATTTCCATTCCCAGATATGTGGCTGATTTTTTGCTCCCTGAGTACCTGTAGAGGAGGGCTCAGGAGGCTGAGCCAGGTGGCCCAGGCAGTATAACAATGGTTCAAACAGAGGCACTTTTGTCCTTTGACTGCAAAATAAAAAACACTCCGTATAATCTGTCCGGAGTAGTGCCGCCGGAAGTTGGAAATCTCATAAACTTGCGAATACTTTCCAAGGAGAGCTCACCAGCAGGCCCAGAGTGAAGACTGAAGAGGGGAGAGACCACCTAAAGGAATCAGGATTCGAAAGAGACTGAATCTGTCCTGTGTGTCCTCGTATCTTTCTTCTCCTTGTTGAGCCAATCTTGTAAGGGATCATTTTGGAAACAATGAAATTCAAGGTTTGCCTTTCATTTGAAGATTCGCTAATGATCCTGTCTCAATTTCACATGGGATGCGAGCTACAGGTTGAGCAAACAGATCAATTGCTTCGTTCTCGGTTTGTTCAAACCCTAGAAGTAGCAGTCATGGTGGACAGCACAAATTCGAACGAATGGCAGCAGCCAGCAGGTGACAGATCCGCAACAAGAATCGAT
Source organism: Persicaria tinctoria (assembly GCA_037127255.1). Taxonomy (NCBI): domain Eukaryota; kingdom Viridiplantae; phylum Streptophyta; class Magnoliopsida; order Caryophyllales; family Polygonaceae; genus Persicaria; species Persicaria tinctoria. The sequence goes on along the minus strand of JBANSL010000004.1, from coordinate 79,309,813 downwards.
AGTTTCATGTAGGTATAATACAAATTGATACAAAATCGATAGGTCCTTGTATAAATCCTAGGTTTGAAATCTTTGTTGAATTTGGAGTTGATGACACATCTGGTGGTTTGTTTTCAATGGGATCAGATTTGTCAAAACATCTGCCTGTGACTCAGCTGCTGGATCGTAAGGTGCAATCTACTTCCACATCCAAGTCTTTACTTGAATTGAATATGTGCATTATAGCGGTTTGTCTGTCTCTGTAGGCAGAGTTGGCTCAAACAATGGGATTGTGGACTCTAAACTACTATATGTTTTTCTAACTCTGGCTATGTCCTACTGGAACGCTTTCACAATACAGCAGTCGTTTTCGCAATAGGAAATTAAGTGGATTTTAGGATTGCAGTATTAACAAATTCCATGACAGTAATTTGTTAATGGTGTAATCTAAAGTCAATTTGACGAACAAATAGGATTCTTGAACATAATTTGTTTTCTCTTGTTGGTAAAAAGCATGACGGGATATGACAGTAAATTCAATAAAATTTGAAATATGCTGAATAAGAATCTTGAACATAATTTGAGGAACAAATTGATGGAGTTTTCGATGGGAGTAAATGAGTCTGATAGCGTGAGGAACCAGATTTTATCAAAGATCTTCCAAATATGAATTAGATTCATTATCTGGTGCAACAAGTTGTAACATGTTGGTTTATCTATTAGTAAACAACGACCTTGTCTAGGAAGGAAATATTTTGAGAGTAGGCTCCCTTTTCCTCAAGCCATTCAGCTAGTTCTTAGATGATTTCACCCTGTTGTCTTTCACCTTACCGGTAATGGCAATGCCTAGTTGCCCAATTCTACGTATTGGTTTTCTAGAATTTGTTCAGATTGATCATTTTTCCGGAGTATTATTGGGTAGGGTGGGCCTTGTTCAATGAGTATGCGTTATGTAAGATTTTTCTTAGAGCAATTAACCCTTGGGAGAATATTTTCTATCATTAATCCTGTCAATAAAACCATCAAGCTCAACAATATGTGGATATGTTAAAGTTCAAATAACTGGGCCGCTGAAAGTTGTTGTGCATCAGCCCTAAAAATGGATACTCTGGACTTGGAGCTCAGGGTGGGCATTGAAGCAATGGAGTTTCGAGGAGGAGGAGGACGTCTACCTTATGCAGGACTACATTGAGGATTTGAGGAAGGTATCTTTCTAGGTATTGACCGTTGCACTTTTAGACCTGCATCATTGATTGTTTCTCACCCATGGTTTAATAGGAGCTTTGGGACCTGTGGAATATCAAGGTAGCTAATGATTGGATACATCCAACTAGATCTCAGCAGCTGCTGGATTGGATGATCATATCGCTCAGGTGAGATGAAGTCTACTTCCATATTCACATATTCAAGTCTTTTAGTAGGAGGACATTCATATATTATTTGTCAAACAAGATAAATTTAGTGTCATTTTGCAGTGGGAAATTCTAAATAATTGCCCTCAATTAAAAAAAAAAACCACTCAAATTACTCATTTTCTCCAAGTTACACCTATCTATCTATTAATATTACTAATTCTGCTAGCATTTGGCTGACGTGTCACGCTCACAATTAAAGTTGAATTTTTTATTCAAATGGGCTTTTCTTATTGGTCAATATCATTATGGAAACTTTAAAATATTTGTTTCCTATTTTAAATATGATTTCAATCCATTCCTCTTTTTATTTATTTTCGGTTATATTGTCGTAAATATTGAGACATGTTTCCAATTTTTTTTTTCCGATTGCGATATATCTATCTATCTATCTATTAATATTACTAATTCTGCTAGCATTTTGCTGACGTGTCACGCTCACAATTAAATTTGAATTTTTTATTCAAATGAGCTTTTCTTATTGGTCAATATCATTATGGAAACTTTAAAATATTTGTTTCCTATTTTAAATATGATTTGAATCCATTCCCTTTTTTTTATTTATTTTCGGTTATATTGTCGTAAATATTTAGACATGTTTCCATTTTTTTCCGATTGCAATATATATCTATCTTCTATCTATTATCTATCTATTAATATTACTAATTCTGCTAGCATTTTGCTGACGTGTCACGCTCACAATTAAATTTGAATTTTTTATTCAAATGAGCTTTTCTTATTGGTCAATATCATTATGGAAACTTTAAAATATTTGTTTCCTATTTTAAATATGATTTGAATCCATTCCCTTTTTTTTATTTATTTTCGGTTATATTGTCGTAAATATTTAGACATGTTTCCATTTTTTTCCGATTGCAATATATATCTATCTTCTATCTATTATCTATCTATTAATATTACTAATTCTGCTAGCATTTTGCTGACGTGTCACGCTCACAATTTAAGTTGAATTTTTTTATTCAAATGAGCTTTTCTTATTGGTCAATATCATTATGGAAACTTTAAAATATTTGTTTCCTATTTTAAATATGATTTGAATCCAATCCCTTTTTTATTTATTTTCGGTTATATTGTCGTAAATATTGAGACATGTTTCCAATTTTTTTTTCCGATTGTGATATATCTATCTATCTATCTATCTATTAATATTACTAATTCTGCTAGCATTTTGCTGACATGTCACGCTCACAATTAAAGTTGAATTTTTTATTCAAATGAGCTTTTCTTATTGGTCAATATCATTATGGAAACTTTAAAATATTTGTTTTCTATTTTAAATATGATTTGAATTCATTCCCTTTTTTTTATTTATTTTCGGTTATATTGTCGTAAATATTTAGACATGTTTTCATTTTTTTTCCGATTGCAATATATATCTATCTTCAATTAATATTACTAATTCTGCTAGCATTTTGCTGACGTGTCACGCTCACAATTTAAGTTGAATTTTTTATTCAAATGAGCTTTTCTTATCTATCTATTAATATTACTAATTCTGCTAGCATTTGGCTGACGTGTCACGCTCACAATTAAAGTTGAATTTTTTATTCAAATGGGCTTTTCTTATTGGTCAATATCATTATGGAAACTTTAAAATATTTGTTTCCTATTTTAAATATGATTTCAATCCATTCCCCTTTTTATTTATTTTCGGTTATATTGTCGTAAATATTGAGACATGTTTCCAATTTTTTTTTTCCGATTGCGATCTATCTATCTATCTATCTATTAATATTACTAATTCTGCTAGCATTTTGCTGACGTGTCACGCTCACAATTAAATTTGAATTTTTTATTCAAATGAGCTTTTCTTATTGGTCAATATCATTATGGAAACTTTAAAATATTTGTTTCCTATTTTAAATATGATTTGAATCCATTCCCTTTTTTATTTATTTTCGGTTATATTGTCGTAAATATTGAGACATGTTTCCAATTTTTCTTTCCGATTGCAATATATATATATATATATATATTATTAATTCTGCTAGCATTTTGCTGACGTGTCACGCCCACAATTAAAGTTGAATTTTTTTATTCAAATGAGATTTTATTATTGGTCAATATTATTATGGAAACTTTAAAATATTTGTTTCCTATTTTAAATATGATTTGAATCAATTCCCTTTTTTTTAATTTTTGGTTATATTGCCGTAAATATTGAGACATGTTTCCATTTTTTTTTTCCGATTGCAATATTCTCATAATTCGTCTACATACATTACCTTATTAAAACATTTTCAAAATTTGTATCGTATCTCTTTCCAACTAATTTATAAATTATAAAAAAATACTTTATACATATTTTTGTTTTAAACACGTGTATATATTAATATAGTATTATATAAATATATAAAATGATGTTCAAATTAAAATAAATCAAGCTCCCGTGCCTTCAAGGCACGGGTATTACACTAGTTCCTTACTAATTGGTGTGAAAATTGGGTGATTTTTTTTTTATTCCAAAAATTTAAGAGGTGGTGTGTTTTGGTCCTTTTGGAAAAATGTCCTTTTTATGAATTATGAATGGATTAGGGTTGTTTTTTTGTAAGAGTTGTGACTTTGAAAGATATAAGAAGTTTGGGTGTTTTTTTTTATTTTTATTTTTGCAAATTTGCAACAAAAATTTTTCTTCATAGGGTGAGGGTCTGGGAAAATCCACTCTATTATCTTTACGGATTTTCTTGAAATTTCCGTCTTTCCAAGTCTTCTATTTGGATTTCTATCATAGAATAGTCTTTGTAAATAGAGTGGTTTGACACTTGATGACTTGAATAGTCTGTTCTGTTGTGGTGGAAGGACTTCACTACAACCCCTCATAAGTAGGGGAGTCTTTTTACGCACTTTATCAAAAAATTGGTGTTTAATAAAATATACTCCCTCCGTTCGGCAAAACTTGTCATTTTAACTCTCCACACAACTTTTAATAAAGTTAATAATTACACCATTTTTTTACTAATTTACCCTCAATTATTACTCTACTTTTTACTTTATCAAAAACTACAACTCACAACACATCAATCAAATCAAGAGCATTTTAGTAAAGTAAAAGCAAAAATATCTAAAATGACAAGTTTTTCCGAACAAAAATAAAACTCTAAAACGACAAGTTTTGCCGAACGGAGGGAGTATATGATTATTAATTAAGAATGATAAAATATTTCTTCAGGTGTTAATGACTACGTATTTTTTAATTGGATTTTGAATTGGAAATTAGAAAAGATGCATAATTTCGCATTGAAAATTGATGGTGAAATGAATAAATGAGTAAGATTAAAGACGATAGGTGGAAAATAGTTGAAAACACCAATTATTGATAGACAAAAGCTTGAGAATAAACATAAAGTTTCAGTTGGAAAAAAATTCCACAAGATGTGACCGATCAAAACTGAGATGTGACCTTCCACAATGCACATATTTTTCAGTCAATTATTGTTTGAAATTTTGGAAGACCGAGTTGACTCATACTTGAAGTCTCTTTGTCAATAAACATACCACAAGGGGATTTTAAGATAACACCATTAACAAGCAAGTTCATGTTGATAGCCCCAGCAAATCAATTAGCCTAACCATGGCATCAACTCCTCATCCTCTTCTTCCCCATCTTCTCATTTGCCTTTTGCTGTCTGTAGAAAGCACATCTTCAGCTACAACAGAGGCAGAGGCACTCATCCATTGGAAAAAGACCTGGCCTTCTTCGTTTGATTACCTTTCTTCATGGAGAGACTCCAGCCTTGCTCGTGTCTGTGAGTGGAGTGGCATCCGATGCAGCTCATCTGGTGCCATCTCTGAGATCAACCTCTCCGGCATACGTCGATGGAACGCTTGACCAATTCAACTTCTCTGCATTTCCCAACCTCAAAAGTTTAAACCTCAGCAGCAACCGTCTGAATGGGCCTATACCATCCGCAATTGGAAGCCTTGTCGAGCTTACATACTTGAACCTTCTCAATGGCAGCATTCCAGCAGAGATTGGCCAGTTAACCCAACTCGAGTTCTTGGACTTGTACAACAACGCCAACCTTGCGGGCATTATTCCTTACCAGATTAGCCATCTGCCCAAGTTAAGGTACTTGGACGTTGAAGGTAACTACCTAGCATCTCCTCGTAAAAAAGAAAATAACTACTTAGTAGCCTTAGATTGGTCCAAGTTTGTTCCCATGCCACTTCTAACCCATCTCAGCCTTGCTCTGAATAGTTTAAGCTCAGAGTTTCCACCTTTTATACTTGCTTCCAACAGATTGCGTTACCTTGACTTATCACTAAACTCGTTTCATGGACCGATACCACAGGTTATGTATACCAATCTTTCAAGTCTAGAGGTCCTCAGGCTTGAATACAATTCTTTTGAAGGATCCATTTCCTCTTCAATAGGCTATCTAAAGAATCCGCAACATCTTGATCTTAGTTCAAACAGGTTCAACTCTACCATTTCCTCTCAATAGGCCAGCTAAAGAATCTGCAACATCTTGATCTTCATTTAAACATGTTCAACTCTACCATTCCCTCAGAGCTCGGCCTGTGCACCAACCTTACTTGCCTTGATCTAGCTCTAAATTCATTAACTGGGGGTCTGCCGGAGTCATTGACCAACCTTAGGAAGATATCCATATTAATATTATGGGAAAATGCTCTCTTAGGGGAGATCTCACCTGAATTCTGGGGCAACTGGACTCAACTTTTTTTTTTTTTGGCAACTTGAGTTCAATCAATTCAGCGGAACCATCCCTCATGAAATAGGCCTCTTGAAACAACTGGAGTATCTTTATCTTTTCAACAACAGCTTCGTTGGCTCAATCCCCCAGCTTCGTTAGATCTTTCAATTAATCACCTCACAGGTTCTTTTCCTCCAAGCATATGCAACCTTCCAAATAGCGTCCTCCAACTTTCCACTAATAATCTTTCCGGAATACTGCCGCCGGAAATTGGAAATCTCATAAACTTGGGAATACTTGGTCTTCACTTCAATCAATTAGAAGGAGAGCTCCCCAGCAACATATCCAACCTTGCCAATTTAGAGAGACTATCTCTGATGAGTAACAACTTCTCTGGCATCATCCCACAGGATCTCGGAAGGTATAGCCCTCGGCTCGCCAATGTTAGCTTCTCCGATAACAGCTTTTCGGGTCAACTACCACCGCATCTTTCTTCTCCTTGTTGATCCAATCTTGTAATTGATCATTTTGGAAACAATGAATTCAAGGTTTGCCTTTCAATTGAAGATTCTCTGATAACCCTGGCTCAGTTTTACATGGAATGCGAGCTGGAGGTTGAGCAAACAGATTGTTGAACAATAAAGATGATGATAGTGGCAATACAAAAAAGAAAGCAAGTAGTTGAGAAGAAGTGTACGTGTGTAACAAAATGGAGCCTATCCCTCCTCCTCTATAAATACTCCTGTACATTGTTAATTCAATCCAAAATGCAGGACCAAAGAGGTTGAACCAAATGCGCACCTGAATTGTAAGATTTTGAGAGGGCGAGTAGATCATTTGAAACTATCAATCTTTATTGCTGATCTGTCACCTGCTGCCAAACCTTTGATTTAGTGCTGTCCACCATGACTACTACTTCTAGGGTTTGAACAAATTCAGAATGAAGCAATCCCTTTGCTCAACCTGCTGCTCTCAGACCATGTAAAGATGAACCAGGATCATCAAAGAATCGTCAGTTGAAGAGAAAAGATTGAATTTCATTGATATCAAGAAGATCAATTACAAGATTGGATCAACAAGGGTAAGATTAAAGACTATGAAAGCGTTTTAGTTGTTATAAATCTTGTATCCAACCTCCATAGTCCATGGAGACTGAACCAAATACATAGGTGCTGTGCTGTTACCAATATCTGGAAAAAGAAAATTCAATAGTATTCCAATAAAGAACAGTAGCTAAGTGGTCTTGAAAAGCTCGGCCAAGGAAGCCTTTGAACGTGATGAGAAAGCGTGTGCCACTTTATGCATTGTTGGTCTTGATTCAGGTTTAGGACTTGTGCAGAGCAAAGATACTACTGGGGGAAAAGTCTTGTTGGGCCCGACCAGAAAGCCCAACACATAAGCCGGACCGGGGCACCATCCCAAAACCAATTGGCGTTAGGTGGAGTAGCCCATCCACTTATATGTTGGGTTCAGAATCATCCCACTTCCGATGTGGGATTCACAAGTGTCCCAACAGATACTCTGATTGCCAGCATCAATCTATCAGTTAGATTCCTCCCTGGTGGGGAGAGTCTGTCATCCAACACACCACTCATAAGCAGCTCTTGATGATTGTTGAATGTTGACGATGATGGTAGAAGTGAATCTACAAGGTCCCCTGGGTGTTTTCCCATCATAATTTCCAGTGCCACGACTCCGAAGCTATAGGCATCACATTTTGGAGTCACTCTCGCAGTTTGGGCCAGCTTTGCCACCAAAGGGAAAAAAATCATAACCAATGTACCAGTTTGAGTAAGTGGTACAGAAATGGATGGCAGTATCAGTCACAAGGAAAACAACAATCATGTATTTGTTCGAGTAAAAAATATGGAAATAGATGCGGATTTTGGCCATATTACCTGGAGCCATGTAACCAGGTGATCCAACGATTGAGGTCCAGTTGGATGTATCAGGGTTAATAAACCTTGCATTACCAAAGTCCGAAAGTTTTGACTCAAAATCAGCATCTAGAAGCACATTGTTGATGCTTACATCACGGTGAACTATAGGCGGAAAGCAATCATGATGCAGGTATGCAAGGGCATGTGCCAATCCGTGTACAATCTTCAGTCTTCTTTCCCAGCTTAGCTCCTTTGCTCCGTCTTTACAACGTAAAATCTTCCCCAGATTACCATTCTCAACATAGTCATACATGAGGTACATCCTTCTCCTCCAGTAACAAAACCCGTGCAGCTTGATGACATTCCGGTGCCTGACTTTTGTTAATGTCCGAACCTCATTTACAAAGCTCCACTCCTTCACGGGTTCACTGAACTCTGAAGTATCTATCAGTTGTTTGAGAGCAAACACCTGGCCTTTCCTGAGTGCAGCTTTGAATACACCGCCAAATCCGCCTTTACCTATGCAGTATCCCTCATTGAAGTCTTCTGTGGCCTTGATAATCTCGTGGAATTTGAATTTTGCCTCACCACTCCACACCTCCAGCATACTGTTCTCCTCGCTTGTGATTCTCTTCTTTGATTTCTTCCGACAAGCTAAAATCACAGCCAATGCTATTGTGGGGAAAATTATACAAGCAACTGGAACCGTGACAGTTGTGATGATTATGGTTTTCTTGGAACTTGATTTAGTTTTACAACAAGGTAATCCTTTGATAGAATTGCCACAGAGACTAGGGTTCCCGGCATAGATCCCAACCTTAAAATTGCCACCCGGTACCTGACCTGTAAGATCATTGTAAGACAGATCAATGACTTGCAGGCTGGCCATACTTGATACCTCAGATGGGATAGTGCCAGAGAGATGGTTATGGGAGATGTTCAACAAGGTAATCCTTTGATAGAATTGCCACAGAGACTAGGGTTCCCGGCATAGATCCCAACCTTAAAATTGCCACCCGGTACCTGACCTGTAAGATCATTGTAAGACAGATCAATGACTTGCAGGCTGGCCATACTTGATACCTCAGATGGGATAGTGCCAGAGAGATGGTTATGGGAGATGTTCAAATCCACCAGTGCTGTAAGATTCTGAAGGTCCTCCGGAATTGAACCTGATAGCAAGTTGCTGCTAATATCCAGAGAGATCAGTTGATACAGGTAACTGATTTCAGGTGGTACCTCACCTGCCAGATCATTGTGACTGAGATTCAGCTGAAGTAGTTGACTGCAGTGGACAATATGTGGTGGAATGTATCCCTCCAATTTATTATCCGACAAGTCAAGATGTTGAAGGTTTTCCAAGTAGCCTATGCCTTTTGGGATTTGGCCAGCCAAATAGTTTCTGCTCAAGTTGACAGCAACTAGAGAATGCAGCAATCCCAGCTTATCAGGAATCTGCCCTGATAATTGATTCGAATCGAGGGATAGGGTGACCAACTTTCCCAGTTGTCCAAGCTCTGCAGGTATTTGGCCTGAAATGCTATTTCCATCCAACTCAAGAGTCGTGAGATTGCTACAACTTTCCCACATGGGAGAAATTTCACCACTAAAGTGGTTTCTGCTTGCTTTGTAAAAATCAAGGTTTTGATGGATTTCAAATGCCTCGGAAATGTTGTACGTAAACTGGTTACTGTCTAACCGGACTTTCACTAGTTCTGAACACTTCCTCAAGCAATCTGGAATAGGCCCGGTGAAGTTGTTCTTGCTGGCTGTTAATTCTACGAGTGCATGACCGCTGCAAAGATGCGGTGGTAGTTGACCCGAAAAGCTGTTATCGGAGAATCTAACATTGGCGAGCCGAGGGCTATACTTTCCGAGATCCTGTGGGATGATGCCAGAGAAGTTGTTGCTCATCAGAGATAGTGTCTCTAAATTGGTAAGGTTGGATATGTTGCTGGGGAGCTCTCCTTGGAATTGGTTGGAGTCAAGACCAAGTATTCGCAAGTTTATGAGATTTCCAATTTCCGGCGGCAGTACTTCGGAAATATTATTGGTGAAAAGCTCGAGGGATAGAAGGTTTGCAAGGTTGCATATGCTTGGAGGAAAAGAACCCGTGAGGTGATTGATTGAAATATCTAACATTAACAATTCCGTCAGGTTCCCAATCTCTGGGGGGATTGAGCCAACAAAGCTGTTGTTGAAAAGACAAAGAGACTCCAGTTTTGTCAAGAGCCCTATATCATTCACCATTGCAAGCCTTTCCGAGCTTACGTACTTGAACCTGAGCAACAACCTTCTCTCTGGCAGCATTCCATTAGAGATTGGTCAGTTAACCCAACTTGAGTACTTGGACTTATACAACAATTACAACCTTGCGGGTATTATTCCTTACCAGATTAGCCATCTGCCGAATTTAAGGCACTTGGATGTTGGAGGTAACTTCCTAGCATCTCCTCGTAAAACAAAAAATAAGTATTTAGTAAGAGTGGATTGATCCAAGTTTGTTCCCATGCCATTTCTAACCTATCTCAGTCTCGCTCTGAATAGTTTAAGCTCAGAGTTTCCACCTTTCATACTTGCTTCCAACAGACTGCTTCATCTTGACTTGTCACTTAACTCATTTTATGGAACAATACCACTTGCTTTCTATACCAATCTTTCCAGTCTAGAGGTCCTCAAGCTGTACTCAAATTTGTTTGAAGGATCCATTTCCTCTTCAATAGGCCATCTGAAGAATCTGCGACTTCTTGATCTTCATCAAAACCCGTAAGTAATATACCATTCTGTTAGAGCTAGGGGTGACATCACTGCTGATGTCATCATCTTCTATAAATAGAAGAAACTGTGTAACAGAATTCGGTTGAACAAATTACATTGTACTGTTTCATTCATTTCTCTCGATCTCTCTCTTCACCTCTGTCTCTGCTTGATCTTTACTGTCATCATGGTATCAGAGCTCTTGATGTTCTAAGATCAAGATGCAGATGCGCAACACAGAGATCGGGAACACCTTTGGCCGAGAGCAAGAGCGACGCCAAGATCAGATTACCTCCATGGATTTGCAGAATCCGTTCTTCATACATCCAGCCGACAATTCAGGTATGATGGTGCTGATGATAAGGGAAAGCAAGCCAAGGCCAGCAATGTCACTGGATCTGGGTCTGCAGATGGTGGGCAACAAATGTTTCAGAATCTCTCCACAGAAAATCAGAAGCTCATGATGTCTCTGCTACAACTGATGGAGCAGAGAAGCAAGCCCACTTATGAGCTCAATCTTGCAGGTAGATTTCTATATTGCAATGTCTCAAATAGCACAAGTGTATGGATCTTAGATTCAGGGGCGACAGATCATATGACTTGTGATATTGCCTTCCTTGAAAACCCAAAACCTGTTTCCCAACCTATTAAAGTACACCTCCCTGATGGATCAACAGATCCAATCACTATGCTAGGTACAGCCCCTGTACTGAGTACTCTAACTCTTCTTGACACTCTATATATACCAAAGTTCAAATTCAACCTTATTTCTATAAGCAAACTTGTCCATGATTTTGGCTATGATATGCATTTTGTATCTAATGTCATGTTCATCCAGGACCCTGCAAAGAAGAAAGTGATTGCAGTTGGTGAAGAATTTGAAGGCTTATACTACTTGGCTTCTGAGTCCAGAATGAAGTCTTGTCCAAAACAAATTGGTGTAACTCAGTGTCTTTACCAAAATTCCTACCCATTGACAGTACTACAAATAAGAGTGCCTTGTGGCATCTTCGTTTGGGTCATGCACCTATTGAGAAAATCAAAGGTGTCCCTTGTATGCTTCCTTTTGTGAACACTGAATCTGATTATGTTTGTACTGTATGCCCTATGGCAAAGCAAGTAAAACCATCTTTTGTCCCCAGTTCATCTCATGCTGACAAAATCTTTGAGTTAATCCACTGTGATTTGTGGGGACCTTATGAAACTCCCACATACAATGGCTTTAAATACTTTCGCACTGTTGTGAGCCTAATTTGCCATGTTTTACAGTAACTTTTATATCGATTTCTGCATACATTGCATGCATTTAGGTTAGAATAATACAGAATATGTGTAGTTTACACTTATTTGCAATATATGGAGGTCTACACAAGTTTTGGTTATATTTCGCAGAAATCAGACGCACTTTGGAGCTAAAAAGAAACTCATGGAGAAGCTAAGAATGGTGCAGCTGGAGAAAAGACCATTTTTCACCATTCTTCGTTCTGAATCAAGATTTGATGTCTTCATGAGAGTTGTAGCCCTCGGAAAGAGCTTTCCAACGCATGGTCATATACGTCAATCCGACGAACGAGGATTCGGGAAAATGCGTTTTAAGAACAGAGCAGAAAGCTGAGAGAAACTCTACTCGAGATCGACTAGCCTCTACTCGATCTCGACGAGGGCTGGTCGACCACACCTTGTCGATCAGAGCTGATCGAGGAAACTGAGTCAGAGACAACCCGGAACCCTACTCGATCTCGAGAAGGCCTTGTCGAGATCGACGAGCCCCGAGTCCAGATCCGAGCCGGTCGAGCAGAGCCACCCGGGAAGACCTAGTCGATGAGCCAATCCTACTCGATACAGAGTAGGGCTACTCGAGATCGACTAGACCTCCGAGCCATGTCCGAGCCTTGTCGAGCACCAGTCACCCGAGAAGCCGAGCCACACCCGTCGACGACAATCCTACTCGAGACAGACGAGGAGGCTTACTCGAGACAGACGAGGGCTACTCGAGACAGACGAGGGTTACTCGAGACAGACGAGGGCTTACTCGAGACAGACGAGGCCTACTCGAGACAGAGGAGGACTACTCGAGATCGACAAGATCCTTGTCGAGATCGACGAGCCGTGTCCGGGAGCGCGTTACGCGGTTTCGCTGTCCTACTAGGATTGGGAGTCCTTGGATCCAATTCTATCCAATTTGTCCGAGATCTATCAACATTTATCAAGTTCTATCTATGGAGAAGACATGGAAGACATCTTACCTATTTAGATTTATTTTTCCTTTTTTAGATTTAATTCCTAAATTCCATTTATTTATCTTTTAAGCTTTTAGATATAGATTTAGATATAGATATAGTTTTCTTTCCTAGATTATCTTGGAATGAAGCCTATAAATAAAGCCCTAGGGGGCTGATTTTCAAGGAATTCAAACAAAGCCGTCTTAGGACGCAAGGAGAGAGAGAGAGAGAGAGAGAGAGAGAGAGAGAGAGAGAGAGAGAGAGAGAGGAGACGAGAGAGGAGGAACGTTTGGAAGGTTTTGTAAGTTTTAGTTTATTTTATGTTAAAGTTAATTTCTTTCATTATGTCTTGTTTCTAATTTCCTTCTTCTAGGGTTGGGGTGATCCCAACATAGATATGTTTGTTTGATTTATAAATCCATGAATTTATATGTCTTTATCATCATCTACCTATATGCTTAATCCTTTGCGAAAGTTGAGGAAATTCCTTATTCATGATATTGAAGCGAAAGTGATCTTATTATGAATTGGATAGTAATTAGGGTTTGCTTGCGAAAGTTGGTTGATCCTAATTAAGAAAAGGTAGAAACAAATTAGGTTTTTATGCGAGAGCCTCTATCACCTAAATTGTTGGAATTTGCGAAAGTTGATTCTTTGATATAAAGCATGCATCTTTATGTGATTTATGATCTACACATATGTTTATTGTTGTGGTGATCCCTAACCTTGGAAGTTTGCATCTTTATTTGTTTTATTTTATTATTTTTATTCGGCACATATTCTACTCGATATCAAACCACCATTCTCTCTCCATCCCTCGACATCGACCCTTCTATTCTTTGTCGACAACCACCCTCATCACCTTTTCCCGCTATCCCTGAACCCCAAAACACACTAAACCTAGAACCGCTGACTTCTCTCCTGAGGACGAACCTGACTCCCCTATACTATAGCGGGGGTCTTGACTATAAATTTATTTGGTCGAGAAACCCTCTCGTCAAATTGGCGCCGTGGCCGGGGAGATATCAATTGTGCCTAGCTTAATTGTGTTTAAGGTTCATAAAAGTCCATCCCTTTTTCTTACCCTATCACATACCCTACCACCACCTACCTCACCGGTACCAACTGGGTGCCAAGCTTTTGCTACTAATTTGTGTTCTTGATTTTGATTTCAAAGCTTAGGTACAAAGATGGAAGACTTTTTGGAAGGGGACTCCGAATGGGATAGATGGGTCCGAGATTTGAGACGGAGAAATAGGATCGCAGTGGAGGAGTCACGATTAAGGGAAATAGCCCGGCTGGAGGACTTAGTCCGAAGACTTGAGGCTTCCTATCGTTCTCAAGGATTAGAGCCTCCTTCTTATGAGGAAATTGAAGCTATGGAAAGTGATGAGGAAGAAGAAGATTGGAACGAACAATGGGTACTCCCACGGTACATGAGAGCAACAACGCCAATCGACGTCGACCACATTACAGAAACCCAGGCATATCCTTCCCCGATCTCGATTCCACCTTTGCAATCTATCTTTGAAAAACCATATGAAGGACCCCAAGGCGAAATAGCACTAGAAGAGAAGAAGTTGGACATTGTTGACCAGGGCATTCCAAGATCGCTTTTACCTTACAAGGTGAAGGCTATCCCCGATGATTTTGAGCAACCGATGTTCATATTCAAGTATGGGGTCCTAGCAAAGTGGCATGAAGCTCCACATGATGAGGTGGAAATATCTCTTCCCACTCCACCGTTCTGCTGTGGTGGAGATACACAACCATGTCAACCTATGAAGCGGAAGAGGTATGATGATGAGATATGTATATTTTCTTTATATCTTCCCTTATACATGCCAGCTGGAGCCCAGGAAGATGAATGGGTGAAGCCATGGAGCGTTCACTCGGGGAGGTTTAAGCTTCTTCACATGATGCATCCGGATGACATCCCACGCTTCCCACCACCGGAGGAACCACCATATCCACCTATACCTCCGGACAAAGATGAGCCAGGCTAATACTAAATGGAGAAAGTTGGCCTAGCGACTATAAAATCTAGAGCTTGTAAATAGACATTTATTTTTGGGACTTTTGGACATTGTTGCTTTTGTTTGTTTTTGGTTTGGAACTTTTAGTTTTTCTATTGTGGGTATATGTCTTCCATACTTTTCAGGTCCATGGATAGAACCAAGCTACATTCATACTCGGCCCAGGAGGTGCTTCCATTCGACATTTTGAGGCTCTGCGCACCTGTCTTGGGAGTTTCTTTCTTTACCCTTGTTTTTATACAGTGAGGACACTGTAATGTTTAAGTATGGGGTGGGGGAAGGGATTACTTTATGCATAATTGCCATATTTGACATTATTTGTGCATATTTAGAATTTATTACTTGGAATTGCTACATGGCTATTTTGGAATGCATTATCTGATTTATATGCTTATATGCATGTTTTCCAAAATTTGAAGAAAAATGACCCCCATTAAATTTTTTTGAATAATGTCATGGAAGCTTTATATTGAACTCGACGATGCAAAATTAGATTCATTAGAGATATAGCATGAAATTGCCTAGTAAAGGGAAGTCACAATGAAGTGCATTATTTCTTGAAAACCATGAAAGGAGGTAAAATTTGAAGTTGCTTTTGACATATTGCATGATAAGATGATGGAGGACTTTATATTTCCATATATGCTCATTGTTTATAATCCTAGCCATACCTATGCTTATGCATCACAAAAGCCATAATATGCCTTATTTCAAATATTGCTCCACGTGATCTAAATATTTTCCATTCTTTACCTTATCCGGGGATTATGTTGAGAATGATGTTACATTATGGAGATTATCATATGGTGTTTGTGTTGTTGTTATCATTATTGGAGTTTGGAAGGAAATTGTTTGAAATATATGGAAAATTTAATGAGTGAAAGAAAATCCAATCACCTCAGGAGATAAAGGTAGATTGACCCTGCTCTCTGAGATAATAGTTTGGAGAGATGGGACACATTGTGAGGAGTCCAAAGCACTAAGTATCCGGGGCCATTCATGACACCCATGTTTGCGACTCGCGAGAAGGCAGTGCTGAGGTTAGAGAGGTAAAAACATTATTATTGATAAAAGCATTATGAAAGGTGATGAAACTTATGAAAAGGAATGTGGAAATTTAGTTTGGAAATACTCCATTTCCCCGGATCAAAAACACCACATGGCAGAAAATTGCCCACCTTTTAGCCTTTTACCAAATCTACTCCTTATTGAGCTTAAATTAAAGTCTTCTTGATTATTAATGCTTTGTCACGAATGAATGTTTTGCATAACCTTCCTTTTATGAGTAGATGATGATTTTATTTGCACATGCATGAATTTGTGACACTAGTACCTTTTCGAGGATGGTAATTGATTGCAGGGTTATATGAGAATGAATCTGATATGTTGAGAGTTTTGAATTCTTCCCCTGAATGACGATTAAAAGTATTGCTTGAGGACAAGCAAACTTAAGTATGGGGTGTTTGTTGCGAGCCTAATTTGCCATGTTTTACAGTAACTTTTATATCGATTTCTGCATACATTGCATGCATTTAGGTTAGAATAATACAGAATATGTGTAGTTTACACTTATTTGCAATATATGGAGGTCTACACAAGTTTTGGTTATATTTCGCAGAAATCAGACGCACTTTGGAGCTAAAAAGAAACTCATGGAGAAGCTAAGAATGGTGCAGCTGGAGAAAAGACCATTTTTCACCATTCTTCGTTCTGAATCAAGATTTGATGTCTTCATGAGAGTTGTAGCCCTCGGAAAGAGCTTTCCAACGCATGGTCATATACGTCAATCCGACGAACGAGGACTCGGGAAAGTGCGTTTTAAGAACAGAGCAGAAAGCTGAGAGAAACTCTACTCGAGATCGACTAGCCTCTACTCGATCTCGACGAGGGCTGGTCGACCACACCTTGTCGATCAGAGCTGATCGAGGAAACTGAGTCAGAGACAACCCGGAACCCTACTCGATCTCGAGAAGGCCTTGTCGAGATCGACGAGCCCCGAGTCCAGATCCGAGCCGGTCGAGCAGAGCCACCCGGGAAGACCTAGTCGATGAGCCAATCCTACTCGATACAGAGTAGGGCTACTCGAGATCGACTAGACCTCCGAGCCATGTCCGAGCCTTGTCGAGCACCAGTCACCCGAGAAGCCGAGCCACACCCGTCGACGACAATCCTACTCGAGACAGACGAGGGTTACTCGAGACAGACGAGGAGGCTTACTCGAGACAGACGAGGGCTACTCGAGACAAACGAGGGTTACTCGAGACAGACGAGGCCTACTCGAGACAGAGGAGGACTACTCGAGATCGACAAGATCCTTGTCGAGATCGACGAGCCGTGTCCGGGAGCGCGTTACGCGGTTTCGCTGTCCTACTAGGATTGGGAGTCCTTGGATCCAATTCTATCCAATTTGGCCGAGATCTATCAACATTTATCAAGTTCTATCTATGGAGAAGACATGGAAGACATCTTAGCTATTTAGATTTATTTTTCCTTTTTTAGATTTAATTCCTAAATTCCATTTATTTATCTTTTAAGCTTTTAGATATAGATTTAGATATAGATATAGTTTTCTTTCCTAGATTAGCTTGGAATGAAGCCTATAAATAAAGCCCTAGGGGGTTGATTTTCAGGGAATTCAAGCAAAGCCGTCTTAGGACGCAAGGAGAGAGAGAGAGAGAGAGAGAGAGAGAGAGAGAGAGAGAGAGAGAGAGAGAGAGAGAGAGGAGACGAGAGAGGAGGAACGTTTGGAAGGTTTTGTAAGTTTTAGTTTATTTTATGTTAAAGTTAATTTCTTTCATTATGTCTTGTTTCTAATTTCCTTCTTCTAGGGTTGGGGTGATCCCAACATAGATATGTTTGTTTGATTTATAAATCCATGAATTTATATGTCTTTATCATCATCTACCTATATGCTTAATCCTTTGCGAAAGTTGAGGAAATTCCTTATTCATGATATTGAAGCGAAAGTGATCTTATTATGAATTGGATAGTAATTAGGGTTTGCTTGCGAAAGTTGGTTGATCCTAATTAAGAAAAGGTAGAAACAAATTAGGTTTTTATGCGAGAGCCTCTATCACCTAAATTGTTGGAATTTGCGAAAGTTGATTCTTTGATATAAAGCATGCATCTTTATGTGATTTATGATCTACACATATGTTTATTGTTGTGGTGATCCCTAACCTTGGAAGTTTGCATCTTTATTTGTTTTATTTTATTATTTTTATTCGGCACATATTCTACTCGATATCAAACCACCATTCTCTCTCCATCCCTCGACATCGACCCTTCTATTCTTTGTCGACAACCACCCTCATCACCTTTTCCCGCTATCCCTGAACCCCAAAACACACTAAACCTAGAACCGCTGACTTCTCTCCTGAGGACGAACCTGACTCCCCTATACTATAGCGGGGGTCTTGACTATAAATTTATTTGGTCGAGAAACCCTCTCGTCACGCACCATTGTAGATCGATGATATGAGTAGAGGTGTGTGGGCATTCCTTCTCAAATCCAAAACTGACACATTCACCCATCTTCAATCTTTCATTAACATGGTGGAAAGACAGTTTGATGCCAAACTTAAATATGTGAGAAGTGATCAAGGGAGTGAATTTGTCAACTCTGAGACCAATGCCTTTCTCAGATCAAAGGGTATTATTCACCAAAGCTCTTGCACAGCCACACCTCAGCAAAATGGGAGGGTAGAGAGAAAACACAGATATATCTTAGAGACTGCGAGAGCTCTGAGATTTCAAGCCTCCCTTCCTGTGAGATTCTAGGGTGATTGTGTCCTCACTGCTACATACATCATTAACCGCCTCCCAAACTATGTTCTAAAAAATAAAACACCTTATGAGTGTCTGTTTGGTGAAAGCCCTGGGTATGAGAGTCTTAAGGTGTTTGGTTGCTTATGTTTTGTCTCAACCCCAACCACAGCAAGGAAAAAATTTGATCCTAAAGTTGATGCATGTGTATTCCTAGGCTATCCCTTTGGCTTCAAAGGATACAAGGTTCTTAATCTACAAACTCAAAAGGTTATTGTCAGCAGAGATGTGAAATTCTATGAGCATATATTTCTTTTCAGTTCTGAATATACTGCTCTTGAAAGTCCAATGTTATCAGGCACCTCTTTCTCCCATCAACCTCCTATTGAGCCACACCATGAGTTCATTCCTATTGATATCACTGAGTGCCCTTCAGCACCCTCTCTCAATCCACCTACCCAAATTGAGTCTCATGGTGATTACACTCCAACACCAGTGCCTCCTGTTTTTGATGAGATTCCTACAGTGGAGCCTCAGCCTCTCAGAAAATCCTCTAGACCATCTAAACCTTCTTTCTGGATGAAGGACTATGTATGTAAGGTCTCAAGTGATTCACCTGCTGCTGCACTCTTCTGTAAGCCTACCTCTCCATATATACCCAATTCAATCCTTTATTTCTTATACTTCTTGCTCTACTTCCTATCACAAGTTTATATGTAATGCCTCTTCTGTTTCTGAGCCTACATCTGTGCATGAGGCATTGAAGCAACCTGCCTGGTGTGAAGCAATGCTCACTGAGCTAGGAGCTCTTGAAAGGAATAACACATGGAAGTTGACTCAACTTCCTGCTGGAAAATCTCTTGTCGGTTGCAAGTGGTTGTTCAAACTGAAATTTAAGGCAGATGGGTCCCTGGATAGGCATAAGGCAAGGCTAGTGGCACGAGGGTTCTCTCAGCTTCATGGTGTTGATTATAGTGAAACCTTTGCACCTGTGGCAAAAATGATTTCTGTTCGCACCCTTCTCTCAATTGCAGCAACTAGAGATTGGAGTATACACCAGCTTGATGTAACAAATGCATTCCTTCATGGAGACTTAGAGGAAGAATTCTACATGGAATTACCCCCTGCATACTTGGAGCTTAAGAAGCTTCATGCTCCCACTCAGGGGGAGACATCTAAGTCAGGGGGAGTAGAGTGTGAGATGAAGCAACAAAAGTTGGTGTGCAAGCTCCAGAAGTCCTTGTATGGCCTAAAGCAAGCTCCACGACAGTGGTTTGCAAAATTCTCAGAAGTTGTGAAGAGTGCAGGATATGTACAATCTAAAGCAGATTACTCCTTGTTTGTCAAAAGGACAAAGACAACAATCACATCATTACTTGTGTATGTTGATGACATGTTAATAACAGGGAATTGCAATGAAGAAATTTAGAAACTGAAGGCTCATCTCAATCAACAGTTTCAGATGAAGGATCTAGGAGGAATGAGATACTTATTGGGAATAGAAGTGGAAAGAAACAAAGAAGGAATTCATCTGAATCAGAGAAAGTATGTACTAGAGCTTCTTGAAGCTGCAGGAATGACAAATGGCAAACCTGTATCCACTCCTCTAGATCCTAAGACAAAGCTATCTTCTGATGGGTCATATGAGAGTGTTGATCAGGAGATTTACAGGAAAATTATTGGCAAATTGATCTGTCTGACCATTACAAGGCCAGATATTTGCTATGCTGTCCAAATACTAAGTCAGTTTATGCATAGGCCTAATGACAACCATTGGCAAGCCATAAAGCATGCACTGAGGTATTTGAAGCAAGCACCTGGACAAGGACTACTTATGTCTGCAAAATCTTATCTCAAGCTGAGTGCCTATTGTGATGCAGATTGGCAGAGCTGCCTTATGACTCGAAAGTCTCTAACTGGTTTCTGTGTGCTATTGGGAAACTCCTTAATTTCATGGAGAACAAAGAAGCAGTCGTATGTAGCTATGTCTTCTGCAGAATCCGAATATAGAGCAATGGCAACCACATGTTGTGAGATTACTTGGTTGACAAAGTTGCTGAAGGATTTGGGAATTGAACAAAAGGAACTGGTAAAGCTGCACTGTGACAATCAGTCGGCAATGCACATAGCCAGAAACCCTGTGTTCCACGAGAGAACCAAGCACATCGAAGGAGATTGTCACTTGGTAAGGAACAAAGTGTTGAACAAGGAGATTACACTCGGTTATATCCCTACAAAAGATCAACCTGCTGATGTGTTTACCAAAGCTATTTCATATGAGCAATACATGAAGAATCTTAGCAAGTTAGGAGTTCATAATCTGTTTGTAAACATCTAGACTCCTTCCTTGAGGGGGATTGTTAGAGCTAGGGGTGACATCACTGTTGATGTCATCATCTTCTATAAATAGAAGAAAGTGTGTAACAGAAATCGGTTGAACAAATTACATTGTACTGTTTCATTCATCTCTCTCTCGATCTCTCTCTTCACCTCTGTCTCTGCTTGATCTTTACTGTCATCACATTCCCCCAGAGCTTGGCCTGTGCACAAACCTTACATACCTTGCTCTATTTGATAATTCATTAAAAGGGGAGTTGCCGACATCATTGACCAATCTTAGGAAGATATCCAAATTAGGCTTATCCGACAATGCTCTCTCAGGGGAGATCTCACCTGATTTCTGGGCCATTTGGACTCATCTTAGGGCTTTGCAACTTCAGAACGATCAGTTCCATGGAACCATCCCTCGTGAAATAGGCCTCTTGACAAAAATTGCGGTTCTTTTTCTTTACAACAACACCTTCATTGGCTCAATCCCCACAGAGATTGGGAATCTGCAGGAATTGCTACAGTTAGATCTTTCAAGTAACTACCTCACAGGTTCTCTTCCTCCAAGCATATGGAACCTTGCAAACCTTACCGTCCTCCAGCTTTCCACCAATTATCTTTCCGGAGTATTGCCACCGGAAATTGGAAATCTCAAACACCTGCAAGCACTTGGTCTTGACTTCAATCAATTCCAAGGAGAGCTCCCCAGCAACATATCTAACCTTGCCAATTTAGAGACACTATCTCTGATAAGTAACAACTTCTCTGGCATCATCCCACAGGATCTCGGAAGGTATAGTCCTCGGCACGCCAATGTTAGCTTCTCCGATAACAGCTTTTCGGGTAAACTACCACCGCATCTTTGCAGCGGTCATGCATGTTGTGAGCTGAATCTGCCATGTTTTACAGTAACTTTTATATCGATTTCTGCATACATTGCATACATTTGGGGTAAGATGGTACAGAACCTATGTAGTTTATACTTATTTGCCAAATTATGGAATCTACACAAGTTTTTGTTTAATTTGCAGAATTCGAGGCATTTTACAGCAATTCTATAGAAGGTCGGAAAATGTCGGAAATCGGCTACAGAAGTCCAAGGTCAAGGAAGTAGCGGAACCAGTCGAATCAATCCGAGAGCCAAGGTTACTCGATCTCGAGTAGACCTTACTCGACCTCGACGAGCATGTCCGAGCAACCTTGGTCGAGCAAGCCTGATCGAGAGAGCTGAGTCAACCCGACGTCCGGAGCCAACTCGATCTCGACAAACCCTAGTCGAGATCGACTACGCCTCAGCGCCACACCCGGAGTCGATGCTCGAGAAGCCGAGGACGAGAAGCCGAGCACATCCTTACTCGATCTCGACAAGCTCTAGTCGAGATCGACAAGCCCCACAGTGCCAGTCCGAGTCCATGCCGAGGAGAAGCCTGCTCGACCAGACGTCCACACCTCTACTCGATCTCGACAAGAGTTGGTCGAGATCGACGAGCCGTGAGTCGAGATCCGAGCCATCCGAGTAGAGCTACCCGAGGAGACCTAGTCGGCAAGATTTTTTTACTCGAGGTCGACTAGGGCTACTCGAGGTCGACGAGCGCCAGGAGCCAAGTCCGAGCCACATCGAGCACCAGCTAGCCGAGACGACGAGTCCTAGTCGATGTCGACCAACCTCTTGTCGATGTCGAGTAGACCAAATTTCGCAGACAAGTCGACTTGATCAATCCTAGTCGAACGGGGATTCCTTGGGCATGAAGGAAGTCGATTCTATCCAAATACATCAAAGTCTATCCATGGGAGAAGATCTATCAACATGAAGACATACTACCTAAATTAGATTTATCTTTTCCTTTTAAGATTTATTTCCATTAAACATTTTATTTATCTTTTAGCAAATTAGATATAATTTTAGATAGAGATAGAAGATTCTATCCTTGATTAGCAAGGGTTAGAAGGCTATAAATAAAGCCATAGGGGCTGGTTTTTCAGACATTCCAATTCAGAGACACAATTACACATAGAGTTTTAGGAGTTCTAAGGTTTTTAAGGTTTTGGCTTTATGCGAAAGTTGATTTCCGAGATTGTAAAGGCTTTTGAATATAGTTTAATGCAAGTTTCTTTTTATCAATCAATGTCTGCGATTGCGATGAGGCGTGAGTAGTCCACCCACTTCTGGGGCTGGGGTGAGCCCGACGGTGACCATGTGAGGCAATGCGATAAAGGTCAGATTTTGTTATGCAATTTGTCTTCTATCCCTATGAGCATGATTCTTTTGCGAGAGTTGAAGGTGATCCTTGTTTGT
This sequence comes from Persicaria tinctoria, assembly GCA_037127255.1. NCBI lineage: Eukaryota > Viridiplantae > Streptophyta > Magnoliopsida > Caryophyllales > Polygonaceae > Persicaria > Persicaria tinctoria. The sequence goes on along the minus strand of JBANSL010000004.1, from coordinate 79,286,462 downwards.
GTTATTGAAGCGAAAGTGATCTTAATGCAACTTGGATTAATTATATGAAAAGGGTTAGTAACAATTAGGGTTTATGCGAAAGCCTCTATTTGCCTATTTGTTAATGACGAAAGTTGTTTGATGGAAAGCATGATCTTTTATGCCTTTATGTGTTACTTTGCATAGTTATCGTTGTGGTGTTGAAACCCTGGCTTTGGAAGTCTTTTAGCATATTGAATTTATTTCTGTCGAAAATCTGAGTTCTGTGTCCGAGTTTGCAAGTTTTCGTTTTCTGTCTTTCTAGTCGACATAGAGTAGTTCTCATCGATCTCGAGTAAAACGTGGTCGAGATCGATT